>JAFHKQ010000010.1:1200000-1800000 GCA_017163955.1 Apiospora koreana
CATAAGAAGTATCATCGCTCGTTTGCGGCGACGGCAACAGTACGAGCATCGAGTTGAGCAGCACAATCAGGGCATCAGGTCCTCTCGTGTTTGCTCAGTATTGCGTATTCGCATTCTACTGTTTGAAGGGTTGTAAAGGATTGCATCGTGTGAACCAGCTAACCTACTGTTCGTTCCCTTTAGACCGAGCGAAACACCACGCCGCTCCCATGGCATCGGGACGGCCGTAAGGTTAGTGCGTACGTATGTTTTCCCCCCAGCGAGCGGGAGATGGCGCCACGCTGGAATACATAAGCGCGATTCGTATTCCAAGACTCTCTTTTCCTAAGCCAGTAAGCAGATCATTCAAAGAAGCGAGAGGAGAGGAACCATATTAGATCAGAGGCCCGGCGCAAAAAAAAAGTTGGCGACGGTCACCTATGCCATGGCAGCGCAAATGAGTGCGACCTTCAGCATGATATTCATCCAAGATTGGGTGTCGATGTCAACGTTGAAACTCATCAAATAAACCTCCGAATTGATTACTGCATTGATGGACGACCGGGCAAAAGACGCAAAGACAAGCGGAGGCCGCTAAGAACTGCCCCCCAAAGTCAAGTCTGCAAAGACTCTAAAAAGAGAAGGCGAAGACTTGGCACAATTAACATGGTTCACCGAACATGATGTAATCGCGGGGCATCACAGGCCTGAAATGAAGAAGGGCGGGTTTATTTGGGAATTTGCCGGGGGGTTCCATATTGATGATGGCGACAATTACTAGCGTACAGGCGCAAGTGCGTGCACAGAGAAGACCGGACAAAAAGATGCGTATGGAAAATGGCATCCATTGGATGTGGCTGGAAGTGAAGAAAGAATTAAAAAGGGGTTCACACCAAGTTCGATGCTAGCAGCTAAAACCGTCAATGACCTGACCCGGAGTATTGTATGTAACCTTGGAGGTAAGATCAAATTGACAATTGGAATGGGAGTTTTCAAATGCAGCACCTATTTCCGATTCGAAGGTTACCTTGCCATGCACCTGAACAAACCTTAAGAGGTACATAAGATTGCTTGCCCTTGCAGTGCATACATACTACGACGTACAGATTGAACATGGCCAGGCCTGGTTCCTGGCTGCCAGGGGGCTGGCTGGTCGCTCACGTTTGCCAATAACTGGCTTGGGGTAGGTAGCAGCTTCCACACCCTGCCTGGGCTTCCCAGGTTTCTCAGCCAACCACAGGACCAAGCGCTTGGAGCAGATAACGAAGATCATTCGTGCGCCAGCGGTCAACAGCGTTGTCGTCGATTGACGTCAGCCTTCTTGGTAATGGGTACTACTAGTAGAGCAATTGCAGTAGTATTCCATTCTCATCAGAAAGTTCGGAAAGAGCACTTGAGATATTGATACTCCGTACTACGTACAGCGAGCTGAATCGTAGAGCAGTGAGCAGTTAGTCGTTTGACAAAGGGTGCGCTGTCATGAAAGGCTTTGTCCGTGACACTGGACACACACATTGCCAGTTGAACGTAACATTGGACCTGGCATGGCATGGACACGGCCCGTGGTGTGATGGGCAGCCCGCCCAAAACCAAAAGTTTAGTGCCCTGTGCCTCGCCCCAAGAGGGAGGCAGCCAGCTAGGTTGCCAGCCAGATGGCGCCTGAGCACACAAGCACCCTACTGCAAATCGTATCGATGATGTACGTACATCTTCAGCCACCACCTTCCACCTTGGTTCGGTATTCTCCACACCGAACAGAACATCCTTGGGCAGGCTTGTTTTTTTTTTGTCAAGCTTTACGACCGAGAACAACACCAACCCATTTGATCCTGCGTAGATAAACCAAGCAGTGCATCGAAATTGACATTGCCAACAACTATAATGAGCAAAGTGGCGGGATATCAATCGCCTTGATGCACCCCACAAGTAAATAAAATGACCTGACCTCATGACAACCTGGAGTTCTGAATCTCTTGGGGGTAGGGGGGTTGGATTCGCTGATGATCGGCAAGGAAAGCTTGGTTGCTGGAGTAGCGACTGGTTCAGGAACCGGATTCGCTAACTCCAACAAATACCACCGACACTAAGCCTCTTTGGTGAGAAACACACCCATGACCGACCACCTGGATAGAGAAAGAGAAAGAGAAAAAAAAAATCAACAAACCACTTTGTGCCTATTGACTATTGACTCTATCGACTCGACTCAGCCGTGACAAGATACGAACGACGCCGCCCCCAGAATACGAAGGGCTGACTGATATTCTGTTCTTGTGTTCCCATCCCTACCTGACCGACCTGCAGGTATCTTTTCTTAGAAAACAACGAACAGGGAATTTGCCAGTACGAGCTAGCAAAGGTGCAATGCACTGAGAAAGGGAAAAAAAAGGCGCTATTTCCATTTCTTTGTCCGTCCGCTGCGCTGCAGCACCCGCAACTGCACCGCACCCGAATCGAAAACTGCCCACCCTCTCTCCACAGGACCGTTTGGAGCCGTTTCATCGCGAGCGTACATACAATCCACCAACCGCCCTCGACGCTCGCTCCAACAGTCTTGAAGTCTTGGACGCAGATCATCTAGGGAGAGACACGATTGATCTATTGACTCTTGTGGTAAAAGCTTGATTTCGAAAAAGGGAGGGAAGGATTCCGCCGCCAATATATTTTTCCATTGTTTCGAGCCGGACCGCATTCATTATTTTGCATTTACGCCCTGGCTTCGGGGGCTGGCACTAAGAATTGATTGATCCCGACCTGTCTGTCTCACCATCTACCACCACACGGCCAGCCAGCCTGCTTGACCCTAGTCGTATCTCTAACAGCAACACCGGACGCCTGACGCCTCAAGCCAATATCGCCCTCGCCTGTTGCTTGCTGCTCGTTCTCTCTTATCCTTCATTCGTTTGCGTACTGTAGCAAAGCGAGTAAGCTGATCGGACCAGTCCACTGTTTTCCCAGTTGCTATCCGTCGCAGGGCCGTCAAACCCGTGCTGGTATCCAACAAACCCACCACTGTTCCACCCGAAACTCAATTCATCCCTACCGACAACCAGTCAAGCCGTCCTGTCTCGCTCTGCTTGCTTTGCTGGTCGAGTAATTTACCCGAGGGTACCATTCCAATTCCCACCCCAGAAGGCGAGAAACCTGTACATTCCCGACCCACCAGAGGGGGGCTTTGTCACTTGTATTTGGCACGACTGCGAGTACGAACTGCGACGACTATGGATCGTCGTTACTCGTTTGGGTCCGACGTGGGAGAGCACGCCCCCTTGGACAATCCAAACGACCCATACAGCCATTCTTCCCGAACGAAATACCCACCTGCAACTCACTCTTCTCCCCATCAACATACATCGCGTCGAGAGCCGTCGCAACCTCGATATTACCAAGACGAACCTTCTCCCTACCGCGACCAAACACAAGCTTCTCCGGCACGCTCGACCACAACAGAATCTCGCGGCGGATCTCGACCTGGTGGCCACCAAGACTCCAATTACAGCCACCCACGAGAAGGACGAGCACGAGGCCGTGGCTACGAAAATAGTACAATTGCTGGCGCAGGGACTGGAGCCGCTGCAGGAAGTGCTTACGCCACCGCACAGTCATTGAACAACAGTCCGCCCAAGCCGCCAGCTCATAGAGAGAACAGCACTCGGTCTGGCTGGAGCCAAGAGACGGATACTCACGGTTACACGCCTTCCAGCAGCTCTGGCGAACAGGCGTCGGGCAGGTTACCAGGCAAAGAACGAAACGCACGAGAACGTGGAAACGCCGCCATGAGTGGTGGTCAGGCAAATTACAGCCAACAAGGCTATTACGGTCAGCAGCAATATGGCCAGTCGCAACAATCGGGACAAGCCTACAACAACAACTCATATGATCAGACCCCGTACGGCTATGACAATGGGTACGACCAGAACTACGCGCACGGCTACGACCCGTCGGCGGCCGCGCGCCCCGATGCTTACGGTGGCGCGCGTGGTACGGACTACCAGAACGCCCCCGGTGGCCTGTCCCCCGGTGGTCCCTCGGCTTATCAGTCAGGGCGCAGCACGCCGAGTAGGAGTAACCAGAGCTTTGCCAGCGACCCTTTCCGAGACCCTCACGCTGCATACGGGCAGCGGTTAGATCCTCGTCTAGGCCAAGTCAATCCTAACGAGATTATGGATGACGGGGATGACGGTCTCGATTATCGACGTCCTGCTCGAAATAGTATGTTGAGCATGGGTAACTCGAGCGGAAACGGAAGCAAACGAAACTCGGGAGTAGGAGCCGCGGCTGGGGGTGCTGCAGCAGGCGCTGCCGCGGGTGCCCTGATGGGCAAGAACAAGGCCAATTACGGGCCTGTCAGCACCCAAGCAGGAGACGGTGCTGCTGGATATGATCTGGGCGCTACCGGAAAAGGAGCCAAGGAAACATCCGAATTCATGAAGGCCGAGGCCTCCAGCAGGAAACGTCGGCGGTGGTGCATCATCATCATATTTGCAATCGTCGTGCTAGGCGCCGTCGCAGGCGGTGTGATTGGAGGAATTCTTGCTAACAACAAGAAAGGCGACTCGGGTGGCAATGGCGGTGGAAAATCTGCCGGACAAGACTCCGCGGAAAACGGCGATCTGGACCTCAATTCCGCCGATATTAAGAAGTTGATGAACAACCCCAACCTCCACAAGGTCTTCCCGGGCGTCGACTACACCCCTTTGAACACCCAGTACCCCGATTGCATGCACGATCCTCCGTCACAGAACAACATCACGCGCGACGTCGCTGTTCTCAGCCAGCTTACCAACACGATCCGCCTGTATGGAACCGACTGCAACCAGACGCAAATGACGATTCACGCCTTGAGACAGCTCAAGATGGACCAAGACATCAAGATCTGGCTGGGTGTTTGGCAGGACAACAACAAGACGACGAATTCGAGACAGCTGTCTCAGATGTGGGACATCCTGGACGAGTACGGCGATAAGCCTTTCAAGGGCTTGATTGTCGCCAACGAGATTCTTTTCCGCGAACAGATGACGACCAGCGAGCTGGGTAACCTCTTGGGCTCAGTCCGCACCAATCTGACCAGCAAGGGCATGAGTCTCCCGGTCGCCACGAGCGACTTGGGCGACAAGTGGACTGCCGAGCTTGCCAAGGTGTCTGACTACGTCATGGCCAATATTCACCCCTTCTTCGGTGGTATCAATGCCAAGGATGCTGCGAGCTGGACGTACAGCTTTTGGAATAACAATAATGGCGCTTACTTCAAGAGCGATAAGTCCAAGAACATCATTTCGGAGACGGGTTGGCCTTCCCAGGGAGGCACCGACTGCGGCACGGACAAGAAGACCGACTGCCCTGACGCCTCGGTTGCGGGCATCAGCCAGATGAACCAGTTCATGGAGGATTGGGTATGCCAAGCGCTCGCCAACGGCACCAACTACTTCTGGTTCGAGATGTTCGACGAGCCCTGGAAGATCCTGTTTGATACCCCCGGCAAGGAATGGGAGGACCATTGGGGCCTCATGACAGTCGACCGCAAGCTCAAGGACAATGTCAAGATTCCGGACTGTGGCGGCAAGAAAGTCGGACCCCCTTGAAGCGACCAATGAACAAGGAAGGAATACTATTCAGAGGATGGAGATGGGAATTGTTTTTCACAACAACGCAAGCATCTAGAACGAGCGACATCGAAAGATAACGACGACGAAGCGCTAGACGATGATGTCCAATGGTTATATTTGACGGGGCAAACAGCGTCCTGCATGGTCATATTGCAATGTTCTTGGGAGTTTTTGGAAGGTCTTTCGCGGACCATAGGGTACTTGGTCGTTGTGTTGTATTATATGCTCTTTTTGTGCTTCTTGTTTCCTGCGCGTGTCGATATCTTTGATTCATAGATCGGCAAATCCGAGGAGGCGCCTCGGTCGGCGTTTATTGTTGTTGTGGACTGCGCATATCTGCTGCGGAGCAGAACAAAGCGAGCGGCGGGGAGAGAGAGGAAGTGCTGGTCCCCCCTTTCCACCAGGAGTCGGGCGCGGGACGAAACGACGGTTACGTACGAGAAGTACCACCTCACACACAGTACATATAAACGGCTTTACGATGGATGGATGGAAGGAAGGGTGTTGAAGTAGTTGTCATAGTAGACGGGGAATTCATGATACATAGGTTCTTCGCATTGGATGGTTTTGCCGGGGATGTGCTTGAAGTGATTGAAATGGCATTTCCAGTTCTTATGTGAGCCAACGGCAACACATTGATTCCTATGTTGGTGTCAGAGTCAAAACACTGCAAAGCGACGCTGTGGCGGTGACGGATTGCTCATCGCAGTAGAGACTGGCGTTGCCTGCCCTGGCCTGCAACAATACTCAATTAGTACCAACCCAACTCACTTCTAGGGGCGGCAGGGGAGGGTTAACTTCTTCAGCACTGCACCCTACACGCATTACGAAGGAAACACTGCATAGCTCATAATCATTTGGCTGATATCTTTATTCATCGCAAAAACAATATGTAAACAATTATTAGCAACTACTTTTCGACCATGTCAACCCCAGCGGAAGGATATTCCGCCACGTAAGGGGTTGGAAACCGCCGGCAGTGTCTCGATCTTGCACGCAAGAAATAATCATGCATCGTCTCCCTTTCAATGTTACAGCCACACGGGTTCCATCTACGTCCATCCACAACGAGTGATAGTCAAGGAGAGGAAGGGCAGAGCCACTTTTACTTACCTAGTAGGCTCGGGTACCCGAGTCTTCACCGGCAGGCGAGAAGAGCGGCGCCGGCACGCAAGGAGACGAGGGGTCGTCGCGATACTGCGCAACGTCGTAATCGAACGCATACTCTTCTTCTTCTTCTTCTTCTTCTTCTTCTTCTTCGCCGCCGCTCACGTCGTCATCCACCATGAGGATCCACTGAGCGACAGAGTCCGCATCGAATGACCCGGCTGACCTCTTCTCCCGGTTCAGCCGCTTCAGCAGGACCTTCAGCGCCTGCTTGCGGACCAGGAAGTCTTCCTGCGCCCGCTGATGGTGCTTCGACTTGGGCAAGGCAGCCGGCTTGGACTGCGCGTGCTCGTGCTCGTGCTCGTTGGCGTAGGCGTGCCGGGAGGCGAGTAGGGCGGGGTCGGTAACCTGCTTCAGGCTGAGCTCCGGCTTGCCCCGGCGACCCGCAATCGTGTCGTCCCCGATGGCGGCCTTGAGACACTCGTCGAACTCGGCGTCGTAGGGGCTCCTCGCCGCGAGGTCTGCATACTCGGAAACGGCGGGGACGGGCGATCGGAAGGGCTGGAGCGGCTCCGGCCAGCACGAAGAGGTCGAAGCGTTGATGTAAGCCCCATCCGCGTCCTGGTCGCAGTCGTAGATGCCGCCTACACTATCTTGATAGTGGGATGTATAGCCGTCGTCCTCTTCGTCACCGTCGCCGTTGCCGTGGTTTTTGGTGTTGTTGGGATCACACTCAGCAACGCAGAATGCACATTCGCAGGGTTCATCCCAACGACCCAGGTGCCAGCCAAGCTCAGCGACGCGGTCGAGCCACGCTCCGATCTCGGTTTGGCTCTCGCGAGAGAGAAATCGGTCGCAGGTCTTGGTGAAAAGACCGGGGGCTGATGATGAAGCCATAGTTCCTCCTTTATCTCTTGTAAAGCCTAGTAAGTGTTTTCGTAAATCGAGCAGCAGCAACAACGAAACTTGCTTGACACAAGCTAGTTTCTCGACGACTTATGAGAAAAGCGAGAGGAGATGCCGTTCAAGCTTTTAAAGTCTTCTTGGTAATTGGGGTTAACCAATTGCAAGTGTAGCGCTGTGCTGGGACTTACCGTTTTGACTTACCGTTGATGTCGAGTTGACTGTGGCCGTGGGGTTGGTCGAAACAGAAGAAGAGTTACAATGTAGTTATGCTAGCCCATTTATATGGTCAGTTATTACAATAGACTAAGCAAAGGCACAATTCATGCATTTAATGTCTTTCTTTGGGCAATATCACTCAAGGGGGGAGAAATGTGGTATCACAATGGCGTTGTTATCAATTATGCTGCTTGTGTCTCAACGCCATTACCAACAATGACTGCTGACGCAGATACCGGATCTTCTTTATCCTCATGCTGGAGATAGAACATCAAAGAGGCTATTAATCGTTTCTTATCTCGGAGAAGCAGTGTTCCAATATTCTCCTTCCATCTATCCAAGCTCAGCAGTGAAAGGTGGCTGGAAGAATCAGGACTGGCGTCTTCAAGGTCCTTCTTCTGCGGCAAAAGCTGCCAATCTTGTTGGTGTCAATGATCAGACAAATTCAGAGCTGCTCCCACTCCAGCAGCGACATCTCGGTCTCGGCCTTCTCCACGAGCTTTTTGAGCTTCTCCACGACGGAGCGCTGCAGAAAGACGCGCTCGAGCGTGCTTTGGTTGAGCTCGCCGATGCGCTTGACGAGGCACTGCACCTTCTCCTCCTCGGTCTCGGCGTTGACCTCCTCGATGTAGCGGTCGATCTCGAGCTTGGCGGCGTCCGAGGCGATCTTCTGCAGCTTCTTGGTCGTCTCCTGGACGACGGCGTCGACGAGGTGCGGCATGTGGTCCTGGATCTCGGCCGTGATCAGCTGGCTCACGTGGGCCAGCACCTCGGCTTCGAGCTTGTTCCGGGGGCCGTCGCTGTTGCTGTCGCTGTCGCTGGAGTAGGCGCCGGTCTTCTTGTTGTCCGTCTGGGTGCCGCTGGAGCCACTGGCCTTGGACTTGCTCGATGAGCCGGCCTTTTGGGACGAAGTTGGTTTTCCACCTGCCATGCCTTCGTCTTCTTCTGTCTTATATTCTTCAGGATACAGCCTGCAGAGTTGTTGGATGTTGTTGGCTGGGTCGGAAGCTGTTGCCGTTTCTTCGCTGCTTGAAGTTGGTTCCGAGGCTGTGTCGTGTGCGAAATGGGCAGAACGGGAGAATACGTCGGTGTTGAAGAGGTACGTCGCATAGAGGGTGAGAAGGGATTCCTTTTGTGGACTTTGGGGTTGCTGTTGCATGTTATTGTTTGTTTCTCAATCGCGAAATTATTAAGTCTTTTGTTATGCTCAAACTGCCAAATGCTGGAGGTGAATGCAACGAGTAAAGCGGATCCCCCTTTTCAGCAGGAGAAATGCCTGCATTCACTCACCTTGGAACCATGAGTCACACCTCAACCAGCTCTTCTTTTAGTTTCAATGATTGAAACTCGGTCACAGGTATTTTCAAACATTCACTGCCATTGAAGGAAACGTTTGGATATGTACGTAGGTATATATATACGTTCAGGGGGGATCTTTCCACCTCCTTCGGGCCCTTGCCAGTCGACCCCCGGGGCCGATGTGGGGCCGCTTTGAGGGTCTTCCGGGCCCGTCAGATATCAACTGGGCCGGAACAATCATACCAGGTGCACTAATCTGTTCCTGTTGCCCCGGGAACATTCGAGAATGTGTGGGATGCAGGCATATAATAGGCCCATGACATGCATCCTTGGGCAGCCAGTGCGTCCGAACCTTTGCCTTTCGGGGCATGCCCATAGGCATGTTGGTCTCGATAAAACCTCGAACGATGGGTGGTATTCATGAAAAAGACTCGAAGTGGTGTCTGTTGAAACATCCCACTATAGAGACTCAGCCAGTTTTGAACTACCTGCTCAAGGACTAATGTTCCCCTTTTAGTGCGGTTTCACCTAAATAAAGAAGATGAGGCTTTTTAATGATAGCAGATGTCGTCCTCTGCATTAGTCGAGTAGCCTCTGATTTCGGGGATGGAAAGTGCCGAAACTCTGTATTAGCACCTGCTATATGCAGCTAGGCAACGTAGTATAGAACTCATGTCAAGCTATGTATGGTACGACTCACCATCCGGCCCATGTTACTATTGAAATACATAAACCCCGCTCCCACGATTGGAAGAGCTGTACTGTCAGTAGATGTTTACGAAAACAGTCCTCATTTCGCTACTTGAAAGTAATCGAGGAAACAAGACAGGCAGATCTTGAACATGCGGTTCACTTCAACGTTGCTGGGCTTTGCGGCCCTGCACTTTGCCTCGCTATGTGCATCATCCACGATCAATACCGGCTCCAGGCGGGAAGCAGCAAAACGCGTGGCCATAGTTGGTCTGGTTCATGGCCATGTCGATGGTCTGCTTCCCGGCTTGCTGAAGAGGACCGATGTGCAACTGGTGGCCATCGCCGAGCCCGACAAGGCACTGTCGCAGCAGTACGCGTCCAGCTACAATCTCAGCTCGGACTTGTTCCATACGGACCTGGACCAGATGCTGAAGGACCAAAACCCCGACGCTGTGTTGGTGTACACGACCATCCTGGACCACCGCCGCGTCATCGAAGCCGCAGCCAAGTACGGCATTTCGTCCATGGTGGAGAAGCCGCTTTCGACCACGATGGAAGACGCGCTGGCGATCCGCGAGACAGCGCGGACGAGGAAGGTGCACGTGTTGGTCAACTACGAGACAACGTGGTATGCCAGCAATGCCGCCGCAATCGAGGCGGCCCGGAATGGCTCCCTCGGCACAATCCGCAAGGTCGTGGTGCACGACGGACATCAGGGCCCTGCCGAGATCGGCGTGGGCCCTGAGTGGTTGCCGTGGCTCACTGACCCCGTGCAGAATGGGGCGGGCGCCCTCTTTGACTTCGGTTGTTACGGTGCCAATTTAGTCACGGTGCTACATGGCGGCAAGGCCCCTGAGAGCGTCATGGCGGTCGCGCAGACGGATAAGCCTGAGGAGTATCCCAAGGTGGACGACGATGCCACAGTGGTGCTTCGCTACAACGGGAGCCAAGCCGTGCTGATGCCCTCGTGGGCCTGGCCGTATTCGAGGAAGGACATGGAGGTCTACGGGACCAACGCGAGCGTGACGACGGTGGGGTCGAGCAGCGTGGTTAGGAGAAAGGACGCGAGTCTGGGCGCGGCCGAGGCCGTCCCTGCTTTGCCGCAGGCAAGGGGGGACCCGCTGACTTATCTGATCGGGGTTTTGGATGGGAAAATCAAGGATGAGGGGGATTTGACGGCGCTAGATACGAATATGGTGGCGATGCAGATCTTGGATGCTGCGAGGCAGTCTGCGATGACAGGCAAGTCTGTTCAGATACAGCCCCTGCCCTGAGCAATACAGTAATGTGTCTGGTCAACTGAATCAACTGCATTCCAATGTATGCGATAGCAGTATTGGTGAAAAGGATAAATGAAATGAACCCATTCCATTGATCTATCTCAGTTTCGACGATTCGGATTCCCAAAGTGGTCGGCCTTTGAACCCTGCTTGCTATCTTCGGCTCTTGTGGCATGGTAATCAAACCTGCCAACCGCATAATTTCGGGGCTTAGGTTGAAGCAAACATTCGTATCGAAATATGTTCGGACCGCTCTACCGATGCAAAAAGAAGCTGCCCCGACCTATCACGTTCAAGTAGGCAAGCAGGAGCTTGGACAGGTTTGCTACACCCTTGCTTGCCACACTAAGGCCAACGCCGAATGTTCACATATCAGCTCGTTCATTGGCACGATTACTACTAGGCCATGTGGCATGGCTATCTTCTCGGTGCAAAAAGGATGCAGCTCGTGGTGACGGTACTAGGGCCCCATGCTGCTAACTGAGATTATGGCTGCACTGCAGCAAGGAATTCATGCGTGGTGTAGATCATGAAAGACCAATGCCGGCGACACACCAATAATCTTCTTTCCACATCGCGGCTCAAGCGTTGGTCCTGAACGCAATGTTGGTTCTCGCAGAGATCCTATCTGCTCAGACCGACGACTGTCAGATTCTAGAAACACATCTATCTTTTTACGATTTCGCACTGAATTCAACACTCTAGCCTCCATGACATTTGCCCCTGAGCGGATTGAATCCTCAATCCTTGTAAATTAGCATTTTCATTTACTACACGATATCCAATAACCATTCAACCTCACGACAGGTTTGTTCCTCCGCCCTCATGTAGACTTCGGTCATACTACCCAAAACAGCCGACTTCGCGATGCGAACATCGCAGCTTGTTGTTGCCATCCTCTTTGCTGCCATTCAAATCCAGCAAGGAGCCAGCAGGACCACCAACCCGTCGGCGAACGCGTCACCCACCGAGGATACCCAACGAAGAGCCGCCGCGGCAGGCACCAAGACGAACGAGCTGAGCCTACGCCTCGCCGGCCCAAATCTTACCTATACTGTCGAGTTCGGCATCTGAATACCACCGCAGAAGGTCGAGCTTCGAGTAGACTCTGCCGTTTTGAGTGTCGTGCCGTCACACAGCGGCTTCTAGTCGCCATACGGCAACGACTGCCCGCATGGTACCTGTAAGCAACTTCTACCCCACCCTAGATGTCCGAGAAAGCAGTCGAACGCCGTTTCCAGAAAAGAACGTGCGATCTGGGTACGTACGTAAAGATGCATTTCATCTAGGTTGGTCGGAACAAAGTTGCGACTTGTCTTTCTTCGTACTCCAATTGGCCGCATGGTCTTCCTTCACCAACTCCCTTACATTTTGAAGCAGGTCCATGCTAACTAATGAGGGTGATGCAGCAGGAAAGACTGGATCTCTGTTTTTCGGAGGCATAGACACGCAGAAGTTCAAGGGCACTCTGACACGCCTCAAGACATACCCGCTCCAACTTGACAACACGAAAGACGGTCGGCTAGGCGTCCAGCGAAGCGGCGTCGTAGCCACAAGCGTGACGGGCACCGACATGTTAGGCTTCGGCACCCGACCGCTCCTCGTGGAGATCGTCCTGGGCTCGAGCCAGATTTACCTCCCCGACGATTTGGTTCAGGCTATCTATCGCGAGG
This sequence comes from Apiospora koreana, assembly GCA_017163955.1. Lineage (NCBI taxonomy): Eukaryota > Fungi > Ascomycota > Sordariomycetes > Amphisphaeriales > Apiosporaceae > Apiospora > Apiospora koreana. The sequence goes on from JAFHKQ010000010.1 coordinate 1,212,757, forward strand.
TTGGCGCCACCGAGGACCCGGCCAACAAGGGGGCGGTGACGATACCCTGCCGCATGGGCAAAAGTCCCGCCTACTTTTCCTTCTTGTTTGCTGCCGCCGCAGCAGACGGGACAGCGGCTGCGCCAATGATCAATATCTCCCTGTCGACCTTGGTGTTGCCCAACGATCTTAACGCGCAGAGCGCCTCGAAAGGTATATTCAATAGTCTCCCAAACCAAACCTGCCGATCTGCTATCGTGAAGGGGGGAAACTCTTTTAGTCTCGGCGAGGCATTCGTTCGCTCCGCATGTGAGCATTCCATGCTAATGATCTGAGAGCATGCATCGAAAGAATATTGACTAATCCAACTTGTTTAATAGACGTGGTCTTTGACCAAGAAAACGGCGAGATCGGCATAGCGCAGTCCAACCCCACCCCCTCAGGATCATAGATGATACGCTTCCCCAGCAAAGGCGCTCTGATTCCCTTGGCGACACCCGTCGCCCAGCCGATGGGCACATTTCCCACCTCCGTCGTCACGTCCTCTACCGCCCCACTCGAAACCTACTCCGCAGCTGGAGGTTAAGCATCCTCAGCCCGACACCGCGGAAGCCGTCGGGTTCCCCTGGGCCTTCGATCGGCCTGTGGGCTGGACAGAGCTGGACGCACCGGTCAACCCCGTGGAATTTGATGGTGATTACTGTTTTCCTAACAACAAGGAGCCCACTCGTGAGGGTACTATGAGCTCCATTGCGGTAGATACAGAAGAGTCCCGGTCCGCCGTCGCCGCAAGGGATTCCATGGTCTTGCCTGGCGGCGTTTCAGTCTCGGCCAGCCCCGTCGAGGCCTCGCCATTGCGCATGTCGTTTCTTCCGGGTCCGGACAGGCTCGACATCGGGGTGATGCCAGACCATCCCGACAACTCTCAGATTTCTACTATTACATCCAAATTACCCGATGAAGCCAACAACAGTAATGTTTTGGCGGCTGAGCGCAACAGTGACATCCACTTGCAAGATGGCAGCCGTCTAGAGGATGATGCTATGGAGGAGGACTATGGGGAGTTGTAAGAAGGGTGTCCTCGAACATGACACAGCCATCTGGTAACATATCACCACAGCCTTCGGCGGAACCCCCGCTGTCAGGCTCCAATTGGCTATAAGCAAGGCGTGTTGGCCGCCGTCAACAACATGCTTTTATCAGTTTCTTTCTCTGTTGATGTAAGTCGCTAGCCCAAGCTCTCTCTCATTCTAACCCTCAAGTAATGACTCAGATTGCAAAACTTCCAGACACAAATTTACTACCTCGAAAAGCATTGCGGTTGGGAATTTTGGGACTGGCCTCTTTGATAGGTAAGGTTGCTTGGTGGAAAGGGGCGGGACTCTCCATCGGAATTGGATACGCGTACATGGCTTATCTCCTTCTAGGTTTCCAGCAGTATATAAAATTGGTAGTGACAAATAACAGTGGGAACCTCCAGCAATGGGCATTCTGCACTTCCCCTAGTGAGAAAGAAAAGGGTGTCATTGACCGTACCTACTTACATCATAGTTGAATCGAACTACTATCTCGTACTTATCTGACTGACCTGACACATACATACTTGATGGCTAAGATACATCACTTGCTGATATCAATGAGCTGTTTCCCAAGAATTCGGTATGCATAGTATGGGTTGTCTAACAGGTTGGTGATATTTATAACAGGGCAACTGGCAACTCAGCTATGGTGCTTTCGAGGCTTGCGTCAAGGCCTTTTTACTTTGACACATCCAAAAGTCTCAACCCCCTTTTCGAGACACTGGCATTTAGGTTCCTCGTATAGAGCCATAACTAACATTTGGCTTTGCTAGCGCTAATTTAAACATGGGCCAACGAAGATTGTTTCAACATCATGTTGAGGAGCTCAATGTATGAAAGTGAAGCAAGCGGTTGTGTCTTCGTGGTTTTGGCAAACGGATCATTGGTTACTAGTACATACTGCCTTAATCAGAATGGCTATTGTATCGCTCAACAGCTTACTTCACTTCCATTGGGGTGCCAATTCTATGAGATATGCATTCGCATTTCCCACGAAGGAATGCTTTGATTAATGATTCACAGTTGCTACTGCTAATAGAAAGAACGGCATTATTAAATCAAGCATGATATTGCCCATACATGAAAGTCTGAATGGTAGTGATTTACACAGTAGGGATCAGCCACAGATTGATAGGCCTCTTGTATGTTCAGATCTAGGCTACCCCTTATGCATGTAGATTAACCAACAGGCAACTGCAACTCCTTTTGGTCAAGGGCTCCTGCTGCTGCTGAGATTGACGTTCTCACCCAAAACCTTTACTCAACACACGAATTTCTTTTGATGTCATGGCTAAAGAATTAAGGCAACAGATCAACCTCAAGGAGACTGATCCTCGTGTATATACAGTTTCCTGGCATACCGACTAGACGATGGGGTCAAGTAAGTGTCACACTTCAAAAGGAGACCACCATGGAACAGAATCGGGATCAATACTGAACAGTTCAATTTAATTGGTATTTTCTAGTTGTCCAATCTTGAGGCTCATCTAACATGCCTCTTCAACTCATCTCGCAGCCAACCTGCCAATGCAACCGGACGTCCAGAATATGCATGTGGAGTTCATGCGCGCCTGCGAGACCGCTGACGGCGCAGTCATCGCCACCCAGTTCAAGCTGGGCCGTCTCACCAGTCATATGCATCTCTAATACGAGCCGCACGGCAAGTTGCCGGTACATGCCCTCGTTAACGCCACCGACCTCGCCAAGCCCATGGGGCCGTCGATCTCCACCACGCCCGGCTGGGTTCTCCACCCGTACCCACCGAAACCGACGTCCAACTTCGCCGCCGTCAAGGCCCGCAGGCCGGACCCGAATTGGCTGCTCGTCATCCTGGACGGGCGCAAGACCGACATTTTCAACATCACGGTGGCAATCGACAGCAAGTTCAAGCGGCGCGTTCCCCCTGTTCTTGGTTCGGACAAAGGGGAGGGTTTGCGGTGGGTGTTTACTCGTGTGGCAAGGAAGGGGGCGTACAGTGAGCGAATGGATCTTGATATCTCCATTTGTGACGAGAATATGGAGTTGCTGTGCACGGCATGGCAGTTCGTACTGGTGGTGGAGGCGCAGAGGAAGTTTCGTGGGACGGAGTCCAACACGAATCTTTAGTTAGTTATTTGATTAATAGGTCGGTCGGATGGTCAGGCTTAGCTAAGGAAGGCAATTTGCGGACGGGAAGATAGAAAGGAAGATAGAGAAGGCAGTGCCCAATATGTCATGGATGTCAATTTAGATCAATCGCAGTACTATGTAGAATTATTTGATGAAGATGAGATACACATGATAAGCAGGGAAGCAAATGGTAGTGCACACGTTCAGGCGGCAGCATGCTGGTCAAGGGCGAGCCTTTGGCTTCTCTGGGGTACTGCATGGGTGATTACTTAGTAGCTGGGGAAGCTGGGGAAGCTTAGGGAGCTTGGTAGGCAAGCAGGAGGGTCATTCATATGGCTAAATTAGCGGTAATTTCCCCAACGAGTGGTACGGTTGGCTTAACGGTCAAACGTGCCGGTTCTTAAGATAGATGATCCTACAGACACAAGTTCACGGGTTCGAGCCACTTCAAAGGCTTGAACACGGTAGGTGATATCTTGGAGCCTACCACCAACACCACCGGGTGTAGTGGACAGCTCCCCAAGAGTCCAAGCTGGCCCGTTCATATCTTTTTGCTTTTTTTGCTTTTTCTGCTTTTACTCTTCGCATTCCATCGTCCTCATTCCTAGCATCATGCAATCTATACTACAGCGTCATTGTGTTCGACGTCATGTTAACTTTGCACATTGGTACGGACTGGGTTTGAAAACCTTGGACGTGGCTACGTTAACGGCGACATCAGAAACCTCCACAGAAACTTGCTCGTCATGCTCAAGGTCTGCCTGCTGACCAAGGAGTGCATCAAATAGAACTAACACAATTGTTACGATGTCAGCACGAGCACCTTCTTGGTGGGCAAAGGGAAGATATTTTGATCTCAGCAATGTCCAGGTCAAGTCGCCGGTCTGGATATTAACTGATCCTATAGAACGCGAGTTCGTGGGTTCGAGCCCCTTCAAGGGCTTGAATTCGATAGGTGATAGTGTCTGAGATTCTACTACCTCCACCACCGGGTGTTGGTAGCAAGCTCTTCGGTATGGAGCCGTAACGGCCCAGCCAGATTCTTTGTTTTTGTTTTTGATATTTCTTTTTATCTTGTTTTCATCCCGACCAGAATTCAGTTTACAGGTAAGATCCCGCCGCCTCCTTCGACGGCGGCTTTTTTTTGCTTTTCTATTTTCTCCGATTCAATGCCTAGAGCTGAAATAAAGACTCGAAGGTCAATCTTGCCCCTTCGTTACCACGGAATGGACTTGTAAACACAGGATCTGGCTACGTTAACGGCACGATCAGTAGCCTCATCGGCAAGCCGTGATGACCAAGGTCCACCTGCTAGACAAAGAATCAATTGCTTAGGATAAATACAGCTGTTATTTACCTTGCTAACATGAAGCCCTTCTCGGCGGGCAAAGTGATCAAACGTCAAGTCAATCTCCAGATCTAGCAAAACATTTTAAGCCGTGGCACATACGGACTCATATCTCAATCCGGTCGTCAGTCACTCCATGGACTTAATTGACGGGTCCTGGTGCTATTGTGCTACTCCCAAGGGCCTCCAATCAAACTTTGTTTGGGTGGGAGGCCCCTAAGACAGAAATTCCCGGGCAACACTGTGTTCATTGTAATATCGAAGCATAGTAGCTTTGCCACGGACTCAGCCCAATGTGTCGACTTTCAAAATTGTGACAGGGTGGCCCAGGTCGTCGGAATTTGGATGGTTTGCGACACGATTATATACAACATTGAATCCTCAACCGAGGCCTGCGGTATCTTTTATCTCTGCATTCTGTGAATATTTGAAACCCAAAATGAGGGAACAGGAACTCAAGTTCATTTTGAACACCACGAGTTTCCACCTTGCTTATCAATGTGTCCAATTGTTCATCTCTCGGTACCAATGTTTAGCTCGAGATGAATCTCTCAACCACATATGACAGTACCCATAAGGCCTACGAGGGCTTGTCTGTATATCCCGGCCCTTCTGAGGAACAATAACACATGATGTGCTTCGCACATTTATTGTATCTCTACAGAGCAAGTTGACCTACACCTTGACACCAAAATAGATGGACAGGAAAAAAGGTGGAAGTATTTTTCACCCAGTTGGGGACTTCCGGTGACTTAGGGACAGGTAGAACATCTACTTTAGAAGACATGGTGTCCAATCGAGAAATGAAAAAACACAGACAAGAGGAGACTTATTTTAGTGAATTTAAAAAATAATTATAAGTTTATTTGTTATCCAATAACACCCATGGTCATATGTCATCTCGAGTTGCCTTCTCTAGAACCCTACAGTGTGAACGCATGCTGGAATCTAAACACCGACCTCCCAAATAGGGATCAAGCCTGAGTCATCACTTACGCCAGACCGAAGATTTGGGGGAGGGGGGCAGTCTCCCTACTTCCCCAGCTCCCCAGCTCCCCGAGCCCCACCAGCTTCCACCCCGTCTATGGTCAATTGAAGGCACTCAAGAGTGAGTAGCCCAGCAGAACTGGGAATTGGAGATGAAGTCTGTGGGTGGACAAGCTGGACCTCTGTAGATAAGTACGTAAAGAAGAAATAAGTAGCCAAAAAAAGACCCAAAAGAAAAGTACCAGACATCATGAAGTTGAATTCAGTGGAATGAGATACCTGAGGCTTTCTTCACTTGGAGTGAAGGTAAATTGTACTACCTATTGAAGAAAGGCTCGCTTAATTGGACATGTGGGTGAGTCAACCAGCGTGGGTAAGCTCTCCTACCTAGGTAAGTAAGCTACTTACCTAAGCTCCCCCAAGCTCCCTAAGCTTCACCAGCTCCCTCAGCCCCACCAAGTTTCTGCTGATTGGTCAATCGTGCTATTGCATACTCGGACCCACTCTCTGTGCACTCCTATAGCACTTCAGCCCGCTGTAGCTGTGCTGTTGAAGCTGTACTGGAGCAATAACACAACACAAAACAGTAGCACTGATCGGGGGGCTTGATATTTTCTTTCATGCTGCAACATCCAAAGGAAAACGCAGTTGACTTGAATTATTCAAGACTTCTCCTGCTACAACCCGCACCCCCCACCCCTCTGGTTGTAAGGACGCGACTTCTACCACTCGCATTTTTCCGCACCACAACACAGCACAGCACCACACAACACACGAGAAAAGCAACATTGAATCGACTTGAGCGATTCCAAATTATTTTTCTCCTAACACAATTCATTGCGTTTTCTCTGGCCTCGTCCTTGGCGAATTCATCTTTTCTTTTCTGGTATCTGCAACATTCAGTCATTCTTCACACCTGAACACAAAACTTCACTGGCCCAGCATCGGCAATATGTACATCTACACACCCACCTTCTTCCTCGGTGACCGAATGGAGGTCATCGAAGGTACAATTGAGCATCAGCTCCTGTTTGCCAAGCGCCCTGACGTGCGCAACCTGCGAATCAGCCACATGCAATCCAATGTTATTGTCATCTTTCAGGCATTGAACAGAACACAGCACCACCGACGATTCAGTCACACCGTCGCAAGAGACGTCGCCGCTGTCTTGGGATTCGACTCGAACGATGGAGCCAACGCCGTTGCCCGAATCGTCGATTACTATTGCGCAGCTCGCTTGGAATTCCACCGTCAGAATAACGAGTACCATTTCCGCCGCCTGATCCAAATCCTTGTCGACGAGGAGATTCGCTGGCGGTTTATGCTCGGGGCCGATGGCCAGATTCTTGACCCGCTCGTCGACGCCGTCAAGGCCAAGAAGTTGTATCACGACGAAACGAAGAGCTTGATCGACACAAGATTCCGTGAGCTGATGGTGGATTGGATGCCTCCCAAGCTCAAGGGCCTGGCAAGTCCTCGTAACAAGCACTTTGGTGTCTTGAAAGGTATCGGTAAGTCACATTCCGCTAACTCATTTTACATGCATGATTACTAACACTTAACCTTCAGATCTCAATAGAACGATGGCGCCAATGAGATCGTATGAGCCTCTGCCTCGGGAAAATCCCTCCAAGACGCCGAAGCCGTCGAGTTACGGCTTTACCACATTTATCAAAGATTACGAGGCCAAGGAAGCCGCCGAGGCAAAGAAGGCCGCCGAGGATCAGGAAGCTGCCGAAGCCGAGAAGGCTGCCACAGCTGACATGGCTGCCGAGGCGGACAAGAATGCCGAGCTGCCGCTCAAGGCGCCCGAGGACAACGCTGCCGTCTCCTCCCCTGCCCCTGCTTCGTCGCCTGTCGTCTCTGCCTATCCCCCCGCCCTCGCCCCCGCCAGCATCAGCAGCGCCGAGGCTCCCTCCGGAGACAACGTCGACACTTCAATGGTCAACACTCTCGCCGCCGCCATCTCCTCAAGCCCGGCCAGCAACAACCAGCTCTTCACCGACGAGCAGATCATGAAGGACGAGCTTCGCCGCGCCGCCGAGGAAGCCGCCGAGGACGAGCGCCGCCGAGACCAGCAGACGATCGCGGCTCTGCGTGCCGAGGTGAGCGGCTACAAGAAGGCGCACGACCAATGGGCCCTCAACTTCGCCAAGGTCAAGGGCGAGCGGGATCGCCTGGCCAGCGAGGCCCTTGCCCTTCGCCAGGAGGCCGACGCCGCCAAGGAGCGGGCTCGCGTCGCCGAGGAGCGAGCTCGCGTCGCCAGGGAGCTGGCTCGGTCCTCCGAGCAAGAGAACCAGTACCTGGTTCAGGAGAACGAGCGGCTCGAGGAGCATGTTCGGGTGCGCCTCGCTGAGGCCGAAGAGGAGATAGCGATCTTGGAGCGGGCCTACAAGGCGGCCATGCAGGAGATCGCGGACTTCGAGAACTCCTCCTCGGCCGAGCCGGCGGCTCCCGAGCCGACCTTCGCCGACGAGGTTCGGGCCATCATGGCCATGAACATGGCTCGTCAGCAGGAGGAGGACCGCGCTGCTGGTGGTTCCGGTGCCGGCCCTTCGCAGGGCCAGCAAGAGTAGTTGGTTGGTTGGGTGCCTGGTCTTGTTGTTGCTTGGGCGTTGGTTGTTTCTTTGGCGTTGTTGTTTCTTTGAGGAAAGGACTTGATACCCTGTACGAATACACTGTATGATTATATATAACTTGAGGACTGGTGACTCTTTGTAATATTTCGGTAGAAAGCACGCTGTGTTCGCCGTGATTTTAACCCTTCTTTGGAGAATATTGGTGACCATTAGCGAAACAAAACTTGCTTCTCCAGTGCTATCCATGACTGTTCATAAAAAGCACTGAAAGACGTAGCCCTGGTAAGTCATCCAGCTGAGCAAGTAAAGTAGCAGCCTTCTCAGTGTTGGTGTCAGTAAACTCTTGCTTGGGCGTGGCATCATCAGTTGTACTATATATACTGTTAGCGATGATCACCAACCATGGGGTTGCCGGAGCTCAGGGAACATACTGCCAAAGTTTCAGGGTTTCCTATTACACCCATACTTTGGCTCGCATTCTGATCCTTGGTAGAAGTAGACCATAATCAATCCCGAGTACAGGATACCATACTCATGAAACGATAAGACGGCTACTCGAATGGGTAACACAGAGCCCACGAGATTGCCAGGCGTCCGGTTTTGCTACTTACTCCGACTATATGAGGAAATCACAATCACAAATCGTGCTGTCCGGGGGACAAAGAACAGGCTGGATTGATAGCCACCCGCTGTTGGCCTTTCGCAATGCTCTGGTGCTCATGCTTATTCTTGGACACCCAGAAAAAGGACTGGGTGGCTTTCCGCAGGAGCTGGATGTGAATCATGAGATGCTCCATTACATCATAGTAGTCTCCATGACATACACATACTAAAGTGTGGCAATGGTTCTTTATTCATTCGTTGCGTTGTTACTTGGCACAAAGCCTATCCTAGTCTCAACATGCTACTATTGGTACAAACAGTGTAGTCCTCTGGGGCCATTACATCGTCTTCTTCGTCTTCATAGTACCTTCTGTTATTTATTGCATCAACGTCTCTCAGAGCGAATGGTTTCAGCGGAGTCGAGCAACCTCTCCTCGGCGCTGGGGCAGGCATCCGTGCCTTTCCCCCGCGTACCCTTGTTGACGCCTTCGGTGAGTCGGGGCTGGTGTGTCTCTTCGCAGGGCGCGGTGCCGGCGGGTAGCGTCTCGGCGTGGAACTTGGACTTGGCGTCTTTGCCGACTAGGACGCCGGGCTTGTGACCTTTGGTGGTCAGGGGTTCGGAGGGTGGTATGTGGGAGCTGAACTCTTCGTGCTTTGCGGCCACGGAAGAGGCGTTGCGGGTGGCAGACATTGTTACTTTGTGTGGAGTTTTGGTAAATGTCGTCGGTGTTGACAAGTTCGTTTTTGAATTGGTCGGTATTGCTTGCTTGGTGATGGTCTGGGTATCAAATAGAGGAATCAGACGAGTAGGTACTAAATTGTATGATGGGGAATAATCTCAAATGAAACGGTATGGAAATGCAGCAAGGTTGGCGAGTCTTATATCTGTCTATCAGTCAGTAACAGCGCCCATCAAGAGCCTTGCAAATGACATTAAATCCTCGCCGCCATCGTGCAACCGAACGATATGTGGTGTGGGAGATTACATCGCAAGGCTGCAATAGATAATGTGTGAGGGCAATGGAAAGATCCAGTATGACTGTAGGAGGCTCAAAACATCAGCGATGTAGGCGATTCACCATGTCGCCGCTGTACAGTCGACAGCGACCATCGTCGATATTGTGGGGCAGTGATATCAACATGGTCTTCGCAGGTCAGCGAATCAGAGCTGCAACCACGGTTGACAGAAGTGTTGACAGCCTCCAAAAATGAAAAAAATCCGAAAAGCTGAGAAGAAAGACAATATGGGGTGTCCATGTTTTATCTACAGCTAAAAATGCGTATCTGCACGGGTTGGCTTTCAGTAAGTATGTCGGGTTGCTGCGTCGCGCGATCATTTCAATAGGGATAGTGGAAATGTCAGTAACATATGCAGGGATCTATGTAGTGGTTTCGGGGCGGCCTGGCCAATTGAAGGAGTGGTCAGGTACCAAAAAGGCAACTAACAATCTTGACCAATCCACCGGGTTGTAATGTTTTTTTCTTTTTGCTATTTCCATGCCCTGTGTGTTCTTCTCGAGAGATCGGACCGATGCAATTGGTGTGCTGAAGTCTTGTTTTCATTCAAGTGCATCCTCGGATCCATAGATACACAGGTTTCAATCATTGCCGAAATCAGGTCGCCATGCGCCAGCGGCCTGGCATATGCCAATGATTGAAGATGTTGGAACACCGAATTGAATGTGTAGTTGTTAACGACACTAAAATTGCTTGAGTTTGATGGTCCTTCCCAGCGGACTCAAATGCCTGGCGATAGGTTTCTAAATTGAAGCAGGTCTCTGAAAGAGGGAATCCCCGAACTATTGTACGAATGCGGCAGGGATGCAGATATGGACACCAACAAATGACCAACGATAACTCGGACTGGAGGTGACTTGACCAGCTGCGCCGCTAACATGTGGCATGTGGGGAGTCTGGACCGGTCAGCAACTATGATAAGGATATACGGAGAGGACATCAAGGCGGGACCGAAAGCAGCCACGTTGATGTTAGCTACAGTACTACTTGCTTGTCAATGGAAAGGCGTGCCGATTATCAATCCCCCGGCATAATGCGGGGGGACTATATAAGAGTCTCTGAAGTAGCGCATGTCGTTAGCGATGTGCATCATCTTTGGATCCTGATAAGATTGGAAAGTGAGGGAATTACCGTATAGAAAACAACGACGACACACATTTACTCTGCGAGAAGTCCAATCGTATTTACCAACTTCTTTCGTGTTTTGTCTTGAAACATAAGCAATCAAGATGCGCACCCTTGGGCTCTTGGGTGGGATGACCTACCATGCCACGGCGACGTACTACACGACGATCAACGACCACGTGCAGGAGAAGCTGGGCGGCAAGAACTCGGCCCGGATCCTGCTGCACTCGTTCAACTTCGCCGACATCATGACCCCCTGGCACGCGGGCGACCGGGACGCGGTGCGCCAGCAGCTCTGCGACGCCGCCGCGGGACTCCAGCGGGGCGGTGCCGACGCCATCGTGCTCTGCGTCAACACGAACCACATGTGGGCCGAGGACATCGAGCGGGCCTCGGGCCTGCCACTACTACACATCATCGACTTCTCGGCCGCAGCGATACAGCAAGCGGGGCTCACCAAGATCGCGCTGCTGGGCACCAAGGTCACCATGGAGGGCGACTTCATCCGCGGTCGGCTGGAGAAGAAGTTCGGGCTCGAGGTCCTGTTGCCGGCGGAGGGGGTCCGCGAGAAAATGGACGAGCTTATCTTTGAGGAGCTGCCGCACAAGATCGTCTCGGACGCGTGCAAGAAGTTGTACATCGATACGGTTAAGGAGCTCGTGGGCCAAGGCGCTCAGGGCGTTATCTTGGGCTGCACCGAGCTGCAATTCGTCCTGAAGCCGGAGGATGTCAACATTCCCCTCTTCGATACCGTGGCGCTCCATGCTCGCGGGGCGGCGCAATGGGCGATTGATAATTAGTGGGTTAGTGAGACAGCAAGGGCTGAGATGGAAGTCATCACGCCAGAAGTTCTACTTGTGCGCCACCAAAAAACCAGAACCGGGATACTATCAACAACAGTTCATAACCAGTTCAATCAAATCGTGCGCGCAATTGAACCAAGAAAGATGCTCGGACATCGAACTGCATCTGCGTTTCCGAAAGCTAGGCGTCAGACCATCGGTGTGTGGCTGGCACTTGGAGCGGCAGCTAGGTGTTACAGTTGTGAAGTTTAGCGCCCAATACGCACAGCAGCAGGTGGATGGTATGCTACACACAGATGGGGTAACGGGACATAGCATCGTCTACCGGCGTGCTGCCAGATCTTGATCGTGTAGTATGTCGCGCGGCAAATGGATATCTATGTAGCGCGTAGCAAGCAAACATTGGCATATTTGGCATATTTGGCATATTTGTTTAACATCCAAAGCTACCTCCAAGGATGCTCGGGCTTCTGATCCCGCATGGCAAAACTGGCATTGTGTTTGCGAGAAAAGTACATATCACTAATTGAATATAGTACGGGACAAACCGATATCCTAGTCGGAACAAACTTCACATCCCAGACGGGACGGCAAAACTTGCTCATGTTTTGACAGTTGGAATAGATACGGAATTTTGTTGAGGGAAGGCCTTCTTGGCAGGAAAGATTCCCAGGGTTGGCGTTGCTGCTGTTCATTCATCGGTCGGCAATCGTCCCGAGCGGAGTCGATGGAGCCTATCTCGTGCAATCCCACACACTTAGGGGCTCCATCCCCATCTCCTGAAGGAAACCCGATGAGAGAGGAGTGCATTAGCTTCTCATCGGGTTTCATTTACCAAGGCAGAGAAGAAGAATCTCGTTGGATGTCGATGACTGATGGATGGTATTCACCAGCTGAAATGGGGAATGGAAAAGAAGAACTCAGTTGTAGCAGACATGGTCAGTGCAGAATGAGTTTGACAATGTTTAATGAGGCCCAAGGGCCAAGCGCCATGCAACAGCGGCTCCCCGGCACGCTGGGCGGCTTGTCATTGGTGGCCGGGGCTCAGGTGGTCCTTATTCTGTTTAAGTAGGGGGCCCTCTAGCGAGCCAGGCAACACAGACACTGCAGACGCTGCAAGCCTAAGCCTAGGCGCATTGCTGGCAGCGGGCAGGCGGGGGGGCTAAAAAACTCCCTCGACAAAACAAGCGGGCACGCGGCTGAGCACCTGAGGACATGTGCCACTGCCATGGCATTATCCGCTTGGCACAATGGACCTTCATCGGGATTACCTACCTTAATCCTACCTCGCGATTCCATACCATGCTTCTCCTGACCTAGACCTTTAGACCTTTAGAATCTTCAATTGTTTCCCTTTCTTGAACATGTTTTGTACCCCCTAGACGAGCGAATGTCGTGAGATCAGCTTCTAAACCTAATACCGATATATACCTAACCCTACCTAAATAATCTTCATCCGACTCCACCGAACCCGACAAAGAGAAATCGACCCGACCCAACTTTCATTCCAGGGATCCTCGCTGCAGTAAGAAGGGATCGGCCGCCGACTCGATTCATCCTCGATTCGAGATTCGAACTCGACTTGGACGCGACCTGGGGGAAAAGAAAAGGGGAAAGCAAACAAACAGCAGAGATGCTGCTTTCGCGGCTTCAATTGCTGTCTAAGAACCCAGTTCAGAACCGCGGCATCCTCTCCTTCTTCCTGGGCTTCCTGCTCCTTTACGTCCTACTCCTCGTCTACCTCCGCGAGAAGTGTTTTCGCGATCCGTCGTCCGCCTTCTTTCGACCCGAGCACGCCCGTGTGCTATCATACTCGTCTTTTCGCAAGAGTCAAGCGAAGAAATTTGCCGAGCAGGCCGCCCTGCACGTACCGATCAAATGGGCGCCCGAGACGAGCCTCAATAATAACAATAATGATAATGGCAAAGGCAAAGGCGATGACGGGGGGATAGGACAGCAGCAGCCGCTGCAGCCCGACGTCTGCATCGGCATCGGGTCGGTAGACCGCCACGGCTTCTCGTACCTGCAGGAGACGCTGGGGTCGGTGCTCGAGGGCCTAGATGCGGCAGAGCGGCGGCGCGTCTACGTCGTCGTGTTCTTAGCGCACAGCAACCAGTCGGTGCATGAGGACTACGGCAAGCCCTGGCTGCGTAACATGGCCGACGCGCTGCCGACGTATGCCCAGGACAACGAGACCCTCGCCTTGATCAGGAGGCTCGAGATCGCTAACGACTACCCCGCCCACGCCCGCAAGCAAAAGATCGACTTCTCTGTCCTGCTCAGCGAGTGCGCCAAGGTCAACCCGCGCTACACCATGACGCTGGAGGACGACGTCATTGCCGTCGACGGGTGGTACCACCGCACCTTGGACGCCGTGAGGAGTGCGGCGCGGAGGACGGAGGAGATGGGGCGAGATAGCTGTGAGTACCCGCATTCCCGATCGTACTACTGCATTCCAGACTCGTTCGATTTTGCTGACTTGTGACCCACCACGACAGTCTTGTATCTGCGCATCTTCTACGACGGCAGACTTTTGGGCTGGAACAGCGAGGAGTGGCTCTCTTATTTTGGGGGCAGCCTGATGTTCGTCGTGACCGAACTGGCCGTCCTCTCCTTCATCCGCTGGCGCTTCCAGGCCGTGCGCCGGTCGGTGCCCGTCCTGTTTATCCTGCTGGTGTCGGGCGTGTGCACGCCCATGCTGATCGGGCTCTTCTTCGCGTCGGGGCGGTCGTGCATGATGCCCAAGCGGCCCGGCGTGCACCTGATGCAGAAGTACGGCTGCTGCGGGCAGGGGCTCGTGTTCCCGCAGCAGCAGGTCGTCGACCACCTGCTGCCCATGTACGCCAACACAACCGACGACCACGCTGCCGTCGACACGTTCCTCGAGGACTGGGCCGACGCCCGCAACTCGCTCCGCTGGGCCGTCACCCCCGTCCTCATCCAGCACGTCGGGGGCAAGAGCTCGCACGGCGTGGGCGACCAGGTCTCGGGCCGCCTGACGGACGATATGCCCTTCGATTACATGTTCGAGACCAATGACCCCGTCAAGCTGGCCATGGAGCACCAGGCGTGGGTGGATGGCCTGCGCGCGGGGAACTGAGCGTTTTCTGATGTGATCTTCAAAGTTGTATCATGCATTTATCGCCGTTTTCGTTTTGTCGATATACCCATGACGAGCGGGCGAGATCTATGCGAGACTGCATTTATGACTATTTTTCCTTACATGGTTGTTATAGAGATTACATACGTACATACGAGAAAGAGGCGGCGTGGCCATGAGAGTAAACGCGGCGCATCCATGGGAGTAAACGGGGAGGAAAACCCCCGTTGTAATCATTACACAGGTGAACATGGCGAATACGCGGGATGATACATAATGATACCCAATATACAAATGAACAAATCCAAAGAAGGTTTATGTCATACATATGGAACTACGTTTGCGACGAATGGCTTTCACATCAACTTCACTTGAGAGATATGCGTCAAGAACACATGAGATATGGATTTACCGTGCTGGATGAATTCCGCGAGTAAACTCCAGACTACCTGGTCGTCAGGCTGATGAGTAAAGTATGCATGAGTTACTCAAATCCATACTCAATCTGTATCGCAAAGTACCACCAACGATACAAAGGGATTTGCTATGCCCAATCCATGAGAAGCCTCCATGTCACTTTTTCCCAAGACGATCCATCGATGAATATGACTAGGCCTCCTCGAACAGCTGGGCGTTGATGGCGTCCTGCTCAGACTTGGCGGCGTAGATGGCGGCATCCACGGCGTTGGCAACGGCGGCATCATGATCAGCGTCAGCCTTAACCTTGGCCTTCTTGGCACGCGGCATCACGATGTCGCCAACGTCGTCGTCATCGTCGGTGGCGTAGGCGGCAACGAGGGCGGCCATGGCGGCGGCGGCCTTGGCCTTGCGCTTCTCGGCGTCGGCGGCGCTGATGGCGCTGTACTTTCTGGCGGAACCCTTCTTGGCCTTGGGGGCGGGCTTAGCCTCGGCAGGGCCGGCTTCGTCGTCCTTGCCGTCGTCGCCGGCCTTGTCGTCCTTCTTCTTGGCGCAGGCCTCGGCGTGGGCGATCAGCTTTCTCTTGACGGGGCCCCAGCAGGCGCGGGCGGAACCGATGGTCTTGAAGCCGGCGACCTCCTTGAACTTGTAGAGGTTGACCTGTACAATATGAAAAACGAGTCGGTCTTCCGTTAGCGAAGAAACATCAAGAGGAGAAATTGAAAATACGAGATATCATGGAGGTATCTTGGCTGTTGCCGCATCTTTGGCAACAATGCTACAATATTCCATCCGGTGTGGGAACTTACCTTGGGCTCGGACTCGAAGCAGCCCCAGACGAGGCCGGCGAGCTCCAGCTCACGGGCAGTGAAGGAGATCTTGCTCTGGTTGGCCATGTTGACGGATGAATGAGTGAAGTTGAGGGTGGATGTTGATGGATAGCTGGGAAGCGGTGGTAGTCGTGAGAGTGCGGATGAATGGGTTGGGTGAAGGGTAGATGGGAGAGGTAGAGAAGGAAGTGAAGAGATGGAAAGGTGACTGGTAATGAATGCAGAGGGTAAGTGGTTGCATTCGTTATTGCGGGTCCCTGTGCCTTCCGGTTCTGTCGTCGCCGTGTTTGGCGATGTTCACTCTTTCTTGTGAGGTTGCCCCGGCTTTCCTGCGTATTGTGGACAGCCCGACGCCATTCACTGGAAGGAAGGGCTCCGCGCGCAAACCCGGCAAAATTCATATCTGGGAACCAAATTACTATTGTATTATTTATATTATTTATTAGTATCTTTCAAGGCTCATCATCAGCTTTGTTTGCACGTTCATCTTGTATTGTTGTCTACCCAGTTCACGGTTGGAAACATGGTCACTGTGGAAAAGGGGTCGTCGATTTTGCGTACTGCACAAACACTTATTAACTCCACCAGCTAAGCTAGCCTTCCACACTCAGCTTATGTTGTTGCCCAGTCCATGTCATGGTTGGATGTTGTTGCCCAGTTCGTTATGGTTGAATATGGGGTTGCTGTGGAAAAGGGATCGCCGATGCTACATACTTCACAAACACTTACTTCCTCGATCACCAGCTGGTTTCCCACACTCGGCTTGCGTTATGTCCCAGCTCATCATTGAATATTTACTCTCTACAGAAAAGAGGTTGCCGATTCTACATACGCAATGGATTGTGATCCAGTTCATGGTGGGATATTTGGTCTCTGTGGAAAAGGGGTCGCCGATTTTGTAATTGATGAACTGCGGTTCACGTCAGGCTGCTCCTGCGGAAATAACGGACTCCAGAGCAAGTAAGACACTCAGAAATGAAGTCAAAGAAGCCATCACCCCCAACGCCTTCCAAACTCTCAAGTTGCCATTTCTATATATGGTCCATCGCTAGCTAATTTTCTATGCTCAGCTTGAGCTGTTGCTCAGTTTGTAGATGAATATTTAGTCCCTCTAGATAAGAGGTCGTCGATTATGTGTATACAGTGCATTGCTAGCCAGTTCATAGTTGAATATTCAGTGTCTGCGAAAAAGGGGTCGTCGATTCTACATACGTAAACACTCACTATCTCCCAAGAATGGCAACACCCCGTTCAAACCTAAGATTTCAGACAATATTCAAGTCAAGAAGTGTACAACACGAACACTACTACTGTATTCCCTGTTCGTGGTTCCAGATTGCCCACTTCCAAGTTCAGGCTCCTTCTCCAACTCACTGACTTGTGCCACTAATGTATTATCCGTAATGGACATTCACACGATCCTACTGTCTCGGTCACACTTTCCAATCTTGAAATGCTCTACGTGTATGAATTCTTCTCTTATGTCTTTGTATGCTTCACCGTGTAGAGCAAATATCCAGACGCATAGCGTTCAATTTCCTGTCGAATATATACTCGAAACCAAACCATATATCGAATACCTTCCAAACACTCAAACGCGTTCTATCAAAGATGACTTCTACATCTCCCATATCTCTGTGTGTACGATGAACAAATGGTCTTCATGTATTCACATTAACATGAAACACAATACGGATATCGTTTTCTTGGATATCGTCAGACATTTGACTGTGATGCGTGCTCATGAACATAAGCCAAGTTACATTGTCTCAATGGGTAGGACAATAACAAATCAAAATATTAAGGTGATGTCTTTGACGGCCAAAAGGTATTCTTTTAGATGGAACCTGGAATACTGAAGGAGGGAAAGGAAACAATATCTGACTACCGGTCCCTAGAGCAAGGTTAGATGGAAGTCTTTGTACTGGTTTTCAGTGCAAATATATAAGTACAGAAACATCATTCGGGGCGGTGCGGCTCCTGCGTACATCTGCCATCAATACACAAATACGTAGAACGGAAGGAGATGCCCTAGAAGGGTAGTGTACAATGCAGCTGAATGGTAAGAGCCCTAGGGCGGTAGAGTGCAAGCACAATATGGTGCTAGTAGTTGACGATGTTACCTACAATACCCAAAAGTTAGGTGCTTTTTTGTAATAGCTGCTTTGTTTCTGCCCAACAAAGGTCTCGCCCTTTTTTCAATCTTAATTGTTTTTTTCGGTTCCTCCTCCACCTCGCTTAAGTAAACACCTCTTCGACTTGTTTTCATCACCAGGTGCTCAAATCATACTCGTCAGATACCTGCAATCTTGCCGGCTTTCATTGCCGTGTCGTGGATGAGCAGACACTGCGTGGTAGCCGGAGCACGTCACCAAGTCCGAAGCACCCAAGTCTCGAAAACGCAACATCCGTTCACTTCACTACTCTCGGCCGGCCTAGCCTCCTTTCGTCCGCACAAGCAGCCCATTTCCAACCATACAAGCACCCCTTTCGATTACCAAACTCCTTTCGACCATACTGTTGCAAACCCGTTTGCCCCTCGACTAGCAGACATGGCACAACACACGGTCCCCGAGAGCCTTTCAGACTGGCATGGCGAGCTCGTCTTCCGTTGCAAGCCGGAGACCTCGGAGCAGGCAGCTACAGCAGCCAGCAACTCCGGCATCTCGTCAGACCAGGCTTCCGACAACGAGAAGGAGCAGACGTCCGAATCGGGCCAGGGCCCCGAGCCAGTCGACACTAGCCTGGAGACCTTCAGCTCCATCCTACGACCCGTCGTAGAGGGCAACCGTGCCGACCCTGCCTTTCCCTCAGCCGCCATGGTGATGCATCGACAGATCCCCTTTCCTAGCATCCACGAGCCCACCCTCACTCTCGAGTCGCCGGACCACGGCCTCATCAGCATGAACAAGGCGTCTTTTGAGTTGATCATGGTGTCTTGTGAGGAGAAGCATCTGCTCAAGAAGGAGCTGGACAAGCTCCGCGAGGAGTGCCTGGAGTTGGAAACGGAGCTCCTCCGCCTTCGTCTCGACATCGCCCAGTACAAGGAGATGATTGAGGATTTGCAGAATGAGAGACGTTAGGGGAACTGATTAGCTCGACAAACTCTTCCCAAAGGCGGAATACTACTTCGATACTTACTTGGTCATACAAGTAGTCTGAATAGAACATCATCAAAGCATGCAGTAAGCAGTATGCAGTAAGCAGTAAGCAGTAAGCGTGTTAAAATGTGGTTTCATGTGGCCTCCAGCAGCACCATAATTCCTTCTAGCTGTAATTTGTTCACGTATTAGGCTTGAATATCCCTTCAGGCGTTGTGAATACACACGGGAGTGTTTCTGTGTAAGAATTCGTGGAGCAGAGACACAAGATATAAACAAACAAGGGACTGTGAGTCTGTAATATCCCAGAGCAGTACACGGGAAACCCGAGGATGGGTGAGACATTGAGGCACATAGACGCCGAGTTACATTGTCTAAGTAGTAACATCAAAAGAATTGTGCGGCTGTGTTAGAGAGGATGAAAAGATAGAACCGGGGCTTGATAAAGCATGTAAGGATTGCAGGTTACGGCCTTGGCCTCGGCACCCCCATCTCCTGCGGACACATGCATATTTGAAGTCACCTCAAGTATTTGCCTAACAATTGGGTTTTCTTCCTTCTCCATCGTCAGTGCCAGGTTCCCACTTGTTCATACCACAGCAGTGAAACAAATCCACATCAAAATCCATTTGCCGACTGCTTACAAGTTTACAGAACCACAACCACAGACACGACATCTTGACCTTGTATCATCCAGCAACAAACAATGTCTTCTTTCGAACAAACCCCCCTCTTCGAGATACCACGGGCCGTTCCGGAGCCTGGAGCCTCCACGACTCTTGACCCCTTCAACCAACTTCCGCCCGAGCTACGCATACACATCTGGTCCCTCTACCTACAACGCCAGCGGTTCATCACCGTCAAGATCATTGAAGAAGAGCCGGACCCGAGTCCAAACCCTACTCGCCAGCGGCACTACCACATCGAGACGCGTAAACATTATCGCCATAACGAACTCCTGCACATAAACCAGGAGGCCCGGCGCGTGGCGCTCAACTTCTTTACCCTGCGCATCCCCTGCAGCGATCTCGATGTCGGGGTCCCGTTGTACTTCAGCCCGGAGTACGACGTTCTCCATGTAACCCAGGACGACCTCAAGTGGGATCCATTACTCAACTGGGGACCCCTCGTCGACTTCCTACCCCGTCTCGCGGAATGGGATACCAGACGAGATGGCATTAGTGAGAAGAGAGCTAGGGTTATCCATCTCGCGCTCGGCTGCCTGTTGATGCCTTGGAAAGGCCAAAGTGAGTCGATAGAGAAACGGGGACTCCAGAACACACATTTATATAAGGCTTCAGGCAATACTAACAGCAGAGACAATGATGCGATGAAGCTGGGCATGCCTGTTCATGAGGCCTTCGTCGAGGCGCTCTCCCGTCTGGAAAGCCTGTGGGTCGTCAACCTTCAGCAAGACGACGCACGCGTCCAAGCCATCTTGGTTGGACAAGATGTCAAGATGCACCACAACCGCTCGGTACCCTTCTTCCCCGCCGTGCAGCTGGCCTTCGAACGGTTTTCCGGGGTAAAGGGTACGGCAGTAAACCCTCGGCCCATCGCCTCGGATCTCAGGCACATCTCAACCGATCCCTTCATGGGGATGTCTCGACGGCTGGCGGAGGCTGGAAGAGGTGGTGGGAGTCCGCAGCGATGAAGCCAGTGCCCGAGCCAAGAGGAGTGGGAGGATCTGAGGGCGCGTTTGTACGATGCAGTAGGCTTCTGGCTGTTCACATCGGAGGCTTTCGACAGGGAGGCGCCCAGTACTGTCCAGGGGCTCCAGGAAGGACAGCATGCGGACGTGAGCAGAACTCCACCGGAACTCTGTGTATTTGATTTAGGACCATAGCTCTTTACACATGGCCTTTAGCTATCCAAAGATAGCACTAGTATACATCAATGCTTACGTCCTCACATCCGTAGGCGCCCGCGTCCTGTCCGACTCCGCCGCCATATCACCCGTATTGACCGTGCCGCTCTTTTCCACCATCATAATGTGCGCTTGTTTCGCAACGGGGCGGTGCCTGACCCCCTGGGGCACCACGAACACATCTCCGACCTGCATCACCACGTCCGCCCTCTCTCCGTCCTGCTGCTCGATCTCCATGGTGAGCTCCCCTGCGAGCAGGTAGAACAGCTCTTCCGAGTCCGGATGCGCGTGCCAGATGAAGGCCCCGTCGATCTTGGCGATCTTGACGTGGTGGTCGTTGACGGCCGCGACGAGGCGTGGTGCCCACTGTTCCGTGAATGAGGCGAAGGTCTCGGGTATAGACTTTGGCGAGACCGACATGATGGTATTGGTTTAGGGAGAATAGAATGAAGGGGTGGTTTTTCGTTTTTGCTACTGTCTTCCTCTTTGCCCCTGTCTGGCCGATAGTGGTCTTTTGTCTAGTTGGACCGCAATGTGAAAGTATTTGAATGTATATAATGTCGCGTAACACTTAATGGGTTAGGGTAGTAATTTGTAACGTTTATCCCAGATAGCACAACGTCACCTTCTTATACCACTCGTATCTTATTATTTTGTAATACTCGGAGACCGGAAGGGCGCGCCTATAGACGAGTTGTACATGTAAGTGGATATTTCTTTCAACCAATCAAGTAGCGTGTATATGAAGCTCGCCGGGAAAACTAGCTCGATGCTAAGAGCTATCTCTCTAGTGTATACGAAAAGAGGCATGCGTCGCCGCGGTGAACAGTAATAACAACAGGTCGAACATATTGATATCCAAAAGGTCCTATGAACTCTACTGATGCGCTGCTAACACATGTCACAGTTAAGCCCTGCTCACAACCTCTTCCAGAGCCGAAGACCTGTATACAACCCCACACCCGCGCCCGAAAAGATGACCAACCAAGCCAACGCGCACTTGCCCAACACGTCTTGCGCGACCTGTTGTACAGCCTCCGAGTCGTTGGCGCGGGGGAAGGGCTCGTCAGGGGCGGGTCGGCCCAAGAACTTGCTCAGGGGCTCCCATCCTTCCTTCAGCTCCATCTCGAGAAGCTGCTCGCGGGGGACCTGCTCTCGGACCTGCTGGTTATGGATGCCAATAAGATCTGTGTTTACGGTAAGCATAGGGTATTAGACTGCGAAGATATCGTCATAGGACCGAAGCCTTTGGTAGGTGTAACTTACGAGGCCCCCCTTTGCCCGCATCCCTATCCCCCTCCCGCAGGCCCAGCAGGGCGTTGGTCTCCGTGGCGAACTCGCCAATGATGGCGGGGATCCAGCGCCAGCCCGGCATGGGCGCCGTGATGTAGGGCAGGTACCAGAGGCTCGTGCTCTTGGTGATGGCCCCGACGCTCTGCCACCACCGCTCCGGGTCGCGCGTGACCAACACGACCTTAGCGTCCGGGTACAGCTCCCGCAGCTCCGGGATGAAGTTGATGCCCGGCAGGTCCGTGATGCCGACGTAACCCCGCGTCAGCTCCCGGAGCAGCTTGAGGGTGCGCTCCTTGTCGCCGCGGCGCCGCGCCTCGTAGGCGGCGATCCACTTCCTCTGGTAGTCTGATTATCGCGAGACGGGGGTTGTTAGTATATATGTTTAAGCCAAAGGATATCCAGGGCAGACAGGAGGAAAGAAAGCGGAGAAGAGCTCGAAAGAAGAAGAAAAGAGAGAGAGCGCGCAAGGGTACCATCCTCCCGGGATATCATGTGGGTTCCGCCGTGGATCACGGGCCCGTCCAGGATCTTCTCAAGGGCAAGCTGCATGGACACGGTGCCGGTGCGGGAGAAGCCGGCGCCGATGACCTCGAGCCCGCGCGACGGGTCACCGGGCTTGGAAGGTGTTCCACCCATGATCTGTGCTAGTAACGCTCGGATAGGGAGCAAACAGAGGCCAAAGGTTGGGGTAGGTCCGGACGATCAGGGGACTTTGCTTCGGGCCGTAGGTGCCACAAGCAAGTGGGGTTTTCCTTGGAAGACCAAAACTGGGAAACGTGTGTGCTCGTCCCTCTTTGTAGCAGTCAAGGAGAGCGAAAGGGGTCTTTTTTCTCGCCTTTTCTTTGATGCAAGGACGGACAAGACTGCAGAAATGGGAAAAACTTACCTACAACTACCGACAGGCGAGAGATGTAGCGACAGCAGCCGCCGCCGGCAGCAGGATTCCCCGTCCATTCCTGCATCCCGGAGGACGTGCTAGCAAGTAAGGGGTATTAGAATTTCCCTAGCGGTTTGATCTCCCCTTCCATCCACAGTGGACCTCATTTCCTGACTTTGTGGGCGCTGACGCGCTAGCAAGCTGGGATGCCCCATGGTCAGTACTGGTTGCCCGGATTCCCACCGACTATTGGTCTCGCGTATCAACTTCGGTCTTGGCTGGCTGCTTGGATCTAAGATATTGCTAGATTTCCCCTCTCAGAAGATACACCAAAGAGAAAACAGCCGAGACAGCCATCGTACCATTTCCTACTCCTTTGGGTGGGATTGGGTTCTCCCCCTCCGAGCTTCCCTTTTCCCCGGGCCCCCCGATATCCGAGAAGCAGCTAGCCGACCCGGCCGTTTACTAGCTCCAAGCGCTGCGATAGCCGGCGCTAAGCTATGGAGGTGGCGTGGTAACGCCAATCTTGTCGGTGGCTGTGGACGAAAATGCAAGCCACTTCGTTATTCTCAAGTACAATTACGTTGGCCAGTAATCAATTGGCAACAACAACTACTCCGTGCATCCGAATGATCGGCGGTCAAGCTATAATCAACGGTCGCAGGGCTATTTGAAGCCACGTCGTTGGAAATAGGGGGCTGCCTGGACTGTTTCTCCTTGCGATTGGTCGTGCATTCATACATCAAGCCTCAACACCAGTCAAGCCCCCAAAAATGCAATTCTCGCAATATCATTGGTGGCTATAATTAGAAGCTTGTGACTACTCTGTTCACCGCCAAATGATGTTGTGACGGAAAATGCCGCTTCGATCTGCTAAGCATGCGCATTTCAATTGTATCCTAGACATCACCAGCTCGATTATTTGGATGACGTAAATTGCAACACTTTTTCGAAATTGTATCAGAAACATCCAGTAAGTAGACAAGGAAGTAGCAGTCTTACTGCATCACGAAGAGACTCATCGCAATGCCGCTCATTCCTCTGCATCACGCGGATCATGCTTGCTCCAGAACTTCTCGTACTCGTCCCAAGTCTGTGAAGGGAAAGGGAGAGGGACCGTAATCGGGGCGAAGGGGACTCCGGCCTTCTCGAACTCCTCGAGTCGAGCCTTCGTCGCCGGCCGCGTCTTGTTGACGCTGTATACCGAGACGCGGTGACATGAACTGGTGACGTGCAGACCCCAGTTCCAAGCGGTGCGCACATCCGGAGGCTGCGTGTTCAGCGAATTGTCCCAGCAGCGGCAGACAATCTCGATCCAGCCTTCGACGTCACAGGGGAGTTCGAACTCCCAGGTACGCCATGTCCACTTGCGCTTCTGGGACAGGTTCTCGAGAGGGATGGTGTACCAGTTGAAGCCGCCGTCCATCGACAGTTCCACCCGCTCCGGCCATCGACCACCGCCCGAGTACGCCCAGCCCTTGCACCGTATCTTGCCGTTGTGGATGACCACCTGCTTGGTCCATGGTGACATGATAGCCGAGCTGACTGGCATTTCTTGGATCTGGATGCCGTCGGTCATCTTCAGGTTGTGCTTGCCAACTTGCTGCGGGAAGTACAGATACTCCTTGCTCTGCACCGGTGCACGAGATGGCTCCTTGATGGCCTTGATGCGATATACCCATTTCACGCTACGAGCTCCGATATACCCGAGGACAACAATGCGAAGAGGGTACCCATGGATCCTCGGAAGGGTCTCTCCGTTCATCTCCCAAGCTAACAGAACTTCGTTTGCTTTCACCTTGGACCAGGGGACACTAACTAGATAGTTCATAGCTTCATCGTCCTTGAAGTAGGTATCGGCACCGTAGAACTCGAGATGTTTCGCCCCATCGATTAGCCCGCCGCAGGCTTTGACCACCTTCTTGAGACTGATGCCGACATAGGTCGCCGTCCCGATGGCGCCCTCAGCCCATGGGGCCTGGGGGACCTCATCGCCCTGGCCGGCATACTTGATGATTTGCTCAATTCGCCGGGTACCGGAGCATTGCATCGTCACAGTCTTCTCGACGCGTGGAAATTTGGATTCGTCCATGAGATCATCCAACGTAAACGAGCGAGGGTTCTGGACCAGCCCGTCCAACATGAAGCTGTAGTCTTCCTTGTCGATAATGGGGATCCCTCCGTGGTTCCTGACAAAGTGCAAGGAGTTGGGTGTGATGACCTTATCGGTTACAAGACGCTTGGGCGGCTCTCCGTTGTATGGGAACTGCAGAAGATGCAACATGTCCGGGTGCTTCTCTCTTAACACGATGTCCCAAGAATCGTCAGGAACTTGATTGAGCTCGCCACCAACGGCATGGTGCCACATCTTCCAGTGGGTGCCCGGGAGAACTGGGTTCGTGGCGGGAATAGGGCCCAGCTGGTACTCCGGATTGGGCGGGAACGTCTGTGATGTCAGGAGTTTGTGGGCAGCCGCTTTCTTCTCCGGGTAGTTCTCCCACTCGACAAACCTGATAATCTCATGAGAACGAGGTGGATGGATGACATGGTAAACAAGACTTACCCCTTCCACCCCTTTCGCTCCATCTTAAATAGAGCATCGCGGTTACCAACGGCCTTGATGGCTTCATCATCTTTGGTCAGTGGTCCGAAGGTCTGGGGGGCCAGTGCCTTGGTATCAGGGCCAGTCATGTCCAGTACCGGCAAGACCGCCCCTGACAGACCCTGCTCAATCTTCCACTCATCCGGGCGATTGACGGTGTTGATATCTGGCATGATGAATTTGTTTGACGAACCAGGAATGTTAAGTGTTGTGACTCTGGGTCAACTTGATATGGGGATTATGTTGGTGCCAGGATGGCAACAAGGAAACTTTCAATTGCAGGGGAAGCAAGGACGACTTGAGCTTAAGTACCTGGGAGATAGCCATCAATTGACCATCCCCCCAGCCCTCCTTTATCACATTTGGCCTCTCGTGTCCGTCTGAAGGGGAACAAGCAGCATAGAAGTTAGATGTAGCGGGATGCGATAACAATGCAATTGCGACATCATCTTGCCATATTACCCCTCCTTGATGCATCTGGTTCTTTGATTAAGCACGACGCTTAATAACGATGTCAATGTTTAGTATCTCCCGGTTGAACTCAATTGGATGCTCTCCCCGGCTGCATATGGTAATTTGCTTTGAGCCAATCCCCGCCCTCATTTGCTGAGTGCGATATGCATGAACAGCTGCAAAGACATGCATCACAGCAGTGCTATCTAAAGTACGTATTATATGCTGTGACCCCTCATTCAAGATTTGTGTAGAAGGTAGGACACCAAATCTATCGATTGATAACCCGAGTCGTTTAGCTACATAGTCTACCACCTCGGACCGTCTGCTGCGATACCATGCCACTTGCCGAAAGCCCGGGATACTGCTACTTCGCAGATATCTCGGCAACACCCACGATAGCGTTGAAGAAGTGAACCCGACATCCCGACCTCGCCTAGCTCAATTGAACTTCAACTCGGGATCATCACCCTTCCTAGGTTGGTCAAATGTGTTTCATCGACGAATTGCAATCGCAATGATAAGACGGAAGTGCCTATCACTCGCCACTACAGTGTGGACGTCCCGAGAACCATGTCCATGCCTCTGTGGCCTACAGCCGAGTACCCCGGAACAAGTTTCTCTCCCCAAGGCTGCATGAAGGTATCTGCAAGAACGTAAGATGATCAGCATTAATAAAACAGATATCAATGATAATACTGCATCAAGAGTATAGCTTACCATACGTGGTCGCAGGCTTGGTCTGGCAAAGCCAAACAAACGTCTGCTCTACAGACCCGATGAAGTCCACTTTCGGAAACTCCTGCAACACGGCCGCGTATGCCTCCTCCGGGATCCCGAAGACGGCCGGCGCGACGAAGTCGGCCGTGATGCCGTTGCCGACCGCCGCGACGTCGGGCTCCTTGTACGCGTAGATGCTGGCCTGGCTGTGGAGGGCGATGGCGTCCCATACCAGCTGCACGCGCCTCTCGGGCCAGTCCTCCTTGTGGCCGTTGTCGGTGAGGAACGCGCGGGCCGCGATGGCGCCGTCGACCTCGAACCGCCGGTCCGCGGAGACGATGGGCGAGCCGGGCGTCTGGTCGAAGCCCAGGTCGTGCAGGATGGCCGCGACGGCGTGCACTTCCGGGTCGACGGCGGCCCGCAGCGTGGCGTTGTCCGCGAGAATCAGGGACCCGTAGAGCCAGCCGCGCATGACGTGGTTCCAGACTTCGTCGCTGCTGTGCTCCCGCGCAAACGCCAGGGCCTCGCGGACCTGGATACAATGCCATGGTGTTAGTCTATGTGAGGTGAAAGGGGTACAAGGGCGGTCTCGAGAAGTCACTTACCAGTGGAGTATCGACGACCGTGACATTGGCGAGGGTGCGAGTAGGGTATCCAGCCCATATGGTAGAGTCCATCGTGGGAGGGCGCGGTGGCTGGGTAGCAAGGGAGGCACATGAGCCCGCCATCATGCAGTTCAATAGGTGAGCAAATCTCATGATGAAAATGTTTCTGCTATTGATGTTTGAGATGAAGGGTTGTTGCTAATCGTTTCGCGGTATCGTTAGGCGTTTAGGAATGATACTATTTACCGATCTCAAGCTTGTCTTCAAGTCTATATATACTTGATCTATACTTGAATGTTATTAATCACATCGAAACTGAGCTGCATAACATCATTGGCCACGGGAATATGCCGCTGCCGATCAGCTCGTTCCTGTGGTCGGGAAGATTGCGACAACTCCGCGCCGTCTCGGACCCGGCCCATGTCGGAGTTGTGGCTTCTGCTTTGATAAGCAATAATTTGGCACCATCAATCTAGTTGAGGGCCCTGGTTTTAACGGTCGGCTACTGGCATGACGGCCAATTGTGGAAATCGCCTCGGCATGCGGTGTTTGACCCTGCTGTTGGGTGAACCTATTGTCCGACTTACTAGGCAGCCCGCAAGACCGTAAAACCGCAATCAAGGATTAACGATCCTGTCGAACAGGCAGCCAACGCCAAGCCACACTTGGACACCGTCAAGACAAGGCTAAAAGCAAGGTCGGTAATACGTCAACTGTTATGTGCGTTCTTCTGCATCTGCTGACTGGCAGATCAAGGTGACGTTACCGCTGATTATTTCAATTACGTGACTGCTGGGTCCATGGAGTAGGCGTGCGATTGCGTCGTCACTGCTTGATCCGCCACCCAACAAGCCAGTCAGGGGGTGAATGCGGGGAAAGACGCGGGGGAGTTGTTGATACGGTGCAATCCACCCAACAGGATATTGCGACGCAATCAGCAGGCGGGGACTCATAAGAGCAAGGGGAGGAGACCTCGCTTAACGTCTGACAGATAACGAGCGATGATGCTCGCGGCCGACGCGCAAGCAGTACATTCCTTGCGCGTTGGCCCCTTTGCACGACGACACCGTATTCATCTCCATGCACTTGCTACAAAGCCCAAATCAAGCCCCCCAAGAGCGCAAGTTTCGAACCGTGAATGATCCAATCCCATTAACTCGCAGAGTTTCTACGCCATGGGTAACCGTCCACCTTTTCTGATGCTGTGCCTCTCGGGCATGGGCTTTCTACTCGTCTTGATCGCGTTCTTATCGCTCTCGGTTGACAGAGGACGCAGGCATGACTTTCACTTTGAAGGGCATGTTGAACCGACGACAACGAAACATCGCAGCTTCCGAGCGCCCAAAGTCAACGTCTGGGCAGACCTAGAACCAGAGGAAGCTGACGAAGTCTACAACTTCCTGGCCAAAGAGTGGGTCAACATGAACATCACAAGGACGCCGAGACATGCCTCGGACAGCTTCATATATACCCTCGAGAGCCTACAGCCCAACAAGACGGATGCGCTGCCATATCTATGGGAGGAAGGCAGACCTGCACCGGCAAGATGGGCCAAAACCGTGCTGTGCCAGAAGGTCAATGGCCGATCTCACCTTTCCTACCACACAGTGGGGCCGCTCCCCGTCTCAGCGGAAACTCGCGTCGCACCCCTGACGTATCCCTTTAACTCGGGCCGCAACTACGTGTCTAACAACGTGCCGGATTTAGACACCATCGCCAAGTTCACACAGTCCCTGGCCGAGAGTGTCGCCGATCTAACGCTGGAGCTTCTCGGCGCCAGGGTCGACCCTGACGATCCTTATGGGCCAAACTCCCTCTTGACGTTTCCGAGGATGACGTGGGACGGGAACGGCCACATCTTCGGATGGGCCCAGTTCTTCCGACCTGGCCGTAACAGCGGTGCCAACTCCATATTACCGCAGGGCATCTATGCCCGCATTGATGCCATCGACGATGGCGGTGATGCCAGTGGCATTGTCGGCTGGGAGATGGGTGAGTGGTTTTACAACGGCGTCTTATACGAGAACCTGGATGAGTTCCGAGCATCGGTACGGGAACCAGATTTTCTTAAGACGCCGGCAAATGTAGACGGAGCCTGGACCGATACCGAAGACTTTGATGCCCACCCGGATGGTCGCGAACTGCCTCCGCCGATCTCGATACAACCTCTAGGACCTCGCTACAAGCTAGACCGACAGGAGCGATACGTTTCATGGTTTGGTTTTGAGTTCTACTTCACCTTTGCCCAAGCCACGGGTGTCACCGTCCACGATGTGCGGTTCCATGGGGAGCGGGTGCTGTACGAGCTGGGCCTACAGGAGGCCATGTCGCACTACGCAGGCGACGACCCGATGGCCAGCTCGCAGGAATTCCTCGATACCTTCTTCGGCATGGGCACTAACGCCTTCGAGCTGGTCCCTGGCTATGACTGCCCCGGCTACGCCGACTACCTCGACAGCCGCCTGCACCGACTTGGGAAAACGGAGCGGCTGCCCAACAATATTTGTATCTTTGAGTTCACGTCAGACCACCTGCTTTCGCGGCACACGACGCAGACGGCGGTCACGGTCTCGCGCAACACTTTCTTGACCCTTCGCTCTGTGTCCACGGTCGGCAACTACGACTACACGGTCGACTACATTTTCTACCTGGACGGGGCCATCGAGGTGAAAGTCCGGGCCTCGGGCTACATCTTCGGCGCCTTCTACGCCCGCAACGCGCACAAAAACGAAGACGAATATGGCCACCGCGTGCACGACGCCCTGTCGAGCTCCTTGCACGACCACGTCATCAGCTTCAAGGCGGATCTCGACATCGCGGGCACGGCCAACGACATGGTGCGCCTCGCCGTTGAGCCCATGACGCAGTCGTACCCATGGAACCGACGGACCAACAACAGCAGGCAGACGAACACAATGCACCTGCAGGAATACGCCGTGGAGCGGGAGTCGGGGCTCGACTGGCCCGCCAACTCGGGGGAGTTCTACCTCGTCTACTCACGCGACCAGAAGAACAAATGGGGCGAGCGGAGGGGGTACCGCATCATCTCCGGCACGGGCATCGGCAACACGCCGCACCTGACGATCCAGAACTCGACCATCCTCGGTAACAGCGCGCGCTGGGCCGAGAGAGACCTGTGGGTAGTCCGGCGCAAGGACACGGAACCCCGCGGGGCCGATCCCTTCAACTACATCAACCCGACCAGTCCGCTCGTCGACTTTACCAAAATCGCCAACGGGGAGTCACTGCTGCATCATCACGAAGGGGGTAACGAAACGACATCATTCGACGATAGTAACAATGACGAATACGATGGCGATCTGGTCGTATACTTCAACGTCGGCAGCCACCACATCCCGCACTCGGGCGATATCCCCAACACGCTCATGCACACGAGCGCGTCGAGCGTGATGCTGATCCCGCACAATTTTGCCGACCGCGACCCGAGCCGCGCGAGCGTGCAGGGTGT
This sequence comes from Apiospora koreana, assembly GCA_017163955.1. Classification (NCBI taxonomy): domain Eukaryota; kingdom Fungi; phylum Ascomycota; class Sordariomycetes; order Amphisphaeriales; family Apiosporaceae; genus Apiospora; species Apiospora koreana. Next base: position 1,243,720 of record JAFHKQ010000010.1, read on the forward strand.
GCGGCTGCAGCTGAAACACAAGAGGGAGGGCGGCGGCATTCCTGGGATGCCAGACAGTGGCGGCGGCAACCACAGCGACGACGAATTGAACGAAGAAGAAGAGCTTAGACTTCGGGGACGGGGACGAGATGGGGAAAAGGGGGGAGGAGAAAGGCGAGATCATCATCGCAAGCTGCGGACGGGCGCTAATTATTTTGGGACACCTTACCGGGAGGGCATCAATCTGCCGCTCGAGGCGTTGGAGCCACGGTTAGAAGAGGATTACCGGAGCGGGAGTCACAGGGTGACGGATCTCAGTATCAATGGGAGTGCGGCGGGCATGTGGTTCCCAGAGCCTTGATCAAGGTGATGTTGGAGGCTGGCAGACGGGCACGCCGGAATCAATGACCGTGACGACAGGCAATCGATTGGACGCACGTAGCCCCCGACATGTCAGATGGTGCTGTCAACAACAGGCATTCCAGTATTGGGGATTTATTGAAAAAAGGTACCGTGAAAGAGCAATCGGGCGCAAATCAATACAACGAGTATCTGGTGAGAATGACTGTTGGCATACGATATCAATGACGGCATGATTACAGTCGGCTCAATCCTTGCCCCGGCGACGGCTGCCATTGGCCAAGTGTGGGTTGCCGGGCAGTTAAGCGAGACTCACTGATCAGCTCTGCGATTGCGAGCCCCCCAGCTCGATAAGCGAGACGGCCTTTCGAGTCCACCAATTTGATGCTTGATTACACCGACTCCCCAGCCAATGACACCACTATCATCCCGACTAGCTTAAGCACTTAAGTTTCAATCTCCACCACATCATCAGTATGTCTGAAGTATATATATAAGTCCGAGCTTGATTCATGAAATTGCGTACTCTCCGCTGGTTGCTGATCTTTGTAGACACAAGCTTGAGTGAACACATCGCCTGCTTGGCTTCCTTTTACAATAGTTCAATTCCCAATTCCGAGTTTTCTTCCATATCATAATCAATAGTCTCCAACATGTCCGGCCCTTCTATGATGGAGCAGCTCTCCCAGGTGTTTCCACCTAAACCTCACTTCACCGAGAAGGACCTTCCTGACTTGAGTGGAAAGGTAAGCTTTTATTTCACGTCACTATCCAAGTCAACTGCTCCAGACCCAACAGAGCTAACGTGTCAGCTCAGGTATACTTCATTACCGGCGCAAACACGGGGGTCGGCAAGGAGCTGGCCCGCATGCTCTACGCCAAGGACGCCAAAGTCTACATCGCGGCCAGGTCCAAGGACAAGGCGCTGCACGCCATCGAGGAGATCAAGCAGGCAGCCCCCAACTCGAAGGGCGGGCTCGTCTTCATCCATCTCGACCTCGCAGACTTGAGCACTATCAAAACCTCGGTTCAGAGTTTCCTCGACCAAGAATCGCAGCTGCATGTCCTCTTTAACAACGCGGGCGTCATGAAACCTACCCCGGGAACCACGACCGCCCAGGGCTACGAGCCGCAGCTTGGTGTCAACAACGTGGGCACCTTCCTGCTCACCAAGCTGCTGACGCCCGTCCTGGCCGCCACCTCGAGACGAGAATCGACTGCGCCGGGCAGCGTCCGCGTCGTCTGGGTCAGCTCCTCGGCGGCCGAGATGCCCTGGAGCCCCCAGGGCGGCGTCCACCTCGACAACCTCGACTACCACCGGCCGCTCGGCTGGTTCGCGCAGTACTGCATCAGCAAGGCGGGCAACTACCTGCAGGCGGCCGAGTACGCGCGGCGCCACGGGCCCGCGACGGGCGGCGGCGACGGAATCCTCAGCGTGGCGCTGAACCCGGGCAACCTCGACTCGGAGCTCTGGCGCAACCAGACCTTCCTGGTGCGCACGTTCCTGCAGTGGTTCGTCCTGCACCCGTCCATAAACGGCGCCTATACCGAGCTGTACGCCGGTCTGTCGCCCGAGCTCACGCTGGAGCAGCACTCGGGCGGCTGGGTCGTGCCCTGGGGCCGGCCCATGCGGATCCGGAAGGATCTGCAGGAGGCGACGAAGACGCAGGAGGAAGGGGGCAGTGGGGTGGCCAAGGGGTTCTGGGAATGGAACGAGAGGCAGGTCGAGCGCTACCTTTGAGATGTATGTAATGTGCTTCATGCCAATGTTGAAATCAGCCATCCAGCCGGCCAGTCAGCATAACTCACTGTATGTAGCTGGCGAGTATTGAGCGAACGCCACATGTGGGTGGCGCTTCACCTGACATGGCAGCAGTTCAGGCCCCCTGACTTTTAAGTTCACACCCAACCAGGCCCCTGACCAGAGCAAAAAGGGGACGCCTTGCCTACTGCAAAGGGTTTATAAGTTATTTTATTAGATATCTCCCTTGACCGGGCCGGTGTAGCCTAGCGGTAGTATCATTAGAGCATCCATAAAGGCAAGAGGGTTCAACTCCCTCTGCGGTCCCTTATTCAATTCTTGATGGGGCCATTCCTTTTTCCTTTCGTTTTCCTTTTTTGTTCATCTTCTTTCTACCCTCATAAGTACCCACCAGACCTATATTCCCTTCAACATAGTGTCTACTACATCTATAATACCAGCACATGCCAATACAAGCTGTAAATCATCTGTCATTAGGTCTATAAGTCGATAGGCCATTGAAACTATTCACAATAGGCTGGCTGAGTGTGTGCCTGCCTTGATTTTGTTTATAGTTATTCACAGGTAGTGCCTAATTCCCAGTCGCACACGTCCGCCCGTACACATTTATTTTTGCTTCTCTTCTTCCAATCTTATCTGGTGTCATTCATTGGTAGCAGAAAGGATGCTAGGAAACCCTGCCGCTCTTTATGGCTAAGGTGCTGTCTTTTCAACAGTGCAAGGGACGTCCCATTAGGGTAATATATACCGTCCTCGGCCGGCTCTGAGCGGTTGCACTGTGGGTGGAGTCACTCTAAATATAGGAGCAGAACCCGCCCGCCTTTGGGGAATTAGAACCCTTGAAGGGCAGGACTAGCCTCCATAGAGAGTTGCCAGTGCTGCTGTGAACCTGATGAGCTGGTTCGGGATGGCGTACTTACTGCCTTCTTGATCCTTTACGCATCAAGTCATTGGACAGAGAGGAGAACATCCCTAGCAGCAGCAATTAAAGGCCTGCATTCGTGGATCTACACGTCAGTTACCCCCATGAACGTTTGTCTATCACTCGATTCTTTTACGGTTATGTTCTAGAATGTACAACTACCTAACAGCAGTATTCCACTGTAATATTTCCGCTTCCTTTTATAATTCGAATAAGAGTAGATAAAACACTATGGTTAGAATCCATGCTAACTCAGCCGATGCAAGGTACATGTCGCAATGGGCTGTGCGGGATTACCCCTGAAGCAATTTGCCCTGGATTAGCGGAGCCTCTCATATCTCTGAATAGTGGGCATTATGAGCGCTGTCGGGTAAATACATGTATTTCACATTGTTTGAATGCTTTTGATATGGCACTGAGTGGTTAAGATAAGTGGATTGTAGGTTATGTGCAGTGCATGCTAAATATATACATATACACAATCTATCTATGTACAGTACTTTGGGTATATTTCGTAACTTATTTCCAATTCCTGACTAGGGTAACTTTGATCTAGAAGGCCAAGAGCCACCATACCAGTACGAGCAATTGAAAGCTCGGTGAAGCTCTCATCCATCACAGCATATGAAGCCCGAGGCGCGAATGTTGTTTTTTCGATTAGTAGGTGTAGCACAGGCTTCCACGCGTATCCATAACCTCCCGGACCGTGACGTCCTTCTCGATGCCATCCATGACCAGCATGTCGTCGAGGCTGACCTCTCTGTCCTTATCCTCGTTGACGTGCGACGCCAGGCCATTGTAGTCTTCGAGCCTGGCGGCATCCTTCTCCTGCCACTGCCACCAGAGGCGGTCGATCATGCCGTGGTGGAGAAAGAAAAGAGGCTCTGCAATTTTCATTCGTATTAGTAGTTGGCCTTCAAAAGCAAAGCTGGAGCAGTTCCGCATGAAGCGATTGTTTGATCAGTCAGGCTGGATTGTAACTAACCGTTAGGGGAGGTGGTAGGGTTCATCTCGCCTCCGAGCGAGGCGTGGATGACGCCGTGAGGGCCACCCTCGAGCGCCCAGTGGTAGTTGGTGAAGTTGAGTGAGTTCTGCACCTCGGCCACGTTGTCCGGGCCGAAGATGGCCGCCATGGACTTGAAGGCCGCTGGCTCCGAGATCTCGGGCAGGTCGCGGAACAGGCAGTGGCCACCGCCCACCATGTCCTTGGGGTTGAGTCCGAGGAACTCGGGTCGCACGCCGGCAAAGGGGCCCTTGGTCACGCACTTGAGTTGCTTGACGCCGTCCGGTGAGGTCTCGGTCTTGTCCGGGTTGCCGTCGCCGCCGAAGCCTGTCTCGGGCGACATGACACCCGAGAGGCGGAGGCCGGCGGTATCTTGGGTCCAGTCCCAGTAGCTGGTGGTGACTTATCAGTATGGTTTGATAGTGAGGGGGTATGGAAGTGTTGATAAGTATACTCACGTGCCAGGTCCTTCATAGCCGCATTCGCGAAGGTTCTTGTTGTAGACGTGGACGAAGTACCTGTGCCATGGGAGGAACGGAGCGCTTCCGTGAACTGTGGAGCACGAGGGTCAGCAAATACATGGGGCAATAAGGTCGATACTCAGTGTGCGGCCTGACTTACTGTAGGAGTTGAGGTTGAAATGCACATTGGGGAAATCATCGTAAAGGGTTGCGTTGAGACCGATCTTGGAAGGCTTAGTCTTGAGGCATAAGGCGGCCTTGATGTAGCTCTGCTGCTGCTCGGGGCTCAGCTGGCGCCACTCAACCCTCTTCTCCGGGTTGGTGCAAGTCTCTCGAGGCTGGCTGGCAGGCAGGGCGACCGCTGGAGCGATGGCGCCGGCCGCCGCAAGCATGGACACGAACTTCATGGTGGAAGGAATGTAGATGGAGTTATATTCTTGTGGGACAAGTACTGTGTGTGTGTGTCGTTCTGTAAGTGAGTGTGTGTCAATGTGGATGGATGATGTCGACCTGATTATTGAATGTCCACGAGAGGGCTGCAAGCCTCTTACTTTATAGCTTTGCTGCCGTCGAACTTGACTCCCCCTGGAACCATCGTGATAGTTACCCCTTTGACTGTTGGCAATAGCAACATCGAATGGTGTCGGAGCTAGAACTTCAGAGGTGGTAGGACTGGTCAACTAGCAGAAGATCGCCACGGATCATTGAAAGGTACTTGCAACCCGGTTTCATGCAGGCATTCGTTGACGTCCAAGTTAGTGCCCGCGCACCTCGCACCTAGCTCAACGGCAATTCCACCTACAAATCCACTCGCAACGCCAAAAGAAAAAAGAATCCAGTCTAAAACATTTCGAGGCATCCGCCCGCTCAACAGACGCCCCGATACGAGGTAGTTCCCACTATAAGAGTGCCCATCCGCGTAGTAAACCCGCTATTGCCATTGACTGGATGAACTAACTACCACCTACTTTGGGTACCCTATATGTTCCATCTGAAAATTGAGTTCCAAAGACGGGTAAATCAACAACACCATAGAAATGTCTAATAAATGGCCATGTGTATACATATACTATGGGCTGGTACATGAAGCATCAGAAACATACGAAATAACTATACGATCTTATCACTCCAATTGCGCAAGCCATTGAATCTCGGCCCGCGATGAAGGTGACTGTTGGCCCCAAACCAAACCCCACTTCCCGAGGTGTGCATACCTCCTAAATGAATGAATGAATGCACATCCCCCCCCCCCCCCCCAACCCCATATCTGAGCACCGCCCCAGTGCAACAGTGCCCTAAATTTAGCTATGCCCACCAGCCCACAGCAGCCCAATGCCCTAGCGTGAACTGCCCGGGGTTCACAGCCACATTCCTCGAGGGGCATATCAAATCTACACTTGTCGCCCTTTCCTGTAATCTTACTTGCATGGTGAAATTTCCTATACTCATTATAACATGCCGTATAAGGTCTATTTTTATAACGCCATTATTATGTTTGGCTTCCAATGGGGTAGGGCTACCTATGTGGTGACCAGCGAAATGCAGCCGTTCAACTGGAGCAGTAGCACAATCCCAAAATGCAGCCACAACCATGCTTGATATCACCACATTTAGTCACGTCTTACCCAATCTGCGGGACGCTATTGCAAATGTGCCCATCACACCGATGTAGAATCCCCGCCAGCCCGTCTCCCACTTTTTACGCTGTTACGCAGTAGCTAGGTGGCGTGCATCCCTGACCGCCCCAATGCACCGCAGCCTCGCCCTCAGCATCAGCAAATAGAACAACCACTAGAACACATTCCAGAAAACAGCTTGTGGATATCGAGAGACAGCCCATTCTTGCCAGTGTCCACTCCACAGCTTTCCACAGACGGGAGTCTTCTTCCATGTTTCAACCTCCTGCATATTTCCGGCCCCTTTGACCCAGGACCACACTTCTAGAGGCCTATGATTGGAGGTCTAGTGTTAGAAAGCGAGGCGATCCGGTGGCTCGCTCCGAGGAAATGCTCCGCGCAGCATGCCCACCTATTAGTCCTGATCGTCGCATCTAGTCCATGACCGAGAGCTACGACCAAGTGTGTGACCCCCTGAGAACTCGCTCGCCCCAAAACGTCCGCTGGATTTCCACCTTCTATGACACCGTCCTGGGATCCTGTTCCACGGAGACTTAAGCACTTGGTCTAATGGGTAAGTGGAATAATACTATCCGGATATAAGTTATTTCTTCGGCTACATCCACGTAGAAGCGAGTAATAGCTTGTGAATGCGGGTTGATCGTTCGGACACAGATGTTGCACGGAGCCAGGTAGGAACATCCGACCCCCTGACCCATCTCATCGGCGTAGACGCGCCCGCGATTACTACTAGCACGCACAAGAAAGCCTGTACCGGGTACCGAGAAAAGCAGGAAAGTCCGTGCCGTTTGTTGCCCATGTCGTTCTGCCAGCCCTAGTATTCCCGACCGAGTGAGTATCCATCGTAGGGAATGACGGGCTTGCCAATGAATTAATAAGGATACTCTGCCGGAAGAATTGGTGTTTTGGGTGCCACAAGGAGGTGGTACGCCAGGGGGTTGATGGGGCTACAATGAGGCGATGAGCAGTGACTCGCCCGCTGTATCGCCCCTGCTAGTAAACTCGAAGCCAGTATATATGCCGAGGCACACATCGGATAGCTGAGCCCAACAGGTTCCGGTGTTAAACACAGCCCCCGAATTGTTAATGAGTATTACAGCGAAGCCATGCTTACATCTTCTATCTAACAGGCTGCCAGTACACTACAGTCAGTTGAACCGCCTTCCAAGCACGGGAAAGTGTCTCCACGTGTGTGGTGCTTTGCACGGCATGGCACTAGCATCCTTCTACTTTGATCTTCCCCCTAGTAATACTTCAAGAGGAGAAAAAGAAATGGGCGCCAAAACGTTGTGGCAGACACCGAATAATATTGCATTCTAGGTAACTCAATCCTGCTGTACATGACTGAACCGAGCCCGGACGTCCCCTTCACTTGGGAGGGAACGAGAAGAAGAGAAGATAAATATACACACACTAAACCGAAAGAGCCACGAGGCCCCACGCGAGGGCTTTTACGTATTCCAGCCCGTTCCGATGACTGCCAATGGTTTCCTCAGCTGCATTGACTGTAATACTGGTTGACGGCCTTGCACGTCCCCTGAGCACAGGCTGTCGGACCACTCCAGTTTGAACCGCCGCACTGGCCATACATCTGAGCACTCTCGCCGGCTCCTCCACCACCGGTAGAAGGGGGCGTGGCCGGGACAGCGCCGCCAGATCCTCCAGACGGGGCCGGGGCTTGACTCGGTACGGCATCGTTGATGGCGGTCGTCGGGGTCGCTGGCACGGCAGCACCAGCACCAGCACCAGCACCACTACCGCTTCCACCAGCAGAGGAGCCCCCGTCGGCCCAGACCTTGGGGCCCGGCATCACGTAGGCCGCCGGGCTGGGCTTCCACTTGTCATAGGCGATGCCCGGGTCGTTGGCCTTGTAGATACCAGGGATCTTGACCAGGGGCGCAGGGGTACCGCCGCCGGGCCCCTCGATCTTGAGTTGGGCGCACTCCATGTAGAACTGGGCCTTGCCGACGTGCGCCTCGTGGATGCCGATGTGCTCGACGCGGACGAGGTACTCGCCGGGCGGGATGCGGGCGGGGATGGTGAACTCGAGGCGGTCCTTCTGCCAAGAGCACCAGCTGGCGTCGGTGGCGGCGTTGCCGCCACAGAGGCCCGTCTCGTAGGCCTTGAACCAGTCGCCGGACCCGTCGTAGCTGGCGACGGCGCCGGGGGCTTTGGACATGTAGACGAAACCGGGGCCCGGGTGCTCGATGAACTCGTTGAAGGAGAGCTTGAAGCCGATCTTGTCGCCCGCCTTGACCGAGTAGGTCTTGGTGCCGCCGCCCGCTGTGGCGCCCTTGTTGCAGCGCGAGTCCGGCGAGTTGACGACCTCGGACGTGAAGGACGGCATGTACGTGTTGCTGTTCTTGCGGATGTAGGCGTAGTCGCCGCCCTGCGCCGCGCCGTTGACGATGAGCTCGCTGAAAATGTAGTGCGCGTGGGCCGTGGCGAAGGCCAGGCTTAGGGGCAAAAGGGGGGACGGCCGCATCTTGGCTGAGGCTAGGGGAGTTGGTCGGGAAGGGAGAGAGGATGGGGGAAATTGTCACCAAGAGAAAGAAAGAGGGCCGAGCGAGGTTGTTGAAGTGAGAACGAGCGAAAACCTCAAGTGGAAGTGACAGAAAGTACTTAGGCGTCACAGGATGGGCAAGTAGAACACAATATGCCTTTATACCTGGACAACAACAATGTAGCTGAGATAGCCAAAGAAGTGTAGTTCAGTTTAGCCGGGAACATGATATTAGTGCCTTCAACTTCAAATGATCTGCATGGAAGATATGGGCGGTCAGCCAGCTGGAGCATTTCAAGTACTCTAACTCACACTACCGTGCCTTCTTTCTGATACAGAGAAACATCAGGCAATGCAGCTGTCCAGATTGCCCCCACGAGATTGCCTTAGCCGGTGATTGGCAACCCTCCGGAAAGATCGACGGCACAGCCAGATTAAGCGGAGCTAAGCGATCTGGGGTAGTTGTCTCATCGTTGTTTATCATCTCGAAACAATGCCAAGGCCGCCACCTGATTTTTTAATGTAATGAAGAAAAGTGCTGTCGCACCTCCCATTTAGCCCCCTTTCCCCGATTAGGCATCTTCTTCTTCAGTTTGGGGTTGACTCTTCTCTTCTATCCCCACGATGTTCGCTGTCTTGGCAAATGGTCTATACGCATACTAATTCATACCTATTTGGGCCATCTTCACCTCACTGCACATGGTGGGTGGCAGTCGGTCCCCTTGTAAGAGGACCAGGAGACAAAAGCGGCCGTGACAGATTGACGCAATGCAAGTACTTCTGGGGTAAAAAAGTAAGAATGTAATCAAACTTGATGTGGTAGTGTACCTAATGCCCAACCATGAAGAAGTTTGCAGACATGCCAAAACTGCACGTATCCGTGGGATAAACGCAAGTTGGCCACGGAATGAACACTTGCTGACTATGGAATAGCTGTTTATTCGCGACCCACGGCGGTGCAAGCTGCAATAACTTTGGCACCCGGAGTAAGCAGCCGCCCACAAACAACCTCCACCCAGCAACCGCCTCCCCTGTCGATAGATGTCCAAGAATACTTGAGAGTTGTCATGTTTTCCGGACACACATGTACTTTGACCTGTGTGTAACGACAGTGACCACTCTGACAGGTTTAGCATCCGAGTTTCGCCAGTCTGTTTCCCAGTTCGGCAGTCCACCACTCAATCCAATACCCAGTCCAGAAGGCCATCAGGCCCTGGTAAGCGAAAAAGTGTTGGCTGCCACCATGTTGGACCCGCAGCGTACAGTACAAGGCCATTGCACATGCACTCATAGCTCCCACAGGAAGACATGCAGCCCGATAGAAGTTCCCGTAGCGCGCGTCGTTATAACCACCGAGCCTGGCACGACGGGCGATACGAGCAGCGCGCTCGTTATACAGCCTCATTTCCCAATCATAGCAACTCAACCAAGGGGGCCTGGGTTTTTCTTCCACCGGTTGGTCCACTCCTGACGGCTGGTCTTCAAAACGTAATCTAGAATGCAGGCCAAGCAAAATCGCCGAGGGACAAATTCTTACTGCCAAGGCACACACTCTAACTGACGCAACCCAAAGGAAGAAGGTGTACTTAGACTTGTTGAACTGGCAGACGGTTTCTACATATAGAAAGCCATCGAAGTTGTTGGAAACATTTCTATTGCACCAGGCCAGGAGAAGACCGGTGTACACAATGGTCGCGAGGAATAGACACTGACGGCTCCGAGCAGGATTTGGGCTTTGGATGACGGGTTGCAAAGTCATGGTGCAGCTTCCTAGAATCGGAGTCGAGATCGAGTTGGGCGACTATTGAGATTTGGCGAGCATGTTCTCATGATCTAAGTAGAGGAGGAGGGTATGTTGGATTAACAATGTCAGATGAAAAGAAGACCAGAAACAAGGTTGGATTGGAAATTCGGGCGTTTTATCTAATCAAGTGGACATCAGGGTGTTTGCTTGTACTGGATCTCTTGCGCACGATTAATCTGTTTTGAGAGTCTGGAAGGCATTGGGTATAATGCGTTCTTTTAAGTTAGTATTGAAGAGTATATCACGCTGCGAGTCTTGGTGTCTGCTAAGGTATTTAACGGGAGAAAAACACAAAAAAGCAATTGAGAATTGTGGAATTGGGGTTCCATGTCTCCCCTTGCTTCGAGCCGCAGCTATTTTCAAGTGAAACTAACTCATTATCTTATTATCTAGACGTAAGTTGCGCGCGTAATGGGGATGACGAGAGTTATCGTTATGGATGGTAGTTGGAATCAAAGTCGTATTATCTATCGACAAGGCCATGTTTTTCCCCTCAGCCTCCTATGTTGAATAGTGGTAGTGGGCACAGCCAACGAATGTGTAGAATTTCAAGCATCCAGACTTCCACACATGTCCCCAGGCTCCTGCTTTGTTGGTCTTATACCATAAACTTGCCCAAAGGCATCGTCGGGATTCCAATTCCAGCAATCATCCGGTGCGACCGGGGCAGATTGCGTAAGCATTCCCGTTACCAAAGTCCTTGACGCGGCACTTCTTTCCATCTCCGCCTCCACTCTGCTTCGTCTGGGTTTGGAATAATCTAGGTCAGCAAGGTACGTGAGGTGGCATCGGTTTGCCTTCAGTGGCTCAAAGCGCGCAAGAATGACCGGTTGAGTATTCTTGACGTATCAATGGAACGGAGGTAACGTACGCACTATCACACGAGAAAGCAATTTATGTTAGCTACCACGATTCTCCTCGTTTATGGTTCACTGGATCAGGGAGGGCTCTGCGTCCACTTACACTGGTCCCTTGAGTACACTTGATGTTTTGGAAGAACAAGTTGCACCTAGTGCCGTTGCATTTCTAGAGTCCTCAAATCCGATAGTCAGCACAAACCATACATCATATGAAGTTACGTAGTTAAGTAATTGTAGTGATAGAAAGGTTGCGTACACCATCGTAGTCTTCCTGAGCTGCTCTCTTGTCCCCTACGACGGCCTCGGTCGTTCCCGAAGAGGGCAGGGCCTGCACGGCGCAAGCGCTGGCGATGACGGCGATAGCGAGTTTGATGATTTGCATTTTGATAGTAGTATGTTGAAGAGCAGTGGTATTAATGTTAGAATGGTAAATGGTATATTTGATATGCTGCTGATTTCTGGAGAAAGATGATAGAGAGAACCCCAATATCAAACGTGGACTTGGTCCCCTTTATAGTGATTCAATCTCTATGTTTTATATATAGATCTCCTTTTACTTCATGTGTTTTTTTATGCATAGCCTTAGGCTCAATATCTCGCGACTACTCTTCTCTTGGTGATGCTATAGAAGCAGAGGTTTTTCTGTCGATCCTGCTGTATCCGACTGCTGTATTCGACACTATCTCGCGAAGTTCTCCTCGAGGCGTTCTCCGGGATGAGACATTTTGGTTCCCCAAGCCAAAAGAGGAAGGCTTGAACGCGACGAACCGCACTGGTGGATATCACGCAACATTAGAAGTCAACACGGCGTATAGTTCTGCGAAGGATAGGAGGGGCGGCAAGTCGTCGTATTTGCTGCCTCGTTGTGTCAGCCTGATGGAAATGCCGTTCTGTTACGTTTCTATAACCCCCTCAATGGCATTATTGGATTTCACGAACACGACGGTAAGCTTTGGAGCAGCCCGTGTTTTCTGGAATTGGCTTTGATCTACCGACTCTGACCTTGGCTCGCCCTTTTCTTACAACATTCGTGGATGTTTCACTTCACCAACGTCACGCTGTCGTCCGCAGGTTCCGGTATAGACCTCCATGCAGGTCAAAAATAGTATAAGGGGGTCACGCGACGCCGGATGCCTTTTATGATGTTGTAATGATATGTGTCTTGTTGATGCAGTTGATTTTCCGTATCGACCTGAGTTAAAGATCTGCACAAGGCTAGCTAAAATATCACTTTGAATTCGTAGATGTGGTAAGATCTCAATACGTCTCTCTCATTGGGTGATTACTACAGGAACCCTTTCCGAGGCACAGCCTGACATATTATTGGCTAAATAACCACTCTGCAACCTCCAATATGGATCAATATAATAACGTCAGCTAGTCAGCTTACCCCTACCATATATCGTTAGCTTAAAGCCCCTCATGTTGCCTTCTGGACCTATATTATAAACTTTGCAGTTTAGGGGAGTAGGACTCACATGACTCGTCCAATGGGAGACGAGTTCTATTGTCTCAAATTTATAGAAACCTAAGCTGAGAAGTTTAAGTGCACCAGGGTCGATTGTAACGCTAAGGGCTTTTCTAAATTCAGGCCCTGGCATCCACAAGAACCTTGATGGTCGTGTCTTTCTCTTTCATCAAGGCCTCGAACCCTTTGGCAACCACCTCGTCCATCTTGATCCGGTGGGTGATCATTCCTTCCGCCTTGAGCTGCCCGTTCTCAAGAGCATTGATGACTGCCCGAAAGTCGGCTGCAGTAACGCTGACGGCTTTTGACAAGTTAGCAAAACGTCAGCATCATGACGCGGACAGGCTCGGGGCTTCGGGCTGTTTCTCACCTGCCGTTGTTCTCTTTTCCCCAAATAGTAGCGGCATCAGGTCGATAGGCACTGGCTCGTCCCAGAGGGCCACATTGACAATCAATCCCTTTGTCCGAACCGCCCGACAGGCCGCGTTGATACTAGCAGGAACGCCAGCGCACTCCAATGCCACGGCAGGGCCCTGTCCATCACATAGGCTTCTACATTTGGAGACCACGTCTTCTTCCTGGGGATCGATGACCGTAGTTGCTCCACACTGCAGCGCAAACTCCTTCCGTTTGGTGGACAACTCCACCACGATGATCTGTCCGCCAATGTTGCGGGCCTTGAGGCATTGTATGACCGCCAGGCCGATGGGACCCGCGCCCATGACCAGGACATCGTCGCCCGGCTTGACATCAGCTTGCTCCAGGGCGTGCCAAGCGACTGAGAGCGGCTCGATCAGGGCTTGACATCTCGTTAGCATATTCATAGCAAATGGTTTCAAAGGATATCCGCCCCTTTCCCTACCCCCCACTCTGGATAACTGAGATTGAGGAAGGGCCTATGTCTGCTTACCTCCAATCTCGTACGAGATCGAATCCGGGAGCTTGTGGGTGAACCGCGCATCCAAGCAGATGTAGTCCGACAGACCACCACCCCCGCCCATGAGGCCGATGAACCCCAGGGAGTCGCAGCAGTTGACCGCGCCCTGCATGCAGGAGGGGCACTTGCGGCAGCAGATGGTCGGCTGACAAACGACGCGGTCCCCGATCTTGAGGCCGCCGCCCTCCTCCGTCTTCATCTTGGCGACGTCCGACCCCACCGCCACGACGTCGCCCGAGAACTCATGGCCCAGGGTGATGGGCCAGGTCTCGCCGGTAAGCGGGTGCGGCGTGTCGCGCAGCGGGATGATCTTGTCGGCCAGGTAGGCGTGCAGGTCGGAGCCGCAGATGCCGCACCACGCAGGTCGCACTTTGACCTGGTGCGGGAGGCATTCGGGCTCGAGCACGTCGTGCTGTAGACGCAGGTCGCCTGGGCCGTGGTATCTCAGTGCACGCATGTCTAGCTATCGTTCTCTGGGTTTCGCTGCGTGGGTAATTAGTTGTGTGGGGTTTGCCGTAGGGAAAACCTAGAATATATGTCGGGTGCTCGTGAGTGAGGGGGGCAAGGTGGTCCCTCGGTCCCTCTGATGAGGTTAGGTGCTGTGTCGCCATTACCCCGCGCTATTCGACGCTATTCTGCGCTGGCCGCCCCCTTTTATCCCGGGGATCGCAAGTCATGCTTGATCATAGTGGGGAGCTGCAAAGTCACTCCAGTCTCCTGCAGCACACAGCACAAAGCAGCACTCAAAAAGGGAATGCCGCGCCGCGGTATTCTCTTGGGTGGTTTTCGGTGGTCGGTGCATGGTAGATTAGGTTGGTATCGAATATGGACCTTGAAGCTCCACATGCGCAATAACTTTGAGAATCTTAGAAAGGTAGCAAATATCGGCAATAGCTTCTCCGGATCGGAGGAAAACTCCGATAGCACCCTGGGGTTACTCACCGACGTACCGCAGATAGTGTGGCCAGCATAATGGCGGTCATGGTGAATGATGGAGCAGAGGAGCGAATGAAATTTGATACTACTCTCCGTGATACCAGGTAAGAGGTAGAGGTTTCTTTTATTTTGGCCATTTTCTCCGTTTCACTGCGTAGAGCAGAAACCAAGAATCCGCCCAATTGACTCTCGAATATGAACTCAAAAAGCCATTATACCCACTGCCTTCGAGACTCGCATTCTTGAAACATACTTATATAAAGGACTCCCAGTCCTGCCTCTACTTCAAAATCTCTCTTTCCTTACAAGTACCCATCCACCCACGACACACCAACATAAAACATCACAATGCATTTCTTCACACTTGCCATCGCTACCATCGCTACTGCCGGCGCCCTCGTAGGTGCCACACCAATGGGCCCGCCGTCGAAAGGGGGTTATACGCCAGGCGACCCGAACAAGGGCGCACTTTACGTAGGGGTACGTATACATTTCAAGGTCACCGAATCAAGGGCATAAAGAGACTAACAGTGTACCATTATAGAAGTGCAACGGCACCAAATGCAACGTTCAATACAAAAACTGGTCATGTGATTTTGGAAAGGTAGGTTATCCCTTGGCGCCAGGAACTAAACCACCCTAGTAGGGCTGTCTATACTGAAACCAATAACATATGCTAACTACATATAGTGCACTATCCAATCTGGCGGGGGTGATGGCGCAGAGTGCTCGATCCAATATGACGAGAACGTTCTCCATACCATAAATTGCCCTGGTTGGGGCAATGGAAGGGGAGATGGACGCAACGACGATTAGATGACATCTGACGAATCATCACCGCATAATTGGTATGCAGAGGTGTCATATTCACCACTCCATTGCAGTGGACAGAAGAAGGATCGGTCAGGCTTGGGAACTGCGCTCCGTTGCACCCTTTCATCGTCACTCACTCGCAGTCAAACATTTTCATATCTACTACTTCACTAAAGGAATATAACCTTGTAACAACATGGAATGCTTCTCCAAAGCCGTGAACAGGTGCTAATTGTCTTGATAATACTACCTTCCTATTTACATTTGTGATGTCCTACTTTTACTTTCGAATCAGGACCATAATAGCAGAAGGGAATCCGGTTAGGAGGCGAATTAATCACATCCGAGATCTGGGAAGCAAGATGCTATTATACCGTATGACATATGTTTTCATGATTAACTGATAAAGGCCGGGCATATACCAGCTAGACTATTCGTGACTAAGCATGAGTGCGCATTGTTTAGTTGAGCTGGGAAAGACTTCTCGCATCAAAAGCTTGGCCATGATGCACATCCTCACGTTTCTTGGTGTGTCAAAAGTCCGGCGGAGCTAGGACACGGACATGGGGCAGCCATGGTTTGAGTTCTCCCGTGCTCGAGTGAAATGAGTACGGTTTCCCGAGGAGTCTTCTCCCCTCTGTCCTCAGACGGCCTCGACCGCCTCCATCTGCAGCAGCGCCGTCCTCGCCGCCTCCCGCGCCCACAGATCCACGCGGTCGTCCCTTTCGTAGAAGGCGAGCTGCGCCTTCCAGACCTCCCAGTTCTCCCGGCTCCACGTGTCCCGCGGCCCGTCCGTCCGGTCTTTGGCGCAGCACCTCTCGCGCACCCAGCGCGCCCCCTCGGCCGCCACGAGCCACTGCACCGCCCCGCGCAGCCGGTACCCGATGTCCGCCGGCCGCGTGCCGCACGCCACCTTGGGCGTCGGGTATGGGGGCGCCTTCTTGGACCCGTGCCCCTTGGGCAGGATGTCGCGCAGCCCGCAGAGGAATGAGCAGTCGGTGAAGCCCGACATGGTGATGCGCGCCAGTGCGGACTGGTAGTTGCGCCATCGTGTGCTAGCTTCGCTTCCGGGAGTCTCGAGCTCTGCCGTTATACTCACACTCACGAGTTCTGGCAAAGGGGAAAGGGGTTGAATAATCAGTTTCCCGTACATGCGTCTTCCTTTACTCAATATGCAGGGGCAAAGGACATACCTGCATCGTAGATACGGAACGTATCTGGTTCAACCACCCCACGAGGCCATAGTGCTATCATTGACACATTACTCAGATCGTCAGCACTGGAGAAGGAGTCTGGGGCGTCGTGCGTGGGCATCGCCAGCAGGGCCTCGAGGAACTCGACGATCCGCGTTTGGCCCTGGTGTTGCGGCGGGAAGATGGCGCACAGGCGTGGGAAGCCTAGGAAGAAGTGCTCGACGAGGCCGCTCGCATTGGGCGTGGTGGCCCGGCTCACTACGAAGTCGTCGCTTTTGACGAGTTCGGGGCGGGCGCGGAACTCCTCCAGCCGGCGCGTGGACTCGCGCATCACCCAGCCGTCGAGCTCTTTCGCGGCATCGGCCGGCTCTTTGGTGCCATCTGCCAGTGATTGCAGGAGAGTCTTGCAGAAGATGTCATGTTGGTCGGGGTTGTCTTCGTACAGAGCAAGGTCCAAAGACAAGATAGCTTCTTCGTTGGCCATGATGTGCTCTTTCAAGTTCAATTGTTATTGAGTAGGCTGCTTGAAATATGATGGAATAAGACGAGTCCCATTCGATATGATGTGGGTTGGGTTTGGTTTTGGTGTTTGTAAGGTGAGCAAACACGCCCAATAATCGCCTGTATATTGGGCAAGCACAGTACTGGCGGATGTGACGTCATCAGCTGATTCGTAAGGATTCCACGGCAGCTGAATTGTACAACCAACCAACCCCTCCTAAATCTATATATAATGTGTGTTGCGCGTATTGCATTTGACGCATGTCAGCATGCCTTAGTCAGGCCTCACGTTTGTACTGGCTGAGCACCAGTCGTCAGCTCACTGCAACTGAAACATATTATTGACTGATCTACATGCATTCAACCTTGCGGAGGATCTTCCTTCCAGCCGGCCACCACTACATGCAAGCATACAATGCATTTTGGAGTGGTGGCCGCTCACGATCAGGCAGCCCCCAAATCCCTCAGTTTCCCCAAAACACCTGAATCACTATCTATGTACGACCAACTCGTAATTGGATTCGTCTAATACGTTTACGATCTACACGTATTAGTCGGAATCGTCATTTGATGTTGGCCAATCTGACCCGAGGCTGTGTGTCGTCAAGCTGAAACCATTGGAGTTGTGACACTCCAGGATATCTTCCATTGGTGGCAGTGTCAAAATGAAAAGCCCCCAGACCTCGGTAAGCAGCATCAGATCTTTACCAGAGCAAGACAGCTTAGAATGGCAGCAATACGTTGTTTGATGAAGAGGTAACAATCAGCTGATCCAATTTCTTAGGAGTAAGATGGTCCTCGGCGTCTAGATGCCGGAAGGCGTGCTCGACAACTATCAATAACTATCTACCGTCGTAAAGCATAACCACTACTTGGTATAAATATCCTCGTGCCCTCTCAATATAGATAGGTGGATTCATACAAGCAAAACAACAGCTTTAACAGCCTCTTATTCACGATCAATCCTTGAATAGCCCAGTTCCCTTCTTCAAGATGCAGTTCTCTACAGCCATCTTCGCTCTGGCCGTTGCCGCCTCCGCCTCGGCTCTTCCTGTCGACGAGGTCGACAACACCCTGGTTGCGCGTGCTGGCACATACACCTGCACGCCCACGAACAACAAGTCCAGCATGAAATCGTTCGCCGTCAGCGAGTCCCGCGCCATCACGCAGGCCGGCGTAGCTGCCTTCAAGGCCGGCAAGAGCGGCGACCCCCACAAGTACGGCAACGGTGACAGTTTCCGGTGGGGCGTCAAGGGCTGCGACAAGGACGGCAAGAAGAAGAACCAGCTGTGGGAGTGTAAGTACTTACCCTATTCTATCAACCTACCTAAGCACCAAGCAAACCGTCTTTGATGGGCTGGCTGGCTGACACTCGGATACAGACCCTATCTACTGGGATAGCAAGAAGAAGGAGTGGGGCAAGGACACGCCCACCAAGGAACAGGACAGCACGCCCCTGCGCGTCGTCTACTTCCAAGACCCCGGCAACAGCAACCGCCCCAAGATCTGCGGCGTCATGACCCATAAGAACGTCACGGAAACGTTCGTGGGCAAGGATTTCTTCCTGAAGTGCACAAAATAGATAAGACGGGGAAACTTGGATCTTCGGTGGCCCAAATTGTACGATTCATCCGGCCGATCGGAAGACTGACTGTATAAATAGCTTGGATAGTGCCACCGCTCGTGGGGTGGAAGCGTCACTCGTTTACCTTATATAACATGGAATGCGTCGTTGAAATGAAACTTTCATCTCAGTTCCGGTTGTTGGGCTTTCATCCTATAGCCACTTTGACTTCTACGCAATCAAACATCTTGTTCCCAAAACACAATAAGAGTCCAGCACGGCGATCAGGCGCCAGATATCTTAGCGACGAGTGTAGTCTAGTTTTGCTGAAACACTTCAGTTTACGGAATAAGTAGCGGAGAGTGCGACTTGGGGGCACTATGCAAGGTTGGGTTTTAGGCAACGATGTCGAATAGCAAAACAAAAATCCGAGTACCAAAGTCCCATCCCAACCAAAGGAGAATGATAGGCAGTTGCCTCTGGAGGTGCGTGTGCGTCAAATATCTTCTGGTGAGGTAGTCAAGCCAGATGATGACTTATATAAGGGGCTCTTACACATTTCTTAGTACAGCAGGACGAGGGGATGGTTGGCTCTTTTGACTTGACTATATCTAGAGTCAGGTCTACACTGCTCCCCGTCACCGAGCGAATGGAATATTCAACGATTCGGATTCAAATTACCACGAGATTTCTCAGAGGATATTAACCCCGATGGTATTAAAGTGAGAAGCAGGCATTGGTGATGATGAAATCAAGTGTCGGGCCGAGGCGGGCCAGCTGTTAATCCTCAACACCTCAAAAAGGGGTTGTCGCGCCAAGCCGAATTCATCAGCCGCTTCCCCACAGCTGCTTACCATCTACCTCGAGACAGCTTCGGTCGGTCTGACACTTGCACCCAGCCCCTTGGGTGAAGAGAGAGTTGATAAAGTAGGGAATTCACCAACTAGGAAATAGATGCCGAAGGCTTTTTTGACACTAGCGATGGTGGCTTGGGGGCCGTCGAATAGTACCTACTCAAAGCACATGTACATGTTCAAAATATTATACATTTCTATGCAAGCAGTGTATCGAGTTCTTCTTTCCGCCGGGTAAATTTACTTACCAGCTTTCAAGTGGGAAATATAAATATAATAGTTAGTCCGACTCGGTGATTTCGAGGTACAGAGTAATTGAATGGAATGATGGAACAATGCTCTATTTGTCCCGTCTAGTTAATAGGTTATGCCGTTTTGATGTACCACGTGACCGTTGCTGCCATTGAAGATTGCTGGCTAACTATGTTTTAAATCTGGGAGCTCGTGGTCTGCTGTGGGTGAAAATGAGAGGTTTCCTTTCGCAGGCCAGAAGTTGCTTTGATGACACCAAGTTCACTCTTTTTGGTTCGCGACACAAATCGCAATTGCTTTTTTGACTGCTCAGTTCTCCGGGCTGTCCGGTGGTTGCGCCACTAAATTCTAGGGGCTAAGGTATCAGTTAGCGGGGTATCGGGGTATTTTGACGAGGCGGAATAGGACTTGCGTTCTCACTATGAACCTCCATCTCTGATCTCAACCACTTGCAAACTCCTTTTCACGATCAAGATGCCTTCACAATTCACGTGGGTGCGTTATCCCTTACATGGAGCAATCAAGTATAACCTAGTGGGTCATTTGCTAACTGTGATTGTGTGCCCTGCAGATCCTAACGGTCCTGGCAGCCCTTTCGGCTATTGCCGTGTACCCGCGCATCCCGCTTCTCCTGACCTTTTATTATAACCATCCCGACCGTCTGGTCGAGATCAATAACATCGGCCTCTACGAGGTCAAGTTTGCTGACAAGATTCGCAACTGTGAAGATGTCATCCTCATCGAGAGCAAGGGTGTTGCTATCGTCGGCTGCGATGCCGGTCGCGAGAAATGGAACACTGTCATGGTAAGTAAGCAGTTAAGCTTACTGCTCAAGCAAAACCGCTAACTTGCCACAGGGTGTCTTCTTGCCGGGGCCTATACCCAGCGCCGAGCTCTACTTGTATGACTATAAAGAGCTGGATGACGATAAGTCCTTGACCCGACTGCAGATTGAGGGTTACGCGCCTGGCGAGGACTTGCATACCTTAGGGCTCGCATTTGATGAGGACTCTTCGTCACTCTTCGTCGCCAATCACCGCCGTGATGGCCCAAGGGTAGATGTCTTCCGTCTCGAGCTCGAATCCCATATCCTTCGTCACATTCACTCCATCCAGCATCCGCTAATCCACGGCCCCAATGCCATCCACCTAATCAACGATCATGAGTTTTACGTCAGCAATGACCATTACTTCCTCGCCACCACCAGCCGGACGCTGAGCATGCTGGAGACGTACTCGGGAATCCCCACAGGCACGCTTGTGCATGTCGACATGTCGCCGCTGCTCAAAGACCCGGCAAGCGCCGTCGGTGCGAAAGTAGTTGCGCGCTTTGCCTTCCCCAACGGTATCGAGTTTGTCAACGAAAGCACGCTGGCAGTGGCTTCTACCAACCATGCCGCTGTTCTGCTGTACAGCGTCTCACCTCCAACTGGTTCGGATCGACACCCCACGTTGAGCTTCAGTTCTAGCATCCAGCTGCCGTTCCTTCCGGACAACCTTTCCAAGACTTCCGATGGCACCCTTGTAGTAGCTGGACACCCCCATGCACCCAGCCTGGCCAAATTCACAGCGGCGCAGCACGTTTGCAACTCGCCTCCCGATGAGCGCGCCAAGGCCGAACCTGCGGTCCGGGAGTTCTGCGAGGAGGGCAAGGCAGGATCGTGGGTCGCACAGTGGTCGCAGGCTGAAGGGGTCAAGCATCTCTACGCTGGAACGGATTTTCCGACGAGTAGCACCGCGGTTCGCGACTTAGGGAGGAAGACGGGCATCGTGTCTGGGCTGTATGCCAAGGGGCTCCTCGTTTGGCGGGACTAGGACCAACTCCCCCCCTTTTTGAGTGTCTAATACGTTGGATCCGAATGCATTTTGGGGTCCAACACCAGCATTTTTAAATGCTTGGAGCGGTTACTCAAATGACTTGATCAGAGCTAAGGCATATAGGTACATAATCGACTGTCACCTCCTACATTGAATAAACTATAGGGGTCCGGGCCTAGATCAACAAAGTCGAATTGCAGCTGCATCACATACAGTTTTACCACGGTGAACCACCTTCCCGTAGTCAACTTGCGGTGCAATTGCCAGCAGGCCCCAAAGTAGAACGAGGGCTTGGGATGGGGGTGGATATCAAATGGACTGAAGAAGCTTGTATCGTAGTAGATCAGCAGTTATCAAATCCTAGATGACGACAGCTTGTAAGTAGCCACTCTTGATTGAATGCTTTTACATGCGGCGATTGAGTGGGTCTTCCTTGCTCAGGAACTGGGAGCCGCATGAAGCAATTCTCAAGCTGTTTTTTTTTTTTACAGTGCCTACCTTCCACCTACTTTTTCCAGGTCTGATTTACTGATTCGTGGATGATTGGCAAGTTCAATGTCCTGCTGCAATTATTAAGTACATGCTGTATTCCACACAGCAGCTTCTGCTCTTAAATAATCACGTTGTTAGGTTGTTCGCTTTCCCACTTTCTACACCAAAACAACAAACACCCTTCACGCCTGCCAATTATTCGTTTGGAAGAAAGATCTCGCCCCATCACATCATCAAAAGGACAACACTCAGATTGGATTCTTGGAACACTACACGCAGGAGCATCCGGGTAGTCCCTTCATCATGTCTCTTTCTACCTTTCAGGAAAAGGTCCTTACCAGTGCCCGTGCCGTGGAGGAGTTGCAGCAACTTCATGACGCTGGCCAATGTGACCGCAAGTCAAATTCCCACCTACGCAGCCTATCTATCATTGAATAATCTTACCCAGTCCAGTCTAGCTAACAAGGTGAACAACAGATACTTTGGTCTACTGGATGCGCACACGCCAGAGTGTCATCGACCGCGCAGCCCACTATATAGGCGATAATGCCGCCTCGTCCGACGCATCCACTCTCAAGGAGGAACTCGAATTTCTGTTTCACTTCTACGCCGCCGATAGCCCATCTATCTCCATGTTATGCAAGAATCAAGCCACAGCTGCCCAGATCCGCGGGCCATCTGAGCCGAACTCCGACCTCTTGGATCAGGTTCAGCGCCTTAAGCAGTACCAGGCTCATCTCCTCCAGCAGATCAAAGATCATGAGGCCTACCAGGCCTGCCTTATCAACAGCGTCAGCACCCACAAGGAGGAGCTGCGAATCTACCGCCTCGACACCGCCGACCTCGAGCAGGCCAACCAGCAGCTGACGAATAAATATAAAAGCATGGCGTACTACTACCAGCGCCAACAGAGAAACCTTGAGCGCGCCAACGAGAAAGCCCTTGCTGTTGCGCACGCTGAGGTGGAAACACTGCAAAACGAGCACGCCTCCCTCCAACTTGAGAACGAGTCCCTGAAGTCGCACCTCGCCGAAGTGCTCAACAAGTGGGGTCACATGTCGCAGCAGGCCGATCGCGCCGGCGAGCTCATGCTCGAGCTCGAGGCCTCGCGCAACCGCATTGTCCAGCTCTCGAACACCACCAACGCGGCCGCTGGCGCCGTGACTCCGGCCGCCACCACCGTGTCGGTAAGCGACGGCGATGATGCCACTGCTACTGCTTCTGCTGTTGTCGTGTTCAAGGAGGAGGAAAGATACGAGGTGAAGGAAGAAATGAAGTACGATAATGATCAGGAGGTGCAGAATACCGCTCCCTCCATGTTGGCTGATATCCCCCATGTGCTTTCCTCTCCTCTCCACATTATGGACGGACTCGAGTGGATCTGAAGTATGGCGCAGATGCGCCGATACTTGTCGGATGGTTCATTGTCGGGAAGAATAACCAGGTTGATCTCTGCGGCCTCTGCGGCACGGCGGGAGATGCGGGAGATACTGTTTTGTCTATTTATAGTGCAAAACCTATGGGCACGACTTGCTGTTTACTTGACGCCTGGCACGGCGCGACCAAGGACTTGGCTGTTCTGAATGTCTGGTTTTAGGGAGGACTTGGCACCTTCAGACCGTGAACAGCAGGTCAACCGTTTCTGTGTAATGATAGCCATTGGTAGATCCTGACACGGAATAAGAGATTCAGGTTTATTGAGCATTTCTTAGCGCTGGAGATGTGCACGTCTGTTCTTTTGATTATTCGTCCGTTCATTTACCACTGATTCGTACCTTGAAACACGAGATGATATCACGCGACGGCACATGCCAAAAAAAACGACTGACGTCAAACGGGCCAAGCGATCCGGATCTTGGCTGCAATCTGCTTTTTCGATCATTCTCCATCTTTCCTTGTTCATAAACTCGATGTTCCCTCCACGATCTTCCTTCGCTTCTTTGTAGGCCATTTTCTGAGATCCAGCCCGTGGTGTCACTCTGACGAACCCTTTCCCCACCATATACATCGATCCCTTCTACGCATCCTTCGCGCATTGCAACCTCAACCCTCCTCGATAAGCTAGACAAGTATATGATCAGCAGCATAATGGAGAATCGGAATATGGCTGTTACTGCGAGGCCCTTCGCGAACTCCAAAGCCCGCCGATCTGAGAGGGACGTTCCCGACTGGAAACTTGCGCCCAAGAAGAATACGAGCAGAGAATCAAGCTACAACAACAATAAGTGCTTTCGAAGCCCTCAATCACCACAAACAAAACAGTCTCGTCAATCTGCGAGGGGAAGCGCAACCAGTGGTAGCTGCCACAGCAGTCGGCTTCGTTCGCCGTCTCTCCCCTCCATCTCAGAAGCTCACTACCATCACAACAGCGATGATGGCTACCCCAAGAGCGCCTGTCTACCTTCGCCTTCGCCATCTACTACGATGATCAGCACCAACAGCAGTAGCAGCGAGACGGCCGCAGTGCAAGGACTACGGGAGAGCAACGAGGCACTCTTGGAACTCGTCACGGAGCTCATCCGGTTGGTCCCCGCGCCCTTTCCCGTACACGACCTGATCCGGAGGCGAGAGGAGGCGAGAGACCTTGCCGAGAAGGCGGCTGCTACTGCTATTGTCGCCACTGGGACAAGACAGTCGGGCTACCACGGTAACACGACATCACGACTGCTGGAAGGCGGGATCGAGGAGAAAAAAATCCGGAAAGCAAATTTTGTCAAGGGACACCACCCTCGAAGCAAAAGCTCCGCCTTCTGATTTCGCGGCATCTCCAGAGCTAGGTCGGGCGTTGAGGGTTTGGAGTTGAGTATCCCTCTTCGCTCCGGGCCATCATCTATCAATCCTGGAAATTTGGTCATTTGGATCTCGGCAATCTGATTGCAGATGAATCGAACATTGCCTATTCATTCTAGAGTGATCTGGAATGGCTCACGTGGTTATAGATGTATGCACGCACACAAATACGACAGTTGCGTTTCAGGGATGGCATGCTGAGGCATGCGTTCTTTTCTGGCACATCCTGTGCTTTGGAGTCATCGGCGTCCAGGGTTGGTTATATCAAAATAATCTTGTATTACTAAACTATTTTCAATCTCCCACGCTTCGAGACTCGAAGATTGGCGTTAATTCATGTCCCTGGGCGAGGAATAATGCCAAAAATGCAAGGTCTTATGTTGCTGCCTACACGCTGTGTCTGTCCCATTTTCTCAGGTCATCGATGGTGCTTGATGGCTACATCGATCTTTCATGTAAGGTAATAAAATTTGGTTTCATTACGGTAGGTTACTCGCCGGTTAGTCATGTCTGCCTGCAGAGTTGGCAGCAACCTGTTTCATTCGCCGGGCCGAAAGCACATCGATAAAGTAGAATTTGAGCTCCCCAACTTGAGAACCTGGCTGGACAGTCAGAAATACTGCATTGTCACCAGCAGATGAGAATCCATCAATATTTGCGTCGTGGCTTTTGGAATTCTCTAATCGACCAGTTCGTCGGGGTACACTTACTGCCGTAGTTCCCCCTTTTTGTGACGCTTGATAGCCTGTCGGGCCCCTACCAATGATCAAGGTGGAAGCCAAGCAAAGAAGTATGAAACGTTTGAGGAAGAAAAGAGCTTATCGGCCAGATGACCATCTCCGTACGCACTCATTATACCAAAGTAACAGAGAGCGAATGACGGGTATATGACTGGTGTTCGAACATATTACGAGGCTGGGACAGTGGGTGGCCCGAAGGTAACATGAACCGTATAATCGCTACTCTACTTTCCACGCTTCAAATTCTTCACCAAAGGATTCGGCTATTTGAAACAATCATAATATCTTCCGGCAATTTCATGATATCGTACGTAATATAGCTAGCTGCTTCAACGCTGCGATATCTTCACACTCGCGTATGGAGTGTACAGCTAAAGATCACAATCAGGGGTCAATAGTAGCAAGCAACGCAATCAAAAGCAGCAATACAATAGCCGTTTATACTATATGCCGAACTAGTAGTTACCAGTTCCATGGTACGCATAACCTTATATAGCCCGAAAGCGTTAGGCAGCTATTTTGTTTTACTACGAGTTACCCCGATACCAACAATCGTGAACCATTGAACGGCAAAAGGCAATCATTCGGGCCAAATAAATACCCCAGATCCTCCTCGACTCTTTTTTTTATTCTAACATTGCAAACGTACAATCCTTATACAGTTGTCTCTCATCTTCTACACTTTGGAGAAAATACCTTTCTACCCATCTTCTCTCTCAACTCTTGTTCCATCACACTAGTTGACTCTACCAACTACACTACAACAACTCAAGTTCACTTCAAGTGCAGACTACTCTGATCAAGAACCTGCCACTCAACTGAACTACTTGACTCTTGTCACTGGAGAAAAAAAGAGAAAAAGAAACTACCACCTCTTTCCTTTGGAGAGACTTCAACTCAGCTTAGCACTCACTAAGCCAACTTTTGAGACAACACAACACAAAAACTTCATCTCAACCCACTTGGTCGATACCATCTTCAAGATGCCTATCTCTTTCGGTTCCAAGTCGCTTCAGTTCCTCAACAAGGAATCCAAGGAGCGGCAACAGATGTACGATATGGGATTCTTCACCAAGGACGGCAAGCACGAAACATTCACGGGTCGTCAGGCTAAGAAACCCCTCTCTCCATCTACCACCGAGCCTTCTTCATCTGCTTCTTCTTCTTCACCGAATCAAGACAACACCCAAAGAAACTTGAAGAGACTCACAATTCACCATCTTCCTTCTGAACAGGCGATGCTCAACAGGAAGAGGGCCCGGATGAGCATGAAGGCCGAGTTCCAGAGGAAAAGAGCACTCGAACAATCCAAGAAGGAGGCTGACAATGAATCATCATCACCAATGTCTTCTCCTCTTCCTTCTCCTCTTCCCGCTCCTCCTCATTCTCCTCGTCTTTCTTCTTCGTTGTCTCCTTCGTCCTCTTCACCTTCACCGTCATCTACTCTCGTACAGTCTCAGGCTCTCGGCGAGGACAGTGACAGTGACGAGGACATCAACCCCCCGGTCCTCAAAAAGATGGCCGAACTCAAGAAGAAGCAACAAATGAAGGACGCAATTCGTCTTGCCCGTCGACAGCGGGCCGCCATACCCCGAGTCCTAACATCGGACAACGACAAAAACGGCAACAACAACAACAACTACAATAACTACAACTCTTCTTCTTCTTCCAACAATGACAACAACATCAACAAGAAGAAGCATACTCCTGAGGAGATCGTGGGCTCGATCAAGAGCCAGAAATCCGCGAAGATGCAAGCACTTCTGGACCGCAAGAAGGCCAGGGATGCCAGATCTCGCACCATTGCTTGGATGGAATAATACCCTCCTCTTTCTTCGAGGAGGGGATTCAGCCACTCCACCCAAAGGAATCATGATGACGTGGCAGCCAACCACATCATCGCCGTTAAACTCATTACGGCCACACCATTCATTTTACCTGCTCACTGGAAGAGCGACACACATATACATGGCCATCTTGGTCACCTTTGGTTATAGTCTATAGACTATTGGTTTGGGAGATTGGGCCACAGGCTTGTGGCTATCTTTCTTGGATTATTCACTGGAAAATTGACACACATATCCATGGCCATATTGGTCATCTTTGGTTGCAGTCTATGGACTGTTGGTTTTGGAGGTTGGACCACAGGCTTGTGGCTACCTTGGATTATTCACTGGAATAATCATGTGGAGGATATCGGGCTAATGAGCCCCTGTTGGGTATCTGCCTTTGGAGGGTTTGGACAAGCGTTATTGGATATTTGGTCATTTGGTCATTTGTGAGATACCCAGCGTTGTTGGAGGAAATTGGTGCCAGGTTTGGCAAATGGATATGTGCTGTTTGGTTGTAGAATATTCAATCCATTGATTGACAGGTAGTCTTGAGGTCAAAAATAAGATATGAAATACCTAAAAGCTGTACTTCGATTGAACTGTAACATCGTGATCCTCATCGTCTAATCATACACATGTAGTGTTATGTTGTTCTGCTTGCACGTTGTCGCAGCCTTGGTTTCATACGACAACCGCCAAATGCAGTCACGCACCTATATATAGGTACTTTACTTGTGCAGGGTCAACTTGCCTGTTACCTGGTAGCCTGCATACAGGCCAGTGATCGTCCTCCATCTCCAGTGGAGCCGCCAATGCAGAGAATACCGTTGGGTGTTGAGCGTTGAGCGTAGTAAGCTGCCAAGACGTGACGAGGTCCCCCACACAACAGCTCTTGCATATTGTCACCAGCCAACAGCCAGCCCGATAGTTGCATTAGGACTAGAGCTCTCTGCCTAATGTAGGCATCAATTCACTATATGACTTGTTCACTTGGCCCCCAACTCGTGCCACGTAGATGCACCTTGCTATGTTGCTACTTACTTGCTAACCTCTCCCCGCATCTTCTTCCATCGCATGACAAGACGGAAATAGCCATGTGCTCTACTCACCTTGTTGACATCGACGTCATTGAACATGGGCCTCCGCACCTCCTCAATAGAGGAGGACTTTGCTTTCATCACATATCACAGTAAGGAGGGATCCTCAGCGGCAGAGATCGGCGACAGAGATGGCAAAGGGAAGGACGATCTCCTGCGGGTGAGGCGCGACGCCTTCTGGAGCTACTGTGGCCCTATCTTGGAGCCCAACGGCGCGGAGCTACCGCCGAGCCTCCATGAATGGAGCGCGGCAGCATTAACGGGCTCGGTGCTAGGCCGTCTTCTGCCCTTTCTCGAGTTCATCAATGGCTTCATCGCGGAAAGGAGCCTGGACCACTACTGGTTGACCATCCGGGCCACGACGCCCACCGCCGAGTATGACCGGCCGCGGTGGCACACCGACGACATGTTCTTCAGTCGCAGTAGTGAGCCGTCTGCGTCACCGCCGCCGCCGCCGCGAAGACCGCGGTGGTCGCTCTCGAAACCGAAAATGAAGGAGGAAGTACACCTTGATAAGCAGCAGCAGGCGCAGTTGGATCTGGAGACGGACTGGAAAGTCTGCACCACGCTCCTAGGCCCCTCGACCCTCTTCGTCCCTGCGCCTCACCAATCCCAAGCCCGCGAGCGCCAGCGTCTAGCCAAGGAGGAGTCCCAACGGGCAAATGAGCATGCCTGCAACTCGATCCGTTGCGTCGGCTGCGCGACGGCGGCCGACGCCGTGCGCCGCGACCTGGACCAGTCGTTGATGGAATTGGGCGTGGCTCAAGCAGGGCCGGGGCAGTGCGCCTTCTTCCGGATCGGGCCCGAGCGAGGCGCGGTGCATTCGGAGCCTTGCATGAATGGAGGAGGAGGAGGAGGAGGAGGCGATGGTGGCGACGACGAGGGAGGTGGCCCGGAACGACGAGGACAAGGGCGCATCTTCGTGAACGTGGTGCCCGGGAAGCGCGAGGAGCTCGAACAGTTGGTGTGCAAGTGGGGGATGGAGTTCCCCAGATCGTGGTGGATAGCGCCGAGCAGTTGCAGCGGCAGTGTCGTCTCGCCGGCTTCGCGGACGACGACGACTACGGAGGAGGTATAGCAGCGGGCCGCGGTAGTTGATCGGAAGGGAGATTAGGGCGGCGAGGCGGCGGGATGCGTCGTCACTCGAAAGGTCGGTTTGCAAACACTGAGGAGAGAAGCCGAAAGCCGAATATAGTTAACGGGCGTTCGATTGGAGAAGGATGCAACATCATCGAATATGGCACGAATGTTTCTCTTCTACGTATATGCTATAAGTAAGGTAAGAGAAATAAAGGCATCGTCACTATGGCGAAGGGAGAAAGTCAACGGGGGATCCAGCCAGACCTCGAGAAGACCATGGCCGAGATGTTTGAATTTCATGGATTCAAGTATCAGGGCAATCGCAATTGGCTCGATACTCGCGTTCTTTCCACCAAGAGATTGGCCGGATTGCAACTCGATGGTCAATCAAGTGAATGAACAGCCAACGGCAGTCACGTACTACATGGCATGTGTGCTTTCCATGTAAGAACACGCGAGTTCGTCGTGTTTTCTTACTTCTCACTTGCAGCTCCTAGCTTGATGCCGAAAGAAAACTCGTGGATCTGATCCTCCCACAGATGCGATTAGATCTTTGGGGGTGGCTTGACCAGTGAGAGCACCACCTTCCTTCCTGTCTTCTCCTTATTGACCAAAAAGGTGTAAGAGCAAGGGGTAAATGGTGTCGACGAAAAGGACCAAGCCTAGCGGTGTGGCATAAGCAGAAGGAAATAACCAACCTCTTGTCAGCCTGTGTGCTACGCGAGATTGGACAGTCAGCCTTGGCGAAATTACAGCGTCGTCGCCCCTGCCTGCCTGCCGTAAGAAGACACAATTTATACAATTTATAGCGTGCGGCCCCCAGCTGTACAGCGGCTGCCCGCATGCACCTTACGACGCAGCTGACAATAAGCAGGGGTAGGTGCCGTGGAAGGATTTTATCCTAGTCAATTGCAAAACGGCGCGTCGAAAGTCCTTACCTCGCATTGTTATGCTTTGTCTATCTGAAAACATGGGGGCGATATCAAGGGGGACGATGTAATGGGCATATTGTAGACATCCGACGTGGTGCAAGATCGCGTTCAACGCAATGCGTACGAATGCGATGTTGGGGTTGGCAAGTCACGACGAAAAACCATTTCACAGCGAAGAGTGGACCAAAAAAAAACCATAAGAACTGATGATGATGCAAAGTGATTTGTGTCTAATATTATATTGAGATCGCAGTCGTGTGGGAACTACATACTACGCATCCATAGAGAACATCCATATCCATCAATCGTTAATCCGTCTAGTACCATGGCTATTGACCACGCTTACAGCAGGGCAACGGCACCCATAAGACCGGCAGCGGCCACGGCACCAGCGACCATGGCGGTAGGCTTAGGGGCGGCAGCCTTCTGGGGAGAGGGAGTGGGGGATGCCTGCTGGCCGTTGGAGCCGTTGGGTCCGCTGGCGCCGGTCTGGCTGGGCAGGGCGGCGGTGTTGCTGCCGAGCAGGGACATGCAGGCGGGCTCCTTGGTGATCTGGTTCAGGAGAGACTCGGCGGTGGCGACAATGGGCTCGGCAGAGCAGGCAGAGATGAGCTGCTCGATGTCCTTGGTGTGGCTGCTGTACCAGCCCAGAAGGGAGGCCTCGTACTGGGACAGCGGCGCCGACAGCGACTGCGGCACCGACACGGTGGCCACGGCGGAGCAGGCCTGGGCCAGGTTGGTCGGGATCGAGTCGCCAGTGACCACGGGCGGCAGGCTGGCCGTCGCGTAGTAGCTCACGAGCGCGCCGGTGGGGGTCGGGAAGCCAGCGATGAGCTTGCCGGCCGACTGGGTGCAGTCAGCGTTTCCGCTGGACTGGGCGGGCTGGCGGGCCTCGACGTGGGCGGCCTCGGACAGATCGCGCAGCTGGTTGGCGGCGGCGTGGTTGTAGGTGGCACCGACGGTGGAGGCGAGGCCAGCGAGGGCGGCGCTGAGGAGAACTTGGTTGACCATCTTGAATATGGGGGTTGTTTTCTTGGAATGAATGGAGGCTCAGCGAATCGTCGGTTTATTGCGAGAGACGTAGGTATGAGATGATTGACAGATGAGAAACCAAAAACAAAACCAGCCTTACCTACCGACGGGGCCGGAATTCTTATATGATCTCGTCTTCCTGCGGTGCAGCGTATCCGACCCCAATCAACACCCATGTCTAGCATGGGTAGCTATTTCTGGCAGTTGCCCAAGTCTCCTTGCCTCCCGGGGCAACTCACTCAGGCTATTTGCCAAGCAGCCCTTCAAGTCCTAGGCGATGACGACGAATCGAAGATGAATGTAGTAAATGCAGGGGCAGCATCTAGGTCTAGCGCCCAACGAAGCGAGCAGCTCAGCCCTGAAGTGGGCAAGCGCCAGGTCTTGTCAGGCTAATAACATCCAAATCGGCCCAGATGTCGATGACCAAGTGGTTCTGGGCACGAATTTGGGGGCAGGCTGGCAGGGAAGCTGGGAATCAATGCCACCTCGTCGCAAATATGGAGCAGCTATGGAGCACGTATGTGATGTCTGATTAGCCAATCGAGATATAGTAAGCAAACCGCAGTCCTCCATTCATTCCAGGCAGCTTCGGCCAATCTGACCTGTAAGACAAAGAGCGAGGCACTGTAGGCAGTAGCCCGAGCCGCACACACCTGACACCAACACCAACACCAACACACAGCAGTAGCTTGGGCTAGCAGGAGACTAGACTAGGTAGAAGAAGCCGCTTTTATGTCTGGTGAAATGAAAAGGACCTGGTGAGAACGACGCTGAAACCAGCTGGAATGATGCATCACCCATCACCTAGCAGAAGAGAAATCACAGCTACCATCAATGGGAGTTTTTGCTTACCCAGCCAGCCAGCCAGCCAGCACGCAACACCCCAGCCTGTCGTCAGACCGTTGCTATCGGCTGCGGTGGAAGTTGTTGTTGTCAGCTTGTGCCACAACAACGCATGCTGGCGTGGACACAGCCTCCCTCTACAGCTGCTGACTCGCCAGTGCGCCCTTTTGTGGAAGTGATTGACCAACTGCGAGCCGGAAGGATTAGCGACCATTGCGCGGCTCCATTCCCCGGCACATTTCCCGAACGCACGGCGTACTTTTGAACAGCCAAGAACAGGCGCTAGAAAGCTGAAAAGTCCTATTGTTGTTAGTGCTCATTGCCACGGCAGACACGAGAAATTGCGTGTCGATCCGAGTCAATAGGTTCATGTTCTACTGCCATATTCAGCCTTCCCAGTAGCTACAAAGCCACACAGACCCTAATTCAACACTCTTGACGTCTATAAATATGAAAAGGAAGTTGGCCGCGAGAAGATTGATGCGAACACGGCCTGACGGTACACATCTGGAGACTTGACTGGTGCCGTGAGGGATGGAAGAGGGGCTAGAAAAATCGATCCGCCCATCGGTTCCACCACACCTCCAGGAGCCGCCACGACGCCCGGAAAACCTTTTCCTGCGTGTGTCAACATACCTACATAGAGCCCCGTAAGCAGAAACCTTTCATCAAACAAGGATCATTACGATCTTGCGATTGGGCGCGATGGCAGAGTGGTCTAATGCGATAGACTAGAACTGGATCTCCGATTCTAGGTATCTATTTCCTTCGGGAGCGCAGGTTCAAATCCTGCTCGCGTCGATATATCTTTTTGCGATTCTCTCTCCTAGGTTCCTTGGAGTTTGGCGATTTTTTACCAATGTCGCTGTGAGTTATGGTCACTTTCATTTTTATTTTCGGCGTCTTTGTTGCATGGCGGGGGTGAATGTTCTCTCCTATGGTGGTTGCCTCCGAGTCCTGAAGTCTATCGTATGTCCAACTGCCAAACCTCGGATATTAGGTCGATAGCATAGGAGCTTCATCAACTGCCTTCACCCACAACATGTAATGTTGTGTGTGATTTTAGACAATGATAAAAGCATATTTCAGTATGCAACCTATGTAATAATGCTGCCAATATCATTAGGGCGAGATATCTTTTACCATCTCAACATGGCCGCGTCCGGCGTTCACCGAAGTACGTAGCCAGCCAACCGAGTTGGTTGATCTAGGCCATCGTCCGAGCCCAATCAAGGCCGTTTTTAAGGGGGCATACTTGGAGACCAAGACTCACAAAATTACCGTGCATTGCATTGGTGCAGCCGATGCTTGTGCGCATTCGCACGTAAGAAACCGGGTCGCCAGCAGAAATATATCTTGCCATTGACGCCGTTGCGACCGCAGGCTGCAGGGTTTGCCCCGACTGATTTAAGCATTGTGTCTACCTAGATCGATGACTAGGAAGTGGGACACCGTCCCATCGATGTGGTGATACCCGAGATATTCTGGCTATTGCTTTCGGCATCAAAAGCAAGACACACTTGTGTCGCCGAGGCAGTCGGCCTGGCAGCGCAGTAGAAGCTTTACCAGGACAAACCACAGCAATGATACGAGGGGACACAGGTGATCCCTGCTCCACGTGCTGCTGCGGGCTCTGCATGTCTAAGACGTTCGGGAAAAGCTGTCATGCAAATTGCGAAAATGTTCCGGGCGGTGAGAAAGTCACTGGTAATCATCTGGTAATTCTTCTAAATTGACCTCCAGCAGCTCTTTCAATCATAAAGGCGAGGGGTGGCAACATGTTATCGTGGCATCGTTGACTGGCATTGGGCAATACCAAGGCCGATACGAGGTCCGTGATGCGGCGGAACTCGATATTGGCTGTTGTTGCTGCTGTAAATGACGATATTTCAAGCAGGGAGCATTCGCCGTGATGTCAGATAAGGTGCAAAACTTGTAGTTTGGTGTATGTTGACCGCCAACAGTCGAGAGACAGCCCGGATTTGCTCCTCGGCCGGTGCACAGCATGGAGCAGTAAGCACGCCGTGTTCGGTAAGTCCGCGTCCGATCCCCCTCGCAAGAGCAAAAATGCGCCTGGCTGGGCTTGATATTGGTCGATGTTACCTGCTGGGCATCGTGTCACGCAGCATGTGGCATGAGTTGTCACCTGAGCGTTAGATACGAGTATGGTCGAGCGACGTCAAGGTGATCCCTTGCATTATAATCGGGTGTGTCGGCGATGCAAGAACAAAACGAGGATCCTTCTTCGAGAGGGGAAGGTCGCAACAGCAGACAGAGAGATCCCAAAGGGGGTTTATTGCCGGTGATAAGTCAGAGAATAAGTTGCGAGACCGTAGGTAACTATCGTTCCCGTTCGGTATGCCGCCGAGCCGACTAAGTCATTTCCGGTGTACCTACGGTGGTAACGGACGAGGATCGCGAGGAACGCGAGGGGGGATGACGTGAATCTGCGTGAGTGTCGTGAGGTTTAGAGGTTGGTGTGGTGGGGTTACATTTTGGATGAAATCTGGGGAAGCTAGAGCGCAGCTCGCAGGCTAGGCTGGATGGAAGATGGTGAAGCTGGGAGATCGACACCGACAGCGCCAATAGGCATCGGTCGCATCAGCAAGAAACTGGTATCCAGCCTACCTAAGCAACAATACCTGCACATGCACAAACCCCCGATGGAAATGGCAGTGTGGCACCAATCCTGCTTGCCTGCCAATGGAGGAAGATCACAGCTCGGGAAAAGCAATTGAGAGAAACATAAGATGACCTCATTGCCAATTGCAGTCAGCTTCCAGAGGGATAACGTGTTTAGCGCTCTGACGTGGTAGCGAGCGGTTATTGAAGGGAAAGGGTGGAATTGAAGTCTACAGTACAGCGGGTGGTAGCCGCCATTGCAGTGGCCATTGCAGTACCTGCTGCTACCAGAGCAATTGCTATTGTCAATCGCTATTATTGCTTCCGGCGGCTCGTCAGTCTGGAGATGAGGAGGGAAAAAAGGAGAAGACGGAAAAAGAATCGCACACACATCCACTGTATCACAGGCCGAGGAAAGACCCGACCTGCCGACGTACGAGTGCTAAGGTCAAAAAAACACCCCGAAACAAATGGTAGCTGTCATCCAAACCTGAAATGCCCACATCCCGGATCCCTGAACCTGATCCAGTGACTGCAGTGCACATCATCTACGCATTCGGGGACAATTCTTACCGCCTAACCTGTAGCTCAAGTGGTTCACCCCCTCCGCCGCTGCTGATCATCAAGACCATGGCGACAGATGGATTCCTCCTTCGTCGCTTAGAGCCTGCAGACCCAACGCAAGGCCGCTTTTTCCAAGTCCACTTTCTCGTCCAACGTCCAACAATCTCCTCCTATGGACTAAAAGCC
The DNA here is from genome assembly GCA_017163955.1 of Apiospora koreana. Classification (NCBI taxonomy): domain Eukaryota; kingdom Fungi; phylum Ascomycota; class Sordariomycetes; order Amphisphaeriales; family Apiosporaceae; genus Apiospora; species Apiospora koreana. The sequence goes on from JAFHKQ010000010.1 coordinate 1,279,556, forward strand.
GTGTGTGTGTTCATCTGGTCTGTCTCTGTCCCGTCTGTCTATATGAAGATGAGCACCGCCGCACCCTCAGAATCGCAAGGTTCGACACCACTGCCCGTCTTCTCGGTCCCATCATCACCCATACTCCCGCCGCCACCACCACGACCCTTCTTATCCGGGATCTTCTGCGAGACACACATCTGCAAGGCATTATGCGCTTCTCCGTGATCGCCCTTTATGGCGCCGCCTCTGTATCCGCCTTGGCGGTACCCGGCTCCTCCCCTGCTACCTCACATCATACTTCCAACAGCAGGCGAGCCGCCCCGAAACCAATCAGCTTAGCCCAGTTCGGAAAGTTTAAGACGACGACACTAGAAGAAGCCAAAAGCAAGCTCGCCGCCACCCTGGAAAAGGTTGGCGATGACCTGGGTTCTCTCCTGTCGTCGACGACGACGGCGGCCCCCACCAAAATCGACTGGGACAACGTCAAGGACCACGACAACGCGAGCTACGTCGGCGGCGCCGCCCACTCCATCGCCGCGAGGCAGTCGGGTGGCTGCACCAGCCCGGCCGTCCGCGTCGAGTGGCGCGATCTGAACGACCAGGACCGGAACGGCTGGGTCCAGGCTGTGAAGAAGCTGATGGAACTGCCGGCCTCGGGGGCATACGCGGCCACGGGCGCCAAGAGCCGCTACGACGACCTGGTCGCCGTCCACTACCAGATGACCGAGTCCATCCACGGCGTCGCCCAGTTCCTGCTCTGGCACCGCTACTACCTCCACCTCTTCGAAGATCTGCTCCGGTCTGAGGGCGGCTTCACCGGCCCCCTCCCCTGGTGGGACGAGACCCGTGACGCCGGCAACTTCGCCAAGGCCCCTATGTTCACCTCGGCCTACCTGGGCGGTGCTGCCTTGGCCAGCAACGGCCAAGGGTTCTGCGTTACCGATGGCGTAAGCTTTCACTCCTCCCTCTTTTCATGTCTCTGTTGCGGAATTTTATTGACAATATTTTACGCAGGCTTTCGCCAATAGGCAACTGACTGTCGGTGGTACCCAATGTCTTGCACGTGGTGTCGACGAAGGTGCCACGTCCAACTGCAATCAAGACTTCATCAACACTTGCAACTCCCATCCGTCCTTCTCCGACATGGCAGGTTGCGCCGAGCTAGGGTATGTACACCACCTCCCTTGCATGCTCCGAGGTGTTCCTTACTAACATGTTCTCGTATAGCCCTCATGCCTATGGCCATAACGGCATTGGCGCCGTGATGGCTGGCGTTCCCACGTCGCCAAATGATCCTTCGTTCTTCCTTCACCACGGGTTCGTGGACCATGCCTACCGCATCTGGCAGATCGCGGACCCCAACAACCGCCTCAAGCAGATCAACGGCTGCTCCGACAAGGCCAGTCCGTGCACCCAGGCCACCGGCGGCGTCGTCATCAGCTCGCAGGGCCTCCGCCCCGACACCACGGTCGGGGATCTCTTCGATACCACGGGAGGATACCTCTGCTACCGCTATAGTTACTAATGGCCCCGACACTCGTATATGTATGATGGGAGATCTTGAGAGAAGGAGAGAAAGATAAATGAAAGAGAGCTAGTAGCATGGCCTCCCTTCCATCACCATGATGGCTTTCAGGACTATTCTCGGAGTTTTTGGAAGGGGGCATGCCTCATGATTTAACGAACGCGCGCGACAACTCACTGATACCCTTGTTTACAACCCTTACTAGGAGTTGATATATATGTATCCAATGTCTAGTCATTAATGAATCTAATGACCAACCAGGATCTGTTCAACCGTATTTCCGGATGCCCGGGTCTGTGGCACCTTGTTCACCCTTCTTGAGCCCTGCGCAGACTAGTGAAGTCCAGTTTCCGACCTTCCAGTTCCTGTCGTGTACCGATTGGTAATGGCCGAGTATGAGAGAAACAAAGGACGGCTGAGGCCACCCCCTTTCTTCCCTCTTCAGTTGTCCAAGGAATCATTCACGCAATGAAGACCAGTAACAAAGGACTGGCAGCTGGCTTCCAACACAATAGTGTCCCAGAAAGACCCCTGAAATTCGCCCGCTCCTTGTTAGATCGTTTAAAGAACGGCCTGACTTTTACCGCCATCAACACACATTGTCCACTTCTATTGATGGAACCGATTTACCAATACTTTTCTCTCGATAAAAGGGCGACTTACATTCATCTATCTACCTCGTTCATTAAAGCCAATACCACCCACTCAATCCTCAAATATACCTGAACCTTGGAAACCCACGATCTCCATTTGTCGTCCAAACCTAAACACTGAGACCGCCATTATCATAGCAGTCCCCCGTCCTCCCTTCCGATGACCATAACAACCGCAGGAGGTATTACCATCCTCGTCATCCTCTGTATAGTCGCCGCGGGTTTCCTATTCTTAGTCACTGGCCCTTGCGTCCTAGCGTTCCGGGCCCGTCTCCGGGAGCGCCGCGAACAAAAGTCGTGGCCCCAACCGAGCAGGGCCGACAGGATGAATCAGCATCTGACTTCGGAGGAGCATCTGGGGGAAGGTTACTACAGAAGATAGCTAATAAGGAGAATTGGGAGGGCTGGTCACTACCTCTCTCCCTGGAGTCCTCGTCGATCCTAAGATAGAACAATAAACGTACTTACAGTCCATAAAGGATATGAGCAATGGACAAGCCCGACTGAACAATTTCTTTACCACTTTCTTGTCAATCAGGACGAGGAACGCTAACATAGAAACATCTAAACACAATGGCATCCCAGAAACTGGACCTCGTACTGATGCACATATTAATAGCCTTAAATCCCCTCTCCGCGTTAGATCATCTCAAGAACGAACCAACAACGAACATCCATCAACGTAGCTAACGCATAACGGCATTCCCTCTTCCATTGATAGCCCCCACCATCCAACGACCATGAAGTCCAACAGCGACATCGTAGAAGAGAACAAGACCACGGTAAACCCGGGCATCATCATACTCATCGTCCTGAGCTGCGTCATGGTCGCATCGTTGCTGTTTTACTTCTCGTATCCCATCGTCCAGGAATGCCTAGTGCGTCGTCGGGCGCGCCGCAGCCACAGGGACTGGGCGAGACGTAGCCATGCCGACGACTCGATGAGTTGGCATCTAACTTCGAAGGAGGTATAGTAACTGATAGGGGGTTTTATGATACGTAGACAAAGGGGGCAGGTAAGTTCCTAATCGTCTCTCGCCCCGATACTCAGAGTGCTCGCGAACAATCCGAGAACATGGCATTCTCTATACAGTATAACAGATATCATGAATGTAAGTCCGGCCAGTCAGTCACACGAGTATATATATACAAGAGTACAAAGTCCATATTCTATAGATCAGTTATTAAATATGCGGACGTAGGTAACATAGATTCCTTCTCGAGATCTTGGGTCATCAACTCAACTCTAATCCTTAAGACCAAAACCTTACCACCCCTGAATGAAAGAATGAACGTGACTAAATTGCCAGCTGGCAAATATGCCGTGGTATCAAACGCTTCTCCTTCTTCTCCGTAAACGCCTCGCGAACCCGCTCGAAAGACACCACCCCAACTCTCTTCACCCCCTTTATTCAGCGACAGGGCACAAGTCGTAGTTCCCATCGACGTTGTTACCCCACCACGTAGGGAACGGCTTCGCCGGTCCGCCGGCACCGAAGACGGCAAAGGACAGGATGAACAGGGCCAGAAGGGCGGCGCCGTCGAAGGCCGCCGTAACCAGGTACGAGTAGTCACGGAAGACGCGCGGCTTGTAGTTGCGCAAGTAGAACTGGACGAAAAAGCCGGCGATGAGCTGGCTGAAGATGACGCACGTCTGGCTTTGGTTGTAGGGGATGTAGCCGGCGAACTGGATGAACTGCGCCATGTTGATCTCGTAGAGGGAGAAGTTTCGGACCTTGGGGATGAACTGGGTTTGTCGTGTTAGTTACGGTGGTAACCCTCGAACTCAAAGGTCCAATGTGACATTATAAATGTGTGAGAGAGAGAGAGAGAGAGAGATGCTTGCTTACGATGACTAAAATGCGATGCGCGATGACGACTGCTGCGCCAATCGCGATACCTGCGGTGACCATCACGTACGGTGCTCCAGCCGTGTAGAAGTACTTGGCCAAGGCCCAGGACGCCGCATTCGTGTTGTACGCCTGTAGGGTGGCGCCGCTCCATGAAGCGTCGCCGTTGCTGCTGGCAAGAAGCTCTCGGTTGCCCGTCACAATGGCAATCATGACAGCATAGTTGAGGAACCCACCCAAGATCGTACCGTAGATCTGCGTAAGAAACATGACACGAGGTGGGATTTTGACTAAATAATAACATGGACTTGTCAGTTACCGTGTACATGCCTTGCAATAAGGATCAAACGAATGGGAAATCCACGAAGGAAAATTAACAATATACTCACGGTATTCGCCCATCTTAAGGTCGTTCGACAGGTTTACTGCGTTGCTGATCACATTATGCGACCATACCGCGAAGTACATGTTACCTATGGGGAGCCCCGGAAGACAGAGACCAGCAATCATTTTTGACAAATTGTTTGTGGCAATACCGTTTCCGTATCGAGAGTAAAGCAGTACGCTCTAGAGAAGAGAAGTAAGTAACAGGTCCAGAGCTATATGTTAAGGGATTTTAGTATGATAGTAACTTACGAACGGTGCGACGAAGGATCCCACCAAGAGTGACACGATGAAAGCCCAAACCGGTAAAGTGATGTTCTCCTTGAGGACAACCACAAGACCAAGAACAAAACTGACCACGAGGACAACAACATACCACCACCAAGGAGTTTCCTTGTAATGCTTGGCCATGTACGCGTGGTGAGGGTCGTTATACTCTCCCTTTCGCGCACTCTTATACGCCCGTACGATATCCTTACCCCAGAAGAGCACGCAATGTGCAATCAGGGCACCGATCTGGGTAACGTGTTAGTTAATAAGTAGGTTAGTCGAAAGGGGTAATTGGCACTGACAGCAGCATTGGCAATGAACAAGCCATAAGCCATCGTTCCAGCAAGTCTAGGAACACCATATTTCTCTAGCATTGATTCGTCCAGCACGCCGTTGACGAAAACCTTGGTAATGGGGTACTTTGACCCGTCGGCCGATCGAAGCAGTGTTGACATGAATGGAAGGCTCAGCGAGCCCCAGGCATCGCCCCAGTAGATTGCGGACATGATGACAAAGCATGTTGCGAAACCAGCGGCCATATGGTACTGGAGCTTAAGAGGCAATGAAGTATTGAAAGATGTGATCTATAATTTGCGAAACCAGTCAGTAACCATGATCCAACGAGCTGCGAGTGATGTGGTGATGCACTGACGTATTGCCAATCAAGTGAGATGCTGAAGAGTCCCAACCCTTCGTTATTTAGGGAGCCGCCGAAGATATTGGTTAGGGTAGCCGCAGTTTTGCCGGTGGCTTTCATGGAGGCCAAGCACTGTGATTTTCGTGTTAGCCAGCGCCCAAGTAAGACGGGTTAGTCAGTAAAGGGGTGAATGTACCGGAATCGAGATGGCATTGAGCCAAGGCCACATATAGGCGGGGAACCACTCCCAGACAAACATGCCCCCAAAGGCATACCAGAAGTACCGAATTGGTTTCGAGTCCTTCACATGCTGCCAATGCAGCCCTTGAAGCGCCTTGACGGTGGGAAGAGTACTCCAGTAGACAGCCTCGACGTGCCACACAGCGACGGGACGCATCAGACCGCACAAGCCGTAGCCAAACAGGCCAATGGAGACGAGAGACAGGATGATGGTGGTCGCACTCAAGGGTAGGTTATAGAAAAGGTCCTGAGCTGCAAAGACCTTGATAGTATCAGCAGCGTTGGAGGCTGATGTGGCCGTGATGGCACATATGGCGTGTTCCTTCAAGCCCCAGGGGCCCGAATTCAGGAATACGAGTACTGTAATCCACCAAGGGCGCTTTCCTGTACCTCCACGTTCCCTCCAACGTGCCTCGAAACGATCACCGCGGGGAAGGAAGTTGGCCCAGGCATTGCCAACAAAGTAGGCGATGAGCGTAATGAATGTCCCGGAAATGGTGACATTGGTTGGTTTGAACTGCACAGTTGGTTAAACTCGAGGAACAAGCATACCAGCCACGCTTGTGGTCGATTGGCTTACTTGGTAGATCTGGTACATGACAGATTGAAAGCCCGCGAAAATGGTAGCTAGGACCATGCCCCGAAAAGTGACGGCAGGGTCTCCGTCGTCCCGCAACGGGAGCAGATGGTGGGCGGCATCGGCGCCGGTGATGATGATAACATCGTCGCTCGCCCTGTCCTTTTCGTGCTCAACGGCGTCCCCTTCGCTGGGAGTAATGGCGGCGGTGATGGCATCTCCGACGAACACGTCCTTCTCACTGGGAACTGTATGGCTCGGGACGACCCGTGCCTCATTAACTTCTGGGTGGGTCGGGGCTTCGACGACTTTGCCTTCGACAGGGTTGAAGGCCCCTACCACGACGGCGATGTCCTCCGAAGCGCTGGGCATCTTGAGATATGTGCCTTAAACGAAGGCTAGGGCGTGACAAGCTTTGCGGTGCTGAAGTGTGGGTGCATGCCAACTCGGCGGGCTTGGTATGGGAACCCAGGGTTAAATATTAAATGTCGCAAGAAGCGCAGAAGTCGCACAATCGGTTGGTCCAAGTGGGTGAATGCAAGCACTTTCTCTTAGAACTCACAGAATAGGCAATTGTTATAGTATCAGGGTATGGCGCGATTGAGTGCAGAGATTAGCCATGGCCTGGACTGATTGAATGTAATCGAGACTCCCCTGCCGCATCCCTGGCTCCCAAGAAGGGGAGGGGGGCGTCGTCGGGAGCTGTGCCATGGCCAGTTAAGGTGCCATCGCAATATTAAAGAGACCGCACCCTCCATGCCGCGATGCCCGACCCTCTGGCCCTTGAAGCTAGCTATGATGTAGCCATCGGACGAAAAGTTTGGCCTTCCTATTCTGGAGTAGCTGTGGAATTGTGCTAAACACTGAACGGCAGCTGGAGGTTAGGTACGGTGCAGAAGGAGGTGGTGTAACCAGAACCCTGAGCGTCTCCAAATACAATCGATTCACTCACACTGTGTGCCATTCGCTCCTTGCCAGATGATGATAGGATACCAGTACGGAGGTTCTATGCAAAGTGCAAGCACATGCATATTGCCTCCCACCCTTTCTTATCGACGGAGCAATATGGACGGGCCGGTGGAGGCAGTTTGATTCGAAGACATTCACGTCTGTTATGTGCATCTCAAATCGAGGCCAAGTGATTGGTGGAAAGGAAGAAGCGCTGAACTGCAAGTCTTGAAGCTATTGATGGAGGACCCCGGTCGCAGAACAATTCTGGAACTTCACGTCTTATCTCGTTGGCGTGCGGCTAACTCGGCAGGCAGATTTCGCTGTCGTTGTTTTGTGCTGTTCTTCGTCGGGAGTCGTCGACCGTCGCTGGCCGGTTGAAATGATACGTGCCGTCGCGCGTCCCAAACAAGATATGAGGAAAGACAAACGCATCACATCGACCTGGCAGCCAATAGGGGTCTACCTACCAGCCTCGGATATATGCTCGCAATCCGCGGTAGCAACCTGTCCAATACACCACCTTGGATCCATGGATGCTGCATGGCGATAGAGCGCAGTACCACCTGAGAGTTGGAGGTAGTCGGGTAGTCGTATTCCGATGCTGTGAGCCGTGGGACCAGCCGTGGTTGCGACAGGGTAGCAGCTGAATGATTGCACACAGACCGGCAGGTCAAATCAAACCCAAATCGGGCCATGCGTCTGTGGGCCAACACGCGGGTTCATACTGTAGTACCGACATGCATGCAATACTTCAGCTATCAACGTATGTAGCAAGCCGCCTGAGCCTGCCTACAGGCCTTGTTGGATTCCACTCGCCTTCTGGTGCCCATCGATGTGACGGTATTGTTGACAATGAGACAATAGGCGGGTTGGATGAGGCCAATATACTTCCTGAAATAGGAAGGTGTGTGTTGTACATATTCGGCTCCGAATCTTTGCCACATTTCGGCTTTCCCTTAGCGCCCAGAGTCCTCAGTTTGCACTTGGCTGAATGGAAAGAGAGGGAAGATCAAATGGACAAATTATACATGATACGATCCCGTCTTTGCCGATCACATCAGGAATGCGCAGGAAATATGTAGTTGGTTGTTGGCTGTTGACTGTTGGCTGTCCGGCTGTGTCACTCAATGAGAAGGAGAAGGAAGCAAAAGCTTTCGGATTAAACTATCCAATGATTAGTCCAACTTGGCGATCTCGAGGCATGGAGTAATCGAATGGGATAATGCTGTATTCCTACCGTCTAGTCAATATAGTATACCACTTTGACGAATTGAGTAGTTGCTACTGCCATTTTAGAAATACCGGTCAACTATAGTTTAAGTCTGGGAGCTTGGTGCGAGGATGGCAGACTGGCAGATGGAGCACTGGATGGAGGGGTTGTAGGGTGTGGTTGTATGGCTGGTGCTGGTGCTGGTCCGTGGTTCGTGGGGGTAGTTCTTGGAGGGGGCACTACTGGAGGGGGGTCGATTTCTTTCAGGTGCGAGGACCGCTAAAAGGGCTGATCTGGGCCCCGTAAATTGAGATCGCTTAGGTGCCAAGTTGCCAAGGTTAGGTGCTGCTGATAAGACTTTACTGGCCCCCAAAAGGTCACCCCTAGTCACCCAGCCCGGTGGCACGACTTCAGTTCAATCCAGCTGCATACACTCACAATTCTAACACCATGTTTTCCTCGTGCACTTTCTCCATATCTGGATTTCGCATGCTGCTCCTCACACGTGCCATCGCTCGCTTGTGTAGTTGTCGAAGTAGACCAGCGTTCCGAACGCCGTTCTTATGCGGCCATATGGGGTCGTCGGCTCGATACCCCTATCGTCGGCCATATTGCCTCATCTTCCCTACCAATCGCGACATGACACCAACCAATCGCGGACTCTAGGAGCCCTTCCGGTTTCTGTTACAGCTCACGACTACTTACTTGTACGTACTATAGAAAGTTGATATCACATGTCACCGAGCAGGTTTGCTTCTATTCTTCTCTTCCCCTTGTTATCTATTTCGTGCAACCGAGGTCATCCCAAGCAAGCAAGGAGGTGCCTGATTTTTGATGGGGGTATCAATCAATTGGCTACTAAGTTCTGTGTGCTGTATGCTAGCTGGTATTAGAATGCCATACACTCGATCTCTCCTTATTTCCCTGCCCTTTTTCGGGGACACTTTCGTTCATTCGTAGCATTACTTGTTGTTGTGTAATGGGGCCTACTACTTCAACTCGGGGCCTAGATCCTCCAAGGCTCCGCTGTGGTCCCCTTTCCTCCTCCGTTATCCATGGAGAACCGGGATACCGTGTTCCCTCCTGACGTACCTCCTCGCGGTAGGGGGCTCGGTAGGCCCGTCAGTTCGATCTCGTCCTCCTGCGGCTGCGCTGACGCCTTCCTCGCCGTGCTTCGGGTGGTGGTAGTGCCGCCGGCCTTGGAGGTGGTACCCGCCGAGGACGCGTACTTGGTCACCGAGTGCAGGGTGCTGTGGAGGGCGCGCTTGAGCCAGGCGGGCGCGTAGTAGGCCACGAGGGGCTTCAGGCTGGCCAGGCAGTTGGTGATGATGTAGGTGCCCGTCTCGATGACGGACCAGCCGACCAGGGCCACGGACGCAAAGGTCCGGTCCGCAAAGGCCGCCGTGCTGAAGAAGGTGACGGCGCGGATGATGGACGACACGATGCCGAAGCTTCCGATGGCGAAGATGAGGGCCAGCGCCACCCGCTTCGCCGTCGGCAGCTGCAGGCCCCAGATGGTCGAGAGCGGCAGCCCTATGACGAAGACGTCGAGGACGATGCCCGGGATCGCCTGCGCGTGGAAGAACAGCTGCACGTCGATGCAGACGCCGCCGCCCGGCAGCTTCTTGTTCCACCAGAACTCGATGGGGCGGCACTGGAAGCAGGCCACCAGAACAAAGGAAAGGCTCGTCGCAGCCAGCAGGCCCAGCAGGACGTAGGCCGACGCCCGCATCGCGCCGCGCCAGTTGAAAACGCGCAGATACAGGAACACGATGGCCATTTTGGGCAGCGACATGGAGACGAAGTAGACCATCTCGAAGGCCAGGAGGCACTTGGCCCAGCCCTCGAGCTTGATCGGGTCGTTCTCCTCAAGGAACGCGACGTGCTGTCCCACACCGCCAACCTTGGTCATTACTGTATAAGGGAGATGGTGTCAGTTACACGTTGTCCCTTGCAAATAATGGAGACTGGGTGAATCCAGAAGAGGAAAGGAGGGCGATTGAGACTAACATATAGCTATGGCACACATGCCCAAGTTGACGATGTACGCGGCGACGAGGAAGATATCGTCGAGGCCGGACGTCTGCACGGTGAAAGTCTTGGCCCAGAACCGTAGGCTGAGGAAGACGGTCGTCAAGGCAGCGAAGGCGATCGAAACATTGACCAGAATGTATCCCTCGTTCTCGTTGAGAACCCCCTTCCCCATGCCACCCAGCAAGGCTCCCTGACTCATAACGACAAGACGATTATGTGAGTATTTCGGTTGGTGCCCTCTGTTACTATCGCATCGACCTGGAAGCCGCAGTCGTCGTCGTCGTCGTCGGGGTCGTGGCCACGGTTTAGTTGGATCCCAGCTCACATAGGTCCGTCCGCACCACAGAAAAAAGAAGAAGAAGAAATACAAGATTAGGAGAGAGTAAAGGTCGCGAAAAGGCCCCAAAAACAGAGGCTAGCGACAAGGTCTGTGGGATTGTCGATCACTTTTATATATATCCAGTCTGTCGGCCATAAGAAACGAACTGGGGATATGAAGATGGGGATGGACCGTTTAAGCTCCCTTGGCTCTCCTGTCTATTCCTCGGCATGCGAGATCGGGTCCCATCCGAAGTTTCGCCCCTCGGCGGTTTCATCTCAATTGGTAGGGTTCCGCCCAGGATCAGTCATCTGAAGATTCATGGGCGCTGTCACCAGTCACCTTCATTCGCCGGTCTGTCACGTCGGGTTACATTCATCTCAAATTCATTCGATGCCAATTTTTCATGGCCCATGGGTCTGCGATGCAGCAATGTGACCTCGTTACCTCCTCGTCGTCTTCGCGAAAACTCGGTCGTCCCAGTCTTCGCGGAGGGCGGATATCCCCCCGACGGGGCTACCATATCAAGGCAACGTACGGCCTTTGCCAAACGGTTAGGCATGCATTGCGCTATTACTGCACCCTTAATTCAACAAGCGCGCCAATATTAAGCACGTAGAACAAGTATAGAACCATCATGGTCGCCTATGATAGGTCCTTGGTAGTAATATTGTACCTGCATGGCAGTAGTGTGTTACATATGGTCTCAGTGCGTGCCATGCCTAATGCAAGAGCAATGATGATATCAAGAAACATTTCATACCAACTAGTCCATTGCCAAGGTAATGTCACCAAGAACCTGCCGGTAGCTTAAACGGTGTCACCTTAGCACCCAGGGCTCAGCCAAGGCAGTCGTTCGACGACGGGGTTTTACGATGGGGGTGCCACTAACTAGTCAATAGCAGGCCGATCCAAAGAATAGCAGGCCGTTGAGTCAGGTAGGTCGTCTTACGTATATTATTAGGATTGTTGTCAACTCTTTTTATATAAGCATACAGAAGCCCAAGTCGTAGAGTCAACGACTACAAGTGCCCATGCGATTCCCAAAAGCCGGGGGACACCTCCACCGGAGAATTGTGTGAAGATCTTTCTGAGCGATCCCTCGGAGAATAGATCTTCAACCAATTACTTTCTGTACGCTAAGAAGACGACCTAGGCCCCCGCAAGCCCATACAGGAAGAGGGAACCCGGGCGAGACCCGAAAGACCCTTGGGGCGCATTACTCAAGTGTCGAGCTGAATAAGAGTGGACAGACGTTGTTCCTTGTCGTCGCATTCGGCGTTTTGGAACAGGAACAGGAACAGCCAGCGGCCCTCACTCGTTTTCAACTACTATCAAATCAATCAGACATGCGCGCTAGCTTCGCTGACATATTATCTATCGTGTGATGGGGGTGGAGTGGAGGTTTGTAGATGAAACAAAGACGGAGGCTAGGCCCATGGAATCTGGCGAGAATCTGGCTACGATTCCGCAGTCGGGATAAGCTTTCTAACATCCTAGTGTTTTAGTAGGGCTCCATTGCTTCCAAGGCCCTAAAGTGAGCAGAGTCTATTTCTATAGCTATGTCGACATCTGATATAGCCGCTATATATTACCTGGCCTCTCACCTCTTTCCTGCTTTCGTCTCGGCTTAACGGAGCGAAGGTAGGCAGGATCAACGAGGATCTTCGGATGCTTTCCCGTCGCTCGGCCTGATACTGGGCCCTAGGAGGAGTTCTATAGGTCCGTCCTCAATGGCATTCTGTGACGACCATTGCCATGCGAACCGTCTGATCTTTTACAATTCGGCAAAGATTGACATTATTCTAGTCTGCATCGTTGTATGCATGTGCCATGCTATGCGTGTCATTGCCTATTCAGTTGGAGGGAGAAACCGGATGTCTCCTTTCAATGCGACGTGGTGGTAGCAATGCGTTGAGGACAGAAGTCAACGAAACACACTTTTCACTCTTCACCCATCGTACGTGGTATCAGGCCAAAAAAGAACCCCCCTAGTCATGTATCGTTAACGAGCTGGAATCTGAATAAGCCGTATAATACTCGGATAATGCTCGCATAACCACATTTATACCCAGTGGAGGGCATCAAACTTGCCTACCCGACTAAGTAGATGGATCGGGTGGCATAACAGGATTACGGTGTGTAGAAGTACGGCAGACACGCCAGCCAATCGAGCCAAGAGAGTAATGAATATTGAATTGTGGTTGTATTATCTCAGTACGTATACCACCGCACCAACGGTGCTCTGTTACTAGACTAAAAACTGAGTATCACCTAGAACTTCAGACGGGTTAGTCGCCATTTACAACTAGGGCATTGAAAGGGGTGTTTAGGTGTCCCCTTGATGCTAGATATCGCGACAGAATGCTCCAGGATATGTTGTGACGTACGCGCAAGGCATATGCTCATCGCCATGTAGGTTCACTCTAGAACGTCTGGATTCGGCAGCTAGGATGATACCCGAGATCGATCATGGCAAACATCGCCGGTAAGCAGTGGTATTCCTCACTCTTCTATCACTTATCTACAGTACAGAGCCCCTACGTTTATTCCACTACATCCTCCCTACAGCCTCGCCCTCGCCGAACCACCACGACCGACCCTCTCGCCAGGCGGCACCGGCGACGACCCCCCTGGCCAAACCGCAAAGTCGAACATGAACCGATGATCGATGCCAACCCCATGCACGAACCGCGCCACCCACGCCGTCAAGATCGGCCGCAACAGCCGCGCATCCGCCGTCGTCTCGGCGGCAGCGCGCAACAGCTTCCCCTCCATGACGCCGAAGAACTCGGCGGGCCGCCCGTACAGCATCGCGCTCGAGGCGGAGCCTTCGTAACTAAAAGGCTTCGTCCCCGTCAGCGCCGCGAACTGGTACCCCAGCATGTCAAACGTGCGGTGCAGGTCCGCGTCGACGATGAGCACGTAGTGCCGCACGCCCTCGAGGCAGGCCCAGCTCTGTCCCGCCCGGAACAGCATGGCCGCCAGCAGGTGCCCGTCGGCCGCGCGGTGCTGCGCCGGCACGGCCAGGGTGCCCCAGTCCACCGTCTTGTCGGCCCAGTCGGCCTCGGCTTCCTCGAGGAGGCCGTGGTGCGCCCGGAACTGCGCCAGCGTGACGCCGTGGTATTTGTTTGCCTCCCGCAAGGTGAGAAAGCCCAGGGTCGGGTGTGCGCGCATCGCCCGCAGCGCCCCGACGGGCCGCCGCGTCGACTGGTCCACGGCCAGGAAGAAGGTGCTGACGTCCTCGTACAGGCCGTAGATCTGGTGCATCTGCCCCTCGTCGTTGCCGAAGCTCGCCTCGAACACCTCGCGCTCGACGTGGCGCGCCAGGTTGGACAGCTCGTCCGTCCCGTCCAGCCGGTACACGACGAGGGCGTCGCGGACTTTGGGGGGCTGCTCGGCGAGCAGTCGCCGGGACATCGTGTCTAGGTCGTCTTCGCTCAGTGTATAGCGGGCGATACCACACGCTTTGGCGGGAGTTATTGTTGTCGTCGCCGCCTCGCCGGCAGCGGGTTCTGGAATGGTTAAAGACGAGGAGGGGCTGCTGCTGCTGAAGTCCATGGCGGTGATGTTACTGGTCTGGAAGTAGTCTCGCGTGAACTCCACCACGAGCTCGGGATCGAACTGCTTGCACGTGTAGATGTCGACGCTGAAGAACAGCAGCGGCTTCTCCCAGGCATAGAAGTGGGCGCCGCTGGTCTCCCAATGGATCCATCCCGCCCAGCCGTAGAGGTCGCTCTTGTGGGTGACCGGGTCGAGCAGACGGATCATCTGGGTGATTTCCGACAGCTGGGACAAGTAGTCCTTTATTCCGGCCTCAGTAATGGCCCGGGCTGGGTAGCCCTCGACCACGAGCCGCTGGCGCAGGATCTGGGGCGCCAGATCGGCATACTTTGGTATCATCGTTGTTATTGGTGTCTCCAACGTCGAGCCGAGCTTCAAGAGGGCTGAATGTTGAATCAAGCGGCACGTAAAGTAGCGAAATAAGTGGTCTGAGGCATTGGAAGTGTGTCAAGAGACTCAGACCGTCGAGCGGCCGAGGTTCTTATTGCCATGGCGGACAGATACGAATGAACGATCATTTCCTGATACGGGACAGTATAGTTGGCTGGGCTATGTGAGCCCTTCCTTTTATTTGGAGTCATTGATTCGGTTGCCAACGCTCTATTGTTCAGCTGAAGACAGGGGTAGAGCGTAGGGGACGGAACAGCACCGTGCCGTAAGAGCTGGGGAGATCCCGAGTGGGGTCGGACTTCGACTCCCAAGTGCAGGATGACGAGCGGATCGATTCCGACTTTCCCTGCTTCGTTGCGTTTGTTCTATTCCGGCATGCAGCAGAGTGGGCAGCAGACTGCATCATCGCCGTTATATTGATTCGGCCAAGCCCCCTTCGGTGTATGCTTTTTGATTGCGTCCCGTTAATCCCATGCTGGCACATGACCTCTCAATCAAACTCCGAGTATCCGGGCGGAAATACAGGTTATTCGACTCGAGGTCTCGAGGTTATTCGGCTCGAGGTTATACGAGGAAGGGGTAGTCGTATAACCGTGTTGGGAGGGTGCTGATGCCGGTAAGGGAAGGAATAGTCGGGTATCATACCGAAGGGTTAGCTAGTGTACATGTGATGTAAGAAGTCTAATACTGAATTGAACCAACTGCAATGCATGTACGTGGTGGCTGTTTGAGCACACGTGGTGAGTAGGTGACCAAGATACACATTCCAGTTGCTAAATATAGATCAATGGCTACCGCGGGCCGTTCATGCACTGCCGGATTTGGATCGAACCCAGGCCCTAACGTCGGGGTATTCTCCTGTGTAGGTTGTTCTACAGGAAATAGAGTCGAGAATGTGAATTTGCCCAAAGGTTATGAAAGATAGCCTCCAAAATTTTGCCACCCCTCGCTCTAGAGACGCATTGAGGATGTATGGCCTCTACGACTCCTTGCATTGCTGCCGGTCTTTGAATAGCTGGGGGCTCGCACCGATCGCGAGACATTGACTGACGGTGTCGGGAGTTGCTGGCTGATAACATTTGGCGAGGCTCACATGTAATTAACCTTGATGGAAACCGACCTACTGCATTTGAACAGATCCTCTTTCAATTCACACGCCTCTCTAGCCTAGTCTTTACAAGTACAGAATCGCCTCTCATGCTGTTTCCGCCTCCCCTCTGGAAAAATCACAGCCTGCAGCGTCGTAGTTGTTGTGAGACCTAATAATCTTTAGAGCCTCCCGGGGAAATTTCCATACTCCCGCGTCTATGCCATGCCATTTGCGCATTACTATCAAGAGAACAAAAAACCATAGGCTGTGATATATGTGTGTGGGAGAGAGTTTAGTTACGTTTTTGGGTTGCAGCTAAATCCAGCCTTGACCCGCCACGACTTTGTCTAGCGTTTCTTCGAAAGGGGTTTGGTTCTCTCGATGATGGCTTAACAAGTGACCACTTCCACCGCACTTGCTCCCTTCATGCTTCCTCCTCTTTATCTTTGCGATTCGATCGGCTTAGACCTTAAGGAGTCTGGCAGCCTGGTTGGCAATGATGTCGATGGTGGGGAAGGCCATCTCCTCGAGCTTGGCGGCGTAGGGGGTGGGGACCTCAGCACCGGTGACACGCTGGCCGGGGGCATCGAGGTAGTCGAAGCCGTACTCCATGGCCAGGGCGAGGATCTCGGAACCGACACCGAAGGCGGGGAAACCGGACTCGACGACCATAAGGTGGCGGGTCTTCTTGATGCTCTGGATGATGGTCTCGAGGTCGAGGGGCTTGACGGAGCGCAGGTTGATGACCTCACACTCGACGCCGTACTTCTCCTTGAGCTGCTCGGCGGCAGTCAGGGACTGGCCGACGCAGCGGGACAGGGTGACGATGGTCAGGTCCTTGCCCTGGCGCTCGACCTTGGCCTTGCCGATGGGGAGGACGAAGTCGTCCTTCTGGGCGGCCTCGGACATGGGGAAGCTCTGGCCGTAGAGAAGCTCGTTCTCGAGGACACAGACGGGGTTGGGGTCACGGATGGCGGCCTTGAGAAGACCCTTGGCATCCTCGGCGGACCAGGGCGCGACGACCTTGAGACCGGGGATGGAACCGTACCAGGCGCTGTAATCTTGGGAGTGCTGAGCGCCGACACCAGCGGCGAAACCGTTGGGGCCACGGAAGGTGATGTTGCAGGGCTGGATACCACCGCTCATGTACAGGGTCTTGGCGGCGGAGTTGACGATCTGGTCAATGGCCTGCATGGCGAAGTTGAAGGTCATGAACTCGCAGACGGGGTGGAGACCACTGAGGGCGGCACCGACGGCGAGACCACAGAAACCGGACTCGGTGATCGGGGTGTCGATGACACGGCGGTCGCCGAAGCGGTCCAAGAGACCCTTGGTCACCTTGTATGCACCATTGTACTGAGCGACTTCCTCACCGAGGATGAAGACCTTGTCGTTGGCCTCGAGCTCCTCGGCCAGGGCCTCGTTGAGGGCGTCACGGACCGTGTACTCCTTGACGCCCTTGTTGTCGGCGTACGTCCTTCTTTGAGCGAATATGGGGGTGGCTCGGGGAATGGATCGGATGGTGGAGGTGGCGAGAGGAGAGAAGGTAGCGGTGCGCGAGACGGAAGCCGCAGCGCGGGCCGCCGGTCGAAGGTATCGCGACATGGTTTCTGAAGACTATCGAAAGACGAAGGTCGGGAGAGAAGGGTCAATTGCCAAGAGAGGGTAGAAGAGAAAAAAAGAAAGACAGGATCAAGTCCAATCCGAGATCCGCCGAGAGATGATGGCAGACAGGCAATTGACAGAAAATGAGATTTCGGACTGAGGATCGGAAGTCGTGGAAGGGGTGGAAAATCAAAGTCAGCCTGCAGCAAGCAAAAAACTGTAGGTTGTTACAGGGGGGGGGGGGTAGCTGGTAGCTGCTGGCTTGCTGGGCGCGGGCGTGGGTGGGCTTGGAGCTAAGCTGTGTCTGTCTGTCTTGTCTGTCTTGTCTTGACTTGACTTGACTGGTTTCTTTCTTTCTCACACACTCTCTCTACTATCTCAATGGATCTGATCGGGCCTAACTGTCTGCTGGCTTGCTCTGCTACTGGAAACGGGGTCGCAATCCATGCTCAGATTCGTTGGAGGGATTTTTTGCAGCCTTTCAATTCTAGTTTTTGCTGGATACTTTTTCGCTGCTAAACCAATCGTAGTCAAGCAGAGTCAAGTCGGGTCCCGGCCACCGATTCTGCTCTCAACTTTTTCTTCGGAGAGAATAGGAAACCGCTCTTGTTGGGCGGGCATCCCACGATATTTCAATTGCGCTAGTTCTCTTGCGGCTTAGCGAGTCAATGCAGCTGCTGGGAACCAGCTCAAGGGTCTTCGTCCTTATCGGAGAGGGAGGAGGGAGATACAGGAATCTTCGTTGGGGATCCCCGATGTGCAGTGCAGTATGTAGCAATGCTTGCTATACTCGATTACGGAGTAGATAAACTGCTATATTCATATAAAGCACCGTATATGCTTGTCTGTTTCTATCTTCCAGTCGGGGACTGCTTCGTCGATTTCCCCATTGGCTATAGCAGCTGTATGCCAAGTTCGGTTCTGATGCATGCACACAAAGCTGTCAACATGCTCGATCCGTCTAGGTAGGTTACTGGGTGAGAAGCTACAGGGAGGGCCGGGCCTTGAAAGCTTGAATGCTCCGATGCTCGAACAGGCTCAGCGAGTAAACGAGCGCCTACCTCGCCAAAAAGTCAATTCGGAAATGTCATTCCTGTTGCTGCATGCGCTCGTTCAGATGTCACCATTTTCTGACGCGAAGTAGCAAAAAGATGGTTTGTAGTAAATTGTATTAGTTCTAACATGCTCTTATGTCGATGCCGGTCTTTTTCTTCTATCCGCCAATACTCCACCACCGCCAATGCTTGGGTTTCGGAAAATAGATACATAGAATCAAGAAACCGAGCCCTATTCCCATCGTCCAGCCATGCAGTTTAGCCAAGCGACGATGGTGCTGTCGGCTCGGCCCTCTATTACTAATGAGGATCTTGCAGCTTTGTTGGTCGCTGTCAAGCCCCGTCAAGTCGCGGTCTCGTGACGTTCACCCTCTTCTTATGGAGGGATACTTGCATATTTTGGTGTTTGTTGATGACTGATGTTGTCATCAGTGTGCCCCCTGCAGCACCTCATTATGTGTTCTTCTGCCTCGCGCCTCCATATTATCCGCCTCCTTTTTTACGAGGATTCGGGCTTCTTGCCGACCATCAGGTACATGGGGGTGAACAGATGCTCCCTACCTCCAGCGACCAGGCAATCAGCGGCCACCGCCAGACTGTCAGCCGTCTTCCTGGTACCGGCCGGGGCAAGTCCCAGTGTCTCCAGCGCACCGGCGAAGCGGTGGGCAAGGCCACGTCCCCACCAGGTCATGCGCGCAATGGTAGGGATATCGTACACACTCTGCATGTACTTCCACTGGCCGGCCAGAGGCCAGTACCAGGGCATGGGGTCGGGGCGGTCCGCCAGATCCTCGTGATGCATCATGGTGAAGCCGGCGATCTTCATGGCCTCGAGGCCATCAGAGACCTTGACCATGTTGGAGATGCCGTCGCCCAGCTCGATGCCGAGGCGGATCTCACGGTGGTGCAGGTTCTCGTTGTCGTAGTCGTCCGTCATGAGCCACTCGTAGACGCCGAAGACGCCGCCGGGCTTCAGGACGCGAAAGATCTCGCTGTAGACGCCCGAAAGCTCGGGGGCGTGCACCGTAGCCTCGATGGCGTAGACCGCGTCGAAGCTGTTATCGGGGAAGTCCATCTGCATGAAGTCGCCCTTGACGTAGGTCAGCTGGTGCGACAGACCCTCCTTCTTGGCGTAGGCGGTCGCGCGCTGGATTTGGTAGTCGTTGTTGTTCAGACCCGTGATGTGGGCGCCGGTGAACTTGGCGATCTCGCGGGCGGGGCCGCCAACACCGCAGCCCACATCAAGCACCTTCATGCCCTCCTTGATGCCGATCTGGGCGGCGAGGTAGTGCTCGTGGCGCGCGATAGCTTGGTAGAAGGACTCGCCGATCGAGTAGCGGCAGAAGTGGAAGGACTGGCCCCAGCCATACTCGTACAAGTCGGTCGCAAGGTTGTAGTAGTGGCGGGTGAGCGTGGCGTACTCGGCGGTTCGTTTCTGGAGGGCGAAAAGTAGAAATTAGTTTCCAAGTCTCAAAGAGTTCATCTAAACCAGGCGGTAGATCGTAGGAAAAGGTATCGTATGATCCCTTTCGTACATGGTGCCAAGTGAAGTTCTGGTGCAAAAGATGTTGTGCTACTCACCGCTCGAGTCTCCTCAGTCTCGTCCTTTGCAGCCTGGTTGTCCCAGTGCTTGAAGTACTCCTCGGTGGCAGCGCGCTGGGCAGCGCTGCCGCCACCCTTTCGCAGCATGGCGCGGAAACCACCATCGGCGCCCGAGGCCTCGCCGTGCATGGCAGTGTTGAAAGCGGCATCACGCTCGCGGTCCTGCTTCTCGAGAATCTTGCTCTTGGTAGCCATGTTGAATGATGACGTGAAGAAGGGGTTAAAGGGTAGTTGATTAAAGGGTGTTTATTAGACAGGGAAAGGGTGAGGAAGGAGGGAAGTAGAAGAAAGAGTGGTGATCTGGAAGTAGTGGTGGTACGATCACAGTGGCATCCGCTTGCAAGTCGGGCGAGTCAAGTTCAACTTAAGAAAAAGGGATCAAATCGATCTGTTGTCTGCTGGTAGTAGTGGCAGAGTAGCACATCTGGCAGTCTGGCCTATTATTTGATTAATATGGACCCCCCTCCCCCCCGTCGCGAAGGGAGCACCAAAGATTTTGCCCAAGTGAACACCTACTAACTATCAATTCAGGAGAAGAAGCACATGTCGGCCACCGCTTTGCTGCCGTTGTTATTAGTCGAGTTTAAAGGTACGTGCCTCTTTTCCAATTCCAATTGATCCTTCCCTCCTCGAAAGATCCTCTCCGTTGCGAAACTGGCCAAGTCTATTGGCCAGCGTCTCGCTCGCTATCCCTATCGTAGTTAGCTGCCGGGAATTCGACAGCAAAAGTTCGAATGGCAATCTCATTTGCCAATGATTCTAGCCTCTACCGGGTCCCGCCAACGCAGGGGTTGTTAAATCGCGTTGTCACATTGGCCAATTTTGTTTTGCCAGAACGCTTCCGACGAAACGATTGGTCGCCGCGACCCGAATACGGAATACGTGTACGAACCCGAATAAGCCACGAAAAGGCGGGATGGTTGATGCTTGTGGCTACAATAAATAGGGGTCAACCAGCAACACCTCGCAGCGAATGCTGGAAAAGTAGGAGCGCACGCTGGCCAAACTCGCATCGGTCTTGCATGGAAACCTCCACCTAAAGGTCTTTGGTGCAAGTGCAAAAGGGCTTGATATTGATGGTGAGCCTATCGCGCAGTATACTTTGGGTCATTGTCTATTCGGTAAGCTACCGTTATTGAACAGCTCGATTCTCGCTGAACTCGTAGAACATTCAAACCTCTACCACCGCAGTGCCGTCAAATCCAGGCGACTGAATGAAGACGTAACCACGCTGGTTGGCATAGACGCGTTTCCCGTACTCATCGACGAAGTCGCAATTGAAATGTGTATGACCAAAAGCCCACAACTTGACCATCTTGCTCGTCCAGCACGTCTCCCCGCTAAGGTCGGTCGCGAACCCGGACTGGATGGGGCTGTTTCTGTGCCGGGGATCCTCCGCCCGCTCGTCGGACGTCGGGCAGTAGTGCGTCAGAACGACCACCCTCCTCCGGCCTCCGCCATCAGATAGGGCCTGCACCTCCGAGTTGAGCCAGGCCAAATCGCGCGAGTGTTCCCGGCCGTGCTCTTCGACCTCCCAGTCCTGGATGTACTTGAAGTCGTTGAGCCGCATGCTGACCTCTCGCATCGACGCCTCCGGCACGTGCGAGAAGAGCGTGCATCCCAGAATCGTGACGCCCCCTCCCTGTCCGCCGTCTTCCTCCTCCTCGTCAATGTCGAATCTCGTCCGATCGAGTAGGACGAACTTTCCGAGCTGATCTCCCCCCTCTTGCTTTCGAGCTGCCGCCACGTCTTCGTCTCGGAATTTGGCCATCGCCGCTTTCGCCTCTTCCCAGCTCGAGTGGTATGGCTCGTGGTTGCCCAGAACAAGCAACACCGCCTTGAATTTCCGCATCTGCGCGAGGAGGAACTGGGTGTACTCGTCATAGGCCCTGCCGATGACCCCGATGTCGCCAAGGAGCGCCAGGTATGGAGCCTTGGGGACGATTTCGAAGATGTCATAGGTCTTCGGCGACTCGAGATGAAGGTCAGACTGAATCTGTATTTGGACCATTTTGTCGTAGCAGTTGGAAGTTTCACACAGCCGAATGAATGAGTAGAAAGCCAAGTTACCAAACGTTTCTGGCAATGTTGCTTCTAGCACTAGTGTTTCTGGCACTGCGATTTATGAAATAAGTTTTGGCAACAACTGATGAACATTCATGGAGAGGGGAAAGAAGATGAGACAATCAATCAATCAGTGGCTGAATGGAAATAGAGCCAACAGTACTTAATGGCTTCCAGCGTGACGGTACCAACAACGAACATGTAGGCAACGGCTTTGGGCGGCGGCGCCAAGTGGCAATGGGCCCCGCCGGCTGGCTCTGCAAAAGCCACACCTCAGTGCAGCTCCTCGATTGGTTAATACAGCGGCTGTTAGCTGGGTGGTTGTTTGCTTCTCGGAATTGATGGTATCTCCGGAAACAGAAAAGAGATCACAATGCTTATAAGGGGTGGTTGGTTTTGGTCACACACGGACACTGACACAAAGACCACCCGACCAACCCCTCCGTCGTCGAGAGGAGGTAGCTGGCAAGTAGCACACAGAGGGAAGATACACCAAATAACACCATCTCAATTACCCTCAAGTAGTGGTTAATTATTTCAAGTATGTAAACTCATTAGCACAGTCTGTAGGCCTATATATAATAAAATGACGGTATCCCAAGTAAATTCCGCTGCCAGCTCTTTGGTTGTGGTACAAAACAATATTCGTTAACATCGTGGCCCCCAACCATTTTGACCCGCATTCTATGATGACCCGATATTTGGAAAATAGTGATGCAATCTAGTTGGTAGTCCGTGAATCATAATGCATTTGACGAGGCAGCCTCATGCACTTTGTGGCTGTGGCCGGTTGTGTCTCATTGTTCGTGGATAGAATGAGTCGGACTCGGCTTCCTCTCGACCATGTCGCCCATCTCGAGATCTGGCCCTCCTCTGCGCGTTAAGACCCGATCCTGAAGTGGTGGGGTTTCCTGGCGCATGTCCATCCTAGAATCGTTGGCGGTTTTGTCGTCGCCGGTCCGTTTTGCCCTTCTCAGCAGCGCACGGTACGTCTCTGGTGTGATAAGCATTTTGAGTGTGTTGTCGTTCAGCCAGTCCCAGACGAGGAAAATGACAATGGTCGTAGGGACAGTGAAAGCCCAATATACCCAGAAGTTCTCCTTGGTCAACCCGGGTTCCTCCAGCACAGGTATAGACCAAAGCGCGGCGTAGAAGGTGGCGGGCAGGAAGCCCATGGTCATCAGGGCGATCACCTTCATAGTGCTGCCATCTCGTCTGGCTCGCTCAGCCAGAGTGTGGCTAAATCTGGTGTCTTCGCGGGCAATTAATCCAGATACCTGACTTCCTGTTAATATCAGGTTCCAAGGTCATGCATATATGGTCACTGGGCGAATACTTACCACATTGGCCTGGGCCTTTGCCCGTTTATGCGTAGCCCGTGCTGTTTGGTCAACGGTATGAATCCTGTCGCATAACAAACGCACCGCATCTGGCATGGACCCAGCAACGGAGTCGAATTTGTCGAGGATCTCGTCCCTGCGCTTTTCATCAACGGCTTTTTTAAGCCGTTTTCTCCAGGAGGAAGAGTCTTTGAGCGTTTTAGCCATGGACAGAGCGATGTCGACGCTTTTGAAAAAGTTTGAGAAGACGCCAATCACTTCGGCAATCTTTCTCAACGCGGAAGAGAGGGCGTTCACGTTTGGAGGTGGGGATTCTTCGTTCTCGTCCGGCTCCTCGATTTTGTTGCCGTCCATCTTCTTATCGTCGGCCTTCATTGTCGCAAGCTGTGTGAGTTTCTTCTGCATTTTGGCCCATGCTCCGTGGTTCGTCAGCTTCTCGACTTCTCCGAGGCTGTAACCATCCGAAAGGATAATCCCTTCCAAATAGCATCTTGCATCAATCAAGCCGAAAAAGGCCAGAGTGAGAGGGTGGTATAAATGCTTGGCCTTGAGCCCGGGCAGGTCGAACTTCGTTATGTCATTCTGCCTCTTTCTGTCTCCCTCTGCAGTTTTGTTCACTCCCGTCCTTTCGTTTCCCCCCCTCTTTCCAAGAGAGGAATGCTTCCTGTATTCGCTCCGTTCACAGATCATAGCTCTGGTCTCCATCGTCTTAGCGTTGAAAGACCATGCCAGCGAGTACAAGTAGTCCTTGTAAAGAAAGCTGTAGCAGCCGTCGCCGTTGTTTACAGAGTACCACCCTGCTCTAGAAGAGATCAGGAATCCAAGTAGTGAGTCATCCACACCGAGATCTCTGAATAGCCGCTTGAAGTCGTTCCTGCTGAGGCCGAAGCCTTTCCCGCTGGGAGCGATAGGCAGAAATATCAGTTCAAGTGATGCCTTTTGTGTAGCTCTGCGCTTCTCTCTCTTGTCCTCCAGGGTGGTAAACAACCGCACGTCATCTGAACGTTCCCATTCTGTCTTGAAATCATGGCCGGCTGCATCGACGGCGCTGTAGATCTCTAGTTTAAGCGGCGTTTGTCTCTCGGTGAACTTATCATCACGTTCGCCGTCATATTCGAGCTCTGCATACTTTCGCAAAATGTCCATTCTGCCAGAGGCCCGAGTTGGTAGAGCCCAGAGCTGTCAGGGGCAGTCTTCCAATGGTTCAGGCCGAGAACTGGATGACTGGGCTGGGCGGCACTATGCGGAGCGAAGGTGGGACTCCAGTGCAAGGGAAGTAACGATATCGCAGCGCCTTGAAGGAAATAACTCCTTCGAGGTTCGACAAGACAAGACGCAAAGAAAAAAACGCCCGGCTTACTCGACAAGAATGAGTTCGCCTTGGGACTAGGTGTTGGGAACTCCTCGAGTTATTACGGAGAACCCGATCACACATTGTCGGAGCAGGCTGTCGGTATTTTGAAGAATTGCTGACCATATGTGGAACACCGCCCTGCTGCAGGCCAGGGTACAGTGCAGGGGCGGAGTGCTGAGATTGGTCTGGTGTGCTTACATTGATTGCCTGTATGTACGTACAACGAACCATTGCATGCTGCCGTCCGCTTCTTTTTCCCTCCAGGCTTCGGGCGGCAACTTTATTCACCACACAAAAAGCAAAATCGATAGGTTCAAGCGTATTCCGACGAGTTACAGAATATGCCCCTGGCCGGGTCGTCGACGATGAGACACATGGGCGCGAAGGAGCTGGACGAGACTGCCATTAGCCGCCCTCCAACCTCTCTTGAACCCCCGAGCCCACCCTTGTTGGTTCGCGTGTGCTCAGTAGCCAGCCTTAGAGAGCTTGTCGATTAGGCTGGCGCCATGATCAGCCGCAAAATTGAAGCCCATGGGTTCTCCCATACTGGCATGGGTGTATGTGGACATTAGTGCGTGCATATAACTGATATATCCCTTGTAAATGATTGGAACAAATATCAGAAAGCGATTGCCGGCAATGGATGCTGTGAGACCCCCAGCATCCAGACCCGTGACCCCCATCAGATCTAACAAAAAAAAAGCTGCTGCGGTCCTGGGCTGAGCTGGAGAGAGCTGGTGGCTGGGGGCTGTGCTTTTTAAGGTACATCTTAGCCAAGAACGTGCTGGAGTCGCTGGAGTCGCTGGAGAGGTCGGAATTTACCCCGCACCGAGATGTGCAAGCCAGCAAAGCAGCGGGAAGAGAAAGTGCGTGCAGGAGGCGGGAGCCTTGGATAGCTTTTGGGGGGGAAAGACAAGGCTCTCTCTTTTGGGACATGTCAGCCTTCGGATGGGTGATGACTGACTCCCCGAACCGGTGACTTTGTTCCTTCGCAGCATAGCTCTCTCGTGGAGTTGGTTGTCTCTTTCTTACAAGCCTACAAGCCGCAGCCATCGTATTTGAGCCTCTCGCGCACACACACAACGACAACAACTGTCGCTCTGGTTAGCAAAGCGACATAGTCACTTATTACACTTGGGGCCCTCTTGAGGTGGTGTTCCCACAAGGACGGACACTTACGGGCCTCCGCGGCACCATTCCACCTCAGCGCAATGTCCGTTAAAAGATTACGTAGCCACGTCAAACGCTGGGTTAAGCATACCTTTCAGAACCGTCCGGAATTGACAATCCCCACAGCAACCGCAGATTGCGCGCCGCCTTCGCTGGGAATGAATCGCAAGTACCGGTTTACAACCGTCCAGGAGATATTTGTGGATTACGCAAAGGATGTCCAGAAAAGCCCCGGCTCACCGGGCGCCATCTCCACTTACGACCAATTGGGCATCATCGAGGAGAAGGACTACGACCAGGACGGCAATCCCTCGACCCCTACTTCATCGCAGTGGGAGAGGCTTGAGAAC
Source organism: Apiospora koreana (assembly GCA_017163955.1). NCBI lineage: Eukaryota > Fungi > Ascomycota > Sordariomycetes > Amphisphaeriales > Apiosporaceae > Apiospora > Apiospora koreana. The sequence goes on from JAFHKQ010000010.1 coordinate 1,305,772, forward strand.
CATGTTGCAAAGCTGAACCGGGAATCCGACGGCCATGAGTTGTATAAAGTAATTTACGTCGTGCGTCATGGCAGGGGTGTTCACAACGTCGTCATGGATGCGGTGGGCCCCGAATGGAAGGTACGAGATCCTAGATGCCACGACTATTGAAAAAGTAGCCCGCGCAATTGCTAACAGACATATATAGAAGAGATGGGCGTTACAGGACGATGCCCGCTTAGACGAGCTCCCTGATATGCCCGAGCTGCCTCTCACGCATGGGGATAAGAGCGAGCGCATATGCTGGGTTGACTCCCCACTAGTTCAAAAGGGGAGAGAGCAAGCCGATGATCTCGCAAAAGATTGGGTAAAGTGGAATAAAGAAAACGGGATGCCGATCCCTGGGACTATATATACAAGCCCCATGGACCGGTGTCTGGAGACCACGATGCTTATCTACGGCGACGTGCTTCGAGAAAATGGGCGCAACGTCCAGCCCGTTGTCAAAGAGAACCTGAGAGAACGGCTAACAAATCACACATGTGATAGAAGGCAACCCAGGTCATGGATAGAGGAGCACTACCCCAAGTGTAACTTCGAACCTGGCTTCGAAGAGAAGGATCTGCTCTGGAGGGCCAAGGATACAACCACAGGGGCGGTAACTGCAGAGACAGAAGACGAACACACAGCTCGCAAACAACGCCTCCTCGAGGACATCTTCGACACAGACAATTCCCATTTCATATCGTTGACGACTCACTCGTACGCCATCTCGGGCATTCTGGCCAGTGTCGAATCGCCACCTTTGCGTGTTAAGGAAGGGTCTATGCTTGCAATGCTGATCAAGGCGGAGAAAGAACCACCTCCCATGAACGGAAACCACTCAGGGGGTGGAACTGTCAAGCATGCGCCTTAATTAGCACAAGTATTGATCTGTACCACATTATTCGAGGAGAGAGGCCACGATTATGTCTTTGAATAATCTTAGGGGTTCTACGTTGGATATTATTCCTGTTGGTGCTTTTGGCGTAATGATATACATGGGCGTTTCAGGGGGAATACCTAGCTTCGGGAGCGAAGCCCGATCTAGGGGATCACAGGCGATGTATAAGTACGAAGAAACGGTATCGGCGTTCTGCTATCCTGTGGAATGGGAAGGCTTTCTATACGGCGCAATATATTCACAATAATGCTTCATTCAACGTGTGGGAGGGTCACCCCTACTATGCACTGAATACAAGCTGCGGTCGAGGGGGGTTGTGACTTTCGTTTCACGGGGCATGGTTCAAACCCAGTCATACCGCAAACTCTTTGTTCTACCACTTTGTCATGGGTCAAACGATGGTGCTAGGATGACCAGGTCCAACAATTATGTTTGCACCGGTTCGGGACAAAGAAGTTTTTGTTGGAACTCGACGTGTTTTCCCCTCCACTACAATTACTTGCTACACATGCCAACCAACCAACGACATTTCACAAACTTTTCGATCTGCCACCTTGAGTAAGTATTTAGTGGAAGGGTTCTCCGGAGTGACCATACGAAATCAGCCTAGCACACGCCGGCGGAGTAATTACACTTGTAGCGTAATCTTGGCCTACCAAGCGCCCACACTACTGCCTTTAAGACACTTTGAGCCTTTTACCGATCATCCATAACGATTCTACTCAGATTCCACATCAGCATGGGCAAATACGCTTTCTCTCTGGTACGGGACGTATTCAAATACGCTAATAACGGTACTGGGAAGGAGAAAGGTCACAAACCCTCTATGCTGCAACGACAAGAGAATTTGGGCCTCAATGAGAATTTCGACGGGAAAAGGGGGCTCTTTGATGGCAACAATTCACAGCCGTGGGCTCGTATCCGCGCCTATGTGGATGATCTCAACAGCAAGAAGGCCGGACCAAAGTTCAAGGCCATCTTTGTGCTTCGGCACGGCTATAGTTTGCATAATTACGTTGAGAAAGGGGTAAAGGGGAAGGGAAAGGACAACTGGAGGGTGAGTTATCCCCCAGTACAGCTGAACCATTTTCGAGAGGCAACTAACAGTTATGGCGGAATTCTAGGCAGATGACAAGATCGCCTACAAGAAGAGTGTCAGCTTGGAAGTTCTCGAGAAAGCCTTCAAAGAGGTCGACGGGAACGTTGTACCTGACCTGGAGAAGCTTCTCGAAACTGAGCCGGGAGCAGGAATACCCCTTTACGATGCTCCGCTGCTCAAAAAGGAGATTGCGCAAAAGCTACTCGGCTGCGATGTCAAAAGTGATGCCGGAGACCTAGGCAAGCAGTGGATCAGCTGGGTGCAAAAGAATAACTTTCCTTTACCAGACGCCATCTACACAAGTCCCTTGCGACGCTGTCTGGAGACGACCAAAAAGGTGTATGAGCAAGTCGTTGAAGACCATGGAGAAAAATTTCGACCCATCGTCTGGGAAAACCTAAGAGAAAAGCGTAACGGCGACGCTTGCAATTACCGCGGCAGCAGTTCCGACATCAAGGCCAACTATCCTAAGTATATACTGCAAGCGGATTTCGATGAAGAGGATCCATACAGCGGCGATATAGACATGGCAGAGATGGGGAACATCAAGACGACAGAGTCGGGCGAGGAACTTGAGGAACGTATGCGGCAGGTCTTGAACGACCTCTTTGATGACGACAGGACGAGCATTGTATCTCTGACCACACACTCTTTCAGTATTGGCGCCTTGACCAACGTTCTAGGCTACCAACGAATACTGGACGAAGGGGATATAACCGCATTCCTCGTCAAGGCTAGTCCGCTTGATTGATCAACTGGGTTCACATCAGGCTGGTTCTGAGGAAACAACAAAGGCTAGTCCGCTTGAAACGAAGGTCCCTGAGCCTGAACAGGAAAAGGGGGGGGTTCCTTTTTCTTACACTTACACACTCGAATACATAGAAGGAACATAGGACTTGAACCCAGACAGATTGACCTACAAATAAAAGCCATTTGGGCTTCTTTCCCGTGTTCGGAGAAGGAGAAATACATTTTATAGGTACATAATATAATTTTTTGCAATTGCGTAGTAGGTTATTATAGCATAGAGATGTTCGCTATGAACATGTTGAAATGAAGTGAGCCAACTAATCAGATGCGGTCGTGCTGTGATGTGGGTCCATCCCTTGGCATGGACGTCAGGCAACAACACTCTCCCCAGTTGCTTAAGAAGTACGTATGCTTACCATGCCAAATAATATATGTCAGATTCATACACATCTGAGATACCGAAAGAACAATCGCCATGGCAGCTAGCATCAACCCTGGTGGAAGGGCATTTCTCCACCAACTACCCCCCGAGGTCTTGAATCTCATCCTCGGCCAGTGCTGCCAGCACTGCCGCGGCGAGCGCACGGGCAGCGCGCCCGGGGTCTACTCGGACCGCATCGCCGACCTGGAGAAGGAGCAGGAGCAGGAGCAGGAGGAAGCCAATGCCGACTTCGGTTTTCCCGGCAGCCTAATCTGCCCCAAATGCTCCCACGCCCAGTACGAGTCCCGGTACCCGGGCAACAGGCGCTGCGCCGCCTCGCACTACCCGCGCCCCACGCTGGAGACGTACCAGCAGGACAGGGCGGACCTGCAGTCCCTCTGCCTCGTCTCCCGAGCCCTGCGCGCCGCGGCCCAGCCTGTCCTGCACCATCTCTATCTCTACCGCCCGGGCAACGACTACCCGCGCCTCTTCCAGCTCGTCGGGTCCCTCGCGAGCCGCGCGGACCTCGCCGCCGCGGTGCGCTCGCTCAGTCTGGGACCTCGCCCCTGGTGCGGGCCGAAGTGGCACGACGCTCTCTCCACGCCCACCGCGGCAGGCCTGCGAGGCTTATTCATGGCGAAGTTGCAGCCGCAGCCGCAGCCGCAGCAGAATGACGACGAACAGGTAGCCGCCGACGCGGCACCATCAGCAGCGGCAGTAGCAGCATCAGCATCATCATCGTCGCCAAGGTCGTTGCTCACGACGGCGGATTTGATCGCGAGGCTGGTCCGGTTTCTCCCGTCTCTCACGAACTTGAGTTTGGGCGAGGGTGACCTCGACCCTGCCGAGGACTACGTCCCCGCCTGCCTCGCGGACGAGGAAGCGGGCTACCTCCCCCTCCGCCACTTCGAGGTATCGGAGAACGCGGGCGGGCACGGAGAGGCCCTAAAGCTATGGCGGTTGTCGAAGCTGGAGTACAGGATCATCGAGCTGTCCCGTGACCTGCGGGTGCTCAAGCTTCACGACCTGGACTCCTTGGGCTTGGAAGGGTGGGCAGGAGGAGGAGGAGTAGAAAGGCCGTTGCCACGGAAACTTTCCCTGCCGCACCTCCGCAGCCTCCGCATCACCCGGAGCCGGCTCGACGCTGACGAGCTGCGCCACCTGCTCGGGGGCTGCGACGGCGGCGCCCTGCGCGAGTTCGTGTACGACGCGGCCGAGGTGTACTTTCCCATGCACTGGGGCTTCTGCGATGGCTCGTGGTTGGGACAGCAGAGTTCTTTCAAGGCCGACGTCGACGCGTCCGACGTCGTTCTTGGCATCCTCCGGCCTTTCCGGGCGACCCTCGAGTCGCTGCACTTCAATGTGTATCGGTTCCTCGACCACCCGAACACGCCGCTGCCGCATCCCTTGCCCAGCCTAGCCGAGTTCACCGCGTTGCGAAACCTGCTGCTGGACTGGCGCAGCATCTGCGGCGGCTACGCCCGGCAGGACAGCGAGCACGGCCAATCGCAGCGGCTGGTGCGGCTGCTCCCCGAGAGCATCCGATCGCTCTGCATCGTCGGCGGCGTGGGTGAGGCCCGCCCCGAGCGTCTGGGGCGAGCCTTGGGGGGTCTCGCCGTGGCGAAGGCCACGCACGGGAGATTCCCCCACCTACGGCGCGTAGGCTGCGATATCCGGCGCGCCTATGGCCTGAAGAAGGCGTCCGGACAAGACACAGACGGCGCAGACCAGAGCACCGGGTGGAAGGACATGTTCCGCATGATCGGTGGGGAAGGCGGCGTGCATTTCGAGTACGATCTGAAATGGGAGTGCAGCCCCTGTTCTCATAAAACTTACCATTACTCGGAGGGGTACGTATGCCACAGGGGGGATCATGTGCTAGAGGACTTCGACTTTGACAGTTTTCTCCATGATAACGACAATGATAATGACAATGGTTTTGACTTCACCGGTTCGTGATCGATCTTTCTTTCTTACATCCCACATCAAAGCAGTCATTCACAATAGCACTCCCCAGAGAGCTAAGGCTTTGCGAAATGTAGTATAACAAGTTACATGTAATGATACATGCCTGAACTCAGACTTTATCTAAAGGGTATTCTATATCTGGGCCATATCTCATTCCATTGGGTTTGTAGGGTGCGTTTTGCGTTGTCCTCATTCCATCATGTCGACGTATGAAGAACAAAAGAAGTTGGAAATGAAAAGAAGAAGAAATACAAATAAAAGACCGTGATACAGTTGAAAAGAACCTCTGTCGTGATACATAGCTTCCCCGCCGACCCTTCCTTCCTTTTCGACTCCAGGTTATCCTACAAGAGCTTGGCCAGGTTCCCTCCCCGACTTTGTTCCTTTCTCCCAGCCAGGGAGGAGGATAAGCCACGAGAACCGCTGGCGCTTGCTGTTATCTTTCGTATGCGCGGGACAGAGAGAATGTGCGTCTTCTCAATAAGGCAGGCAGCTCTACGTGAAGATGTGAGACAGTGAAAGTAATCACTTCGACTTGCTGCCGCCGCCACTGGTAGAGTGCCGCTCCTTGGTGTTCGACGAGGCCCTGGTGTTCTCCGAACTCCAGGGGCTTTCCTTCGGATCCTCCTTAAGCCAGTCGTCGACTCTGGTCTTGCGGCCTGACTTCGATTTCTCTTTGGAGGAAGGCACCTTGGTGGCGGAAGAATAGGCCATCTTGACTGAGTGAGGGCTCGAGGTGAAGACGGGGGAGTGGATCAGGTTGGGAAAAGCAGCTGCTGGGTAGTGTGTAAGTGCTTGGCGAGGATGGCGTGGTGGGTTGGCAACGAATAGTGTTCTGCTGGAAGCCGAGGCGGACAGTAGACGCGTAAAGCTCTGGGAGGAGGCTTCACGAAGATGGATGGTGGTAGTTATGAAGATGTAGCTGTGAGCGTGCTCAGTAGATATGTATAAGACTGAAGATGTCGATATAGTGAGTCGAGAGGATCATCAGCCACGCATATAGGATCGAAAGGTCACATTATATACCTACCCGTTACTCACTGGACATATGTCAGCAAGGGCATGTCGTCCCATCTCGTAAATGACAGGACAACATCAAGCACGACGCTGACAACATCTCCCCCCAAACCTATCTTGAGTTGCGTCGGATGTGTGACTGCGTGTGTGCGTTCTGCAGGTCGAACTATCCATCCTATCTCCCCCCAAAGCTTGGTAGGCCAACACCAGCACTTACCACCGTCATCGCCATGTTGTCTCTAGTCTCTCTCTCCTCCTGCACGTACTTTCGGTACTGGCTGTGGCATTATTACTTACTAACTATAGCCCCAAACGGGCCGAGCCTGGCCTGTCGCAGCGGAACGACACTCATTCGTCGAGCTTCGTTTCCCAACCCAGCCCTGCTACTACTGCATGGTGGGTCCGATGCGATGCGATGCATAACCGGTGTAGCAGTTAATCCTAGGAGCCTCATATTACCGACGGTAGGGTATGTAAACCACGTTGTTGGGGGCTCGCTTGCCACCCCCCCTGGGTGATATGACCTACATACATGGCCATTATCACTTGATTGTCCATGCGTCAACACCCTGGTATGACAGCCGTGGAGGGTGCTGATGATAATGCTGATGTGCGTGCGTCTTTGGGGGTGGGGGAAGGAGCCCGGGAAATTGCAGCCGCAGTACCGCAGCAGTGCTACAGTGCCTCCTTCCCCCAAAAGAACGATAAAGAAAAAGAGATGAGGTAAGATGAAAAAGAAAGACGTTTGGGAAAGACGTTGAATAGTTGCGGCTGCTGGTGCTGCAAGTAAGACCGACCGGACAGAAGGAGCCACAGACCACAGACCACAGACCACAGGGCGGCTACGCGCGGCTGCGGCCGTCTTGCTAGCCAGTCGTTCCAACCTATATTGAGTTGGACTATAGGGCAAGGAGGGGGGAAGTGAGGAACAAACCGTCGTGCTTGGCAAGCTTTGCTGACTACAGTCTACTGCATGCCCGGATGATGATGGTGCTTATGATGGTTTGATGATGACAATGAACCATGGTTCATGGAGGTGGAGGGCGGGAATCGAAGGAGAAACGCCCAAAGAACCGCGCAGACTCTTGCACGACCTGCACCCTCGGGAGTTTGGCGACTTAGGTGAGAGGGGAGGATGCCGTCGAGGTGACTGATTGGATGATCCAACATCCTAAATCTGGAAGGATTAAAGTGGCACACAGCCCTATGCGGGAGAACAAAGAGGGCAAGTTCCATATAGAGGATATCTGACTGTATCGGTATGGTGTGTCTGCGCGGATGGGTGCGGATGTGGTTGTGAACGATATGGGTGCAACATGGCAAAAGCCGGAGAAGCTAGCCAGCATATGCAGCAACAGTAGCAGTACTAACAGCATGCTGCTGCTGCTGACGAGAGCGGGATTTCCCTTTATGTCGTCCACCCCGGGAGAACCTAATTTGGGAAGGATTGGGGAATCACACATCATCGCAGCCCGCGGTCGCGGGGGTAGATGGTAGAGGGCGAGAGAAACAACTTGATGGGGGTGTGTGTGCGTGTGTGCGTGTAGGTAACGTAGCTGATGTACGAGCAGCATAGCCTGAGCTGAGCTGAGCTGAGCTGAGCTGAAAGAAACGAGACAAGGTCACAGAGAGACGGAGATAGATACTGCATGTGGTTGAAAAAGTCCTCTGCTGCAGACATTCATTGCACGCAGCCTGATCGACTGGACTGGACTGGGATTTGGAATTGAATTGCCTTCTTCAGCCAGTTGCTCATTTTACTACCATGGAGGCCAGAGAGCACTTTTCACTTGGCAGGGCAACGTAGCGGACGCGCGGTGGCCCCCATTCCCGTATGTTTGGGCATGTCTTGCAACTGCTTGTCGTACATGTCCAGGCGAGACACGGGCAGGTAGGCAGCTCCAGGTAGCAGGCTCTGTATGCATTCAGCTGTCAGTGCTGCATCATGTATGTCTCTCCGCCCCCTCCCTCGGCATTCATTGTTACTTCAAGTAAGTAATAAAAAAAACGCAAAGAAGCGAGATAAGAGAGAAAAGCCCGGTTGTGCGGGAGTTAGATTAGAGTCTGTCGGGGAAATGAAAACTGCTGGTATAGTGAGTGGTTGTTGCTTGGAGAGTTTCAGGTGCAGCTGCAAACTGCAGTCGGTACGTTGATAGACGGACAGGCAAACGAGTCGGAAATCAGGCTCCGCGGAGACACATGGAGTGAATGAAAGAGGGAGTGAGCTGGAAGAACCTCCTCCACGCCCACACCACCACCAGGGCTGTACTGTAGATGTGTGTGCCAGCCATATGCAGCCCTAGCCGCTGGGGGAGCAGCAGCAGCAGCGCCGCAACCGCCTGCCGACAGATTACCCTGATGGTTGGTTGGTTGCCAGGCAGGTATGTGGGTTGGAGGGTGCAGTGCAGGTGCAGGCGAAGATGAAGAAGGGGAAAAGAAAAGAAGTAGGTTTAACGTTGGGTAAGGTGAGACATGAATCAGCAGAAGAGAGCTGGAGAGAGACAGTTAGCTAAACGGGGGTGAGTACTGGTGAGGGGGCCGTCCAGAAGAGGGAGAGATGAGCGAGAGAGGGCATTGGGGGTTCTGGCACCGAGGGGCCGGCACCGATGATGTTACATATGGAGGTCACATCCGTCACCTCTCTTGCCACTCTTACCACTCTTACCACTCTTATTTGCAGATCCAGAACTTCTTCTCTCATTGCTTACAAGTGCAAACTCCTCATTTCCCCTGTCCTGAGGGAAATGTCATCAATTGCCTATCTAATACCCACATACATACTTACATAGAGAGAGCGAGACCTAAAATGTCCGTATCCTCCGTTAGAATGACGGGATGTTTCGACTAGACCCCACATGTCAATGAAACAGATCGGCAACACCATCGATGATCAATGTCAAAAGCGGCAATTGGCTTGGTAATCAGAGATGAGAGATCCCCGTCAAGCGTCAAGGAACAACAAGCACCATGTCCTGGGATGCATACATGCTCGGCTAGGGGTAAACGAACAACAGAAAGGAACATTCCCGAGCAGTCAACATAATTTTCGCATAGCCGAGTTGGTTCAGTCTAGTCAAAGGAGAAGTAAAAGGGAATATAGAAAGAAAGAAAAAGAATAAGGTCTTTATTTCAGCCCCTGATATGTGTGTATTTCTCCTCTTGCTCGCTTTGCTCGCTCGCTCGCTTCAAAAAGCCTAAGCTATTATATATATATATAGGTAGATTGTGTTTGGTATCAATCAAATCATCAATGGTATCATTACATTACATAGCTTTTCGCTCACAAAAACGAAGGGCGAAATATACCAAGTTACCAGTCCCAGTTTCCCAAGTTTCTGGCCCCCAATCTCCCCCCCCCGTCCGTCACTCCCTCCTCCTGGCTCCTTGGACCACCCACTCCCCCGATATAAGTTAATCAGACACTATATTTATACACGTGGGTACAATTGCTGCAGCAGCATATTCCGTGTTGCGTGCAACCCACTTCGAATGATCATCGCTCATCGACACAACCCTCTCTGTTGCTGTTGATGCCTCCGCCGCCCCCTTATCTGATCCGGTAAAAAATAGAAGACGCGCGTTGTTTTTCCTTTCCTTTCCTTGTCCCTCTCTCCTAATACCACCTACTACTACCTGTGTTGCCCAAAGTGGTTCAGGTCTTCCCAGTTCACCGGGAAGACCGGTTGGGGTTGACCCCCCATGTTGGGGTCCGTCATCGGTTGATCTTCAATGAGTGTACTCGACAAGCTCGACATGCTGTGCCAGTCTTCGGCCATGCCGTGCGGCTTCATCATCTGCGCGCTACCGTCGGGAGAAAACATGTTCATGTTGAAATCCATATCCATAGGAGAAGGCACGAGTGGTGCAGGTGGGAGCTCCTTGTTCAGTGACAAGGGGCGTGATGTGACTATCTGCATCGGTTCCGGCTGCATGTGTTGCGACGGAACCGGCGGTGGTGAAATAAACATATTAAATGAGTTGTTAGGATCCTGCTCCATGGGCGGTGTGAGCGTCATTCGCGGTGTGCGGTCGTGGAACTCAGCCGTGGCTGCCGACGACGATGACACTCTCCGGCTGGGTCTCCTACTGATAGGCTTGAGGCATGTGGATGCGACCCTTCTCAGACCTCGACTTTGGCTCGTGATTAGTACCTGCGTGTGGTTGTTGCCATTTTCGGTTGGCGACGATGGGAACGATTCGCGTTGTGGCGGCGGCGGAGGCAGCGACTGCATGACGCTCGGGGTCGATTGAGGCCGCGGCATCAAGACAATGTGGCAGTAGCCCCAGGCGCATCGCGCGATCTTCTCTGCCGTCTCCTTGGAGCCGTCGAAGAACTCCAAATAGTCCTGCAGATGGCCGGGATGTTCGTTCTCTACGTATCCCTGGGCTCGGCCGGTGTTGTCGAGGTCCCAGCTGAAGGAGGGCTGGTGGCCGTTAAACTTGCCCTCCTTGCGGACGAGGAGCTCTCGCCAGGCCTCTAGGACGAGGGGCTGGTGCAGTAGACCGTAGATGACGTTGGAATGCATCCAGTCGTTCTTGGTGTTGCCGGCCTCGAAATGCTGTGCGACGTGTTCGTAGTGCTTCTCGAGCTTGCCGTGCATGGCGGCGCAGAATCCGCAGCCCCAGGCCCTCCGCTTCATCATGTACTTAACGACGGCATCCGAGTGGGGGCAAGTCTTGCAGCCATGGGCCGACTTGTGATGCTGGTTGAAGGTGTTAGGACCCCAGAAGCTCTGGTTGCAGTTGGGGCACGGGTATTTCCGCCATCGTTCGTGGAACTCCTCTTCGTGTCGCTTCCAGTCAAACTTGCGCTTGAACGTCTTGTCGCATGACGTGCACCAGTAGCGGGCTTCCGTGATAATCGAGGGCGTGGCCCCCCGTCCAAACGGGCCGCCGATGGACGATACGGAGCTTTTGCCAGTTGCATTAGACAATATGCTATCGTGGCCCGAGCTTGTCGAGGCCGTGGAGGAGATGGATGATCGTATTTGATGTGAGGGAACGAAATTGTAGTTTGGAATAGCGAACGTGGGAGCTGCTTGAGCTACATACTTAGCAACATCATCAGAACGACCCGCTGGGGTCTGGGGCTGTGGCCCCGTACCTTCGACAGCCGGGTGCGGTTGTTGCTGCTGTAGCTGCTGCTGTTGCGGTTGTGGCGTCGGCGGTTGTAAGAGCTGTTGTTGCTGAGGCGAGTGGTGTGACGGCGGAGGCGGCGATAGCTGTTGTTGCTGTTGTTGCTGTACCTGTTGTATTTGCTGCACCTGCTGTTGCTGCACCTGCTGCTGCTGCTGCTGCTGCTGCTGTTGCTGTTGCTGCTGCTGTTGCTGCTGTTGCTGCTGTTGCTGTTGCTGCTGTTGCTGCTGCTGCTGCTGCTGCTGTTGTTGTTGTATTTGTTGCTGCTGTTGCTGCTGCTGTTGTAATTGTTGCTGTTGTGGCAGGCAATCCTCCTCAAGCAGGGCAAGCAGAGCTTCACGCGACAGGCCGGCCTGCTTCAGCGCCTCAAGGTGTTTCCTTGCCTGCTCTAATATCCTCGAGGGATCCGAAGTGTCCATTTGGTCCATCTTGGGCCGAGTCCGACCGGCGATTCTTGCTCTATTATGCTCGGTGGTGCACTATCCAAATCAGACCCTCTGCTCGCTACTACCCGTATGTAGTAGCAGGCGTCAATAGAAAGAGAAAACGAGTGTGTGTATTGTGTTAACGAGCAGGATGATAGGCAAGTCGAACGGTGAGCCGACCAAATCGAGGGCTAGTCGGGGGAGGGAGGGAGGATTATTGAGGACCAAAACCAAAGATGGAGATGGATTGACGGTGCAGGTTGGGTTTAGGGGAGTAACCAAGACACACACCAACGGGGGTTGAAGGATAAGAAGAAAAAAAATAAGCCAACACAACAAGGTCAGGCAGGCAAGGCACAGTCCAGTTGAAGTTGGAACAAGCAAGACGGATAAGATAGATTTCCCACAAGCAAGTCAGTTCGAGTTCAGAATAGTCAGGGGAAAGAAACACAATGAGCGAACGAATGGCTGGTCGGGGAAGCAACCCATTTCCAGGGATTTTTCTCTCGCGCGCGTAAAATGGTCCTCGGGCAGGTGATTATATTGTTTCCCCCCCCCCCCCCCCCCCCCTTCGTCCACCCAGTCCATGGTCCATGACCGCTTGCTCATTGCTCATGGTGTGCCCTCGCGCATCGCACCATGACAGACGTGCGTGACCCGCCCGCTGTGACCTCAGTCTTGAATCGGCCGCGCCCCGAGCTACTTTGACTGGCTGCAGCACAATTTCCCCTGGAAGAAACGGCTGCGCCCATTTTGGTTTTTGGATCCTCCCCATCTAAACATGGGAACAACAACTGGGGGGGCCGCCGCTAACCCCTGATGCACATCTCTCTCTCTCTCTCTAGCTCCCTCCTCTTCGCTCTCGCTTGCTCTTTCTTGTTGCTGTTACCGCTGCTCGCTCACGCTTCGTTCCGTTTCTTTCATTTGCTTTCTCACCTCTCCTTACCTTCCTACTTTATTCACATACACTGCCCTTCTCATCCCTCTGGTGGCATGACAGTATATTTTTAATTCTCACTTACTAAGCTTATTTGTTTGTTGCCGCCCTCGTTATTCTCATACAGTCAGTCTAATCTCGTTTTATTTTTTCTGCCGACAGCAGTGTATACATAAATTTTAAACTTTTTCCGGTTGAAGAAACATTCAATTGGTGGCATGCCATCATTCATGGCTGGGGGGGTACTTCCCTCCGGGCTATCACAGACACTAACTTTCCAGTCTATCAACTGCTTTGTACATATTTTAGCAGTAGTCTGTTCTGGTCTGATAGTGCACCACCCACTAAATGCAGTAAATCCAGCACCCATTGGGACTGATTTGGGCTGCTCATCAATTGCCTACAGGGATATGGGTTGATGGGCTGAATTGCATGGCCCACCTGAAACACTTGGACCCCCCACCCGGGCTTGCTTGCACCTTTCTGGTCGTGTCTTTCTGCCTCTCTACGTGTTGCCAAACCACCATCGCGATAATTCAAAACGAGAAACCCGGGCAGCAGACAGAGCCGGCGTGATAAACCTTGATAGAAATCGGGGGGCCGGACAGGCCAATGATGGCTCCGAGTAGCACGTGTGGTGTGAGTGGGCTTGGGGATGAGTGGGTGGGTTGCTGTGTAATGTGGTAATGTACTTTGTTGGCGGCCCTTCTTTTTTTTTCTTATTTCCCATACTTTCTTGTCTGCTATAGGCAGGCATTCTACAACTAATACACCCTATTCCCTAGTAGTATTCCCTATTCCTATTCCTGGGCAAGCTCAAGGCGTCCCCCCTTACCCGGCACCACTCAACCCACGCACCCCCCTTGTCGACAATCTGTTTCCACCTTCGCGTTTCCTTGGTTCGTCGATAGATATGATCGGTCGGCTGTGGGGGAAACTTGTTTGCTCGAAGCGTCGTCGGCCGCACCCCCCTTGAAGGCGATCCGAGAGCATTGATCAGTCGATTGTTGTGTTGTTTTTGGACTGGCGACACGGCCTGCCATTTCATGGTCGTGACTACATACATACATGGCAGGGCGACGCGGATGCCTTGTGTAATCTATCAGAATCAATCAGCCTCCCTCGAGCCCGGCGACAGTAGTCGTGTATCATGATACGATCATGTACTGATGGAGCCATGTCTGCAGGTGCCATGTCATCAATTTCTGACACTATTTCTACCTCCCATTGCTCCCTTCCCCCCTAAATGTGAACGTGAGCTTAGCATACGCCTGCCTGGCTGCAAGTGATGTTGGCTGAAGACGAGATATATTATCATCCAAACCTTTCTGTTTCAAGGGATATGCATGTTTGTTTGACGTTTCCTTGCTCGAGCTCAACCCATTCCCGATCCATCCAGTCGGGAATGATGAGAGTCAGAATCAGGAACCTTGATGCTGGGATGAAGAAGATCCTGTCTGATCCTGATTCTGCTGATCTGATAGAAACGATGGGATAAGCTACGGTCGCTAAGACTTTAGGGGGAGGGGAAGACGTCAAAGCAAAGTATAGAACGGGACGACATCGGAATAAGTCGCCAGAGAGCGGGCTTACTGGCTTACTGTAACTCCTCTTTCAGTACATAGGCATTTAGGTGCATCTATTAACAGATATGGGATGGCATGTATTACCTAGTATAGATGGATATCTACTTATGTAGGATGGATCACAGAATGACTACCACTAGTAGTAGCAGTGCCGACACCTTGCTGGCTGGCAGGCAGGCTGGATGCTGATAGTGGCAGATGCTGCCTGGCTGCTGCAGGTTACTGGCACTAAACGCAAACACCCAAAATGAAACATCTACTAGCCTAAGGTACCGTACATTAGTACCTGGACCCCCGGGTAGCCAGCCAACCAGCCTTTACCCGCCAATATCGAACACACGCTTGTGGCGTCACTATGGAGGCCGAAGAAGGTTCGAAATCACCGAGTAAGGAAGATCGAGGTACTGCTGAACGGCTGACACGGCTGATGGGCGATCCTTTCTTTTCTTTTAATGCCAAACTAAGAAGGAAAAAGTGTAGCAGCATATAGGCGAGGTAGGTTAAAGAATATGCACAAGAGAGGGAATTCCAAAAAGCCGAGATTCCGAGATCGACGACTAGCCTTGGCGGCTCCCAAACGGCCCTTTAGCAATTGACTTCTATGATCGACGCCAGAAGGAGAACGCTGGGAACGGCCGTCAACCGGTGCCGGCCACAGCAATGACCATGTTGTGTGACTTTTACATATGTCGGTCTTGTCTTATATGATAGATACTTGATACTTGTGCTTATTTTTCGGGCGTGGGCGGGAGAGGGACAAAATGCCGTCGCAGCAATCCGCCGTTACGTTAGAGTAGTAAGGTCTTGCAGATCCCTCCAGACAAGAGCGAGACATGGCAACGGCACGGCATGGCATGGCATGGCAGAGCCTGGGCATGGGCCATTATGAGCATGAGCATGGGCATGGGCAACTCGTCTCTCGGCATGGCACTCCATACCTACAGTTGGTACCAACAAAGTGGTAAAATGGTTTTGTCATATCGACCACCATCACCATCGCTGACTTTGATGTGGGCAAATTTGTGACTGTGGCGGCCTGTTAGCCTGGAGAAGGATAAAAGGCCGGATGGGATTTCATTAAAATGGTCGTTTCATAAGTGCACGATCTTGATTGCCCCCCTCCACCCCTTTCGCATCCGAGTCATCCATTTCTTATCCACCCAGGACCGAACCATTTATCGACGGCAGCCTACGTTTATTTTATCTCTTCTACGTTATCCTCGATACATTGCCATGATTAATAATTGTAAATTAACCCTGGGCCGTTTACGTTGGGTCGTATGGGACCTCACAATATGCAGGTAATTCCAAACCCGCCCTCCAGCATCTGCCATCTTCTTAATCTTTGTTCTTTCTGGCTGGCCTGCCGCACGCGCTCGCCCTCCACATTCCGAGCCGGTTGGTATCGATTCATGTTTCCTCGAGGCTGTGCTGTTTGACTAGTTCCGCCCGTTCCTTGCTTTAGTGCTGAAGCTTCCAAGCGGGCGGGATCTAGTCATCTAACTCTCGCTCATGTTGTTAGCTCTGCTCCCGTGACGGAACGTCTCGAGGAGGGGGCCTGACTCGCGGAATGGAAGCTCAAGGGTCATTCGGCTCGGTCCCTGAGCATGTTCGTCGCATCTCCTCGTATCTTTTCATTGATTGTCCCTTGGATGCATTCTCAGGGTCCTCTTCCTCCATATACGTACCCCTACCTTAGATGACATGAGCATGACATGCACTTGAATTCATGTAGCCTGTAGCTTACCCTATCCATATTGTTTTCGCCGCGCCCTCCCGTCGGAAATTTCTCGATATACGCACATACATTGATTGATGCTTTAGACAAGACCGGCACAAACTGTATGGTTATGGTACATGAGCCTAACCCTAACCAACCTATTCAAAGCTTCGAGGAGTTGCGGCCGTCGATTGGATCGTTCGTACATATATTCACCCAGCCCCATGCACATGCATACATACCTACTGACTGACTGTGTGCAATCGTATGCACAATTGATTAATTTGCAAGTAAGGGCGAACGCGGTGTAAAGGGGGGAGATGGGAGCTTGTATTGATAGTATTGCGAAAGGCGTGCAGCCAAGCAAGGAAACATGCTGTTCCTGCATTGCATCCCTGTCAGTTCCTCTTCGCGTGATGTCGCACTCCGGCCGGCATGCAGTTGGTTGGGTTGGGTCGGGTTGGAGAGGAGGAGGAGGAGGAGGAGGAGGAGGAGGAGGAGGAGCAGCAGCAGCAGCAGCAGCAGTAGCAGTAGCAAGAATGCCCACGCGGCCAACCGAGATTCTGAATCCCGAGGTTTCCCAGGACCCAAGACAAACATACATGTGTCCGCGCGCATCGTGAAGCTTCCGACGATTCCCCAAGTCAGAAGAGGGAGAGCGACGATCAGAGCCAGTCACATGGGTCAGATTGGCATCAAAGCGCGCGCCGGTCCAAACACAATAGCATTTCCAGGGTTCTGTTACGAACCTACCTAATAAGTTAACCTACATAAATTCCCGAGGGAGGTCTGTCAAATGTCCATGTCAGTACAATTGAGTAGGTAGGTAGGTAGGTAGGCCGCATCATCATGACATGACAGACAGCGTCACAAGTTTACGTTGACGGCCAATGTGTGTGTGTGCGTGTGTCTGGCCATCTATCTAATTTCCGGTCCTCTCCTGTCCGCAAACCTTGCCGACAGCGCAAAGACGTCAATTCTCGCGTTGGTCCCAGGGCGGTGGTTGACTTCTTTTTTTTGACTTTATCTGATCAATCTATACTTCTAAGTTCTCCGTATTGCCATTATCGGCAGAGAAACAAAACCCACCCGACAGTAATCTGTGCGCGCCCCCAAATCCGGGCGCATCCTTGGCATCTTGAAGTTTGTAATGTTACATACTTGACGGTTTGGGGTAGCATGAGGAATGGAGCGTTTGCCGCCCATACTAAGTACTGGCAGCGCGTGCAGCCGTCTGATTATCATCTTGTCTTAAGGTTTCGCCCGGCATGCAGCAGTGTGGGCAGTGGGTGGTGGGTGTGTTGGCAGTGGACGTGGACAGACAGACAGACCTCACAGACAGACAGACAGACAGACAGACAGACAGGGCATTCAATTGGGCAGTGGGACCTGGCCGGGCCTGCCTGTCTGTCGGCCTGCTCCTGGCAGCCTAGCAACAGGAAACAGAAGAGGAGCTCGTGGTGGTGAGCGGGCTTCTGAGCGAGCGTTGCGGGCAATGGGGCTCTTCTGCATTCTGCATTAACAGAAAAGCAATTCAATGTCATGTCTTAGAATGTGACTTATCGTCATTAACAACAGTTCTGATATGATAGCTAGGTTGCATCGGAGGCGATATAAACCAGGAAACTATGGAGTCCTGCCCTCCATGTTTCCCGACCGACACCCACACCACCACCACCTTCTTTATCTCCCTCCCGTTCAAAGTGGAGCGCCAGCAGAGTGCCTTTCGCGCGGAAATCACCCCGACTGGAATGAATGACACGGATGGAGCACCGGCGCCTTCACATGGGACCTCGGAGCTGTCCCAGTCCTGGAGTCGATCTTGGATACGACAGATCTACGGATATTGCTATTGCTAGCAGTTATAGCCACTACGAGAAACCACATATGACTTTGGCACATGTATGTATGCAATAAATGCACAAGTAATGATCCCATCCCCTTGCATCGCATACCGTACATCTTTCTTTTGCTTGGTTTCTGCGCCACAGCGGATTCTAGTGCTGACTTTCGATCGAAGAGGGCCAACCAGATTGCGTAATTTAGCACCGCATGGCTTAACGTACGGGCGTAACCGTCGTGTCATGTTCATGTTAAAGGATTGGTGGAAAGAAATCATTCCTACGAACCGACGAAGAAAGGGAGGGGAAAAGAAAAATAAGAAGCAAAATAAAACGCGACGACATCACCACGATTCTATTCCAATGATTTCAGCCGGGAAATAGGTCCATAGGTCCCTAGGTCCCTTGAAAAGTAGGGATAGTGACTACCTGCATCTGAAGTTTCGTGTAAACCGAGATAGCATCATCATCTGCGCTCTAGTAACATGATTCTTTTTCCCAACGCCCGCGGGGCGGCCCTCCTTTCTCGGGTAGTCCTGTGGCCCCTTTCGATGCTGCTGCTGCTGCAGTTGGTGACCGCGGCCCCCAGCGCCTCTACTCTGAAAGCATGCGGCGAGATCGCCGGGCGACTACCGGCCGGCCGCGTCTCCTACCCGCTGCAGCTACCGTATATCGCCGAGACGCAGCGGTACTGGTCACTAGCGCTACGCGAACTCCACCCGGCGTGCATCGTCTCCCCAAAGAACGCGGTCCAGGTCGCCGCGGCCGTCCAAGTCCTCGCAAACCACACGGACGTCCCGTTCACCGTCAAGAGCGGGGGCCACGACCCCAACCCGGGCCACAGCAGCATCGACGACGGCGTGCTCATCGCCATGCGCGAGATGGTCGGCGCCACGTACGACGCCGAGACGGGCCATGCCCTGGTCAAGCCTGCGGGCGAGTGGAATGATGTGCTTGGGGATCTGGAGCCACATGGTGTCACGGTCGTCGGTGGGCGTCTCGGTATCGTGGGTGTTGGGGGACTCCTGTTGCAGGGTGGATTGTCGTTCTTGAGCGCGCAATATGGACTGGCTGCTGATGTAAGAACGTCGTGTCTTGACCCGCCCCTACTAGAGTCCCGGGGACTGACTTTCTCCAAAAGAGTATAGTTGGTTGGGAAACCATCATGCCCAATGGTACCATCGTCAATATCGATGCGAAAGCCCAGCCTGACCTTGCGGTGGCGATGAGGGGCAGTGGAGGCCAGTTCGGTAAGAGATGTTTTTTGTGTGCCACCCTCTCGTGATTGTACATATACTTACACATCGCAATAATTCCAAAAAGGCATTGTGACGCAGTTCACAATTGAAGCGCACCCCATTGGCCAGGTCTGGGGTGGCGTCAGGCTCTACGACGCGTCCAAGAAGGAGAAGCTCTACGCCGCACTGCACAACTACGTGCCCAGCAATGCCGACGACCCCAAGTCCGCCGTTATCTTCTCGGATCTGGCCATCTTGCAAAACGGCACGGCGGCCATTGTATTCTACTTCCACGAGGGCCCGGGTAAGCCCACGAGCGGGCCGCTGATGCCTTTCCTTGATATCCCACCCTTGATCGACATCACCCGTACGCAGAGCTACGCCCAGCTCCTTAAAGCAAACGGGGTCTTCAGTTCGGCCGTCGTGGCCCGGGACTCCTTCAGGGTGAGTTTAACATCTTGGTTTGTGCCTCTGTGATCATCCAGCTTGTGGTATTAGCTGCAGCGCACTACATCATACCACTCCAGGTTAACGCGTGGCATCTTACTACTTTTATTGGCGAGCGCTGAACTGACTGATGTCTACTTATCTGCAGACCTTCACGGTCCCCTATATTCCCAGCAACCCAGGTCTCTACAATGAGATCTCGATCAAGTGGCGCGACATCACGTCGGCGTACCTGACGATCCTGCATCCGACGGCGCAGTGCTCGGTCGACTTCCAGCCGCTGCCGGGCGTGGTCGGCCAGCGGACCGAGGCGCGCGGCGGCAACGCCATGGGGCTGACAGGGTCCGACCCGGACCGGGTTGTGATCGAGCTCCAGTGCGGCTGGCTTAACGGGCTGGATGACGCGATCCTCTACGCCCTGTCGCGCGAGATGACGGACTGGCTGCGGGGTCGCCTGCCCGAGTGGCTCGCGCAGGCCGGGCTGGACGAGAGGGCGTACATGCCGTTGTTCATGAACGATGCGGCGGGCGACCAGAACGTCACGGGCTCGTACCGTGGGTATGCGAAGTTCAAGAAGCTGCAGGAGAGTGTCGATTCTATGGGCATGTTTGCGACGAGGGCTGGGGGTTACAAGTACTGATCGGACTGTCCGCCGACGCTTCCCTGCTGGTGACTTTTGGTTGTAGTGCCGCCAGATGGGTACGTACGATTATCAAGCTGCGACTTGCAAATATCTTTGGCACCGAATCACTGCCTATTATGGCCGTTTATTAAATACAGGGGGTTGAAAAAGTGACCGCAGAAGGAGTCGAACCCTCTTGCCGGAATAAGACTACTATCGCTAAATTATTCTGACCCGATCAATGGAAAGAGGATTCATTTGAATATTCAAACCCTTTACCACTAGGTGATCTGCGGCTGTTGGGTGTTCAAGGTTTGGGACTGCCGTGGTTCCTCGTTATAACGGTGGTGGCAAGATCGACTTCCAGTTTGATCTCGAAGTCCGAAGCAGGAACGTGTCGCGATTATTCACGGTAGGAACTACTCCTGGTGTGATATGGATTTTTAAGGCAGCTCTCACTGCTGCCATGACCCCAGATTTTAGTTGATCTCTCAGATCAATCAACGCGCATATCATCAACCAACACCAGTGAGCAATCACCATGTCTCAACCAACCCAGTTTCACCTCTTCCGCCGACTTCCTACGGAGCTGCAACGACAGATCTGGGAGATATACGACAACGAGTTGGATCCCGTCGTCTGGCATGAGTTCTCCTACTACCGCCACCATCCCTTCTGTATCATCACCGGCAACGAGGCCGATGGTATGGAGGGAGTCCAGAGTTACCGCGTGCGCCGCCCGGGCGACGGCAGCCATACCGACGATGAGCCCTCGAAAAAGAATCATTCGAATACGCTGTATCCCGTCGCCGGTGCCTACCTTCCGCTGCACCCGCGAGTCCGCATCGACGGCTTCGGTGAGCTCGAGCGTGGCGTCATGCAGCCGCCGGGACCGTCACACTTCCGTGCGCGGTTGGATCTTGACGTTTTCTACTTCACCTTCTATCATAACAGCCCCAATTTATTGGGCTTCCTGTCCCCCTGCGCCAAGGGCGAGTATCCCAAGATGCTCGAAGATGACCACTGGTTCTTCAAGATCCGCAAGCTAGCCCTCTGCGTGCCAGGGATCTATAAATTCTACTTCATACCACTAGGGACTTTCGATAAAGACACTCTCGGGAGATGCGCGGGTCTCGAAGTCATTTACCTCGTTTATCAACCCGTCAATATCTCAACGGACAACCTTATCAGCAAGAAACACAAGACCATGGACGGGTTCAACGGGTCAAGACTCGGGTTCTCAACGCTCCTTCATTCGTCCATCCTGAATCTTTTCCAGAACTCTGCCACAAAGCCTGTGATTTACGACGTAGTAGAAGCATAGGTGAACCAGAACTGACGTCGGTCAGACGCACGCTGACGACTTGCTTTGAATATGAGAGGGGTGAATGGCTCAATCGCAATAGCAGGAGGATGATTGGATGTGAGGCTTCATACACCATATCAATGGTATATCCCCCTCATAGAAGGATAGATCCGTTACTCAATGGAAGCGGGCATGGCATTTTGTTTTCCAGTACCAAACATGGTTAACATGATGGATAGAGTAGGCTGCAATATGGATGCAGCAGCACTATTGAAGGTAGTGATCCTTGACTATCAGAATACACGATACGAAAATCACAATGGAAACCCAGTTTAGAGGATATAAGTTCGTTATTGAAACTATGAGTACAAGAAGAAATGTGATGAACCGGCTGCTATATCGTAGAGCAACAACACACGAGAGCAAAAAGGGGGTATCAGGCCCAAACCAGTTTCCCATCCCACACACACACACGGTCTACTACAAATCTAAGAAGCAGGTAACTTTATATGGGAAGACCCACAGGGCGTCCCAAAAGGGGCTAAGTGAATACGACCGTCCAGTTTAGGCGACGGTCTGGATCTTCACGGGCATAGGGGCGCGGGCCATGCGGTGGTTGGATCGGCGTCCGAAGGGAGAGCGGGAAGTGCCGTTACCGCCGTCGGCGCCGTTGTTGGCGAGCAGGTTGACGGTGCTCTTTGGGACCTGGGAGACGACACCGGACAGGGCGGTCTTGCCCATGTAGGCGCACAGCTCGACGGGGTTGGTGGGGGCGGTGCCGAGGCCGAGGAGGTAGGCGGCGAGGCCGGCAATGTGGGGAGAGGCCATGGAAGTACCGGAGATGGTGTTGGTCTTGCCGTTGAGCCAGGTGCTCTTGATGTCGGTGCCGGGCGCCAGGATGTCGACCAGCTCGCCAAAGTTGGAGTACTCGGCGAGCTCGTCGTCCTTGGTGGTGGCGCCGACGGTGCAGGCGGACTCCTCAGAGGCGGGGGAAGAGGTGGAGGCATCGGCGGCCTCGTTGCCGGCGGCCACGGCGAGGAAGATACCGGCGTCGACGATGTCGGCGGCGGCGGCGTTCACAGCCTTGGACGTGACACCGCCCAGAGACATGTTGACGACGACACCCTTGGGGCACTTCTGTTCCTTGGAGTCGCTGACGACAAAGTCCATACCGGCGATGACCTGGGAGTTGGTGCCGGAGCCATCGGAGTCGAGGACCTTAACGGCGAACAGCTTCGTCTTCTTGGCCACACCGTACGTCTTGGAGCCGATGGTGCCGGCGACGTGGGTGCCGTGACCCTGTCCGTCCTCGTCCTTCTTGTCGGCGTAGTTGGCCCGCCACTCAGCACGGCCCTCGAATTCGGGGTGCTTGATATCGATGCCAGTGTCGACAATGTAGGCACAGGTTCCCTCGCCAGCGCTGTCGTCGTAGGTGTAGGTGGTGCTACCAGCCTTCTTGCTCGAGAGTCTGGCAAGACCCCAGTCGGCGTTCCTCTGGGTGGCCTTGATGGTCATGATGGCATCTTGCTCGATGTATTCGACCTAAACATTCGGTTAGATTCTCTCGAAGCCAGAGATACATGGGAGAGGGAAAGGTACTTACGCTTTCGTCGTTTCGGAGGCTCTCCAGGTCCTCTTCGCTCAGGCTCGAGGCGAACCCGTTGAACTTGCCGGTGTTATACACGTGGTCGGCGTTGGCGGCGAATGTGCTCATGGCCGCGGAGGATACATCAGACTTGGCACTGCTCTTCATCTTGACGATGTATTTGCCCTCGATCAGAGTAGCTCCTCTCGGCTTGAGGACAGGGGCTGGCTGGGCTCTCTTGGTAGAGGGGGCGGCCAGAGCCAGGGGCAGCAGGGCGATCAAAGTAGAGGTACGCATGATGAATGTGTTGAAGTGAATGAATGAGAGATACGGTCTCCTGGACGTAGCGAATGAAGATAAAAAGGTTTGAGGGAATGGACTGGAATGGGCGAAGCTGTGTGAATGCCAAAGAGTGATGCCGGTTGTGGTTATCAAAAAGTTCAACACGGGGGAACCAACGCGACTACATATACTCGTCGAAGCTCACGGCTGACCCCCCGGTTTGCAACAACATTCCAGGAGGCAAGGAGCATGCGACATTGGCGAAGCCATGTCTCCGCATCCCGGGCACGAGAACCTGCCTATGATAGTAGGTCGACCGATATGCGCCCCATCATTAAGCCTATCGATTGGTGCTACGTCGGCAAACTGGCAAATATCGTCATGCAGATATAATATGTTTCCCAAACTTGGGTCATTTTAGGGTAGTGCTCTAGCAGCACGACAGCGGCCAATCGTAGGTAGCAATAGGCCAAGCATGAACGAAGGTCGGGTTTCTGATGCATGGTTTCAATTGTAGCCTGAATGGGTGGCGGCGCTCTGATTCGCTGGCCTACGGAGATGTTGGCTCCTCTCGGGAGTGATCGCTCTGGCTCGGCACTGGAGGCTTAACCGCTGGTTGGCCCGTCTCTCGAGACAATCAACGGCAGAGTTGACCAGCTAGCCAGGGCCGAAGATACAGTGTCGATCATCTGTGGAGAGTCGGTTCCTCCCTCCTGGTGCCATCCTGCCCAGCTGCCCTTCGCTGCCCTTCCCAGTCGGAGTCGGATCTTATCAGCAAGGCGGGAAATTAATTAGGGGCTCCAGCTAATGTTCATGCCGCCAATTATGGCACAGTCTGCCAGTTGCGGCTCAAAGCTAAGCGCGCCAAGCTTCGCTGGTCAAGGCACCGACGATGTGCCGAGGGACGATCGCCTTTCTAAGAGATAAATGCTCGAAGCTCATTGATGCGTGCCTGTTGATTGCATCTGGTTTAGGAAGGTCTTGATTGTCTGCCTTTGGTTTCTTCTGAGGCTTCGCCATTCTGATGGAGATCCTAATGGGGTTCGACATTCGCCTTCCTGCTTCTCTCGCCGCCAAGCCGCGGGACCTGCAAGCCTGTCAAGGATCTTTTTAAGTTGGACGAAGGGCATCAGATCAGGCATGTTCGGATGAGGCTGCGGGGCCGCCACCGCTGACTGGCTTGCCTATTAAGACGAAACATGGAAGACCGTTGTCGACATGTTCCAAAACATCCATCACTTGCCATTGGCCTTAATGGCGCTTCTATATCCCATCACGTCAGTTATCAACTAAATAACTTGCAATTGTCATTGGTGGGCCATGAGATATCGTATGATGATCCCAACGGGTGCTGTCAGGCGTGGCAGGATGGAGAAGCGAAGCTGATCACAGAAAGACAGTCGGAGTTAATTGGCGTTAGATAGGCCCGGAATGGAACGACGATCGCATCTTGGGACCTGTCTGTCTCGCATCGTCGCCGTCTTGCGTCGCATTCGCCGTTGTCAAAAGCAAACGAGTCTGGTTTGTTTGGAACCTGCAGTGATCCTGCATTTAGCCAATATGTCGCTTACTGGGACCGCGCCCACAAGACGACGTTCTCATTTTCGTTCTCGTCATGTTGGCATGTGCGGATATTCAGTCAATACTTTCAACATTCGAATAAAGCCGCTTGGCCAAAGGAATAGTCCTGCAGGACATGAAACTGGCCAGGTGTAATATGATCTGGACATGATTTGATTCTCGGTGCCTATTTGCTCATGCTACTCAACAGCTCCCAGATTTAAACTATAGCCAGATAGCAATATCAGATGGCAGCAACGACTACGCCGTACTTCAAAATGGTACAATATGTTAACTAGACGGTATAAATATAGCATTATTCCATTATTCCATCCAACTATTCTGTACGTCGAAATCGCGAGTTGGACTAACTATAGTTTGAATCTGGAAGCTGGTGGTACTCTCCATCGCATGATTGAAAACATGGAACTGTGGTCAAGAGGCAACAAGTATGGCCGGCTAGGTATATGACAAGGCGACGATAGATCCAGAATGACCTTGATATCTCAAGGAAGTGGATAGTGTGTTGAGGCGGATGTCGGATAGCGGATGGCAAAAAGACAATGAATGCCCCGACCGGCAGCCGGAGAGTGCCCTCCGCAAAATTAAAGTAATGCCCAAGCCCCAAGCCACAGCACTGGAAGGTGGCCAGTGGCTTGCTGCCCCCCGACGTCACATTGACGAATCCGGCAAGTGAGCTAGACAGGTGGACTGAATGACGACATGACGACATGTGAATCAACACGAACAACAAAATCAATCTCCCGTGAAAGAAACCATTCATGCCAAAAAATACAACCCAGGATCTTGTGTTTCGTCTTGAGTTCTATTCCTCACCAACTATAGCATCCGGTACTAATACTACCGTCAACGGCCAACCCTGGTGTTATTGATTCTCTAATACTGCCGATACCGAATCCCCACTCAGATACCGGGTCGCACGAGACCTTTGAATCACCATGTCGAGTGGATTCGTTGGCAACGTCCAGCACAAGGCCCAAGAGGTCGCGTAAGGCCTCCATGAAACACCGAGCCTCCTTATAGCTGCTAACACGCTCGCTTCTAGAAAAGAAGATCTCGATAAGGCAAGAGCTCTCGTGGCAGATGCTGCAAAGAGCCGCGCCTACCTGTACCCCTTCAAGTGAGTAGTGCACACTGCATCTCAACCACCTATCTACTTGTTGAACATGCAGCTGGTATGATGCATATGCACCGATACTAATGGGTTATTTAGGGGCATTTACTATTTCCTGACTCATCGCGCGCTATGGAAGCCATGCTACTCTAGAATCGTGCCCACGCTGTCCCTCTCGGCTGTGGTCATCTGTGGCATGTTCTTCTTCACCTACCTGCCCCAGCTCGCCGTTCTCGTCTTTGTGAACGGCCCCTTGGCTGCATTGACGACTGCTGTCTTGATACTCAATGAGAGCTCCGTCATCGTTAACCTCGTCTCGCGAAACTTCCTTCTTCAGGATGCTCTGCTTGACACGTTCGACGGCACGCTCGTCTCTCGCAATGAGGCTGGCGTGGTGAGCGAAGGCCGCCAGCTCAAGTCGGGTCGCGATCCCATGGAACGGCTTGGCAAGATCTTGAAGAGCCCCTTCGAGAAATACAGCCCCAAGGCCCTCATCCGCTACATCATGTACTTGCCGCTCAACTTCATTCCCAGTAAGTTAATGTGCACCCTTATAAGCGTTGATGAAGCATACTGATCGGACTTGTTCCATTTTACAGTTGCCGGCACCGCGATCTTCATCGTTTTACAAGGTAAGAATATCTATCCATGAAACAGAAACGTGCAAGTCTAATACCAGATCTAGGTCGCAGCCGCGGACAGTCCGTCCATGGTCGAGTGAGTACAGCCACGCACCTGTGTCAACACATAATCTAACTATGTGTGTCAAGTATTTCCAACTCAAGAAGTGGTCCAAATCTCGCCAATCCGAGTGGCTCGAGACTCACAACGGTGCATACTCATCGTAAGTAGCTCTCCCGGTCCCAGATCATCCAAGCAGACGAACAGAACCGTCTAAATTCCTTACCATAACTGGGCCTCGAGAAGACTTGTACTGACGGGGGACCTGCAGATTCGGAACTATTGCCACGCTTCTAGAGATGGTTCCTTTCGCATCCATGTTCTTTGCTTTCACCAACACAGGTAAGATTCTCCTTTCTCTAGTTATTTCCGGGCAAGCTAACCAAAGCCTTCAAGTTGGTGCGGCACTCTGGGCCGCTGACATCGAAGCCCATGAAAGCCAAATGGACGATACCACGGCACCCAGTCTCCGAGAGGCCGCAAAGAAGGCCGAGTAAGGAAGGTCGCACGAATATGCATGGACCCGACTTCTCCGAAATTGCTTGTACTTCAAGACCATGCATCGAAGGAGACACCGTGAAACAACGAGGGTTGGAGACTACGCGGACACAGATACAGTTTCCTTAGTCCCTCGTGGTAGGGAGTTTGATACACGATACCCTCTTGATCAATTAAACCGAAATTTCATTTACATCAACAGCTTCTCGCACGATCCTATGAATCCAAATGAAGCTCACTCATTAGACTAAAGTAACCTGTGGCACGTCGTTCAGAGCTGGCTGCACCCCGCGTAGCTGGACCTCAGAACGGACAAATGGGCTGTCATTCCCCATTTGGCAGGTTTGAAAACCTCACAGCTTTCCGTTACGTTATATGTCCTCCCCTGGGGTAATTGAAGTAGGTGGTATTCTAGGTTAAAGAGCACCCATTCCATCAGGATTCGAGAGACATGGCCGTCAGTCAAATCATGTCAGGCTCTATTTGAAGCTGTGTTCTAGACCTTGGTCTTCTGAGCAGGGGCTAATAAAAGACATACAATTTCCCGTTACAGGGGTCGCGCTCAAATCTCCGCCTTCAATCGAGTGAGTCGAGTTCACGGCGGAACCAGTTGTGGTGTTAAGGCGAGCCCGACGGCGCCTAGTTGCAACCTCGGACGGCATTTGCGTAGCGGTTATGACGGGCGCACATCGCTTGCTCCACGCTTTCCAACATTGCCGAGCCTTTATATCTCTGCCGAACTCGTTCATTGGTAACGGAAGCGCATGTGTTTACCACGCTTCACGCCGAGATCAACTGGGATCCCCGGGTTCTACCCGCCTTGTGCCTGTGCCTGGTGTGCATGTCGTGCAAGTGCTCAAGTCGCCAAGAGAGCTTGTACCGGCTGAGCGAGACACCGCCTAGGGCATCTGTCACTCTGATAGGCAACCTGCATGCTGGGATACACGCTCTAGTATTTCTGCCCCTGGTCTGTAACAAGACCTGAGAATGAATCCTTTATCTTCAATACTCCCATCTTGTCCGTTCCTCTTCTATGACATCTTCGTGTATTATCAGTCCGTCTTATTGAATAACGGCCCATGAGTTCATCTATAAGCTGGATGAATCCCAGGGTCCACGTAAGTGGTATATGGCAAACAGGAGGCCGAGAGCTATCTGGAAGCGGTAATGCCCAATACGTATGAACCATCTGCGCTTCCTGTAGGTTGCCTACGATTCTTGTGAGCATCTGTGGCGATTATCAAGGGATTTCCATTAATTTTGACCACTGACCATCCTGCCTGCCGCCGAGAACCCCTGTTAGTAGATACATCAACCCCCGACAAATGCAAAGAGCCTCGACACGGCTCAAAGGGGTATTGACCTAGCAAATCATTTATCACATCACAATTCTGCGATTGACGATGGTTCCGTGTCCTTGAGAGGCCATAGTACATACCATGCATATGAATTATTACTATAGGATTGAAGTAGACAGTGTTGTTAGATGGCAAATATGCTGGAACTTATCCATGCTTGGAAAGCCGTCTGTTGGTATAGTAAGTGCACACGACGTAGAGGTGAGACCGAATGCTACCCGAAAGAATGCGAGGCAAACCAATAACGAGGTCCACAGGTACTGACAAGGAGCCGAGTGCAGATATACCGTGCAACTCTCCGATGTCGAAGATCTTGCATACAGCAGCTGCCGGCCGCCGTATCTCCTCAATGCATGTTCCTCATCTGCTCGAGGGCACCACATAACTACTCTGAAATGCATCTGATGGGTTACCAAAATCGATAGTGGCCTCGGCGTGCCCTACTTCTAGACGCAGACATCTTCTACCGAGCGAAGGGGACTGCAGTTGAGCAACGTCGAGACGCGAAAAGTGGACCGTTGCTACTTCCCATTCGGTCGGTTGGTGAAGCTGTCTGGCTGTAATTTGCCTCGAGGAGGTGACATCTAGGTGATTAACGGTGTAACTCCTCAAGCATACACGGCCTGTCTGGCTGCAAGATTGGGAGTATATCAGATCAGACAGGCCATATATGGGAAACCGACATTGTAAGTCCTGTACTGCTCAAGCGGTTTGCGCCTGCAACCTACAACCTGCAACCTGCAACATCCAACTCTCCGGACCCATTCGGGAAGTCGCTGGCGGCCGCCTGGCATCTTTGGACGAAACCGTGACTTCCTTCCCTTTCATTGCGCCGTTTCTCTCTCCACTTGACATTTGTCCGCGTTCAAGGCAAGTATGAAATCCCTCTTTTCTCTCAGACACTGAAATCAGGCAATGACCAAGGAAATCTCAGTTCTTGGGAAATTGCGGATTTTCATCAATCGAGTTCACAGCCGCCACTTCATCACTCATCCACCATCTCATCACTTCCATCGTTCACTCGTCCATCCCCCGATATTAATATCCAATATATCTTCTTTCCCTTGGTAGACTTAAGTGTTCCTTCCCTTTCGGATCGACCCAAGTCACAACCCTCCCTATTCGGCCATCCAGGATCGACGCTGCACACTTACGGCCTGGCCTGGTGACGTGCCTGAGCCAAGGTTCGTCCTGTCCGTTTGATGAGCATGAGAGTACATACTCTCGTTGCCGACTTCATGTCGGCAGTGCTGCTTTTCGGTTGGTTCGCCAGCGTCCTAGCTCTGCCTGATTTGGGAAAGCCCGTCGACGTCCGTCATGAGCAACATGCAGAGCATGCTGCTGAGACCCCCAACTATGGTGTCTATGGCGGACCGTCCCCTGAACACCATGGATACAACTATCCCTATGGACCATATGGACCCTACGGACCTCCTCCATCGCCGAGCTCTACGGTGACACAGACATCAAACTCATCGTCGACTGCGACTGCTTCGCTTTCCGGTTCAGCTCTATCAACCTATTCTGCATCTGTGCCTGTGACTACCTCAGCCGAAAGTACTTCAGCATCGGAAACGAGTGGCTATGGAACTTCTACCTCCACAGGCGGCTCTATCACTAGCATCTCTCAGTCAGTAACTCAGAGTGGCTCGGCAATCAGCTCTCAATCAAGTCCAGTAAGTGAGCAAAAGATTCGTGGATACGTGGCCTCGCAACCAATTGTTGTGTCTTGGATGTCTTAAGGCAGCATGGGCTAATTCTGACAAAGATTTCCGGTATTTCTGTTACTTTGAGTACCTCGGGGTCCATCATTACCATTGTTTCAGGTAGTTCATCAGCTGGCGGAGGGCCCCTTGGGCAAACTCTTCCACCTCCTGGACAATCGACAACAGGCACAACACTTTCGCCAAGCTTGTCGACATTGAGTACCGGGAGTGTATTGCCGCTTCCAAGTAGCAACTATACCGGAAGCTATGTGTCATCGAGCTCGCCTACCTCTCAAGCCAGTGAGACCAACTCAGTGACGAGTCCAGCAGCCTCTTCATCTCCTCCATCTGGCTTAAGCACGACCAATGGACAGACCGTGTCTACCAGTCCCCTGAGTACACCATCTGGTGAGGGTTCTACTTCAAACTCTGCCGGTTTGACATATTCTACGTCTAGCAGCGCACCTTATTCAGCTGGCAATTCGACGTCTAGCTCTGCCGAGACTAGCACATCTGGACAAGGGTACACATCCACTATATTGAGTGCCAGTACACTGGAGAGCAGCACATTATCATATGGACAGTCGCCATCACCTCCAGCTTCTGCTCCTTCTATGTCTCTGACGATGAGCTCCCCTGAGGCGTCTGGCGCAACTGGCTCATCGTCTGAAGGGTATGGGAGTGGTACCACAAGTGGCCTTACCTCAAGCTACTCCTCACCCACTTCAACAGTCCTATCAAGTCCATCAGTCTCTAACGTTGCCGAAACCGATACAAGTATTCCTGCTACAGGAAGTCTTACGATCACTACCAGCGTTGCGTCTAACTCATCGTTCCTTAGCAGTGCATCTTCGTCTTCAGCTAATAACACTTCTCTTTTTTGGTCCCAGACTTACACCACATTCTCTGTCACCGAAACTGCAGGTACTTTTACTGGCTCGGTCTCACCTCTGCCAGCCACCAGTCCGAAGTCCGGGTCGGGGATAACGCCGCCGTTTCCACTCACGAGTCCCAAAAGTGCTTCAGTAACCGGACCTTCTATCGGTTCCGGGACAGGCTCGTATTCTTCACAGCCCACTACCGAGTCTACGATGACATCCGCCCCGTTTCCAATCTCCAATGCCACTACGACTGGGGGCCCAACTGGATCTGTGCCATTTCCGTCGTCAACAAGTGAAACTATTGGTTCGACGACCAATCCTAGCTCAGAGACGCCATTGCCTAACCCCTCGGGGCAAGGCCTCCCGACCACACCGGGTTCACCAGCCGGGTCGTTTTCCAGCCCCGTTGGCACAAATACCACAGAGTTGTCCTCAATTTCTACCCCATACCCCTTGGGCAATACCACAACAAGCAGCGCGCTTGGAACGACTTCAGTATCTAACATCGTTACTGGATCTGAGACTATTGCTAGCTCTGAATCACACAGTATAAGTGGGAGCGGAAGTGAACTTGCTACTTCTACAGTAGCCCCGCCGTTTCCATTGCCCAACACCACCTTCTCAGCGACACCCACTGGAACGGCCCCGCTAGTTCCGCCTTCAAGTAGGATGACTTCGGCACCTCCTGGGTCGTCTATAATATCTCTTGTCGGTACCGAGACGACAGGTTTCTTCAACTCCTCCACCTCTATCAGCCAATTTATCTCCGGCACAGGCTTTAGCAATCCTGCGCCAGGTACAGAGGCGCCATCAACCACCGCACCTTTTCCAACCGGGAACTCCACGGCAACCTTGCCGGGTTCGGCAGGAACTGCCATCAGCTCTCCGAGTGGGCAGGCGACAAGCTTCAACATCACTTCCACAACGCCAGCTTCGGCTATTCCAGGTGTACCACCTATCACTACTGCACCGGTCGGTTCTGGCACTCCCAACCCTAATGTGTCAAGTTCATTGGCGCCCTTCCCTATAACCAACGGGACTAATCTGCCATCCGTCTTCTCGACTGGAGCTTCGGCATCGAACACGGGAGCTGGGCCAGCATCCGTCACGATCTCGTCACCTGCTGAATCACTCACAAACACACCATTGGAGTCCGGCCCATCCACATTTGCCTCAAATTCCAGTGTTCTTCCCACCATGTCTTTAGGGTCATCGGAAGTGAATACGTTTTCCACAGTGCCGTACCCTCTGACGAATACTACAGGCGGTCCAGGTGGTCAAACAGTTGTTCCAACGGGCAGCATACCTGGAAGTGCACCCCTAAGCACTGGTAGTTCGACACCGCTTACATCTGAGATTACATCCTCAGAATCACAGCCACCATTCCCTCTCTCCAACATCACTGCCTCTAATCCAGGCCCCACCGGCAGTTCTGGACTTACTACTGCGCCCTCCGAATCAAACTTGATCACACCTTCCGCATCGGAAATCAGTGCTCCTGAAAGTAACCCAGCTGGACAGACCGTCTCTGTCTCTAGCATATCTCTGCCACCATTCCCTACTTCAAACTCCAGCGTAGCATCGCCGGGCCCAACTGGAACGGGGAAGACTGCACCAAGTACAATTAGCCCAACTGTCGTGCCACCTTTTACTATGTCCAACTCTACTGGACGGACCCCGGGACCAAGTGCTGGTCCTGCAGGCGTCACATCGACAGGATTGGGAATCTCGAACACATCATCTTCGCTGGAGCCAGTCACCGCGCCATTTCCATATCCAAACTCCACGGTGCTTCCTACTGGCCCTTCGGGAGCATCTGGAAGCATCGCTACACAGCCAGGCACTATATCCGGTACTGGTGTACCCGGTTCTCAGCCTAATTCGATATCCCCCGTAGTAAGTGGCCCAGCTGGACAGACTGCCAGCAATAGTGTTGTCAGTGAAAATATAACTACATCAACTTACCCTCCGACTGGAACGCCTCGTGGAACATCACCTACACAGTCGGTCTCCTCTACAGTGTCAAGCGCACCTTACCCATTGTCAAATTTCACGACTCTACCTGGAACAAGTGTGTACCCAAGTGGCAGCGGTGCCCTATCTACGACACCACCTTACCCCTTACCTAATGCGACGGAAACAACGGGGCTTGCAAGTTCAACAAGTGGGCTACCTGGGACTGCCTTTTCTTCAAACTCTTCCGCTTCGTTCAATAGTGGGACGTCAAACCCTTTAACTTGGACTGCGACCGAGTCTCCCCCTTTCACTGTATTGAACTCAACCACGATGCCTAATCCAACTCAGCCATTGCAAAGCAGCTCTTCACTTGCGTCATTCCCACTCTCGAACTCTACAGGCAGCTCTAACCCGACCAGTCCAGCTGGTACAGGCCCTGGCGCGACTGGAACTTCAACAATTGTAGTGTCAACTGGTAGCAATGGTGAATCTGGTGGCCCGACAAGAACACCTTTGGTTTCAACCCCGTTCCCTATCTCGAATACGACTGGAAGCATGGGACCAACTGCCTCGCCTGGAGCTCCTTCCGGCCAAGGTGTTCCAACTGGAAGCAGTGTTGGTCTTGGCACTGAAACACAGGCACCTATACCTTCGGTCATCAGCTCAGGCCAACCACCGTTCCCAACCGCCAATATCACTGCCACGTCTTCCGGGCCGAGTTCTATTTTATCCACCGGGGTATCCGAGACTATCAGTAGTGTGACCTTCACTTCTGCTCCGTTCCCCCTATCAAATGGTACCACTACAGTGCCTAACCCAGCATCGAGTCTTGGCCCAGAACCGCCATCT
The DNA here is from genome assembly GCA_017163955.1 of Apiospora koreana. Lineage (NCBI taxonomy): Eukaryota > Fungi > Ascomycota > Sordariomycetes > Amphisphaeriales > Apiosporaceae > Apiospora > Apiospora koreana. The sequence continues at coordinate 1,339,698 of JAFHKQ010000010.1, forward strand.
ATCACCACTGAGAGTAGCGGCTCATATATAGGAAGTACTGCAAGCTCTGCGCCGTATACACAGAGTAATGGCACATTCACGGTTACTGGTGGAACTGTTAGCGCTCCATTGGCAACTGGGTCGACGTCCTCGTCAATCGAGTTGAGCAGTACTGGCCTGCCTTCGTCGGGGTCTTCTACCACAGCCCCTTATCCGCAATCAAACGTCACAGTGACCTTGGGCCCGACTGGAACCTCAATCCCATCTCCTGCGACGAACACTGAGTCTACTGCGCCACCAGGCCCAGGTGGTCAGACGGTTGGTCCACAACCCGGGCAGACATCTACAGTAGTTGTCTCATCAATCACGGCGACCTATGTGGATACGACTTGCTCCGAGGAAACACCACCTACGACAACTCAGCCGAGTTCGACGACCTGTTCGGAAAGCGAAAGTGTATCTCTAACGAACACAGATGTTACTCCATACCCTCTTTCCAACTCTTCTGTGCCCTGGGCTGGAGAGACAACTTGCACAGACTCGTGGACTTATCCCTCAGTCTCTACCCCCTCCACGTTGACTACAACTAACACACCGTGTAATTTCACCAGCTCATGCAATGAGACTACTGTATTACCAACAAGTGTTTCTTTGTCATGTACAGAATCTATATGGGGTATGCTTCCTCCGTCGTACAATTGAAGAGACTTGACTGACCGGAGTTTTAGGCAATTGGACTACCTTTCAGACCTCAACCACAACGTCTGAGATATCCTCGCCGGCTGAGCAGTCAAGCTCTAGCTACGGCGGCTTTTCCATCTCCCTCCCGGCTAGTCTGAGCATCGTTCCTCACCTTCCAGGCGCACATCCACATAACGCGAACCCAACAGGCCCTATAAACTTCAATCGGCGTGATAGACCATCGTACAGGGCTTATGATTACAATGACAACCCAGGCCGTGTAGGGCTAATCCTCGATTGGTTGAAACATCTTCGGCGACTTGTATAGACGCCGGGGCAATTTAGGACAAGTCGGAAAACGCAGGGCTAGGCGACCGACAGCTCTTGGAGGGTTTCCCTCTTGCAGAGTAAGGATCATGGATACATTGTACGGCGTTTTTTCTGTGATGGAATTTTGCAGGATGATTTATGATGGCAACTTACTGTATCGCTTCACCTTTTTGCTTCTTTGCATACACGGTTGGACTGGTAGACACAGACCTTGAAATAGGCACCACATAACGACAATTGGCATCAATTCTCTTGACAATTACGATATTATTGATTATGACAATCTGACATGTGCGGGCTAATGGATATGTACATGGTGTCTTGTGATGGTAGTTAGTATATGATAATGATGTCGTCGCTTCATAAGTTCATGGCCAGTACCAAGGCTGACATGGGAGAACTGTTCGGTCCAACCTAGCAGGATTTCTCTTCCATCGTATAATCCAAAGATTCATCTTGGGTCTTCTGCGACGCGCGGTCTTCTTTGCCTGCATTCCAATGGTCAAGATTCATTCTGAACATGTGATTATCCAGATGGCCGCCCGTGTGCAGGTCCGGGTCCTCCCCCGCATCTTCTTTGACGGGCGTCACCGGTCTGCTGTTCAAACCGCCACCCAGGGCCAAACCACCAGAACCAGCACCAGCACCACCGCCTCCAGCTCTGAGACTGCCCAACGAAGCCCGTCCTCGCACCAGCGGCGGCGGCCCTGCCGTGTTGAGTATGTTGCTGGCCGAGAGCGACCGGCTGTGACGGTTGGCCCGCGCCGTGTCGGGCCGCTCGAGGCCGGCGGCGTTCTGCGCCGCCGAGAAGTCCCGCGAGCTCCACGAGACGCGGTGCACGCGCGCCGCGCGCGGGAGGCTGCTGGCCGAGTAGCGCGAGTTGAGGCTGCCGGCATGGCTTGGGCGCCGGGGCGGCGGGCGCGGGATTGCCGCCGCCATTGTGTTTGTATTAGCTGTAGTATTAGCATTAGTAGAAATGTCCGTTTCCAACATGTCATCTTCGTCCTCATCTTCAATCTTGGCTATGCGTCTCACGGACCGCACGGAGAAGTATGGCTCCTGGGGTACTTTTGGAACGTCGCCTTTCTCCACGTCATCCGCCCCTTTTCCTTTTGACGAGCCCTTCTTGTTGGGTTTGGGCTCCTTCTGCTTGACTGGCAGCGGCGCACGCTCATCTAGGGCCTTTTTGGCGATGTGCTCGTAATACTTGATCCGGGTGCCCTCGAGCCGCCGCGAGGAGAAATACTCCCGATTGCGGTAGAGCGACATCCAGGAGGAGACGGCGCCGGTAATGACCAGGATCAAGACGGCGATCACCAGAAGAGCCTGGATCACAATGATGAGAACGCCAATGACGGTAGCCTGCATGCGGCTGATGGCCAAATTGGGCAGGAACGCGATCGATAGACCCGTAGTGGCGATCTTGACGAGACCGAGCATCCAGACGGCCACCGCGGTGTTTCTCTGACCCTCGTAGGGGTTGATGGCCGCGATCGCGACCATGGCCAGTATTTCCACGATAAACAGGCCAAAGACCTGGGCCACAGGGCTCCGGGCCGCAGCACCGATGAAGAGGGCGCGTATGAACTGGTACGACAGCCAGAAGACGAAGTACCACCACCGCGACGAGCGATACCGGGCCGAAAGCCATCCGAAACTCTTGACGTAGGTCTCGTCTTCGTGCACTTTGGGCCGTGCGGATGAATCGCCGCGATGGACAAAATGCCAGTGAACAAAAGGTAACGAGACGGCGGGCTTCTGGTTACGCTCCTTCTCACTCAATTGGCTGAGTCGAACAATCGAAACCCACGGCATGCAGCCGAGGATTTGAGTCGACAAGAAAAGAATCCGATCAGGCTCTGAGGAAAAAGTGGCAGAGCGAAGCCGGCATCGTAGGGCGTGCGCAGCAATGCCGCCGACTCCGAAAAGAAACAAGAGGAACACGATAGCCGCTACCGCGACCGGGCCCGCTCGACCTTGTTGGTTGAACTGATACATCGATAGAACCATCATGGAAAAGAAGGCGATGAAAAAAGTCCGCAAAAGGGCAGAACGGAGATATCTGGTCCAGTTGCTTCGGAAGAACTCGAGGCGATCTTGTTGAATCCGCTTGAGCTTAGCGAGCCCCTCAAAGGAAAATTTGAAAGCAGTGATGAAGAAGGCCACAATGCAGAGAGCGATGATCATCCAGATGAAAGCTAGCATGAAGGCATCGGGCGCAGGTATTTTGAGCTCTGATAGCGTGCCCCCAAGGCCAGACCAGTCTCCAGGGGTTGGCATACCCGGCGTCACCGGATTTCCGCTCCAGTTGTAATCGTACGGATCATCAGGATTGTACGGCTGTCGCTTCATCAGAGATGCCATTTCGGTGGCCAATCCCGCAGTGCTTTCGAGCGAACGTCCATAGATCTGCTGAATGAGACCGCCATTGTTGTTGATGATAGTCGAACCAGCACCTCCGACTTGGCTGCCATTGCCGCTGATCCCAGCAAACCTATTAATCGAAGTCACCATATGCGGGACAGGGATCAGGCCAGCCGACCAGGCAAAGTTGCTCCACCAAGCGGGCAGTACACTCGGCCACTGCAGCGACAGTGCCCCGGAGAAGAAGACGTTCTGAATTGTCTCAAAGAGGATAAGAACCGAGAAGGAATGCGCGTAGTGAGTGCGCATATGTGGGATGCTGACGCCGTACGCCGCAGCCGCGAACGAAGCTACGATGGTGACCACAGCAAGTATACCCAGTACAGAGCTCACGGCCGCGGGGTGAGAAAAGGAGGCGCCATTTTTCATGACGGCTTGGAAGCAGGCGATCTCGGACTGGCTGGAGTTGGCGAACAGCTGAACCCGAACGGTGCCTTCGAAATCCGGGATCTCGTAGGCGATCTGTGGAATCCCTGAAACTGAAACTTGTTGCTCTCCCACTGGGAAAACAGCCCAGGCACTGATAGGGACTGTGGCGTTCATTGGGCACATGCTAAGGTTGCCATACTATTAGCTGATCTGTCCAGCCCCACCAGACCATGTTTGCTTTTTGGACGTACCTGTAAATGTTCATCTTACAGGGGTCGATTGTCATGCTGAATCTGTTTTCGCCATAAGCGTCAACTGTTATGTACACTGGTCCAAGTCAGCATTTGGATTACAACATTTACCTGCTCTTGTAATCTACCTACTCATGAGGTTCTCGCTCCGTAGGTTCGTATTCCCGCTTAGATGCCACGAGATTGTCGAGTTGTCAAAGTAGAACGCTGCATCAAGCTTGGTGACGTTCAGCAGACTCTCTCCGCCCAAGCAGTCGCCAAAGTCGCTGGAATATAATGCAGGCGTCCTATCCACGGCCAGCTCGTTCCGAACCCCATCAAGACTGACGCCATTGGTGTAGGCAGTTTCCCTGGCCCAAGATGTCGAAAAGAAGGCTGCGCTTCCGAGAACAGGGAGCCATGTTTTTATTCGGCCCAACGCCACCATCTTCGCGAGTTGTATTTTTCAATATCCCGGAGCTCCAAGATCGTGGACGCGGGACTGGCCTAACGTCGAGCGGCACCAACAGCCCCCGTCGTTCCCGCAACCAGCACCTGTTATGTATTGGCGATTCGAACCCCTTGCGTGGGCGCGCCACCGCGAAACGTCGTGTACTTCTAGGTTTCTCACGCCCAACACCTATTATCCTGAGGTCCCCAAATCGCTGGATATATATGGGTTGGGCTGAAGGCAGATCGTGGCTCCACCGTGGTAGGGCCTAGCGGCGCCGATCCAGCTGGTTTGACTTCTGGATAGTCCCGTCGCGGCGGGCCGGACGTTGAAATGGCGTAGATTTAGCAGTCTTTTAGTCGCGGGCACTAGAAGCTGTTAAAGCTGTCGCCGGGACGAACCGCCAATTAACAAATTACGGCAAACAGAGCTTCGAGAGCAGGCGTCGTATGAAAGATGCGATGCCTGAGGTGGAGGAAACCCTGCAAAGCAATGGCAAACGCTGTGATTTCTGGCGACGGAAGGGAGGGGACTCCGGATATACGGGAAAATGCGATTGGAGGATGCCTCTTGGGATATCGCGGGCTACCTATTGGTTAATATGGGCCAGCAATGCTACGACGACGAAGGTAGTGGTGGTGGGTTGGCCGGCTTAAGCGAGAGAGGGTTCGATTCTTCCCGTGTAAACGGAAGATCGTGGTCGAAAGCATAAGCTTCCGGCGTGCAAGTCTGGAGAACAAAAAGAAAAAGTCGGACGGGCCATGTTGAGAGAGGTTCAAGATGTATTTGCCCAAGCCCCAAGGCACTTGGACAAATGGGTGGGTATTGGGCGTGAGACATAACATCGAATCGCGAATCGTCGTCGGTCCAATACGAGAAGGTTGCATTGGGTAATAGGCGGGCAAGGGAAGCGGCAAGCACAGATGTGATGTGAGCAGATCTGGATGGGGAACCCAGTAGGAACCCAGTAAACAACCTCAATGTACGGCACGGCATGGCACTGCACCCACTATCCATCGCTACTTGTATCGCAATTCCCATCAATCCCGGGCCTTCCCGGCTGTCTGAGCTATTGCACGGCGACAACTTTAAATAGCTTCCGGCAGTATTAATCTCTAATATCGTGCGATGCATATCTCAATCACGAAATGTTTCTCCCTCTTGTCTTAGTGGGCTGGCCTACAATAGGGCAACGAAAGACAGCAAGAAAACAAACATGCTGGGGAAGGACCATCTGAACTGACCCCCTCCCCCACCACCAACATCGACACATCGTTATCATTCAAACTACCAACCGCTGCTAGCAATCGAACCATCCTCGGATGCTCCCCTCACTGACCATGTCTACATCCCATTCAGCATATCGCTGGTGCCTATTGCGCTTCGCATATGCTTTCTTGTTTCCTTGATGTTTTCTATGGAATATACGACATCTGCGTGATACGAGGGACAATGCGGGGTCTCTATTCCGCAACGAGCCCGCTGAAAGCACTAATAAATATACCATATCATGCAGTCAGTACAGGGCCTTGAAGGAGTGCAGGCTATGTAAGTAGATATTGAAGACGGACATCCGCGTGTGGACATGGTCAATCCCCATACTTAGACCAGGGCCTTCAAGGTCGGGGTTGTCTCGCCAGCGGCCATGGTGACAGCCTCAGTGATAACACCAAAGATGTCCGAGGTATCTGACTCCACCAGAAAGCATGGAGCTTCACGGAGTCAAAGCTGGTGCGATCTGCAGTGTAAAGCTATACGTCACGGGTTCGATACTAATGAGGTTGGCGATATTGACCAGGTGCGCTGTTGGCATGATGCGTGTCTCGTCGTGTGCGATCTGGCCACCGTACTTGCCTACCCAAAGCCTGGCAACTAATGGTACTTCTCATGGTCTGATAGCTTGGGCTAAGAATGTTGGTTACCATGATGGCCTCGTAATGATGTGGGAATCAACGGCATCATCCAGCAGGAAAGCTGGTAGTTGAGCTCAATTCTCTTGCCCTTGGTTCTACAGCGTCCAAAAAACTATACGTTCTCAGGTCTACAACACCATGGGCCATTCTATTCAGCGGTAGCTGTGTGTACTGATCTATCCTCCATGTCATGGAAGACTGCCCAACGATGTGAGTGCTTGATCTATACGGGTGATGATTTGCCAGAGATATCCTTGCGCAGGGAGGCTAAGGGCACATGGCAGTGCCTTGTCATGATTTCCCGGGGAATATTTTCATAGTACATTAACCTACTTGTGATTGCAGACCCTTATTACATGTTCATATAGTTCGCATTGCTTTGTTGTACATACTGCAGTTTGCACTTATACGCCCATCATATGCCTCAACGGGGTTGTGGCAAACTGGCTTCAAGGGTAGTTTCTCCAGCCCAGATCTTCTCAAAGATGTCATGTACCTTATATCTATTGGACACTTCTCGCTCCCCCAGCACCAGGGAAAACACAGCCCATATATAGATGCGAACATAAACCAATGGAAATGGACAACTGCTTTCACCAGATGACACCGTACCGGGTATTATCAGTCCCCTTGTGATACGATTCGTCTAGGAAGCTATCGATGAAGACAAGGCAACTAGGAGCCCGAGTCTGTAAGGCCGACAAGATAGTGCCTCAAAAACGCGGCTGTACTCACTGTTCTTGGGCACCTCGGTCTCTGGGTGGTCTACGTTGGTGAATACCCAGATGCCGCCGCAAAGGACGTGAGCATGCCAGTAGAAAGACAGTATAGATCTACTAGCTGATGTATTAAAGATACAGTGAATGAAAGGGTAGATTGAATGATATGGCATGATAACAATGCGGATGGAGACGTGTGAAACATGTATATAAAATGATTCGGCATGATAAAACACATTTGCAATACAAATCGCCCATGAATATGTTGGTTGAACTTATACCAAGGGGACGAGTAGCTAACCTGGAGTAAAACCTCAGTTCCCCTTCCCCTCCGATTGAAACAATGCAATCCATCATCCAGGGGTGGTCTCTATCTACACTTGGCAAGGCACATTTAAAGAACATCACATATAGAAGAAGACGATGTATCAAAGAAGGGTGGTTGTGGGTATTTAATCATGCATTTTGAAGTCATTCATTTCATCAAACCACCATGGCAGTACCGTCAGCCAGCTAGCTATTCAAGGAACCACCACGAAACTTGCCAAAAACCACAGAAACTCGCCTGCCTGCTCTTGGACTCATCATCATCATCATCATCAGCTAGCTGACTACAGCAAACGCATGAAAAACAACACAACAAGAGTAGCAGTAAGTAGATAATAAAAAGAGATAACACCAAAAAGCAATAACCGAATGTGGAATGAAAAGAACTCCATGACTATGCAAATGCATCAATCAAAAGGCGGAACCAGACTGATGGGGGTATTAGCCATCCATAAACCAGTCCAAATGGCCAGTCTCACTCAATGCCAAACCATCATGACTTCCCCTTTCATTTCACTGACCCAAGTGTCAACTACCTTCGCATAGGTCCCGCATTTTCCTCCTCTTAGCTCAAGCAACTTGCCCGCTGATCTGGGGTTTATTGCCCCTTCCCCTCAATCCGAAACTCGACGTCGAAAAAGAAACCTCGTCCTCGTCAACGACAAAACTAGTTCTCCTCATCCTCCTCGTCGATAGGTGCTGGCGTCCGGCGCTCCGTCCTTCTCTTGGGCCTGCGGTGCCTCGAACTGCTTATGTTGGAGGCACTATCATCAGGCGCCAAGCTCTCCGAGTCGTCACCCCAATCGCTCTCCGACTCTTCGTCGCCGTTGGCCCAGTTGGGTCGCGCATAGCCGTCCTGCGTGCTATCGCCGCTAAACTGGGGCAAAACGTCGATTCCGTTCGCGCCCTTCCTGTTCTGCATGCTCATCGTGAGCCCAGCGCTGCGCTGCCGGAGGGCGTTGCGCACCATCTCGGCGCGGCGGTGAAGCTTCTCAAAGGCGTCTTCCAGCTGCTCCATGCCTTGGTATATCTCGCGCTCCACCTCGGCGAGCACGGCCATCTCGACTTCTTCGTCGTGGGAGACAGCTTGCCGGCTGTACCCGGGCGCGGCAGATGATGAAAGAGAAATGAAGGAAGCAGGGGTGGCGTTACGGCTGTACACACCAGAGAAAGGGGTTGTGTTGCGTGAGTTGCTCATTCCAGACGAAGGCCTGTATCCCATGCCAGATCCCATGTTGCCGCGCGAGGGCGGAGGCGAGAATAGACCATTGGCCGGAGTTCCGCCACGAGAACCTGGGTTTTCGGCTGTGGGGGTGGTGCCATCGTCGTTATCCACACCGGACCAAAGGAATCCATCAAAGCGTCCGGATGTTAGGATCTCCCATTCTTGAGGGTTAATGTCGACAATGGTAACAAGAAGATCATGATGGAAGGGGTTCTTGACGAGGTACATGGCTGTCTCCGCATCGCGGGGTACTTGCGGCAGGCGATATAAACGCTGAAGGGAGAGACCGCATTTCACGATGAAATCAATGCGGGGTTTGCGAGGGTTGGGGGTGGGTGCCCGGACTGACGGTGCCAATTCCCGTGTGCCTAGCAGCAAAGCGTTGAAATATGGTCGTTCCTCCTCGTCGAGGCTTGTCAGGATGGCAAACTCGAGTGTTTCATCGTCCATCTCTTGAGGCGGTGGTGCGGGCTCTTCGGCGTTCGAGTCCATCCACTTGTCGACCGCTGACCTGACCTTCTTGGACTGTCGCAAGTAGTGTTCCCTAAATTCTTCGGCGATATCTGGATCGAGCTGCACAGGCGACGACGATCGAGGAGGCAAGTCGCCCAATTTCTCTACCCCGTTCGCCCCCAACATGGCAAAGTCGAAGGGTGGCCATTGGGGCAACTCGACACGCCCTCCGACTCGCTCTAAGACTTCGCCCCAGCCCAACCCGCGGTGTTCATTGGGCGTCCTCTCGCACATGACGCAGCTGCAACCCTCTTCGGGCAGATCTCGTGAAAAGACATCCTCCAGGCGGTCAAGCAGACGCCTTGCCACAGACTTGTGGCCCGTGGCCACTGCCACTGAGCCCTGCTTGTGAACGACGTTCTGGTATTGGTCCAGTAGATTGAAGAAGGGGGTGAATAGCACATCAGGTCCAACTAGAGGAGGGTTCGACGCTCTCATGCTATAATGCCGAGGCAGAACGGAAAGGAAGTGTTTCGATATTGGCTGTTGGAGGCCACCGTTCTGAAGTAAGTAGTCTATCCTGGGCACCTCTTGGATGTCCAAGGGCGGCGGGGGAGGGGGTGGTGGAGGGGGAGGCCCGAAGTCCGTCATCGGTGTCGCTGATGGTGTCGGGCGTTCTTCATCGGGATACCTAGGGGTATAAGAGCGCTTCTCGCTTGGTAGGTAATTGGGGGGCGGGAATTGCGGCGTTGCTGTTGGCGTTCTCGGTGAAGAGTCTTGCACGGATGCGGGCGAGTCTTCAGCGTCCAAAGACTCTAATTTCCTATCCCGCTTCGAGGCAGTCCGCTTCGGAGGAACGGAGGTAGCGGCAGACCTGCCTCCCGCCGTTTTGTCGTCGCTCATTACAGAATACTCGTCATCGGCTTCAAACCCGGGTTGCAGCCTGGCGGCTGGTGACTTGTAAGTAGCCTGGCTAGACGTCCTGGACAGCTTGGACTTGTCATCTCTTTTGGAGCCGGACCGAGAGACGCCGCCAGAAGTCCTTGATGTCGGCCTGTCGGGCGGGTCCATGGATCGAGGTGTGGAATTATGGCTTCTTCGCTTCTCGCTCGACATGTCTGTCTCGGGCGGGCTCGGCGGTCTCCCATCTTTCCTGGTGCTCGTCCTTCGATGCAGGTTCTCTACCGACTTGGATCTCTGTCTCTCACCAGATCCCAGATCCGTCGGCTCAGGTGTGTAGGGGTCGTCGTCGTCCCGCTTGCCCGCGGTGGAGACATCCTCGCGACTGTTGACGCACTCCCGGCTATGCACTTTGCTGAAGGTCGGGTAGGGCACGGAGACTCTGCTTCCAATCCTGTTCATCTCCGGGACCAGGTCACTCATAGATGCATTCTTCTTTGCCAGGTCCCGATGCCGCTCTCGTCGCTCTCGTTCTCTGTCCTTGTCCTTTTCGCGGTCCCGATCTTTCTCGTCCCGGTCCCGGTCCCGGTCCCGACCCTCTTTCTCTCGGGAGCTGCGGTGGCGGCGATGGGATGTGGAGGTGAGCTGTGAGTCGCCGTCCATAAGTTTGGAACTTCGCGAGGACTTGGACTTATGCAGCGACGAGCGGTGGCCGTCCTTATCTCGGTCCCGTTCCTTTTCCCGTTCCTTTTCCCGTTCCCTTTCCCCCTTCTCGCCTCTGGGCCGCTCCATCTTGCTGCGCGAGCGACGGTGTTCGGTTCGGGACTTGTCTTCGCTGGCAGTCAGTGCGCTGGCGGTCAAGGAGCTGCCCGACACCATATCGTCTCCAGAAGTTGCGCCCATGATGGGTTAAATCGAATGGGATTTTATCTATAATCGCGAGCTGAGCAGGCGAGTTGGTTTAGGAACTGAAACCATAAGAGCCCAGCTGGGCCCGATGGGACAGAAGGAGTTTGTTGGTATGTAGAGTTTCTTGCGTCTTGCGGTAACGAAAAGCTGGGGTTGGTTTGGAGTGTGATGTGTGGTGTGTGGTGTGTGAGTGTGCGTGTGTGCGTGCGTGGGATTCGGTGGCCGCCCGTTGAGAAGTAAGTGGATAAATTACGTCGATTGTGCCGCTTGTCAGGATGACTCGATTGTTCACTGCCTCTCTCTCTCTCTGTCTCTCTATGCGGGTATGGGATTGGTATCTCGGGGAAAGGTGGTTGTTGGTTGATTGCTATGTAGAATTGGAAAAACGAGAATGAGGAGACAATCGAACTGCTGCACCTCGAACCCAAAAGAGACGAGGAGTCAGTCTTGTCTGTCGCCAACCCGGAAGTGAACGTGTGTGAGCTGTTCGGCGGCTGCAAGCGAACTTGATGGCCAACACAATTGGATATGATTCGATGGATCCTGGCGAGCATCACAGAAACCCAGCGAAGCACAAGGGTCGGTCTGTTTTACTGGGCCTAACCTGGTAAGAAGAAGGGGGGGCCGCCATACTACAGCGGACCGTTGCCTTTTTTTTCTCCTTTGTCGGTGGGATAAAACTCACAGAGAGAGAGAAAGAGAGAGAGAGAGACAGACGAGTTGGAGCCTCTTTCTGTTGGCGGGGAAGCCTGGAAGCCACGGGCATGGAATGGACACAGTGTGCCAGGCCATGACATGCAACATGAATTCAGTCAAACCCCGCGGGTTTTCGATGCACCAAGCTACATACATACAAGCTAGCAGCAACAGAAGTTCATTCACGACGTGACATGATTCAACCTCCTTTTCGTGAGGTGAAGACTTTCGTATTAATCCCATATCATATTGTTGAAACTGTACGACACCTATCACATTCTGAATCATATGTACTGTAGCTATGTCATACTTCTCTGGGGCACGGGAATTCCTCGTGGACCGACCAAGATTGACTTTCATCTGGCTTCAGCCCATGATTCTTCTCAACTGTGTTGCATGCCTATCCCCGCCAACTTGGGCCGGATGTAGGTTTTCGTTAGGTACCTGTTCTCGAAACCCGCTGACCGCCCATCGCCAGTTGCGCTGTTGCGCAGCTACCCAGACTCAAGAGTCGGTCTCGGCATATCACAGCATGCCCCTGGCAGCCTGATGGATCTTCTTTAATGGGATATTTCAGCTCTAGCAATCTAGCAATGGAAACATTTCCATCTTTTCCTTCCATACCTAACGTTGGATCATCCACAGTGCCAGGAGTGCATATGGTTCCTCTCCCACTAAGGCAGATCTCCCAACCACAGCCCAAGCGCATGTCACTCACACACGCAGGCCAGAGACTCATCACTCCCTCACCGGCTCGTGGCCCACCCAATGGCCGCCCAAGCTTCCCAGAATAGCAAGGTCCCGTCTCCTTTGGTATTGGTATCCATACTCGGTATCGGTATCCAGTACCCGCCCCCCTCACCGCAATTGCAGCAGGCATCAAAGTTCCTCGATACCCGCCCCATAATGGATGCTTTTCTCATGGTTCTTTGGCGCATCAACCATCCGGCTCGGCTCCTCCCCTAACTACTAACGCCTTGCCAGCCTGCCAGCCTGCCAGCCTGCCCAAGGCTGAACGGTGATGGCATGACCCATGAGCGAATCGCTCGCTCTGCTTGCTACCATATGCCAAAAATAAAGTAAGGAAACCCAACCGACCAACCATTATCATGCAGGAGCCAGACCATTGGACAGCCTCTAAAGAATGCATATGCATGGCTTGTTTGCTCACGAAAGGAAGTGTCTGCCATCAGCTCGGGAATTGTAGTTGTGTTTCAACTGGCCATTGGTAGGATACCCAAGTAAAGTGTTCGCTCGTCACACTAGGTGTTCCAACGTCATGATAAGGAGAGTCGGAAGTCGGTTCACTAAAAGTCGAGGGCGGGCGGCGAGGCAAGGCAAGGCAAACCATACTCACCACATGCAACATCCCTCCTGCACAGTAACAACAATAGCCAAATAGCTCCAACTCCGGCTCGTACCAATCTAGTGTGTACGGGGGTTAGGTGTGAGGAGCCCGCCTTCTCGGTTCGTACCACACGGAAAAGAAAGAAAAAGGATGCGCTGGCCCGGATGACCAACTAGGCGACCGCGTGTTAGGACATCATTGCTGGTTTCCTCAAAACCCGAACCAAGACAATATCAAGGGTACACACCGTAGCACTGCTTTTTTGATGCGAGCATTTCTTTTCTTCTTTTTGGATGCTCTTGTTCTTGTTCTTGTTCTTCTTTTTCCGCTGTCTAGGTATGTATTCGAGTCTAAACAATGAAGCCTCAATATAGAGTCTGCTTAACGTTGCTGTAAACACTCGTCGGGAGCGATCATCGTATCGCGTAATCTAAGTAATGTAGGTAAATAACACCAAAGCAAGTTATATATATCCATGATATGAATTATCGCATGCCGGTAATCGAAATCCGAAACCATTTCCTGGTTTTTCCCGCGCAGTCCTGTCCCACCTACCACATTCGATAGATGGTGTGCAACAGATGGCGTTCTAGATTTCTTTCTTTCTTTATAGGAACGAAGATAACGCTGTATACTCTTTCTTTCTCTAAATTTACAAACGGTCCAGGAGACCACGGCTCTCGAGCATCAGCACGATCTCGTGCACGGCGGCACGGACGGTCTGCTTCTCGAAGTCGACAACCAGGTCGGGCTTGGCGGGGGACTCATACGGGTCGTCGACGCCGGTGAAGCCCTTGACCTCGCCGGCGCGGGCCTTCTTGTAGATGCCGCGCTTGTCCGTCTTCTCGCAGTACTCGAGCGGGGTGGCAACGTGCACGAGGTAGAAGTCACCGTACTTCTCGACGAGCTCGCGAGCGCTCTTGCGGTCGTCCTCGTAGGGGGCGATGGGCGCCGCGATGACGGCGGATCCCGAGCGGGTCAGCTCACCGGCGACGAACGCGATACGCTGGATGTTCTTGCTGCGGTCCTCGCGGCTGAAGCCGAGCTCGGAAGAGAGCTCGTGGCGGACGGTCTCGCCCAGCAGCAGGGAGACGGAACGGCCACCTTGCTGGTTCAGCGTCACTTGCAGGGCGCGGCCAATGGCGTCCTTGCCGCTATTCTGGTAACCCGTCAGGAAGACGGTGAAACCCTGCTGCGACCGCGGCGGGTGTGACTCGCGCAGCACCTTGACGACCTCGGGGTAGGAGAACCACTCGGGGATGTCACGGCCGCTTCGGAGACGCGAGCGCAGCTCGGTACCGGAGATGTTGAGGGTGCGGGTATCCTTGGGGATTGTGTCGATGGGGGCATACTCGTCGCTGTCGGGCAAGTAGGTCATCATCTGGAAGGGGACGACCTCGATGCCGAGCTCGTCACGGTACTTCTCGACAGCGTACTGCGCGTCGTAGGGGCCGTAGAAGTCGACACCCTTGCTGTTCTTGCCAGGTCCGGCGTGGTCACGGCCAACGATGAAGTGAGTGGCACCATGGTTCTTGCGGATAATGGCGTGCCAGATGGCCTCACGCGGGCCACCCATACGCATGGCCAGGGGCAGAAGACCCAGGACACCCATGCCGTTGGGGTATCGAGGCAGAAGAGCCTTGTAGACACGGACACGGGTGAAGTGGTCGATATCACCGGGCTTGGTCAGACCAACGACGGGGTGGATCAGGACGTTGGCGCCGTGCGATCGAGCAGCGCGGACAGTCAGTTCACGGTGAGCGCGGTGCATGGGGTTTCTGGTCTGGAAAGCAACGACTCGGGTCCAGCCGAGCTTGTCGAAGTGTAACCTCAGCTCTGCAGGTGTGTCTGCAAGGCGGGTTTCTGTCAGAACTGTATTTCGCGGCACACGGCAAGTGCCGGTAGTTGAGGGAGGGGACTGGTCTTACATCGGAGATCGACGAAGTCGTAGTGCTGAAGACGGTTGATGGCCTCAATCTTTCCACCAACGTAGAATTCTTGGGCTGTCTTGTAGAGGTAAGAGACGGCGGGGTGCTCCTCGTCGCCACCGAAAACCTCCTTGGCCTCCAGAGCCCTGTTATTCGGCGTCAGTATGTGTATATAGAAGTACCGCAGTCAGCCTCTTGGCAACTCGGGTATGCTCACTTGTCAGGCCTGTAGACATCCTCTACGGTGAGGATGGCCAAGTTACGGTCGTCTCTGAGATCGCGCAGGGTGACGCGGGCACCAGCCTTGAGGCCGGTTTCGTCGATGATCGCTTGCGACACGTCGAGAGTGATGGGCATAGAAAAAAGAAGGCCGCTAGCAAGGCGGTTCTCCTTTACGACTCTATTGCGGTATTTGTCAGCGAAAAGCGCGCATTCGGGAAGCGCGAAGTGTCACATACCCATTGTAGTCGGCCTCGTTCATGAAACCTATAGTTGGTACCAGATAAGTCTATATTCCGATTCCTTCGTCGCGGTAATGACTGGCGATCTTCGTCTTGTCGCGATGGCGGGGCAGTAATAATTACCCCGCCATCGAATTGAAGTGGGATGCTGCCAACGGCCGGGATGTTTAAACTTACCTTCCAGGGGAGAGAAACCACCATTGAGGATCAACTCAAGATCGCAAAGCTGTCTCTCGCTCAGAGTGATGGCGGGAAGCTTCTCGGCTTCCTCAGCCAGTTCGCTTTGCCGGGGAGCGTCGCGCGCCAGCAAATCCTTAAGGATGCCGCCATGGGGAGGGTTGGCCATCTTGAATGTGTGTGGTTTGAGGGATATGCAGTCGCAACGAGAACAAGAAGGCAAACACACTCGATTATTAGGCGGATGGAAAGTATCGAAGAAAAGAGGAGGAAGACAAGGAGATCATAAAAGTTCACTTCGGAACGGTTTCTTCCTTCACTTAAACTGCCAGACGCGAGTACCGGCTACGGAGGGGGGGGGGGGGGGGGGGCAACATTCACCTGATACTATATTACAAATGTACCCATCCAGTAGCAGCGGCTTTTTTTTCCTTTCATGAATCGGACTCTTACGCAAACTGACAGTTTTTTTCTCTTCGTACCCCATAATGCCACCATGGGCAATTGGGGAGAGCGGAATCAATTGGACATGCTTGGGCCATGATGGCGTGCTCAGGAACTAGCTTGGCGTTGATGACGCGATGCTGCTGTGTGAAGTCAGTTTCTGGCCAGTTTTATTTTGGATCTACTCTGGGCTGTACCCCCCTTCCAAGCCCAAAATAGGCGAGGCGACATGTATATTTCGCTCATCGAGGTACTTACTGCCTCCATCGCCCCGACAATGTATGGGGTGGAGCCACTCGGTATGGAGTTTCTGTGGGAGAAGTGGAAGGAGGATGAATCTGATCTATGCCATCCACCACCACCAAACATCCAACATCACGTAAGTTGCTGGAAGTTGGCATTAGCAAAGCCGACTAGCGGAGATAGCCTTGCAGATTGATCTGCGATATCCGCTTAGCCGGAACCTTTTAGCCGTCCCATCTTGACCGAGCCGCTCCGATTGCCGCGTTTGGATGCCAAATGGTGACATATATTTACACTCTGCATCTTCCAGTGTCAAGTTGAAGGCATTCCATGTCGACGCGATCCTTTGCTGCAGATTTATGGGCGACGAAAAAAAAAGCAGGGAACGGCAAAGCAGTGTGATAGGATATAACATGCATTAGTAATAATCATCATATGAGAATCTCCCACCATCTTTGCCAACGCCCAGCCGTTCGATGTCTTGGATCTGCGTAGTATGGGCCTCTTGGCCCTGTCTCGACCTGTCAAAGGTGTAAGAAGAAAGCTGCCAAGATATATGTTCAACCACCCCTCGCACCATCTTTGGCTGCGCCCGCGTTATCAGCGCCACCTACGAGCAAACATGCGTTAGAGCACCGGCGCTATCCCGGCCTTCACGGGGCTACTGACACGATTCGAAGGCGATGCATCGTGCAACATAGCACTATCTCCAGCTTATACAATCATTACCTAATTCAAGTTGTATTGGAATTAAATTCTGATATACGTGTAAAGCGAAATACTGAAGATTGGTTAGCGTTCAATGGGTAAGCAGGAGCTCTGGATGTTAGGTTGGTTCAAATTCTCTATTGTTGGAGTATACAGAGTATATATCATTTCTATATACTTCTTTTCTGCTAATTACTATGCCACCAGTCACTAGTTAGTCCACAATTACGGATTGCACAGTCTGACGTTTCTGTTCGGGTTGGCTATCAACCACACAGACGGTATCATAACATGCACCGTACACAGAACCAAATGCACCACAATCCTTCAGTATTTAGTCAGATCTTATAAGGCAGAGAGTTCTTAATCCAACTCAGGTATAGGTAGGTGATCAACCAACTTCATCCGGAGCCCCAGCTTTTCCAATGCCTCCATGGCATTCTTGTCTTTCAGGTCATCTGTTTCCTGCTTCGTCACAAGCACGAATTCGTGCTTCAACAGCCAGCCACCTTCCTTGACGCCATACTTCTCCGCCGTCGCCTTGTCGGCCTTGTCAAGGTCGACGATCAGGCTCTGCTTGACACCGAAGACGGCATCGGAACTCTCGTATGGGTCGCCTCGCATGTAGAGTGCGCTATTTCCCCAATCCCTTTGTATTAGTCTCATACATTACTGGAATCATTTTCCTCGGGGTGAGCGGGAGTGTTTGCAAACAAAACTTACGTGATCAAGTGATCCCACCCGTCTTTCTCAAACATGAAATGCAGATGCGCCGGTCTCCAGCAATGGCGCCCCAGCTTCTCGAGCAGCTTGCCCACGGGTCCATCGTGGGGGATGGGGTAGCTGACAGGCTTGATGCCCTTGAACCAGAAAACTCCCTCCTCGTCGCTGAGCATAACGCAGCGCTCGCTGGGTCCCTTCTCGTCGCGACCCGCGTGTTGCACGTCGTAGTGACCACTGCTATCCGTCTCCCAGATGTCAATCTTAACGTCTCGGACAGGCTTGCCCGTGATGTCCTTCACGGTACAAATGCAGAGCAGGGGCTCGCCTTCGGGGTCCGACGACATCTCGCAGCCGTTGGGCAGAGTCGGCGCGTCGTGGGTGTGGAAGGGGCCCAGCACCGAACCCTCGGTCGACGAGGGCGGCTTGGGGTGGTTGATGCTGTCGACGAGGAGGGATAGGCCGAGGACATCAGAGAGGAGGATGAACTCCTAATTGACAGAACACCTGATTAGAGTCGTGGGATTCTCGGAAGGGGGCATAGAAGGGCCAATGCAATGGGTTAATCCCATGAGGTTGGAATCTAATAAACTTACATGGCGAACGTCGTTGCTGATCTGCCCGCAGCCAACAAGGAAGTTTAATGCTGCCATCCATTCTTCGCTACTGAGTCTCGTCTCGCGAGCAAAATCATGGAGATGTGTCACGAGACGAGACATTAGGTAGGTGAGTCTCTGATCTTTACATTGTGAGTTGATACGATTGGTATTCGGGGTAATGTTGTCTATGGTCAGGTCCAACAAGGCCGGCGCATTGCTTTGAGAAGCCATCTTGGTTGTCGGTACCAGGGTAACTAGACTGGGCGGGATGTGAAGAAACCAAATCAAATTCAAAAGTAAAGAGAGGGGGTATCAAGTGTAATGTGGACAATACTGGCAAACACCAGACCGAAGAGACATTGCGAATCAACCCATCTTCTTCAATACTTAAGGTTGCGGTCCTAGAGTATGAGCCGAAACGAACAGACCCTTATGTAATTCTCAGTAATGCTGTGTCACCCGCGAACCGACAGGACGAGTCCACATCGTATCCATTGCCCGAGGCATGCTGGAACGGATAGACGCATGGCGAGATTGGGCAAAAGAGACACGCTAGGGGGACAATTAAGCCCCGAAAGCTTCTGATCCTAATCGTTATAGTCTTACAGATGCTCAAGAGTTGCCATATCTGACAAGCCGTCAGCTCATCACCCGCTGACACAAGTCAGTTTGGGTTTTCGATGCGCATCTTGAGTGCCATTTGCGTGGGGATTCCAATGACAAAGTGAGGGGCTATTCTGGAGCTATTCACGCTACTTGGCTTATCGGGATCAATCCTCCAGAGGAATGCGGGGTAGTTTCTGCATGGCTTCCCTGACCAGCTGAGTGGCTTGAAGTAAGTAACGTCACTGCACTGCTCAATAATTGCAATATGCCTATCAACGGGGTTTCCAGTGTGTACCTAACCTATACGGAGACGGAAGGGATAGGGGGGACTCGATCGGAATTTAGCAAATATGTAGAAACCTTTCCAAGAGCCAAGAGGCAAGCGGATACCCATGAAGAATATGTAAGTATGTATTATGGTTTGAAGGAGCGGCCCCTCACGGCTCTGCAGTAATGTTCTTCGAAACTCCTTCCTTACAAGAGTGAATCGTCTTCGTCTTGTATAAGTAGGTATGCGACCATCCACCTACCAACCCGAACTTTCCAGAAATAGGGTCCAACCAGTACATACTTCGGAAGACTTAACTCTGCATACGGCTTCCTTGGAACTACGAATAGGGCCTGCCACTGCCACTGAAACTGATGGATGAGGATGATAATAGTGTTACTGATGACACAACTGACTGACAATTGGGCATGGATGGTTGAACAGCACGCGCACAGACCACGACCACTCGGTAGGTAGGTCGTTAACCACCACAAGAAATCTTCGACCCTACCAGGCACTGTGCACCAAGCTGGATATTTTGAGGCACGCACAGCTGCTATTCATATTCATCTCAAGGTACCTTTTGGAATGACATCTTGCTACAATTCAACTTGAACAGTCTTCAGTCTAGCATTATTTGCATCCCCAATTTCTTCATCATGGCTCGTCGCAATCACAAAGATCACCTCAAAGAGACCAAGCCAAAGCCGAAGAAGGAGCGGAAGCTTGAAACTGCAAGTGACTTTGAGGATGCTGCCAACGAACACGAAGAGGCTGCTGGAAAGTGGCGTGCCGGTGACGCTGCCAAGTCAATGAGGTTCGTCCAACGCGCCATTGATACCTATGATCAAGGCCTGAAGGCGTTTCCCCAAGACCTGGATCTGGCCTACAACAAGGCTCGCATATTCCTCGAGGTTGCCGAACATCCCGCGCTACTGAACGAGCTGAGTGAATCGTCGCTCGATTGGCTCCAAAGGGGCCTAGAGGCGCACCGCTACGCTCTGAGCGTCGATGCAAACAACGCCGATACGCTGTTCAATACTTCTCAGATCTTGACCAGCATTGCAGAGGAGATCGCCAATGAAGACGATGTTTCTGACGAAGAAGCCTTCAAGGCTCTCCAAGAAGCGATGGATCTACAGCAAAGGTGCTTAGGCATCCAGGAGATGCGTCTACAGGAGTCTCTCGCCCAGCAAAAGCTGGCTGCGGAACACCCACAGGAAACAAGCGAGGCGCCTGCAGGTGCCGAGGCTTCGACGGAGCAAGAAGCGTCTGGTGAAGAGTACCAGGATGTTACTGTCATCGAACCGGTTACCCACGAGACCGTCATCGATACACTGCTAGTGCAGCTGAGAACCCTGACGACGTTCTGCAATGTGCGCTGCGCTTCTCCAGAGAGCTTGAGCGCAGAGTGGCTTCAGGGGGCTGAGGAACGATCGAAAGAGATATTGTCCAAACTTCAAGTCCTGTCGCAAGACCAACTTGAGAAACTTCCAGAAATTGCTCTCACAAAGGCCGTCTTTTCTTCTGCATTACTCGAAGTTGGGTACAGGTCTGGTAACCTCGATGCGGCCACATACAAGACCGAACGAGACGCGGTGTTCGCGGTCCCGGTGCTCAAACTCGAGACTTCTCATGAGGCTCTTATTGAAAATTCTCGCTCCCTGATTTCATTCAGCTCCGCCCTGGCCGAGGTACAATTCACAGACACCCAGTCTCTGGCAATTCTGCGCTGGAATGCATTGACAGAGAGCATCAAAAACCTGAAGATGGCTTCCGAGATACAAGGCATCGACAATGACGAGAAATCAACAAGCCACATGATGCGCGGCGACTGTTCGCTGCAATTGCACAACCTGCAATACTCACCATGGTCACACCAGTCAGCCGCTGCCAACGCGGCCCAATTCCTCAAGAATGCGATGGTCTTTTACCGCAACGCCAAGGCGCTCTCAGCTGACGCGGCGCAAGTAGCCGGGCTCCGAGCCGTGGTTGCAGAGTACATCTCAACTCTGAAAGAAGGCCAGTCTGCCGATATTATGACAGTCATCAAATCAAGCAATGGTGATCCTGCATGGGTCATGGAGCAGCTGGAGGACATGGTGTCCGACTGTGTCCTGCCACCGGGCCTTTTCGATTGAAAGGGGGTAAAGGGCCATAACAGATTAGTAAAATAAGAGTAGAACAAGAATAAGAAAAAAAGGGTTGAAGACTTGTTCTAGATGATTAACGCGTGACGACCTGCCTCCTCAATTGCCGGCATGTCATTTAGCCGCCTTTACTATGCACCACCTCAGATCGAAGTATCATATCTCGGAGTGGAGTCGCAATGTAATACTGGCTGCCTACACAATGAAACGAAACAATATAAAATATTAGGTTGTTGGCCAGGGTATCTATTCAGGGGTAATTGACTAATAGCCCCTTAGTTATGAAGTCTTCTCTGAAAACACGTCAGTTATCACATCAAACCTCTACAACCAGCTTTTTCGCCGAAACGCCTTTTCTCAATGTATCCAAAGCGGTCTGTACAAACTCTAGCCCCTTTCCCACAATCTCCGGCTCGGGCGCCGCCACGAATTGCCCCGTCGCCAGGGCCCTCGGCAAGAAATCCTCATAGATGGCCTTGCTGACCTCGTTCCCCTCGAGGGTAGTGCCGACGACGACGTTAGAGCAGATGCCGTGCCGCACGCTCTTTACCCACAGCCAGACCGAGAACGACAGGGTGCACCAGATTCGCGTGGGAAGTCCGGCGTCCTTGTTCTCGGGGGTCGCATACGAAACCCGCGACAGAAACTGGCGGTTGCCACCATTATTGGGGAGTTGCCGCAAGACTTCGACGCAGCCGCGACCCGCACCGCCACCCATTGACAGCGCGCCGACCACTTTCTTGTTTTGGCAGAATTTGACGATCGCGGGGACGGCCGCATTGGGATCGCGGTAGTCGAAGACTGCCGCCGCGCCGAGAGACTTGACGAGGTCGAAGTTACGCGGCGAGCACGTGGTCACGACCTCGTAGCCTGCAGCGCAAGCAAGCTGGATCGCGTTGCAGCCGACGCTGGTCGAGCCGCCCCAGACGAGTAACGTCTCCCTTTCGGCCTTCTTGTTGTCTTCGTCGTGATATCGAGGTGCCTCATCGGCGGCGGCAGCGGCAACAACCGGATGTCGCAATGCCAGCTGGTCTTTCTGGAAGAGGCCGCAGCTCGCAGTGGATAGGGCTAGGGGCAAGACCGCGGCTTTCTCAAACGACAGGGAGTCCGGAATCGGCGAGACCATGTTGGCCTGCAGGAGCACGTAGTGCTGGAATGCGCCCATGGCCGGATCGTTGAACTTCTTCTCAGAGCCCAGGGCCTGGCCAACGACGCGGTCGCCGGGGCGAAACCTTCTTGTCGCCTCGTCGGACCCTCCTACCTCGACGACCGTTCCGGCGACGTCGGAGCCTAGCACGTGCGGGAACTTGACCCAGCCATATAGGAGGCCACCCAAGTCCTGCTTGAT
Organism: Apiospora koreana; assembly: GCA_017163955.1. Lineage (NCBI taxonomy): Eukaryota > Fungi > Ascomycota > Sordariomycetes > Amphisphaeriales > Apiosporaceae > Apiospora > Apiospora koreana. The sequence goes on from JAFHKQ010000010.1 coordinate 1,362,304, forward strand.
GTACTCGATGGGGTTGACGGCAACCGCCGCGACGCGGATGAGGATTTGGTTGGGGCCTGGGGATGTGTAGGGGGCCGGCTTGACGGATAGGGGGCGAACCTTCTCTCCCATGAGGTAGGCAGCTCCGTTTTCTGGCATTTTGTTGGAACTACTTTTTGGTGACGATATAAAAAGCGGAAAAGGCATTGGTCCAAGGGAAATGATGGATCAATGTTATCGTATCACCCTGTTCGACCTCGGCAGCGGCAACGGGGCTTGACTTATATACTCTTCCATGGCGACAATATGCTTGGTTCATGAGTGTCTCCAAAACTCAAGCAATCGGTGCTGGCGTTCATTGTGACTTGAGAGATTGCGAGGTTCTGCATCGTAAACGAGTTCATGTAAGCGTGTAGTGGAGCATGCGACAGCTGCGAATGCGAGCCTGGAGCAAAAGGCGGCCGAATATTCCCTCCGCGACTTCGCATGCAAAAGCCTCGATCGCTCGAAACATTAGCGTCGCCCATTATCAAAGAGGAATATTGGCTCTGGGCGGCGATGTGCTGGTGGTGTTTGCCCGAGTTAGGGCTCCAGGTGCAGCTGATAGGTGAGTTGCTTGGTTGGATTGGGATTACTACGTCATGAGTTGCCCTTATACGGATCACGCATATGTAAGTACAATTCGAAGCTACGAATTGTTGTATTTTTCGCAAGTTCTGTAATCGAATAATGAACTCTGTTGCGGGATATCATCAGTATCGACTGTAGGGATACGCGAGCTCGCATAGCGCCTGGCTCTGCCTGGTACGTCCGAGGTACTTCAAATGGCCTCAGGCCACCGAGAATTCTCAATACACATGGAGAGAAGCGGCTGATTGATGCACGACATTCCATGCCGGTCTGTACTACCATGCAACTGGGAGCAGTCGCATTTATAAGACGTGATTGGATATCATGATTACAAATATCAAGTAGCAGGATCTGCGGGTTTGTGACACATGGCGGCATTATTTTACAAGAGAAGGGGGAACTTCAGAATAAGGGGTAACTGATTGTATAATGAATGACTCAAAAAGGAACAGGAACTATAGCGATCGAATTCCAACCCAAATCAACTTTCTAAGAGACACGACCAGCGTATCTCATCCCATCCCATAACTGATACAAGTAGAAGGAAATGCAAATTGGACCCAAACACTCTATCCGTAGACCAAACCAAGGAGACTATCCGTACAAGACGCAGCCTTCTACAGCCACATCAGTACACAAGGTGAGCTGCCCATGTCTAAACCGACCCTTCCTGTGTCCTCTATTGCCATGCAAAGGTCGTGAAATTGGTCCTGTAAACCCGATGGTACTGTCGACTTGAACCAAGCCTTCCCGAAGGCTAGGAGAAACTTGAAATAATAATGAAATTCTAAAAGACAAAGAAAGCGTAATAGGAAAGTATAAACGACAAGGGGAAAATGGAAGCAGAATATGGTGGCTCGTCTGCTTAGGTGAACTTGGCGGCGGCGTCGGGTGCGATGCGTTACGGTTGCTCTCCATTGTTTGCCAGTACCAGAGCCCTGAAGGCAGGTGTGTTTGTTTGGGCTCAGGTCTGATCTTCATGTCTCGAGTGAAGCATTCTACTTCTCAGCGATTCTTCCTCTTCTCAATTCTGCAGTTTGAGCAGCGTTGATACCCGCAACTGGCGCAGCAAGCGTTCATTGTCTCGGTCATTGGGCCATCATTACATTGGCACTGCAACAAAGTTAGGAAGGCACATGAAAGTGAGATAGACGAGGCAAGCTTACGCAGTACCAGTAGGTGGTTGACCCTCCCATATTTGCTGATTGCTTTGAGAGGAGTGGGATTCTAGTAGAAGCTGGATATGTAGTATATGATCTTTGTTTTTAGCTGAGCAAGTGCTGAATCGATGAGATTGTCGTTGTTTGTTTGCTGATGATGATCTGAAACTTCCCAGGAACATTGCGAGCTCTTATACCCATTCTTATAGAGAACCAGCATGGCTTTCATTGGAGACCGATTGATAGTATCTTCCTGATATTCTTCCTATGCTGAGACGCCATTTTCGGTGTAGGCAAGTATTCATCACCTATCCTCGGCCGAGGCGAGGCGAGGAAGAGCAAGATGAGACTCCATCGTGAGGGCTTAGACTCCAAATCAACGCTCGCCAACCAGACAAGAATCAACCTCAGTAGCGTGCCCAAGCAGAGAAATCAAAGGCCATCAACAGCTAATACTTTTCGGTAAGCAGATGCAATTCATATTAGGGTGACTGGTATCGTCATATATGGATGAGATGGCCATACAGCATCACCATCCCGTTGGCCATGGGCTTCCAGAGAGTCCAAACACAGCCATGCTCTCTCGTTCACCGCTTCGTTGACCAATATATATGGCTTATGTATAAGCTTTCTGGTAAATAAGTTGAGTCATCATGTGAACGGAATAGTTGAGGTACGGTCCATATATTTGGGCGCAGATGTCGAACATACTCGACCACGTGCGGTACGAGACCAGATAAGCTTGGAGAGTATATCTCCCAAAGCCAGGCCTGGTCTCTTGTACGATTTCGCCTCATATCAAAGGCACAAAATGCCCATTAAAGTTTGCCGGCTTCGTCAGCATACCCAATCCAAAAGATGATGATAACTTGGTTGCAGGGATCGGTGTCATCCGCAGAGCCGCACTGTACATCGCAAAGTTGATGTTGTATGTATACGAGGGTCGGCCTAACTGCAGCCTTATTTCTATCAGGCGCTGGTCTGGCTGTGCACCGCCCGACTGTCCCTTTTCACCGAAGGTCACGCATCTGACTTGGGATGCCCAACATCATTGCTGTAACTCATAAGCTGGATTGGGGCACCATCATCAGGCCAGTAGCGACGGATTCATGCGAATCAAACCAAAGCAGTAGAGCCGCTTCGGGAAGCCTCGTGTTGTTGTTCAAGTCGAAACCGCATGGGCTATGCACACGTGACTCAGTGTACGGCTGCATGGCAGCTCCAAGGTTCTAGGCACCCCAGTAAAGATCTGACAGGCATTTTTTTCTTTCTTTCTTGGTGTAGCATACCGCCGGTTTGGTTTGGACAATTCGCGGAAATAGTCGCGGAAATGCTGTAATAGCCATCAACGAATCGCAACATGAACTGTGGCATCAGACACTCAATGAAATAGTGGCGCGTTGCCGGACGGTACTACCCAATGAGAGGTCTGTTTCGGAGGGATCATATGTCGAATGCTAGGTGAAACAGCGAAGACTCGGAGCGATTTGCACCTATCTGCGGGCTTTTCAAGTGCAAAAGGGAGGTGAATACACCGATCGGTCTCAACTCTCCTGTAAAACTGAGACTGGAGACTACTGCGAACTCATGGGGACAACTGTGAGCTTTTATATAGACGGCTCGACTGAACGCAGAGCCTGGCACTCCGAGTCAAAATTCTGAGCCGCAAAAATGAGTTTATAGAGAGCCTGGCCTTCATAGCACACTGCAGAAACGGACAGAGGTCAACACGGCTGCTAGAGGTTGTAGAGAGCTCACCAGGCCAACTTTTACATCGATGACCCTGGTCCAGATGCTTCATTTTACTGCCCGGCTATTTTATTCCCCCGAAGTGGCATGCCATAGTGAGTAGATATATCCCCACAGGCAGGGTCCCGGGGCTTTTGTCTGTAAGTGAAGAAGTTGCCCTATTGGGAACCATGATATCCTGGAACGCCACAAGCTGAGAAGGGCATCATGAACCATTCTAAGAAGGCTCATATCAGCCGCACGGGCGAGCACATTACCTGCATCTTCCATGTTATTGATCGTTGCTTTGATATGCAGTAGGAAAGCATTACGGCTGTTGGGCCGCATGCTCAAGCATCCTGGTAGTCGCTATCGTGTCTGGAAGCCGGGAAAGCTCTGCTAGACGTCCACATAACATGCGGCTCTACCAGGTCATTAGCCATCATCTATGTGAAACCTCGGGAGATAGCACAACACCCCATTGGGTCTGGGGGGTGCGGAGATAAGCAAAAAAAGGTCTCTCTCCAGACGGGACCTTAGTTCGGTCCATGAGATTGATGATCTGATCCAGCCAATGAGTAGAAGTTGTCATCCCAAGAAATCGTTTGCGCATCTGGCAGAGAAAACGAATGACGGCCCATTCTGATACTGCACTAGAAGAACATGGTTAAGAGCGTTTGCGCGCAAAGCAGTTTCAACTGACACCGGGCCCCTACAGGTGGTTTCTGCCAGCCATCCAAATATGCAAAAACACATCAGAGGTGGACAGTATATCAGTATATCAGTATATCTCGGTAGATGGTGTCCGAACCCGACGGGCGTGTAAGGTAAAGTACTTAAGCTAACCTAGTAGCGTGGAATTAGGAGAGTAAACTGCCGCGACAGTGGGGTTTGGGACATGGACAAGGGATGAAGGATTCAAGTGAGAAAGAGGAAAAGTAAGGAGCCTAGGCGGGTAGGCTGGTAGGGATATTAGCAGTGGGGGGGATTGATTTCTGGATGTCTGGCCTGGGCTTCGGGTAAATCGGGGGGCGTCCAGGCGTCCAGGCGTCATTGCTGAGATTGCCCAAGAAGAAAGTCCTAGCAGGGGACGAGCAGGCTGGCTGGCCTGCAGCTAACCACTAACAGCGTCGTAATCGTAATTTGCTATCATGCGCGCCACTCAAACCATGTAATCACAGGATTATATACCAGGTCTTACTTCTGTCGCCCAGATGCACTTCACTTCACCTCTCCAACGAACTTGCAGTTCACCTGCAGCCTTGCACCAGTTCGCGACGTCCCCCGCCCGGATACGATGAACTGGTCATGTCTTTCGAAAGCACAAAGGCCGGTTCGCGGTGGGTTACGCGCATAATACCATTGTTTCTCGCCGCCGCTGTCGGATATGCGACCTATGTTACTGTAGCCCGCGTCTGTGGTAGGTCCTGCCTCTTCCCTCAACTTGCCGCGCCGTGGCCGTTTTCTGACCGCGCCCTTCTCTAGTCGACTTCCTGATTCACGACCAACAACAACATGGCAGCGCTGTCGCCGTCCTCGTGCTATACTTCCTGTTCATGCTCCTCATGATTGCGACCTACTTGCGCACGATTATCACTATCAATACCGACCCCGGACTGGTACCTCTCGGCACACTAGCCGTGTCACGAAGAAATAGCAAGGAGGCGAGTGACAGCGCGCGTCGCGCAGACGACCTCGAGGGCCAGCCGTACGGTGGAATGGCGCCGGATGACAATCCCGACAGTCCCGGTCTCGAACAATTCTATACCAAAGATGTATTCATTTGCGAAACCGATGGTCGTCCCAAGTGGTGCTCCGAATGTTGTAATTGGAAGCCGGATCGTGCGCATCATAGCAGTGAACTCAATCGCTGTGTACTGCGGATGGATCACTATTGCCCTTGGGCCGGGGGTATGGTGGGCGAGAATTGTAGGTTACCAGGCCAGCTTCTATTCCAGTAAGGGGCGAAATATTTGGCTAACACACACTGCAGCGTTCAAATTCTTCGTTCAATTCACCGCTTATACGGCCTGCTATTGCGGCATTGTTCTTGGTGCCGCCGGTTCTAGTCTCAAGAAAAAGATCAGTAGTGGCGACGGGGTGGATGGCTTCTTGGTCGGCGCCTTGGGACTCGGAGGCTTTTTTGGATTATTCACCTTCATGATGACGGTGACATCTCTTCGCTATGTCCTGCTCAACATGACCAACGTGGACCTGCTGGGATACCGTACCAAGGTCTATCAGTTGGCTGTACGGGTACCTCGCGGGAGCCAAGGTACGGACGGCTACCATGTGATCAACTACCCGCTGCTAAGGCCGGGCACTTCCTATTCCACAAACCAACAGGCCAACGGCACCGGCACGATGAACCGGGTAAATTCCCCAAGCCTGGGGCGCGAGGCGAGGGACGAACTTGCGCATCGAACCTTCGCCATCCTGAGGACGGAGGCCAGCGAGAACCCATGGGACCTAGGGTACTGGGAAAATTGGAAAGAAGTAATGGGGGCCAACCCTATCGACTGGTTGTTCCCGATATGGAGGTCGCCCTGCGTGAAGCACGAGCTGAACGAGAGTTTCTATCGCATGGGCAATATCGTGAACGTAGTCCGCGCCCGGCATGGGCTTGCCCCGGTACCAGCTGATGGACAAGACGGTGTGGAGATGAGATGATTATTTGGTTAGGGAGGGACATATTTTAGCCAGGCATATTAATGATACCCAAAGAGCAGCATCGAAAGGCGTTGGTGGAAATACAGTTATCAAAACTTACAAGTTTATAGATTTTTAATCAGAATATTGAGATTCACCGTTCACTGATACCGGCTGATTGAGTTCTACAGACTTAGACGTCTTATAGCATATTGAAAGTCGACCTTCGTTTCTATTCTATTTTGTTTATCTACCCGGACCGAAAAGGAGAAACCCCGAATGAATGACTGGCATCGAGCAGGCCTACCCATTGCTGGAAAGGGGGAAACCAAACCAAACCAAACCAAACCAAACCAAACCCACTGACCACTAAAGGGAAAATTTCAAATGAATGACTGACATCAACCCATACCTACCCATCACCTAATCGGAGAAAGTTCAAACGAGCGGCTGGCGATATATTAAACCTCCCTCCGCCACCATCGACCCCAATATTAGCGTAGCTTGCCTGTCATTCTTCATGGGTAGCAGTCGCAATTCCCATTGGTGTAATGGCCGCAACCTTCACAGACCCAATCCCCATAACGATTTTGGTTGAAGGTACGGGTAGTGTTACAGCTGCAGCATGTAAAGTCCTTTGATTCTGCGTCACGCACATGCGGGTTTTCCTGTGCAGTTCCGTGTGAAGCCCTGGTGCTCACTATATCAGTGCCATGGTTTTATATCCACAAGAAGACTTGCTCACATGTTGTAGTATTCGGTGGTGTGTTCCGGCTTTGGTTCTTGGAATAGGGTTTGTAGAGGAGTCTGGTATTGGAGTGTTTATGGGATTCAGAGTGCCGATACACGTTGGAAATAATGTAAGGTAGAATGGTTTCCTTCTGCTTGTAATCTGTACCGAATTGCAGCAATTGGCAACCGGAATGGACAGGAGACGCTACCCCTTTTATACAAATTTGAAGAGAGTATCACCACCACTATATGGGTCGTCTTTGGCACTTTACATACAGACTAAACATACAACCAGACACCTAGCTCGACTGAGGTCACAACCAATTTCCCAATACATCACCGAGAATATCAATCGGACCGTCCAAGTTACTCTGCTGACGAAGAAGACGCCTAAAAGCTGACATAAAGTGGTGATCCCCGGCGGCGTCGTCGACGTCGACTCCTTCGATGTCACTATGTCCTACGCTTGATGGTGAAAAATAGGAAGTGGCATTGCCAGAAAGAGCAAACCAGTCCGGTCAACATGCAATACTATCCCCACCATCAGATAAAAAGGAGGTCACTGCCACATAGATCAAAGCTCGGGCTTCTCAGATGCATCAAGCTAATTACTTACACAGGCATGTGTTCGTGGTTCTATAATGAGCTTCCAGTCAGATAAACATGCAGGAAGCTTTAGAGAGAGGTGAACACTCGGTATGTGCACAAGGAAGCTAGGGGATACCAATTAGGTGGTTATGTCAGAGTATCTCGGTGAGAGCTATGTGGAATACAGGTACAGCCCAATGGCTCTAATAGAAGAGCATCAACCTATACCAAAAAGCCGTCCTTGAGGCCATGATAGGGGCTGGTTCCTCGAATCGAGAGCCATCACAATAGGCGGAGCATGCTCCAAAATAGTCTTGCACATTATAAGAATCTTCTTCGCAAAGCTGGAACAGAAGGGCGAAGCGTGTATCCACTACCGAAGTACTTAAGACGCAGCCCTACGGCATGGCTACTCTTTGGGTTCCTGCACTAAGATCTTAAGACACGACAGACGAGGAAGTCCAGACCGGCTCAAATGCAAAGCTCACAAAATAGCATCCTACGTGAGATTACGGCAGTGTTGTGTTTGACCTACCCAACTAAGGGCCTATTTAGGAACAGCCGTTATTGATTCCGTATGCTCGAGTTCTCCTACCTCGGGACACCGGCGAGAACCGTTCCTTCCTCGAGGCTCTGGTGAGAACCGCCGACGCCTATTTTATCTCCACTCGCATGCCCTGAGAAAGGGCGGAGCAAGTCAACAGCGGCAAGGGCCGAAAAGACATCTCTTATTACGCGGTATCTGGATGCTTACTTAAGTATGTTTACCCACAAATGGGTCTGTAACCGCCCAGCCTGATAGCCAAGGGGGTGTGGGGGTTTGCCTTCAGCCCTATATCGTCACTTCGACCGAGTTGCGAGAGGCGCCCATGGTTCGCGATCCACAGAACAAAAGAAGTTTCCAAGCGCTTTCAATACCTATTTCTGGCTTCAGCTCAGGCCTTGGCGTCTTTCTAACGTGGCTGGGGTCTATCTTCGCGCGATCGTAGGTGGAGATGTCCAAACCGCAGTTCTTTGAACATTTGGAAACCATAGCCTGCCTTCCTTCAGCCCTAGCAAGGCGCCAGCTGAGATCAACCTGAAGTCGAGGCTGTCTTAGGGCTTCGAGCAAAGCCGAGCGGCTCTCGAGACATTCAGCTCGTGGTGCACTTTAGCTGGCGCCGTTGAAAGATTTCTCGAGGTCGAAATGGTATTACCCCGAACAAACTGGCCATTCATCATCGTCGTAAGTCTTCGGTTCTGGCCTGGTTAGCCTTAATCCTCAGGGATTCGAAATAACAGAAAGAAATTGGTGCATACCGGCGATGCCAGCAAGATGCTTTCCACCTTCCCAAAGAAGAGCCATCTTGGGACGCGCGGACCGTAGTCAGGGGCTCGTACAAGAATCGATACTCTTCATCCCTGGATTCGCCGCTGTGCGGACCTAAATGTTGCTGCTATCACCAAGTAATAGACGATACCCTGGTTAGGACTTCGGCATGTTGCCAGTTTCTCGAGGCAGGTCACACACTCAGTCAACAGAGGGGATCCTTCTCGTGGCCCCGCTTCGAACATGTGCAACAGTCTAAGTATGTATTCTTGGGAATTGGAGTAACGAAAAACTACTACGTCATTCACCTTTGCAGCTGGTACTCGTGACTATTGTTAGGTAAGTAGATGTATAAAGCTACCCAGTGTTGAGGGAGTGAGCATGGCTATCTCCGGCTTGTACTACTACTACTACTACAGCCACCTGCAACGCCTTTCTCAGGCAAGGGGTGAAAAAGCAAGTAAGGCTGCCTCGTAAAGACAGTCTCGCACCACACATTTTCTGACTGGGTGCCTTCAAACGATGTAGCATATGGCTCTACTATTTTTAGTATGACTAATGAGACATAATAACGTCAATGCCAGTAATCCCCCCCCTCTCAGCCTTATGAGTATGGGCCCTCCCCCAAACCCTGTGTAGGTAGCTACATGTAGGTAGTATTACCGGCAGTACATGACATGCGCCATACGGAATGCAGCTTGCAGCTTGGATAAACAATAGTTCATCTCGCTCGTGACACTGCAGGCATCCGAACCATATCGAAATTCACATATGGCATGACATTGCGGCGATTCCTCGAGAGAATAGGCATGAATTTGCCGTGTTACCTCATCACTGCAGAATAGGGGGGCCAAAAATATGCTCCATAGGAGGTTCCATAGGAGGGAACGGTATGGAACCTCCCACCGTGACACCTAGACATTTGCCTATTGCGGAAAACTCACTGGAGGTTGCCTGAGATGATGTGGTGATAAACATTGCATAGCCGATGTCCAGCGGTGGCCTGTTCTTCCTCGATAAATCCGTGCTTCAAAGCACTCCTTGGTCTAGATGCGTCAACCCATCAAGATCGTCTTCCTTTATCTCCCTCTTCTTCGTCTGCCGGCCCCAGCCCCCAATATCTACCACCACTCGGACAATCCAAGGGCAAGACTCTTACGAACAGGCAGGTTACATCGGACCCCAAACCCGTTATCTTAGGGCTATGGGTAGTGGTAAGGGTTTAGATGAACTGCTTTGTATCGATACTGAATGAAGTACAAAGGAGGCCCTTGCCTCGCCGTAGGGGCACTCGGAATTACCGGGGGGCCTGGCCTAGAGCGATCTCTTCTATGAAGCATGTGATAACGCGACCACTGTCAGATGCGACAGGTTTGTTGTTGCTCCATCAGAGGTGGCATGACGGCCAGGAGTAGCCGTTGCGAACGGAGAACAAATGCGCTGGTCGCCCCTGAAGACGTGAGTCGAAAAGTAATTTTGGAAGTCGGGGAGATCTGCAAGTCCTGGACTTGGCGATGAGCCTACCGAATCCTGAGGCGATGGCCAGGGAGACGAATATAAGTGACAAATACCAAAGCAAATGAATAGGTATTAGTCTTATTACATGACCACATGCGACATCATGTATGCCTTTAGATTTATCATGATCGTAGGTCGAGTTTCGATGGCACGATGGCAGCTAAGGTAGTCGAGTGAAACTGTGAGAGAGTGTTCCCCACATTTCCAGATTTAGCGGCACGCGGTTAGGTTTAGATGTACGACAAGGAAGCGGCGCCTACGCTGTCCGGGAGGCATCTCCGTGATTACAACATCACCCTTAGCTGCCTCGGAAATCTCTCCCCTCTCCCCTTACCATCGACGGCTGATACGAAAGGTCGATCAATTCGCTCCGTCCTGGGATCAATATAGGCATGGCCGATTGTCGCAACGCTATTGCTGACCATTACTCGGCCTTGCTACCATCGTCTACCTACACGCCTAACAGTTCTTAACCTCAATGGCTTTTGTCACAACTCTCCTTTCCCGTCTCTTTACTTCTCCATATCCAGCATGTCTTCCTCGCCCGGGTTCCAGGGTTCTTCCCCGACTTACGGAACGGGTCGGCGGAAGTCCCAATTTACATACAGGCAGCTCGGACTCTTGACGTCATACTCGACTTCATCGCCGCTGAGGGTCATTTCTCACATTGATCTCGATGCCTTCTACGCCCAATGCGAGATGGTCCGGCTAGGAACACCTGAGGACCAACCGCTAGCTGTTCAACAATGGTATGATTTGTCTACACCCATTTGTGATTTCCCAATATCTAACAGCATCTGCAGGCAAGGCTTAATCGCCGTCAACTACCCTGCTCGCAAGTTCGGGATTGGGCGACACTGCACAGTTACGGACGCCAAAAAGATGTGTCCCCAGCTCATATCCCAGCATGTCGCTACTTGGAAGGAAGGTGATGAGAAGTGGGCTTACCATGAAGATGCCGCCGCCCATATAGGAACCCACAAGGTTTCCTTGGATCCGTACCGCCTGCAGTCGAGAAGGATCCTTGCTCTTATCAAGGACTTTCTTCCTGCAAGTATGCAAAAGGTAGAGAAGGCTTCTATCGACGAGGTCTTTGTTGATTTATCCGCCCAAATCCATTCGATTCTGCTACAAAGATTCCCTGAGCTGTCCAACCCTCCCCCCTACGACGATCCCACAGAAAAGTTGCCGCTGCCGCCAATCAGCGCTCTTGACTGGCAAGCCGACGCGCTCGTGGACCTAGATGACGCAGAGGCAGAGGCAGACGACCCGGACTGGGATGATGTGGCCATCCTAATTGGATCGGAAATTGTACGAGACATTCGTGCAGAAATCCACCGCAAGATTGGGTACACATGCTCTGCTGGCATTGCATCTAACAAGATGCTCAGTAAGTTGGGCTCCGGCCACAAGAAGCCCAACCAACAGACCGTCATACGCAACCGAGCCGTCCAACACTTTTTGTCAGACATGAAGGTCACCAAGATTCGGAACCTCGGGGGAAAGCTGGGGGAGCAAGTCACGTCGGTATTTGACACGGACGACATTAAAGAGCTACTTGCCATTCCGGTCGAACAGATGAAGACGAAATTGGGGGAGGACACGGGCATTTGGCTGTATAACACAATTCGTGGCATTGACGCCAGTGAAGTAAATGCACGCACACAGATCAAGTCGATGCTCTCGGCCAAGTCGTTCCGGCCAAGCATCAATAGTATGGACCAGGCTGTCAGATGGCTTAGAATCTTTGCCGCTGACTTGTTCTCGCGATTGGTCGAAGAAGGGGTACTGGAAAACAAGCGACGGCCCAAGACAATCAACCTCCATCACCGGCATGGTGGGCAGACACGTTCGCGGCAGAACGCCATCCCACAAGGCAAAATACTGGACGAGACAGCCTTATTCGAGCTAGCCAAAAGTCTCATGGACCAAATAGCTCTAGAAGGAAGAGTTTGGCCGTGCGCCAACCTGAGTCTAAACGTTGCCGGGTTTGAAGATGGTGTAACGGGCAATATGGGCATTGGGGGTTTCCTGCTGAAAGGCGAAGAAGCAAAATCACTCAAATCATCTTCTCGTGAGGCCAGCAACGACCCCCCTCCAGATGAAAGAACAGAGAAAAGGAGAAAGGTCGACAGCCCAGGCATTCAACGGTTTCTTGCTCGGGCGGCGTCATCCAGCGATACCCACAATGAAGGGTTCGAGAAAGCAGAGCACCAGTCCCATCAAGCACTCACACTTCAGCCGTCCCCTGAGCATGGTATGAGTCTTGAAGTAGAACTGGATGCATCTACGACAGGGGACCAAACCGGGCAAATGCCAATCACGAACTACACATGTTCCCGTTGCAATGCAAGGCTCGAAAGCGCCGAAGCACATCAAAGCCATCTTGACTGGCATTTTGCTAAAGACCTCCAAGAGGAAGAACGTGGCAATTCTACATTAGCCAACCGACCCGTGGGTCCACGCAACCAGAAGGCTTCAGCGTCTACCTCCAAACAGGCAACGCGAGGCAGCGGTAAGAAGCAAAGCAAACTGAACTTTGGATGACCTGAGGCGAGATATCATTGGAAGCGAGTGATATGTCGAATTCACATCGGGTGGATCTTCCCGTTCCGCCAGCCAACCGGGACCATCACATATATGGCAAGGGGCACGAAGTATAATCTCACGTCGAGTTGGACGTACATATATCCCGGGCGAGATAGAAGGAGACGGTTGGGTGTCTGTAGGCCGAAGCACTAGTGTCATTCTTGTGCAGCCTCCTGCCCGAGCGGGCAAGGGCAACATCTTAGTAGATGGGAGGTTGTTATACTCAGGCACAAAGGCATTTGAGCTTGCTTAGCCGGCCTAAAGAAGCGTCGCTCCAAAAGCCCACAGGACTAGTTGGCCTCCGGGCTTCGCGGCAGCAATTCCGGCGTCCGCATTCTACATGCTGTATCGCAGGACAGCCTCCGGGGGGCAGGCGGCGATGCAGGTAGGCAAGACCCTCGGCGAAAGCATGATAATGGCACGATGTTCGAATTGAGGGCATGTCAGCGAGGAAGGCGATGCTTTGCGACTGTGACGAGGCGGGCCGGCACTTCTTCTCAATAATTGCGGTACTATGTATGTGATGATGTGGATGGGGTTGACAAGAAGAACCACGGCTGTGTTGACGAATGTCACTTGAACAGTCATGAGGGAGGATCTATTTGCGTCACAAGGCAACCCAACCTGGCGTGCTTCCTTGAATCTTCCACTTCGTCCAAGCACTGACGTCGAGCCTAGGCAGCTAGGGAGATTTCCCAGGAGGCGCCTTAGACCTGGATCCACGAGGCCATGATTGGTCGTGTAGCTTAGGCACCGATGACTACTGCATTTATCTGGACCCTACGCATTGATACCCAACTCGAAGCAGGCACCTCCCAGCCTGCAGTCTCAGTGCATCAGACACAGACACGTTGACAAAGTTGGATGGCCTCATCAGGGCTTCCGTGTCCTGACCCAATCCACTTCTTGGCATCGTGTGGTTTCTTGCCATGTAGCCCCATGGGCTTCGCAAGCACCATGAAGGCGACCGACCGACCTCATGTTTGGCCGACCCAGGATAATGACGAGGAAATATGCTGTTTCGAATCTTATAATTTCCTGTCGATTTACTACTAGATGTTGCCAATCGGGGATCCTATACTCCGTACCCTGGATGTCTTTGAGTGATAGGGCATCAGCGGTAATATTGGCCGTACTAACGTGAAGCGCCAGATCTGACTTGAGGAGGGACTCGCGCAAAACAACAATAAGGTTTTGCTGTTGGGCAACATGGCGTGTCCTGAGGTTGCAAGGGCCCAGCATCGTGTGCGATATAGAAAGCTCCTTGTTCCCTGCATCTCCAGCATCTAGGAAGGAGGCATTCCCTGAGAGATCTCGCATGCCTGCGCGTCTTTTGCTGTGTTTTACTTAGATATTGGTCTCTCATCAGCTTTTCGCGTAGCTGCATTAGGATCCCGCACGTTTCCGTCGTGTTTGTGAACAGTCCAGCCTAATCTGGCCACCGACAACGGCTTTCTTTTGCGCTTTCTTGCGGTCAGCCAAAACGGCAAACAGAAACAGAACATCCCAGGTCCCACCAAACCAAGGCGGCGCAAACTGTTCTGGTACCCGACTGGAGCTCCAGATCCCTAGCACCAAGGTTGCTGTTAGGTACTGTAACAGGGAAACCAGGCCGTCTTTAGGCCTCAACAAACCTTCCCCCCCCCCCTTCTCATTCTACATTGTGAGCCCAGGGAAGGAAACGGTCAGCAGCCTGTCCTACCTATCGTCAGAGATCTCCTGTTCATTTTCATCCTGTATTCCCCGGCACCAGCGTCCGTGCAACAAATCTTCCTGCGGCAGATTAACGGCGCCAGATCAGCAATACCGTTACAATAGTTAGGCAATAGGCAATACGTTGTCGTCTTATGTACTCCGTACCGTCCTGCCGGTTTTCTCGCTCTCCCACCCACATTCAATCAGTACCAATCCACTGCCAGCCACACCACCACTCCCACCACTTCCACCACTCCCACCCCAGACGACACCGCATCTGCTTCATGTGAACCGGCTCGTCCGTCGTCTTTTTCGCCTCCCGACCGACGATCACTTGCAATTCGGGGCTTACAGTATCGTTTGATTTCCTCCAACGCCAACCACAGTTACTCACATCGCGTGCATCATCCTGCATCCATTCCTGCATAACGCCAGGACAAACACGAGTCAGCCCATCTTTCACAGGCGCCGACTTTGTTTTTCATAAATACCTTATCTGCTGCCTGGGTCTAGCCTTCAGCGCGAATTCTCTTCTTCTGATGAAAAAAGCCCCCCGGCCGTCATCTTTTTTCCCTGAATGTGTGTCCTCGCATAAGAGACATAGACAGCCAACCAGAAGCTCCCACGCACGCTTCTGATCACACAGTAACACTGCTCCACCGTATTGGGAGCCGATCTGCTTATTGGCCTCCCTCGCCTGCAACGGACTTTCTAGGCCTCTCACCTGACGGCTACGTCTACCCTGACTGGCCCAGAGCTGCATTGTCCTAGATTGGTATTCGTCCACTGCCAGCATTTGGTGTGTCAGACATAATCATTCGGTACAACCACCCTTCTTCTTTTCTTCTCTCGTCGCTCGGCTCCAGAAGACGTTCTGGTCCAGTGAGTCTCTTGCCACCGACTCAACATTGGGCTTAGACAAGCAAAAGCCAGCCACCCACCTCCCAGGTACCCCTGTCAGCCAACGACGTGACGCGGTAAAGGGCCAAGGCTTGGTCGGGTTCCCCTAAGAAACCCTGAGTGGAAGACTCCCAGCGAGAGGGCCACCTTTTCAGCCAGGCTCCTCCTGCTGCTGCCGTACTTGTTCTCTTTTCCCAAAGAAGACCCCACCAAACAAGAACGCCTAGCCGCTCTCTTCTCTCCTCTCCACCACTTGGACCTGGTGCTCCCCTCACCATCCATTTCTTGGTTTATCTCGCCCCATTCTCCCCCTTGTTTTTCCCTCTCCCATCTCTTCTTTATCTCTTCGTCGACGTCCTCCCCAACCCTCATCGTCGCCCGGCATCTTTTCTCACAGCCTTATCGACCCCGTAATCAAGATGTCTTCCAGAACAGGACGCTCAGCCCAACCCCCGCCGCCGTCGTCGAACCGACAAAACGAGTATTTCGTACCCAGAGATGGCATAGACCGCGAAGTGATAACGGCCGACGTTTGCCGATACCTCGGAAACGACGCACTCGTCCGGCCTGGCGTTTACGAGGTATTTCCTGCCTACTTTGCGATGCCTCGCTTCAATTGCTGATATGGAATGCTGCACAGAGCCCGCAAACCGGCCAAGTCGTCCAAGGCTACTTCATCACAGCCTACAGAAACCTAACAACAGTAAGGTTCACCCACAACCTCCGAGTTCTAAAGTGCACCTGTTAACTCGATGGGTTTCGCAGGCAATGATAGAAGATCTGAAGGCAGATTCTGCGCGATGGGACCAAGAGAGGCGGCAGCAAACTGCTCGCAACCCCGTCGGAGGTACTATCGCCTCAGCTGGCGTCTTCGTGCAGAAATCTAACTCCCCAGTAGTCCAATACCGCAATTCGGACACGCACCAGTCCCGTCAGTACTACGGACCTACTGAAGGTGCCAACCAATATCAGGATGCTTCTCGTGATAACTATGATGCTGGCGCTCCAAGATACCCAGGGACTGGTTCCGCAGGCTACAACGGGGCTTCATCACAACCTGGATACCCTGGTTCATCTTCCTATGGAGGCCAAGGCAGTTCGTATGGTAACCAACCTGCTTATACCACAGGCCAGGCGCAATTTGCCCAGTCACCGCAAGACTCGTACCCGGGTGGTGCTTCCATGTCCGGGACAGGATTTACTCAAGCTTCCACTGGTGGAGGAAGGCCATACGAGGTGGTCGGTGCCCACCGAACTGTCGCAGGCGGCGGCGACTACGGCGCCAATGTTGCTTATACTACCGGTCCCAGAGGAGAGCCTATTCCTACCACATCCATGGTACAGGGCAGACCAGTTTATGTAACTTCAGGGCCACCTGGGCAGCCTGGTTTCACTACCAGTTCCGGTGCTTACTACTCACAAAATCCGGCGCCAACCCCGGCAGGATTCTCTGCGGCCCAGCCGGTTGACTCGTTTTACGGGCGCGGTACGTACACGAGACGTTCAAAGATTGGTTCACAGTGATTTCTGATTCTTATAGCATCGCCAGCAGGCGCACAAACGTTTCCATCGTCAACACACGACTCACAGTATGAGGCTGCCCCTCCCTCTCGCAACTCGGCGCAACCCCCTAGTACGCAGACGGCCACCAGCGGATCGTCTTCGCGCCACAACCGGGACAACCGTGACAGCGTTGACCGACACACGGATTCCAGGCATCGTAGCCATCGCAGCGGTCGATGAGCAGCACAACTCCTGGAAACACCCATCCCAACCCTGGATTGGCAAGAGTGACATCTTGCACATTACACTTTAATGACTGTTCCTTCCACTACCAGAGGATTTTTGGAGCCCAGCTGCCCCCATCAGCATTGCCTTCAGGATTTAGCATCTTTGCGAGGTTCGCATTGCTTCCAAGGGTTGCAAGTTTGCGCTCTTTGATACCCAGAGGTTCACACCTCTTTTCCTGGATCATCCACATTTCTCCCGGATATGGACTTTTCACATTTATGTTCCGCGCTCGCTTGCGACGACTACCTGCTATGGCAATGGCGCACTACGGGCTCTTTACGATTGCATATTGGACGAATCAAACCAGTGGATGACAATTTCCTGTTTCTTTTTTTGCTCGTTTTTACAAAACTGGCCATTTTTACGTTATACCAGACCTGGGAATCGGGAGGCGAAAAGAGAACCTCATGACGGAGCAATGACTTACTTTCATCTGAAGAACCATACCATGCCAACTTGCTGTCCGGATCCTGCCAAATCGCGGGAGGCTTTTTGCGTTGTTTTCTGTATCTTCCGGTTCATGGATTCGATTCCACTGTCAATGGCGCACTAGGCGAATGGTGAGACACAGAACTCTTTTTTGGTTGACTAATAGATAGGGCATCGGATCAGGACAGCAAGGTGAGCACTGGGCACAGTGTATATATATGACAACCTTTTCGTGAAGGATTTTCCAACAACGCCGCTTTTCTATACTGGCAAAACCTGGATCATTTGACTTGTTTCAGGATGATACTAACTATCAGGACCACAACTCAGCGCCAGCCACCTGGCTTTTCCATGGACCTATTACTGGATGACATTTGAGGACTCCCTTCACCGGATACCAGAGGATCTTTGCCAGGAAGCCAGGAACATACCATCTTGGAAGACAGGAGCCACCGGAGAAAATGCCATTGGAATTGTTCAAAGTACGCACCACGGACCTGAAAACACACATCCTGTGCGAATCCTTGCGGAATTCCACCGCCTGGTTTCGGATCTCTCACCTTGAATACCACAAGGTCAGAACAAGAATGACAAACAAACAGCTCGATATCGAGTGTCGGTAAGAGACCACCCTCCCAATCACTGCACGCCATGTAAAATCAGATGAGCGATATCGACTCGCCATCTCACAGCCCACATATCATGGAGATCGTTTCTTTCAGTTTCGTGCCACTCCTTGGACGTCGATATCCTACTTTACGTCTTCAGGCAATTCCCATAGGATCCCACAGTTGGCCTTATCCCCCAGGACAAGCAACATTATTATCGGACGCTCATTCAGACAGGCTGAACATTCGATCAGTGGCTCAATAGTTTGGCCCAATTGGTTTCCTGGACCACCACCATCTTGGAAAAACTCGTGGAAAGTTGCCATTTCACAGCCACCACTTTTTGGCCGGATTACGACTTCACAACTTGTGCCATTCCCTACGAGACCACACCCGAATGGAAAAGTTCACTTGGACTTCAGTACCTGACCTTCCTTTCACTTGTACCGGCCACCACATATTGGATAGCGAGTTTTTCTGCGTTCTTTCACCATTGGACCCCTTCTTCTGGACTTCCGTGGACTATTTTCCATTTCTCCGGGACATTTCGTCGACCGGACTCAACGTCGTTGCTATTGTTAGTAGCTGTCTTGCTCATGTTCTTATATCTTGTACTCTATTTTACTTCCAAGGACTCATTCAAGGATAACCTACGCCCAGTAAGGTGACGTTAGCTGACTCGAGTAGGTCCGAGGATTTTTTCCTCCTCATGTTTGGATTAGCAACACCTGATCGCAGATGGGATGCTATGGCAGATGATGCCTGGCCGTACTGGCGTCAGGTGAGCTGTGGAAGTAGAATCGTTGTCGGTGCTGTCAAATGGGATGTGCTTGGCTCATGTTATGTGACTTACCTTGCCATGGTCTGGGGGACATGGAGACTTATGTAATATATTGGGTTTCTTTTGGGCGGTCATTTGAATTTGGCATTGGGCACGTGGATGGTGGATGCAGACTCGATGAATACAATCTTTGGCACCCATTCAAGAGAGCAATTATATGTGCGTCATATCACTGGCACACTGTCGCGTGATCATCTATATTCTTACTCGGCTCACACTGGGAAGGATGCAGTGTACGGCAATAGCCTGCGAGGTCTTCTGTGGGCAGTCCATTTATCATATCTCATCGACCAATACTCGGAGCATTACGTGGGGTTGCACGTCCGCTTTGCCCATGGATCATTTTGCAAGAACCAACTTGAGCATGTGATGGCAATCTGATTATATTATTGCATTGGGTGACACGAAAGACTGGCTGTGCCTGAAAAGCAGGGGGTTGCAGTGAATGCCCTTCATCTGCAGATCCGATGCTCTCCAACAGCTCTGCAGCAATAGAAGCAGGCGCTTCGGGCGGTCCGAGGGATCGGTAACTGGCACGCACGCACACCATCAGCTTCCCGGAAAGGAAAACAAAATTGTGTCCAATGCACTGACGAAACTTTCCCGTGCATATAAGGCTTGAAGGTTCACCTTGACATCGAGGTTAGGACCAACTCAAAAGATCGAGACAGACGACACAGGCATGCCATGGCTGGGCCTCTTGGGGCCTCGGAAAGGCCAATCCAATCGACCAACCGACCACCGACCGACAGTTCTGGTTCTGTTCTGGGTCTGGGATAGGGTATAGGTCGGCCAGAAATGCCCCTTGCCGAGAACTTCATGGCGCACACAACGCGACAAGGTGCTTGGGGTGTACACAAACAAGAACTCGTGTTTCGGTAACAAACAACAACTCAAGTAAGGGTGGTATTGGAACGATTGGGTTGTCTGTCATCTGTCACTCTGTTTATCTAATCTACATAGCATGCTGCCATCAAGTCACATCCAATTGATAGTTTCGGCACTCTGCGAGGCTCGAGTTTATCGTGGGAAACTTGTGGGGAGCAAAATGAGATCAAGCCGCACCCGTCTTGCCCGCCGTCCGTGGCCCGTCACCGCCTTCAATGCTGCCATGCCCCATGCCCCATCATCCATCAATTGGATTTTGGACCTGGAGGGGTAATCAATCCATCGGTCCATTGTATGTCATAAGATGTAGATATGTATGATACATTCCATAGGCGTGTCTCCCTGATTCCGGGGATAAATATACATCTTTCAGAAAATGAATCTACTAATGCCAACCTCGTCTTGCTGTCAGGCAAGTAAGTGCATGAATATTGGAAGAAATGTTGCCATCTTAATTTGGACCTAGTAGTGTCATCCCACGAGGCCAACCAAGAAGAAAAAAAAACGAACAAAACGACCCCTCGATGACGGACGGCTAATGCCCAAGCGTAGGGGTTCCCAGCCGGGAGCAGGGGGGAGTTGGGAGGTGACTGGACGGGAAGTACCTCCCAAGTACCTCGCAAGAACAAACATTCATTTGAACATAACAACAACGCGTCTACTCATCTCAGAGGGTCAATAGATCACACCTTTTGAAAGAACCTTCCTTCCAATGCAATACTCGTGAGCCGTCAGCAGTCATCCAAGTGAGAAAGCCAGAATGCCCAAGTCCATATTACCCTCCCAATATCCAATAAAAAGGTTGTTGCTCTGTCCTAAAATGTGTAGTAAGAGGTAACCTAGTACTTCTCAGCACAGGCTTGAACTGGCAAGCTGGCAAGGGCTCCTAGGAGTTCCACTTGCACTGTCTAGGCCCCATTTCTTCCTGCCTTATCGTCAAATCCTAGGCCGCGCGCATCGTTCAAAGGGCCAGGACGTCCCGGGTTTTGCCCAAGAATCCGACTTGGGAAATATAAACATTTCCCCTGCCCACACACCCACGCACACAACCGCACACAGCGCACACACACATTTAGAGCTGACTGGATTTTGGCAGAAAGACATGGAAAACGTATGTTGTAATCTCTTGATTGCTGGTCGACATACTGTGGTTTCCTTCTAGAAAATAGATACCGTGACAATGAGTGTGGTAGGAAAGAGGGTAGGTAAGGTACTTAACATAAGTTTGTTGATCCATCAATAAGGGACGAGAATTGCAATCCATGACAACCAAAATAGAAATTACCCCGGCGTGGTGTTCCATTGGAAACATTTTACCCATCTTGTTGAGCCGCCACTGGCCTTTCTCGATTTCAGCACGACGTTTACTGCTCTGCGATTCTGCTGCATCTGGTTGGTTTCTGTTTTGCTGAAATGCATTGATCAATTGATTGATTATGCCTAGACTGCAACTAGCACACTTGATGGCTTGATAGCACCTACCTAACCTCGAAGTTCCAATATGAAAAGCCCTGATTCACCCAGACTCCGAGGCCTAGTTACTCATATCGTCGTCCCCTAGATATGTTAGTGTAATTGCGAACTTCAGCAGTTCAGCGCGCCAGGCCCGGTTCGGGCAGAGAGAAGGTCTTATCCGCTAGAGGCTGGAGTCAATTAGGGGATTTTGTAGCGAGTGCGATCTGTCACTCTCACTCCCCATGCCTCTGTTAACAGAAAGAAGCGCCTGTTAGGCATTTTATGTACTTTCCAGGTATCCTTTCCTAATGTTCTTCTGTTGCTCTGTTCAATGCATGGCTGCTTTGAACGTGCACTTGAATACTTTCCTGAATAGTAAACCAGTAAACCCAGTCGTCCCCCTCCCCCCTCCCGT
The DNA here is from genome assembly GCA_017163955.1 of Apiospora koreana. NCBI lineage: Eukaryota > Fungi > Ascomycota > Sordariomycetes > Amphisphaeriales > Apiosporaceae > Apiospora > Apiospora koreana. Next base: position 1,384,208 of record JAFHKQ010000010.1, read on the forward strand.
CCCAGCGTCCCCCCGTCCCAGCGTCCCAGCGTCCCAGCGTCCCAGCGTCCCAGTTGCCAGTCCCAGTCCCAGTCCCCCCCAGTCCACTCAAGCCTCTGGCCTATCCACTGACTGCACTGACTGCACTGACTGGCCTGACCTACCGACACACCTCACACCTCACACACCACACCTCTTCTCTGTGCGTGCGTGCCTACCTCTCTCTGCAACTACTACGCCGCTTGCTTGCTGCCCCGCCATTCTACTACTTACGACCTGTTGTGCGAGTGGCAGAAAAAAAAACAATTCCCATTCCCAACTGCTTGCTGTCAACGGCGACGCTCGCTCGCACGCACTACGTTATCGTTGTTGACGCTGGCGGCATATTCTATTTGAAGTCTTTGTTCTTTTTTTGGTCTCAATCGCCAAATAGTCCTCTACCAATTTTCCTTCGTCTCGTATATTGCAAAGACACCGTTCTGCATTCGTTCATCCCATCGACAAAAGCCCCCTCCTTAGGGTTAGGCCGCCACCATGAATGTCGAGGCCATCAGGAGTCGCGTCGTTGCGACTCTGTCCGCCGATATCAATGTTCGAAGGGCTGGAGAACTCGAGCTGAAGTCCGCCGAGTCCCACGCTGGATTTACCGATGTTCTTCTCGACATCCTGACCAACGAACCCGATGAATCCATTCGCCTATCCACCGTCATCTACCTCAAGAACCGAACGAATCGCGGCTGGTCCAAGTCTGACCACTATCCCGATGAGGTCGTCTTGAACGAGGATGAAAAGACCAGGTTCAGGGACCGCATACTGCCCATTCTGGCCTCCAGCCAGGGTCCCATCCGACAACAGCTGCTCCAGACTATCCAGCGCATCCTTCATTTCGACTTCCCCGGCAAATGGCCCAATTTCATGGATGTCACACTGCGCTTGCTGCACGCTAACGATGCTCTGTCCGTCCTCGCTGGGCTGCAATGCCTCCTCGTAACCTGCCGTGCCTACCGGTTCAAGGGAAGTCTCGAAGGCAGCCGGGCCGAGTTCGACAAGATCATCGAGGCGAGCTTCCCCCGCCTGCTCGAGATCTGCAGCGAGTTGATAAACCAAGAGAGCAACGAGGCTGGTGAGATGCTTCACATCGCCCTCAAGGCATACAAGCACGCTACATGGGTAAGCAGCTACTCCGTGATACCCAATATGGTGCTAATATGCGGATGCAGCTTGAACTGTCCAGCTTTCTCAAACAGCAGTCCGTCAACATTTCGTGGTGCACCGTTTTCCTCAACACCGTTTCCAAGACAATCCCCGCCACGGCCATGCCCGAAGACCTCGACGACAGAGAGCGCCATCATTGGTGGAAAGCGAAGAAGTGGGCTTACTTCAACCTGAACAGGCTTTTCATCCGACACGGCAACCCCTCGACCGTCACCACCAGCGGCGACGACGTCAAGGCTTTTGCCAAGGATTTCATCGTGACCGTCGCTCCCGAAATCCTGAAGCACTACCTCCAGGAAATCGAGAAATGGGTCGCGAAGACGGCCTGGCTCAGCAAGCCGTGCCTGTCCTATACACTGGTCTTCTTGGACGAGTGCTGCAGGCCCAAGGAGATGTGGCCGCATCTGAGCGCCCACCTGACCAACCTCGTCACCCATTTGGTATTCCCCGTGCTCTGCTTGAGTCCCGAAGACGTCGAGAAGTTCGAGGATGAGCCCGAGGAGTACCTTCACCGAAAACTCAGCTTCTACGAGGAGGTCTCGTCGCCCGATGTGGCGGCCACGAACTTCTTGGTAACCCTTACCAAGGTCAGGAGAAAGCAGACATTCGACTTGTTGTCCTTCATCAACAGCGTTGTTAACACCTACGAATCTGCCTCTGATGACAAGAAAGACCATATTGGCAAGGAAGGTGCCTTGCGCATGATAGGAACGCTTGCCCCGGTCCTCTTGGGGAAGAAGTCCCCTATTGCCGATCAAATAGAGTACTTCTTGGTTCGCTACGTCTTCCCCGACTTCAAGAGTCCCATGGGTTACTTGCGTGCGCGAGCTTGCGACACAATTGAGAAGTTCGAGCAGCTCAACTTCAAGGACCAGAACAACCTGATCGTCATCTACCGGCACATCCTGGATTGCATGGCTGACACCGATCTGCCGGTTCGTGTCACTGCCGCGCTGGCCCTGCAGCCCCTCATCCGACACGACGCTATCCGTGTTAGCATGCAGCAGAGCATCCCGACCATCATGCAGCAACTGCTTAAGTTGGCAAATGAGTGTGATATCGACGCCCTCGCCAACGTCATGGAGGACTTTGTCGAGGTTTTTGCAACCGAGCTGACGCCTTTCGCCGTTGCTCTCAGCGAGCAGCTACGGGATACTTACTTGCGCATCGTTCAGGAGCTGTTGGAAAAGCAAAACTCGCGCGACGATGACGGCGAGTACGGTGATTACTTGGACGATAAGAGTATAACAGCCCTTGGTGTTCTGCAGACCATCGGGACACTTATCCTTACTTTGGAGAGCACACCCGATGTCCTTCTCCACATTGAAGCCGTCTTAATGCCAGTCATCCAAGTCACTCTCGAGAACAAACTTTACGGTACGTCACGACAGTCGTGGATGATGAGTTCCTCTGCAAATCTAACAATTGTAAGAAACAGATCTATATAACGAAGTCTTTGAGATTATCGATAGCTGTACATTTGCCGCCAAGAGCATCTCGCCGACCATGTGGCAAGCTTTCGAACTCATCCATAACACGTTCAAGTCCGGAGCAGAACTCTATCTCGAGGACATGCTCCCAGCTCTCGACAACTTTGTTCAGTACGGCGCCGTGCAGCTTACGCAAAAGCCCGAATATGTCCAGGCGCTTTACGGCATGGTCAACGATATGTTTGCTGACCAAAAGGTTGGCGGCGTAGACAGAATATGCGCTTGCAAGCTCGCCGAGGCCATGATGTTGAGTCTGCGTGGACACATCGACCAGTGCGTTACCGGCTTTATCTCGATGGCCATGACGGTGCTCAGCAGCCATGACGTCAAGGTCAAGAGCTATAAAATTCACCTGATGGAGATGGTGATCAATGCCATCTACTACAACCCTCTGCTGACAATAGCAGTGTTGGAACAAAAGGGATGGACCAACAAGTTCTTCAGCTTATGGTTCGGTAACATGGACTCGTTCTCGCGCGTTCACGACAAGAAGCTTTGCATTGTCGCTATCGTGCAGCTACTTAGTTTGCCGGCTGATCAGGTCCCTCAGAGTGTCTCGGTCGGTTGGCCGAGACTCCTTCAAGGCATCACCATTCTCTTTAGGACTTTGCCTAGTGCGCAGCAGAACCGCGAACAGGCCCTGAAAGACGATTTCACATTCGACGCGGGGAGCTACGACTACGAGGACGAGGACGAGTGGGCCGAGGATGACACAAATTGGCAGGCTGAGGAGCCCGAAGAAAACAACGAGGGCAAAGACGAGAGTACAGCATACCTGGAATTCCTTAACGAGGAGGCAGCCAAGTTCAGCCGACTCGAAAACCAGTACAAGGAAGCCGACGACAGCGAAGACGAGCTTGGTGAAGATAGCGTTCTGCTAGAGTCGCCGCTTGATAAGATCGATCCGTATCAGCTATTCCGTACGGCATTCATGAGTAAGTGCATACAGAAGCCGTGCTGTCCTGAAGACGAGTTATCGCTAATCATACTACCAATAGAATTGCAACAAGAACAGCCACAGCTGTATAATGCAGTGACGGCGCCACTGTCTGCGGAAGAACAGGCGGTTATCACAACTGCGATCGACCAAGCAGAAGCACATGCCCAGATGGCGTTGCAAGTGGCCGAGGCCCATGTTCAGTCGGGCATGCAGGGATCCGGAGCACCAAACCCTAGCTAGAGCCTAGAACACGAGCGTGTGCTCTCGAGCCGGTACAGATACATGTGACAGGTTGCTCAAGGCGGGAAACAAACGTATGCAAGAACTTCAAATGAGAAGCCCCTCAAAAGACACATACTGGTTTTTCGATTCCTTCGAGAATACGGCAGGCGATGTTTATGTTGATGCGGAGTCAGTCCCTTGCCAAGCAATCAGGGGCGTTGACCAGGGCATATCAGGAGGCGGAGCAGTGCAGTGTAGTGCAGCCGGGGGGCCTCGCGTGTTGGGCCATTCTTATACCTTATACCCCATGACGAGCGCAAACGAAGACGTTCGAGGAATCGAAAATGTTTGTCGATATGGCGAGTTGGGTTTTTCACGGGTTAAGCGGTGTGTTCGTGGTCGGAAAGAATTTAGATCGTGCAAACAATATCCCCCCTACCCCCCATTCTAAGTAGTAAAATTATGTCGTTGACAAATCATGTCGGTCGCTTCGATGCCTCGGTGCCAGTGGAGGGAGGACGGGTTTACTTTACATCACCCAGCGAACGGGGACCGGTTTGGGACTGGGGGGTCTTCTACGTCTGGTTATGGGAATACCAGGCCCAGAGATCGCAAGATGCTGGGTGGTGTAGGTAGATTGTATGAAGTGGCGAGTAAGTCTAAGCCCTGGAAACAGGAAGGACGGTTTAGAGAAACCAACAAAGATCATTTACATTTTGCATTATTTTATATGTCTAGAGGACTTCGAGAATGACGACGAGATAAGATGGATGAGATTCGCCAATTCTCTCCAACCCAATTTATTCATCAGGTCATATTGGACCCTTCCACTATCGTCCCAGACGGCGCCTGGTTGCTTGTCCTGACCACAAGAAGAGAAATAGCAGTCTACGATTCAGACAGGAGCCTGAACTAGCCTCCCCTCCCATGTGACGGAGACGCTAGAGACGCTTCAGTCATCTGAGGACTCTTTAAGGAAGTCGTTGTTATCAGACTTCAGTCAAATGTTGTCACTGCGCCCCCATAGCCCGACCACTGCCGCCGCTCCAGTTTCCGCGCCGCTGTGCCGTCGACATAGTTTGGTGTGCTAGGAACAACAACAGAACGTTTGTTTGTTTGTTTGTTAATCAGGCCCATGTGACTAAACGAGCTCGCGCAGCATCGGCTTATCCCAGTGCAGAATTCGGTTGAGTGGCTTCATTAATATATCGCTTATGTCGAGCCAGAGCCGATGATACTCTGGCGGTAAATTGCGCAGCAGGAGGCCAAATGAAGTTATATGAAAGGTTTCGTTCCCAAGCCTCAGGCTAAAGGGGGTCTTGCCAGTATTGTGGAGAAAACCAGAACCTGGCCGAGAGATTCCAATCCAAATTCCAAGACGCCATCTGATTGGGCATATAGATAACCCCTGTTGAAGAGCAACTGCAGCTCGTATTTGCACTCGCTCCATGGCAAATCCTATGTGTAGGGAGGAACTCTAGCCGGATAGTCACTTGTTTCGGAGCAGCCGGCCGGTGATTATCGTAGCCACACCACGACATGTTACCATCGAGACTATCACCATTTGCCGGCCTCCGGTGACAGCTAAAAGGAAAGGTCACCTGCTCTAGCTGGCCATATCTATGTAGAGCGTCTATCGAGTACGCAGTGAAGGACTAGAACATACAGCTGTGAGGCCAGAGAGGATGAGTCATACCACTTGCTTTTGAAGACAGAGGGAGTTAAATCGAGTCGAGTAATTGTGTTACTTGGCGAGATAGCTTGAAGCCCCCCAGAGATTGACGAGAGAGCCTGACGAGCCTGTCCGCCCCATGAGTAAGACAAGTAGGCAGGGTGTGTGCCTCCTGGACCGACGTGCCGTCCACAACTTAGCGGAGAGTCATCACCCATCAGGACGAACGGGTAGCGAATGCCCCTTAGGAAACCTGGTTCGAGACCGTGGTCTAATTTTAGGATTCGGTTCTGGGTGTGTAAAACTGGTTCGCTGGTTGATATATATTAACCCGTGGTTAGGAAGACGGGAAACTGGGGACGGCACCCCGTGCCCAGAAAAGAGAGTGATAAGCTTAACCTTTGATGCTGTTCCTGGGCAAGATTGCAGGGGACGGGAAGACCTGGATGTAACGTCTCGCTCGCTAAGTCTGCAGAAGCGAGCCGAAAACAAGGTGGTTATTTCTGGGCTGGTCCTATGCTTGGTCTGATCATTACCTTGCAACGACCGACGATGCACTTTGGCATCTATATAAAGCTCGCAGATCTCCGGCGTGGTCTGCCTTGGACTCTGACGTACCAAGCAGTGCTGATCATCCCCGCTTGTAGATTGTAGCATCCATCCTTAACTATACCCATAAAGATATATCGAAGACTCCGATACAGCTTTTCTGCAAGATGAAGGCTGTTCTCATCGGTGTGCTGGCCGTCTTCTCCGGGTAGGATTTTCCCCAGCTCTGTCATGTCATGTTGAAACATGATTCTAACAACAAAGCTTCAGCCTTGTAGCGGCGCAGGAGACCGCTGCCGCTGTTCTCGATGACGTTGGTGCTCTTGAGCCGGCCGCTGCCTGCCCCACCATCACCAAGTCCATCGTGGACCCGGGCTGCGCACAAGATTGCGACAACGACTGCCAACTCGTCACGACCGTGACCAATGGCTGTGGCTGCCCGGCCTCAATCCCCACTGCGACGCTGGTAGCCCCCTGCGGCGGCGAGTGCCCCAACGCCGGGTGCGACGTCATCTACCGGACCAGGAACGAGGCGTGTGCGCCGCCGCGCCCGACGCGCACGTCGACCAGCCGCAAGACGAGCACGGCGTCCCCGACGACGCCGACGTCGTCGCCCGTAGTCATCACCAGCATCATCATCCTGCCACCGCGGCCGACCAAGACGTCACTGCCGTGCCCGACCGTCATCCGCACGACGCAGCCCGCCGACTGCACCCCGATCCGCTGCCCCATCCCCGGCTGCACCGAGAACACCAGCCTCGTGGTGCCCTGCGGCTGCGACGGGCCCAAGACCATCATCGCGGTGCAGGGGTGCCAGTCGACATGCCCGGGCGGGTGCATTACTCGCACGACCACGGCCAGCGAGCTCTGTGCGAGTTCGGCATGATGGTGATAACGATGCCGATGATGATGGATTCAAGATGCAATGACGGAGGTTGGGTTACCGTCGTCTTACCTTACTTGGAGACGATAGAGGACAATAGGTTGCTAGGATGAATGGACGGGATATGATAGGCTGTAACCGTTGTGAGGTGGGATGTGTGTGGGGGGCGACGAGGGGACGCGAGCGGCAGTCGCATCTTGACGGCCCGGCCCACCTTCTCTTCTCGTTGGTTGCCCTTTGATCAGCCGCTTATCTACGATTCCAGGGCTTTCCCATTCCGTTAGGATCAACGTGACTTTCCTTCTTTACTGATTTATACAAGTGTTTACATATCAATTAGTTTCTACTTTATCCTTGAAGTGTTGTTGCCATGATTAATGACCACTGTTTCAGCTGTCTGTGTCACCGGACCCTTTGGCGAGACGACGCTATGACTGGGCGGGCGTGCCAGGAATGAATGAATGAATGAATGAATGGTAACCGGCGACCTCCGCCACCGACGCCGTTGGCTGGCTGGCTGGACTGGCTGGCTTGGCTGGCCACTCCTTCTCGTTTCCCCCCAAACAACACAAGCACACGCATGCATACAACACAACACATACACACACCGACATTGACATCGTGATACCCACCGTCGCTGCCCTACTCCTGTATTTATTATACCGCCTAGGCTTTTCTCTATTTCTTCTTTTCAATATACTTGTACGGTTTTCCCTCCTTAGCTCATCCATATCCATCCTTACCAGTCAGAGTTAAGTCGACGAGTGCCCCTCCTCAGCAACAACCATGACCACCCGATACAGAGTCGAGTGTAAGTCTCCTTCCAATCAATCCCAGTGCCGATGCGTCTACATAGCTTCTAACAACTACCACCAGATGCCCTGAAGACGCACAGGAGAGATCAATTCATAGGTATTACAGCTCCTTATTCCGGGCCTTAATCTCCCTGGGACAACCCCTCATCTCCGTCGCAGGCTTCGTTGGGGGTTCTAATAGCCAAGACAAGTGATGCTGCCAACATGTCCAACATATCACCTGCCAGATCGACCATAAATTATCGGAAAGCACCCAGAGCGGCCCAGACCACTCTCTGCAGACATCTACTAACCGATCGTAGAATGGATCAAGGGCCTCCTCGCCGTGCCCTTTGTGCTCTACTCCCAGCCAACTGGCGTCTTCGAAACCGCCGGTACCAGCTTCACCCACATGTCCGAGGAGGCACACCGCAGGTATGCCGAAATCATGAGGGATGTTGAGTTTATGCTGGACGACCACAGTAAGTATCTGCCGGTGACATGATTTGTCGTGTGAGGTTATTCCATCGCGCATTGCTAACATATATACCAACCAATCAAGTCGCACATCAAGCCGACGCAAGAGCCCTCCCGTCCAAGCTGAAGCTGCTTGTGCCAACTATTGGCCAATTCTTTACGAGGCTGCCGCTTGAGGCGGCCTTCAAGTACCAGGACAGAAAGCGCTTCATCTCTTCGAGGCGCTTCGTGTCGCCTTCGTTCAACGATGTCCGGTTGATTCTCAACTCGGCCCAAATCATGGCGGTGACGACATATGGCACCCTGCAATTAGCCACCTTCGATGGTGATGTGACCCTTTATGATGATGGCGAGTCGCTGCTTCCGGATAGCCCTGTCATTTCACGGATGATTGATCTCATGCGAAAGAACGTCAAGATCGGTATAGTCACCGCGGCCGGCTACACAACAGCCGATAAGTATTATGCCCGTCTACACGGACTGCTCGACACCATTGCTCAAACTCCCGATTTGACGCCTCAACAGAGGCAGAACATCCTTATTATGGGCGGTGAGGCCAACTACCTGTTCGAGTTCAGCGCCAGCTCCCCCCACCTCCTCGAACCGGTTCCCCGGGATCAATGGCTCACGCCCGAAATGGCGACCTGGGCCGATTCCAACATTGAGGCGCTCTTGGATGTAGCCGAGGCGGCGCTGCGCGATTGCATCAAGACCATGAACCTGCCCGCGACGCTGATGCGGAAGGACCGCGCCGTGGGCATCATCCCGACGTCGGCCGCGAACCGCATCCCGCGGGAGTCGCTCGAGGAGACGGTCCTGGTGGTCCAGAAGATCCTGGAGATGAGCGTGGGCGGCCGGGGGTACGACAACAACGTCGTGCCCTTCTGCGCCTTCAACGGCGGGCGCGACGTCTTTGTGGACATTGGCGACAAGAGCTGGGGCGTCAACGTGTGCCAGAAGTGGTTCGGCGGCGGCAACGGGCAGATGATCAAGGGGGAGAACACGCTGCACGTGGGCGACCAGTTCCTCAGCGCCGGTTCCAACGACTTCAAGGCCCGCAGCGTCGGCACCACGGCCTGGATCGCCAGTCCCGCCGAGACGGTCGAGCTGCTGGACGAACTGGCCGATCTGATGGGCAAGAAGATTAGCTGAGCACAAATTGTTTTACATATATATTTATCCATTTATCTCAAACTCATAGTCTTCAGGGGATAGCTAGTGCAATATGTGTGATTTCAGATTTCAGGATTGTCCAGCGGACGCGAGTCACTTGGGCGTTATTTGCATCACCGATCTTGTACCTATATATTAAACATTTGGTGTGCGAAGTTTCTTGTTCTCAATTATATCTTATCATATCTAGAGTTGACTAACTGAGGCATGCGCTTGTGGAGGGTGTACACCAAGCAAACTGTTCAGCTAAGTCGCTCGGGAGAAGAGTCATCTGATCGTGAACCCTCGCCTTCATTGGCGTACTGGACTGGTGACGAATACGCCTCAAAAATCGCAGCAGCTCTTTCCTTGGTACTGCGTGCTTCGTCGACCTTGTCTTGCAGAAGGTGGGAAATGCGTTCCCGCACGTTCTCCAGTCGCTCCGACCGGTCTCGGATCATGACGGCGGCGCCCAACAGCTCCTCGAGGAGCACCCGGGCCCGCGGCAGGTCCCCGTCGCCGTTCAATGCCTCCTTGAGATTCAGGAGGGAGAACCGGAGACGACGGCGGGCCTTATCCATCTCGTCGAACTCGATCCGCGCTTCACATTGGACGAGATTGTTGATGGTCACCAGCGTGTTGGATAGACTGGCAGTTGACGTTTCCAGTTGCCCCAGCACTGTGTGATAGCAGAAGCGCGAGGGGCTGATGCCTGTGAACCGAGTGCGCTTGATTGGTGGTTCAAGAAAGGGGCAGTCTTCGCCCAGGGTCCCGGGGGGTAATCTATCGCAGCGGTCGTCGCCGTAGACTACGAGTAGGGGCTGCTCGGTATCGTAGTCGCAGGACTTGCATACGCATTTCGCTTGGTACAAGTGGGGATTACACATGATGATTATTGGTGGTAATGGTGGTTTTGACCAGTCTTTACTGGTGTGCATGGTTCCTTTTGTGGTTTGTTGGTATTGGTTGGGGGCACGCTGTATCTTGGGGTTCTCTTTGCGGTCTTGCAGTTCAGTATATTGCTCTCATATAGGGAACATGGCCCCTTTTTATATACCAGGCGAACCCCCATCTCTGAGCTACCGCTGAGGCTTTGGTGATTGTTGATGAACAACAATACGTAGTGGTGAGTGGTTTCATCTTGTCGCGCCATCACTGTACACTCTGGCATACTCACAAAAAAGGTGTTCGATACAATATATCAGCTTGATGTCTGGGACAGCGTAATCGTGGCAACTATCAAGCGGTGGCAGCGCAACTGAGCAATCCATTATTGTTTGCAGCTGATTCTACGAGACATGGCTTCCTCCCATCCATCAGCTATCAGACGTGTATCCTGCCTGAGCCAGTCCGAAGATGTCAGAGCTGGATTTCTGGTGCAATCAGGCCGGCACTTCAAGTGGTGCTGCGTAACAGAGGCCTTCGTGTGATATTTCATTTCATTGGGATATAATCACAAGTACACTTCAACTAACTTAAGCAGGTAGTAGAGCCCAAATACTGTAACTCTGGTAGATCTACACAACTAACCGGTAGATGAAGAGAACACATCGTGAATATATTGAAAATACGGTTTCTTTAGCCCGTGAGCCCAGGTTATTACCAATCATGTACATACCCGCCCCCCGAAGCCGGATGCGGGCGGGGTCTAGTCAAGCGGAAGCCCTGCCGGCTTAGGTATAGACCGAGCAGGTAAACAGTCATCCGTCTGCTCCACTGTATGCGGCGTATACTCGCTTGGATACTTTTCCACTCTCCAATTGGGTCATTATTCAGGTATTGCGTGGCTTTAACCGGTGTCTATAAGGAGAAGTAAGAGAGCCACTTGTTGTTGTTGTTATCAAACACACAACCAACACGCCTCATCTGCAATCTCGGTCTTTGCGTGTACTAGCACAGTCAGGATACACCACCTAAAGACATTCGCAATGGCCTCGATATCGACAATCGTGGCCCAGCACCGACCAAACTTGGAACCTCTCCAAGACCTCTACAAACACTTTCACCAGCACCCGGAACTCTCAAATCAGGAAAAGGAGACGGCGACAACCATCGCGGCCGAGCTGCGCAGCATCTCATCCAAATTCGTTATCAAGACGGGCATAGGCGGCCACGGCCTCGCCGCCATCCTGCGCAACGGTGATGATAAAGAAGAAGGACCCACGGTGCTGCTCCGCGCCGACATGGACGCCCTGCCCGTGCTCGAGCGGACGGGCTTGCTCTACGCCAGTACGAGGCGCATGCGCGATGTCGTCGACGGCGTCGAGAAGCCCGTCATGCATGCCTGCGGCCACGACATGCACATCACCTGCCTGCTAGGCGCGGCGCAGACCCTCGTCTCGGCGCTCCGCGGAGATGCCCGCGCCTGGACGGGCACGCTGGTCCTCGTGTTCCAGCCCGCCGAGGAGCGCGGCACGGGCGCGCAGGCCATGGTGGACGATGGGCTGTACGATCCTCAAAGGCACGCCGTGCCCATCCCGGACGTGGTGCTCGGCGCCCACGTCACGGGGGCGGCGCGCACCGGCGTCGTCGGCACCCGGAGGGGGCTCATGGCCACGTCGGCCGACAGCATGCGGGTGACGTTGTACGGCCGGGGCGGACACGCGTCGATGCCGCACGCGGCCGTGGACCCTGTGGTAATGGCGGCGAGCACCATCCTCAAGCTGCAGACCATCGTCGCGCGCGAGACGGACCCGGCCGACAGCGCCGTTGTCACCGTGGCCAGCGTGCACGCGGGCGACGCCGAGAACATCATCGCCGACGAGGCCCGGCTGTCGGTCGAGAGCCGCGCCGTCAACCAGCGCACCCGCGACCGCACCCTGAGGCGGATCCGCGACATCGTACGGGCCGAGTGCCTGGGCGCGCAGGCGACGCGCGAGCCGACTTTCCAGACGACGAGGGCGTTCCCGTTGACGATCAATGACAATGAGGTCACGGCGAAGGTCGAGGAGACGTTTGCGGCACACTTTGGGGAAAGAAAGGGGAAGAAGCCACAGCAGATTTCGGTGGCCAAAAAGGAGAAGGGGGAAGGGAAGGGGGAGCAACCGGATGCTCATCAAAGCTGCTGTCGGTACGACAGGGATATCCCGAGGTTCGCCGCCAGCGAGGACTTCAGCATCCTGGCCACCGCCGTGGGGAAGCCGTATTGCTTTTTCATGTACGGCGGGGTGGACGGGGAGGCCTGGGACGAGGCGGAGAGCCAGGGGATGTTGGCGGAGAGCATCCCGTCGAACCACTCGGCGCTCTTCGCGCCGGCCATCATGCCGACCTTACAGGTGGGGATAGATGGGTACGCGGCTGCTGCCCTGACGTTCCTGGGGAAAAGGAGGTAGTGTTAGACTTCCGTCAACGTTCTATAATGAACTGGTTTTCTAGGATACTAACCAGGTGTTGTTACTATCAACCATTTTTCACCTTGCTTGAGTGCCAGAACAGCCCGTGGGATACTATGGATGGCCAATGGTCTTCCTCAACATACATATCTCGTCAAAGGCAAGGCATGGACTGTTGCCAGATTACTACTGTGTCTTATCCTGCTACGCTCCATATTAAGGTGGTTACGATCCAGCCAGGGTCGAGTGCGAAGAACCGAAGAGTATCCTGGCTCTATGCTCCCCAATACGAGCTTGCCTGTAAGTCTCGGCCACTGGAGACTAGATAGGTGTGTGCGGGCAACTATTCCTGTCGAGCTACAGCATCGTAGGCAGGTAGAGTCATGTCGACTGAAGCCCAATGCTTCACGAATTGGGCATTTGTACACGACAATAGACCGCCCAACTACATGATACCGGCTGAGACGGTGGCCCTCGGTGAAGTCCAGGCCGCCCGACCACACCTACTCTGATTAGACGATGTAGCTACGATAGGCAAGATTACGAAAAAGGTGATTCATTGAAAGCAGCGTCCCATGCCGGCCCCCACACGTCTCCTATCTCTCTCACACCAAAACCCGAGTGAGGCTTACACGAGCGAGCCCGCAACAAGCTACCGCCGGCTTTCCCCTTTCTCGTCACACTGGGGTGTCCGTCGTCTGGGCAATGCAGGTAAGCCAAGAAAGCCAACATGCATCGTGATCGTGGACTTGGCCCGTCTACTGAGCGCCGCCGCCGTATTCGCTGCGTCAAAGTTACCGGGCGATGCCTCTTAGAGTTCCGAGCGAGCGACGAAGGGTGGAGGACGATGAAGCCATCGTGAAGTTCCAAGACTTCACAGACGAGGAAGCCCCGGTCCAGTCACCGAGACAGGCCAGAGCACATGGTGAAACGACTGGCCACAGACGCAAGTTGGGGATCGATGCTACCCGTGGGAGACTCTGCAGGCGTGCCTAAAGGAGCTCTAATGGCTGCTGCATGCGGCGCCTACATACATAAACATGATGCTAGTCGGGACTGCAGGCGACGGCTGGCCTGGGGGCGGGCGGGCGGACGGCAGGGCCAAAAAATCATTTGAGTCGCGTGACCACTGCCACTGCAGCCAAGCCATGAAAGCGCCATGGCCGCCATCGGCGGGCGGCAAGAGGTACCAAGGTTGGGGGTCACTCTCAGTCAGAGACCACTTCAAACGTCTCTTTACCGCAGATGACGGGGCGGATGAGCGTTCGTTTTGACTCAGATTGGGAAAATGAGGCTGACAACTGCCACATGCAGAAGGGAAAGTGGGTTATAGCCTCTTGGATCAGCATCAACATCAGCACTTATTATTCTATCTCTGGTACGGTGGGGAAAGCCCCGGCTGATCCGGCGGGGATGCTTGCGGCGGCTCTTTTCCCTCTACCCTTTTCCCTTGTGTTATACTACCTGGCCACGGCAGTATCGGAGAAGTCAGCGCCTCGACCACGGGGACATGCGCCGGGCCCTCCAACATCGGACATACTGTACGGGATAACCCGTGAGTGCGCCATGCATGGGGTGAGAGGTGTGGGCGTGTGGCACACACTTCATACAGGCCTTGGTACAGAAACAGAAGCACAGCTCTACCGCAGTGCCGCCCCCTTTTCACTCTCCGCATTGTGCATTACACGTGTAACATCAGGAGCATGCATGTATGTCTGCGTGTATGCACGTATGTAGGCACACATGATAAGAGGATGGGTAGTATATGTTAAGTGCATACTTGACAGTCCCCTGGAGGAGCACACGACACACACTGGCTGGCATCGTGATGACAGCAATGTCCCTGGACCTGCCCCCCAAAGACGACGACGACGACAACAACAACAACAGGTCAGCGAGGTACCAAGGACATAGACCAGGTAGTATCAAGTAATGTTGCATGTCTAGCTCGCTGTGGGTGTAAAAACAAGCTTCAACAAGCTTCTCTGGCTTTCCCATTGCAGAATGGTCGGAGCTGACGGCATGGCATGGCTGGCTGACAATCTGATACTACAAGTACATAACCCCCCACCACTACCACATTTGCAGCAGTAGTACATAGTAGTAGTAGTAGTAATACATACTACTAGTGTGTGTTATGTAGGTAGCATGTGCTATTGTTCATCTACTACAGTACTACTCTCTCTCTTTCTCTCTTTCCGCCGCCTCCGGGGGTGAGACAAGCAAAGGTAGAAAGAGAGCGACGAAAAGACCGATGCAGTACTGTTGACAATGTCCTTCGGCTCCTTTCTCTCACCGGCTGATTGCTTTGCCGGGGCTTCAGCTGCGGGCACGAATCAACAGCCTCCGGGCTTGGCGCTAGCCCTTTGACAACAACAACAACAACAGCGACGACGACGACTTGTTCGAACGACCAACCTTTTACTTTCCGTGGACGAACCACCCGGTCCACCCCCTCCCAAGCCCCAGGCGTCATGCTTGCTTGCGGCTGCTGATGGCGGAATGAATGGCTGTCCGAAATCCCTCATAGTACTTTGCTAGCTAGCTAGGTAGCAATCTATCAAATTTACTCCATCCCGCGGTTCTGGCAACCACTCAGCTGTACCGAGAAAGGGGGGGCGGTGGGCATATTTGGGGAGGAGAGAGAGAGAGGGTGTGGGTGTGGGTGTGACGGAATATGATGATGTGGTGACCGAACCGAGAAAGAAACAGAAGGAAAAGGCTTCTTTTACCAGCCAAAGTAATTCCTTCCATTCATCCATGCTGCTTGGTACGGTAGCACGGCAGCCAGCCCTTTGAAAGAAACACACAAAACCATACCGCGTCGTCATCTTCTTCCAATCGGCTTACCGAGTAGGAAACATGGAGTGCAGAGCCAAGAGCAAGGAACAAAAGACGGTGAGTGCCAAGTCCCCCCCCCTTCCCCGCTTTAATGGCGCCAGTCCCAAGTTATGCAGGAGAGGGGAGGGAAGCATAAGATGTGTAGATGTGTGTGTGTGTGTGTGTGTGTGTGTCTAGTCGTAGTAGTCGTAGTAGTCATAGTAGCAGTGGTGTGTGATAGATGGTTGTGGTAGATGTGTATGTGTGCGTGTGCCTTATGTCATGTCCTGTCAGGGGGCGATAAGCAAGCATCGAAGAATCCGGATATGTTCTACGGGAATGACACCGGATATGGGACCTTCATGTACAAGCAGGCATTTATCAGGCTGACCTTTTGAATGACTGACGGACTGACGGACTGACGGACTAATCATGGGTACTCTGTCATATGCATGTACCGCGCATAACGTATAATTAATTATATTATCAAATAAGCAACTGTTGCCAACCCGACCAGCCACTTTGAATGACATGCTATTGATTGAAACAATGTACTTGTTAATTGAACTCAACTTGTGATCCCAAGTAGAAGGTGTAAATGGTTACACATATACATGCAACTCGGTCTGCACTTGGTGGTGAGACTGGGCTGAAAATGATGAACGTGCGAGCACGCGGCCTACCGAACTATTTTATAGAGCACGCATGATGCAGGCCCCTAAAAGGCTTGTTCGTCCACCCCTCGCGCTTTGATACGTCCAAGGGGCGAAGGAGGGGGGAGAAGGGGGGAGAAGGGGGGGGATGCCGATGGATGCGATCATTCCGCTCAAGAAAACTTTGGAGATTCGGATGGGATTGTGATATCTGACAAGCCATAAACGGCAAGAAGGTGCCGGTCTGTAGAGGGTATAACACGCAACATATATATTTGTATGGTGTATGTATGTAGACACTCTGACACTCCAACCGCATCGACCAGCTAGCTAGCTAGCTAGCTAGGCATCCGTTTCTTATGACCCCCAACATTGGAAAATGAAGGATGAGAGCAAGGAGGGAGAGAGGAACGAGTTGGGTGGTCATCAATGCAGGAGCCGAAGCCCAAAGTGCAAAAGCCCGGCAAAGACAGGACACGGATGGTTCGAAATAGTAGCAGCTAAACCGACGGTAGGAGGGAACCAACAGACAACCACACCAATACCTGCTTAGGTTACTTGACTCGCTGTGGTGTAGCCCCAGCTACTTTCCATGCACGCTTGCTTGGTGTGTAGGATTTCGGACAGATAGTCAACCCCCTTCTAATCAAAACATCAGATGCATCCCATTTCGATGACCTGCAGCCGCGCTAGCGACCCAGATCCCAGCCCGCCGGCGTGGTCGCTCCAAAATCCTGGGAGCCATCCACCACCATCAGCCTGAATCTTTCGTAGAGCCTAGCCAGACAGACAGGCAGACAGGCAGACAGGCAGACAGGCAGACAGGCACGGCTCGCTGTAACTGTAATGACTGGCCACTATGGAATACCTCGCCGAACAAACAGGACACAATGGTATATGTGCATGGTTGATAATATCTTGGTTTGAAAACGTTCTTTCGTTGTATTATTAGTGGCGTGAGTGCCAATCGAGTCGGTCTCTATCTGCTAATCTAGAGCCACACACCCCATCAGCACATCGTCTCATGGCTTGCCTCCTACCATGTAATGTAGCTGGGAATCAAGCCCGAGTATCCTCCGCATTGTGTCGCGAGGAACAGCTGCCAACCATCCGCCCCCGTCAATTCTTTTTTCGCTGTGCACCTTCTTTTGGTTTGTACCGGTGCGTCTCTACACCGCGCCTTTGATATCAACAAAAGGGGACAAATAAAGTCATGTGTTGCAACGCCTGCACCTCTGGTTTTCGCCCGGGCATAACAGTGCAGATAACCACTCTGGGTAAGAAAAAGGGGGTGAAAAGATTATGTACGCAGTGAAAAGGGGGGAAGGGTCTTTGTACGACCCTCCGCAGCCTTCAACACTAGAAAGTTGATGGGGTATAGGAGAAGAAGCCCTGAACTCGCCAGTTCTATAGTGAATGAGAAAATCAAAGAAAACACCCCCCAAATGGCAAAACCCCTTCCTTGTCATGCAAATGAATACCCTAACGCCGATCTATGCCGATTGTCTCAAGACGGAATGGACATGGCTCAAAAGCCCACACTGGCTTATCGTACGCCTTCATGGCGATAAAGGGTGAAGTCAGAGAAAATGCAAAATGTCGTGATGATTAGCCCGAAGCAGTTTCTTCTAGTACCCTGCTTTGCCTGGCATCGGGGGCAGCCCGTGTCCGTGGTTCTGCGGAGGCAAGTGGTTGTGGCAGTAAATCTTGCCGGCCGTGCTGATGGTGGCGTTTTTCTTGGACGCATCGATGAATTTGATCGGATCGTCGTAGCTATCCAGCTGGCAACACTCGATCGTCTTGAACCACCGCGATGTCACCACCTCCGCCATGCTCCAGCGCTTCTCCGGGTCCGGGTTGAGCATCCTCAGCAACAGACGCCGAAGAGCCAGAGGCTTGACACAGTAGTCAAATGCCTCGAGGTGGGGCAGCGCATCCTTGGTCTTCTCGCCCTCGGGATCTTTCGCCAGCCGGGCGTTGTACCTTTCGTAGGCTTGGACCAGCTTGTTGTATTGACCTGCTGTCTTGGAGTCGTTCTGCCACTCGGCCTTCTCCCAGATGTTGGCGCCGAAGATGAGGTAGATCATGACAATGGCAGAGCTCCACACATCCAACGGGCGGGGGTCGTAGTCCCGTTGCTTGCTGAGCACTTCGGGTGCGATGTAAGGCAGACTTCCGCAGATGCCAGGTTGGCAAAGTCGAAGGTCGCCGTTCATGCCTTGGCCACATTGACCACCAGCTTCCCTCAGACCGGGATGAATGCCCGAAAAGACTTCCGACACACCAAAGTCGGTGATCTTCAATTTGCTGTCCTTGCTGATCAGCAGGTTCTCGAGCTTGATGTCACGGTGGGCAATGCCGTTCGAGTGCAAATAGAAGACACCCTGGCACAGCTGCTTGAACAGACAGTGGCGATCCACGTCGCGTCCTTCTTCCTGCAGATACTTCTTAGAGACAAGGCTGAACAGGTCGCCCTCGGAACAGTACTCCATAATGTGATTCCACCGACCGTGATCGGTGCACAGTCGAACGGTCTCGACAATGTTGGGGTGGTGCAGACTCTTGGCAATGCTGAACTCGGACTTGATCTTCTTCTCATAGTCCTTTTCAGATTCCGCATTGCGCTTGCTGCGGAACTCCTTGACAGCATACAGCTCACCAGGCGAGCCCTTGCGCGCCATCAATGTGACCTTGGACGTGGCACCCTTGCCGAGATGCTTGCCGTGGCGGCCGAGCAGCTTGTGTTGGTACTCGAACTCTTTGAGAAGTTCGGCTACATCGACGGTGAAGTCATCAGGGAGACTCAGACTCAGACGACGTGCCTTCATCCCAGTCCCAGCATCGGGTATCAGAGCCCACGGTTGCCGGGTCAAGTCGATGTGATTTGGGGTCTTCTTCGTGCGCTCGACGCTGCGCGTGCGACGGGTTTCCTTACGAGGACCACCAACAAAATTGACTCTAGAGCGCAAAGAGAAGCCGGTGTGGGACTTCTTCTTGGTGTTCTCTAGGAAATCGCTGGACGAGGGAACGAGGGGCTGAGCGACCTTGTTCTTTGACTGCGACTCGGGCGGCGAGGGCGGGCTATTGGACCGTGTCTCGGGACGTGAAGGGTGGAAAGAGAAGCGACGGCTGCTGCTGGGAGTAGCCTTGGTTGAGGTATTGGAGGCATTACTCTCGGCCACGGCGCTGCCATTCTGGTAGACAGGATCGCGAAACTCCATAGTCGTACCCTCGGTCACGTTGGAGGAGGAACGGCGAAATATGGCACCCATCCTGGTGCCGATGCCAATAAATGACTGAGAGGCTCTAAGAGAGAGGTTACCCAGCGACGGTCTTCTCGGAGGCGGCGAGGCCTCTGAAGGGTGTTCGTTTAGGTATGGTTGTTGTGGGTTGGAGGGTTGCTGATACAGGTACTGGGAAACAGAAGATGTGCGATTGGAGGTGGTGGGTGAATAATCCGACGGGGGTGACGTCGAGGTGGGCGTGTCTTGGCTGAACTTGGAGGTGGGATCGGGGCTGGTGGTGCTGATAGTGCTGCAGGTGGAATTATTGGCTGCTGTGAGGGTGAGGGATTTAGTGGTTTTAGGGGATTGGGGTTCAATCAGCTGCCTAGACCCAGCATCGGTTGCACTGCTGTTTTTTAACTCGGCCTGCTGCTGTTGGGGCGTCCGTGGTGGGGTCGCTGCGGTTTCCACCACTAAAGGCGGCGGTCTCCTGTAGGCTGATGCTGCTGGTGCTGCAGCAGGGAAAAAGGACTTTGGCGCAAAGCCAGTAACAGCAGTATTATCGCCAACAGCAGTACTAGTAGTAGCTGCAACAGCAGTAGTGGGAGTAGTAGTAGAGTCCTCCACAAGATCCGGGGAAGTAGTGAAATCGCCGTCGATTGACGGTCGGTCGCTGCTTGGCAGATCCAACAGGGTCTGGAATTCTCGCGACTCTCTGCCGCTTACAGGGGTGATTGGCTCGTTTGCCGACTCGCTCTCGGTTTCATCGTCCTCTTCGGGAATAGGGTCGGTCAGGTCGGTAGGATAACGGCGTGGCGAGGAAGAAAGAGCAGGACTGCTATTATGGGAAAGCCCTGCGCGGCTTTGCGCTGGTTGTAGAATGGGGATAGGATCGCAGGTAAAATGAGACTGGGAGGGCGACGGGGTCAAAAGGCCGTCATTGTCTGTGGTTCCCAATGCATTATTAATAACCGAACTTGAATCGTTCAAAACATGGGCATGCTACGTAACTATGTAGCTACAGCAGATAAGCAAAACCAAGGGCACAAGGGGGCCCCAGAAACAAGAGATCAAACATGCCATTGCTAGGACAAGGAAAAGAGGATCGGGAAAATACCTATTGTGGCAGCTGATGATGACGAGATTCGGCTTCTCGGCGTCGGAGGAGGGGCGGCCCTGTTTCCATTCGTACCAGTACCAGTACCAGCACCAGCACCAGCACCAGTTGCTGCTGTAAGTGTGTGGGAGGGGTGCTGCTGCTGCTGCTGCTGCTGCACGGCAGGAACAGCCACCATGGTTCGAGGGGTGGCCATCGTGGAATCCGTCTAGCAAGCCCGATTGGTCCGGCTGCAGCTGCTGCAAGGTGGAAGAGAAAAAAAAGAAGACGAGAAAGAAGATGGAAAGCCACTAGAAGAGAGAGAAAAAGGCCGTCTCCAATCGAAGGAATTCCCCCAAGGTCCTCTTACTCAGACAGGTCCAGATTTCTGAATGTCGGCGTGCGCGTATTGGCGTGTAGTGCTTGGAGACAGAGACAGCTACAAAAGTTGATGGTCGCTGTAGTTGCGGACGAACACCAAAAATTGCAATTGGGAATCCCTGCAAGGCCCAAACCAAGGGTGGAAGGGATCGAGACCGTGGAACCTTATGCTTGAACCATGGATCACCCGGGGCCAACTGACAGGTGGGCAGAGTAGTAGAGTAGCAGAGTCGTAGTGTGTGGTAGTAGCGAGACTTTGGACAGGAGAGATAGATCGAGAATAATGAATAATCCGCGGTAGTCCGTCGAGTTCGTTCCAAACGTTCGGTTCGGGGCTGCCGAAGATGTACTTGTAGGGAGAGCGAGAGAGACGCACCACCCTCTTTTGTATGCAGGATAAGGCCGGTCGAGGGGAAGGAACCCTTTTGGGTGAAGAATGGAAAAAATCGAGTAATAGAGATGCCAAGTGACCCAGGTCGTTTTGAGGGGGTATGAGCAGTGACGACTCGTGTAATTATGATTAAAACAGTGCCTGGGCAAATGGTCGAGTAAACCGAAGAAGGATTATACACCACTCCGGCGATGTTGGCAAAGCCCCTTTTCTTGGCTTTTTCTTTCGAATGTTCGGTGCAGCGTCAAGCAGTGGCAGGTTGGTTTGCGCAAGGTACTAACTTTTAGGTAAAGTTGTGTAAGTCCAGTCCTGTCCTGGGGGGGGCCGGATACCAAGGAGCAAGTAGAGGAGGGGAGAAGGAGGGGCATATACTGCTGTGTAGCCCTGCTTTGGTATAATGCCCAGAGCCAAGATCTTCGCGCCAAGGCTAGGACAGTACAGGCAGAATCGATAATCGAAATCCGGGAAGCAAGATAAGAGGCAGCTCAAGGACCATATGTCTTGAGGGAGGGGAGCGGTGCTGTTATAACCTTGAGACACGACAGAGAGAAAGAGAGAAGGGGGAAAAAAAGAATAGGGAGACACTTCTTCGCGATCACACTAAACACACACTCCCCTACTCGGCTCTCCAGTACTACGGCTACTGCTACTGCTGCTACTGCTACATACTCTTGTCCTTCAACCCACCCCCCCTTGGAACTAAGCTTCAAGTATGTCCCCCGAGTACATACTCGGTAAGCAAGTTGGTATTACTCGGAGCAATGCCAATATGAGCTGCAGGACAACCTGCGCTAAGCTTGTTCGTCTGGGGGTCTCTTCGATGAAGCGGGGACGATGTCAACTAGCGTTACATATGCGTGTAAGTGGGATGGAGTGACTACTGGAGCGCAGCAGGTACTACTAGTAGGAGGAGCAGAGTGCCCAGGAAAATACGACATGGGCATTGCAGATGCAGTCCATCGGGGACGAGGGTCTAGTGTGTTAAACCCTAGAGGGGAAAACATGTCGAGCCACGAGGATATGTAAAGTAATGTCATGACTGTATGTAATAATCTACCGTAGTAGGTGATGTGAGATCAGATACAATACATGCACGTACGTGGCACACAACCAGCCGGATGCCATGGAAGGCAGGCAAGATGAAGCATAGCCAAAGTGCGTGTGTCAACAGGCTGGAGGCATGACAGGGACATGGACATGGACATGGAAAAGAAGTATTCGATACATATTCTTACATCTTACATGACCTTGCATACATACACTGTAGGGGTTCACGGCCAATGCCCATGTGGAGGTTACACAGGAAAAGGTTATGAATGTTTGAAGGGTTGAATGCATGTATTGATGTAAGTATGCAAGTACATACTGTGTGTGCGCTGGGTGCAGATTGGACAGCCACGGGAGCGAATGGGCGCGATGCCAAGTTTGGGGCCCCAAGTGCAGAGGCCAGTAGATGGTGGGCGCTTCGAGGATTGACTTGCCGCAACGGGAAAAGAGATTGTATTCGACGATGCGCGCGGGCAGGGGGGCGGGCTTGGAGGCTTGGAGGCTTGCCTGTCTGCCTGTCTTTGTTTCTCGAGAGTCGAGAGGGCCCAAGTTTCGGCGGTATTTTCTTTTAGACAAGAGGAGAGGAGAGACTGAGAGAGCCATCCCATACATAGCCGCAAGGGCTGGACTGCCAAGTGCCAAGTGCCAAGTGCCAGGAGCCAAAGCCAGTGCCAGAGCCTACCACCGCCACCACGTCCTCCTCCTCCTCTTCCTCCTCCTCCTGCCTACTACGCAATGCTGCTGCACACAATCACAATTCCGGCTCGAGATAGGCCCGCCAGAGTGAAGTGGCTTGGCAAAAAGTCAGAGTCAAGCCAAGACTTTCTGAGCCATCTCTCAACACACCCAATTCCTACCTCTTATGTACTCATATTCTGTCAGAAATCTAACTCACTCCAGAGCACTCAACCAGTACTGCAGATAAGTATGTAAGACTGATACACTTCTTATGCAACCACCTCCATATGTAACTATATTCGTGCTCCAGCTCCATTATGCGGTACCCAACAACAATCGGAGGGTAAATTACTTGCTTTGATATAAGGCCTATCTTAAATGGATCGCCCAGCGGGTTACAGTGCGAGCCACACTACGAGTGGGTATTCTATTCGGTGAGCGATTTTCAGTCCACGATAATTAAGTCATTCCGTTTTCACCATGGTGCTGCGGTCTGAATGGCGGGATGGACGTTACTAGCCCTCGGCGTATCAAAACGGTTGGCGACCATTGTACTGGGAGAAAAGAGCTGGGGATGGTAGGTAACAATAATATATGTATGTACAGCCAGCCCCCTGTCCCGGTTAATCATGCCGAGTATTCGGTCCTGCCCTTCCTACCTTACCAAGGAGGACGGGGCAGCATTTTGGAGACTCATGTCCGAGAGACCGACCGCGCTCGCTCGCTGGACGAGGAAGAGAAAGAAGGAGAATACGACAAATCAACATGATGACAATCATCAGACAATGTTGGATTCAACAATGCAGTTCAGGTTCCTGCACTGCAGCCTTGGCAACATTCTTCCACTTCTTTTCTTTTCTCGTCCAGGGTGCCAAGAAACCCCGGTATGGCGATCCTGGCACTGGCAATTGCCGGCCTTGGTGGTGGAAAGTAGCTCGAACTGCTGAGTGGGAAATGTTAATTGCAATCAACAGTCCAAGAGCGCCGATACTATGTATTGACGATACCAAGACCATTTCATTGACGACCACTGGCGCTTGGCGGGCACTTATACGGCTTGGCAAGCACGCATTTCCACACTTAGCCTTAGAGGCTGCATATATTGTGAGAAGAATTGTCTTTCCTCCCATCTGTGCGTCGGGCTTGGCTTGCTGTATGTGATGGGGGGAGCCGAAATGTTTGAACATGTTTTGTAGCTCTTGTCAATGTCCGCCGCCGCATGATGGGTGGATGGATGGAGACAAAATTATACAATGCCTGCCTGCCTACCTGAGATCGTAGACCGAAGGGAATCCGTCGATCGTACTCCGTACTATGTGTGTACTTATACGGAAATGGACCAAAGTTAGGTTATAATTAGCTCATATACCGAACGTACAACAACAATTACTTGATGCTATCTTCCTTCTCCTGGGCTCGCGGTGTCGTGTGGACGCGATACCGCGGACTTGCTAAAGCTCGTTATTAATAATTGATATCAGGGCCGTTTTGCCTAGAGTTACTGCCGATGTTTCCTTAACGGATACTGGACAGAGAGGATAAAAACGGGGTGCCGTCTGACGATGCTGTGGATGCAGCCAGTGCCCCCCTGTCGGAGTCAACTTAAGATGGCATGGATAGGATGGTCTGGTCCTGCGTCATTCGGAAGGGTGAAGGGTTAGGTGGGGGGGAGCTTAAGCCGGTCCTTCGGCCTCTATCAAACAAAATACCACCTCGCGCGCGACCCTGACTGCCTGAGCCTGAGATGGCTGGCATTCGAGGAATCTCACTCGTGGAGCCCTGGGCTGCTGGGGGCTCGTAAGTTTTTTTTTAGTTGTTTTTTTGGCTTGCACATCATCTGGACGCGCGCTTCCGAGCTCGCTGCAGACACTCACATCCTGATAATCGAGGGTCATCGCGATTGCATCATTTGCCCGCCCCCGGGGGGGACAGCAACTAGGGCGCCTTGGCTCAATTCAATCATTTGGAGCGCGCTGGATGACGGATCTCTCAAGTCTGGGAAAAAAGCGTAATTTCGACCATCCATAGCCATACCAATCAAACGCCAGATATTGAGGGCGACACCAGGGGACTAGGCTTAGCTCCCTTCGCGATCTTGTGGACCGCCCATAATGATACCACTACATACCACCACGATACCTGCCTGTCTGGACTATGATGGCTCTACTACTACGAACAACCTAGTGTGTAGTCCACATTGGAGATAACGCCTGGATACCCGTTCGCGCAAACCAATAGCCCGAGTTTGGCGCATCGCATTGCACCCGAGCAAGAGAAAGGCAACCTCGGCTACCTATTGATCTCATGGGTGTCTCGACACGGCCGGTATCTATACCTGAGTCTGTTAATTTACTCGGATGGATCTGGTTGGTTGGAGCACAATGCGAGAGACTATTCACACCGACAATTAACTCCATGCCATATGCTACTCTGCTGCTCTGCCTACTCTTCTACTGCTCTGCTACCTACTCTGATCTACACCTGCAGCCTGCCGTCTCAAAGGTGGCCTGGCGGCTGTTGAGTCTTGACTGACGCAGTGGCCATGGGTATACAGCAGTCTGGCAGTAGAGGTTTTGCATGACATGGCAGTATTAGCTTTTGGATTCCATGCAACCTGCCTCCAAGAATGGCACTTTCTCATTGGCTCCCGTGCCCCAATTGGCCAGGAATAGCAACCTAACAGCGATATCATGCAGCGATTAATTTACTGGTCGACCTGCTTCCCTTTCCAATCCAATAATTCACCTACATACTCTCTACCTGCTACTGTTACAGGTGGTCTTGTCCTATTACTGACCTTGCAACCTGAGTCGGTGTACACACGTGTGTCTCGCGTATGATCCCTGAGAGTGATGAAAAGGCCAAGTCCTGTGGTAAAGGATTCCATTCGCCCGGCGCGAGTCGGTTCGTACGAAAAGGGTAAGCCGTGATCTTGACCCCTCGAGAACAGTCGCCAGTCAGTTGACGCCTCTTTCTGCTTTCTTTCTTCGAGTGAAGTACATATGACCCCCACGCGGGCCACGGGGGGGGAAATGCCAGTGGCTCATATGCAGCTGCCCCAAATCGTTCAGTTCAAATCACACTTGTGGTTCAGCAGCAGGTCTCGTGATCTGCAGGCTGGAGCTTGCTTGTGCATTACAGGGAAGAATTGTTGTTTCGCAGGAGGCGGCTGCTGCGATCGCATTCGCATCTTCTGGGTCTTCTGGGTCTTCTGGGGCAAGCTGGGGAACGGACGATGTCGCTGGCCGTCTTGGCAAGAACCAAGTTGGGTATGTGTGTGCGCGTGTGCGTGTGTGTGCTTGCTCCCCGACTACCAAACACACGTTGCACGATAAGCTCACCCATCATTGTCATTGCAATAAATGATGATATGGCAGGAGCAATCAAGGTTGACCAAGTCGTCTTGGCAAGGCAGCGAGCCTAATTGGAGGCTCTTGGCTGAGGACAGAGATCGGCGAGTGTGTCTCGTCTCATTCCAGGTCGAAAAAGGCCCAGACCGACAATTCGCCAGGTCGAAAGCATGAGCGGCAGCGTTGTAATTTGTGTTCAGCATGTTGCCCAAATTTAGCCGACTCGCCGCTGCTCTCATCTCATCGCCTCGGCGCCATGAAACAGTGGAGGGTCGGGCAACGGGCAACGGGCAACCGTCCGGCATCATTTGGTCGCGACCTTTTTGATGTATTGGATACATCCCCCTCTCTCTTACAGCTACAAGCAACAGGCATATTCGGACTCAGCACCAGCGTCGGCATAACAAAACAAAAACAAAACGAGTTGCAGCATCAAACAGCGGTGGATAGACTCACACACACTATCTACCTATCCCGCTCTACTCACACGCAGCAGACAAGATTGGATTATTAACTAGCCGCGGTGAAATTGAGCAGAATGTGAGCATTTGCATGCGTCGGGAGGCTGACTGAGAAGCGCATCATCTTGAGTCATGGTGTCCGCGATTCGGTCTGTACTTAGCTTCAGGGCCGCCGCCGAAATCAACCCTGGCCGAAGCCTTTCCCGTCACGCCTCCGTTGTTGACATGTCATGTGGCACCAAACGTTGCTTGGCTGAGAAAGCCTGCCGCCTACCAGGTCGTCTGGAAGCTCCCTCCCGCGCAAGGGCATGAATCGGGCAGGTTGCTTCCAAGTTGGCCTATTCTAGAATATATGTCATACGCTGGGTTCCATCCTCCCTCCAGTGCTCCCTCGATCGAGTTAGAAGAAGCCGTACCTAAAGCAAGCAATGTTGTTCTTCATCGGCATTTCGCAAACGTAGCAATGAGTGGCGCGTGAGTCTCTTTGCCGTCCCTGCCAAGCCTCCGACTACGAGTCTTTTCGGTGATTGACGAATGCAAGTGATCGACGGAACACCAGGATTCCGGCCACCCTGCGTTCCTCAAGCTTCAAGACAAACATAATGTAGAGCCGCCTTGGCAGTCTTGGATTTCACCATTCGAGTTACCTCGACGGAGACACGGGTGCGCCTTCTAAACGCCAAGATGGAAGATGCGCTTGAGGCGTATGTGTGTGAGAGTGAGAGAGAGAGACAAAAGAGAGTGCGTGTGCCTGTTTCTTCCCACCGTCTTGGCATCCATATACTGCCGCTCGCACCCCTCAACATCTAACTTGCTGCCCGGAACTCGAAACACATCTGCCAAGCTCGCACAGAAGCAATGATGTGCGCCTTGGCTTCACGGCAAGGAACCTCGCCTGCCTCGCCAAGGAATGCTTAGGCAAACCGTGAAGGAGCGCATGACGAATCCTTACACCTATCTGCCTCCCTTGTGCACAGCGATCGGCGAATTGAACGCCTATCTTTTTGTTTCGACCGGGGGAGCAACAAGCGGAGAGGCGGACTGGTCGACAATTACGTTTTCGATACGAGCACAAGATGTCCATTTGCGGTTCATTCATTATACTTTCCGCACCGCCAACGACGTGTCTTTTCCTTGGCGTATACACCGTGTCTGTTACGCAACCTGCATCCTGCATCGCTGCCCAGAGATCTATCTGAGGAAGCAGCCGGCCGCTCCACACAGATTACGCAGCCTGTCCTCCTTCCAGATCGGTATGAAACTACCACTGCCAGGCAGTTCACACGCAGGTAGAAGGCCAATCCGGCAAGTCAAGTGCTGTTATTGCATCCTTGTGGAGGTTTATATCGGGAGTCCCCTTTCACCAATGAGATTATCCGCATATGTGGCCGGCAAGAGCGTGAGTCTAGCAGCCGCGTCAAGCATCGTGGCCGCATGGCGCCGTATCCGTTACTTCGGTATTATACTGTGTGATACTGGCGATTTGCGGCAAACCCGGGTACTACGAACACTTTACCACCAACCTTGATGGTGCCAAAGAAACTTCGGCCATGGGCGCAGCTTCATTATGTGCAAGGTCGTAAATACATTCAGTCAAATCACCTGGTAGGCCATCAGATGGATGATATATGCCCCATAAACTAGGCATAAGTTCCGTTCTTGGAGTGTTGCTCTGCTTTTGGACATACCGGCTTGACCTGCTGGTTTCGTTGGTGCAAGTTCAACATTAACAGGAGAGATGATAGTTTACAAGCCCATCATGATCTAGCAGATGGCCCAGTACTACATACTTCATGGACGCAACACAGCTATGGAGAGCTGCTCGGTTCCTTCACGCCAGTCATCTCAACCTATCCAGCCACCGTGATCGGCGCCCAATGCAGGTCATCCTTATATCCGGCCTGTTGAGCACATGCTGCATGGTACGCTTTTTGGTGACAGTTGCTCTCAGTTTCATTGGCCCTGTATAGTGGTTCTGAAGATATCATACTGAAAGAAGCAACTCGGAGCAAGTTCGAGCTCGTGATAGGGGCCAAAAACTTTGGGTTGCCAAGGAGCTGAGCCAAGAGGGGTTGAAATCGTACCTGGCCGCCTCACTGGGCTAGATACGAACGTCCAATCTCGAAGTCTCTACATCAGCTATGAGGTAGTCGGTTTCTGAGACTTATGGATGGATGAAATCGCAGACCAAAACATTGCACTATGCGGTTGAATGAAAATGTCACCTGTGTCGACATCAGTTAAAGGGGTAACGCTCAATGATACCCGACTGGAGATACAACATGGGGCGTATTCAGTCAGGCATGCAATAACTCGGCTCCAGTCATGTCGATTGGGGGCCTTGTCATTTCCGATAGACGTTAGATGGGACTGCACGGGTCACTCTATGTGGAAAATCACACGTATATTCAATAGCCTGGACGACCCAGGTGGCGAAGTGTATGATACCTTTATGCCTTGTCTTGTCTACAAAAAGAAGGAGCTTACATTCTCTGACAACAGCCTCTTAGCCCAGGCTGATGTACTGGCAATCCTTCGTCAGTTACTGTGCACGAGACAAGGCGAGCGCGCGAGATAGATGATTGCTTACTCCGGGTCCTTCGGGTATGTCTTACTACTGCATGGTCAGCGTTGCGACTATCCTGACAGGCATACTGGGGCATCCGCATAACGTGCAGACCTGGATGTAGCCTCCCTCCTCTCTCCCAAAATTTGAGCTGGAGAGCCAATAGCATTTCGCCAGATGGTTCTCGTTTGGTCTTTCTTCTACTTGAGTTCTTGTGGGAAATACACGATTGTGTTCATGACAAAATACTTGAGCCAGAGAGAGAGAGAGAGGTAACTGGCAGTTTCCGATGTAAGAGACAAAGTCCAACATGACTGATCTACTTTATTCCATGGGAAAGTACTGGAGGCTCGTTACCGAGAATATAGATTAGCCATGTGTGTGGGGGTAGATCTTTCACATGATTCATCTCCGAACTACGGCTCGCTGCTAGTATTTAGAGATATCTCATGAACAAAAGCATAGGGCAGGTCGAAGGACATCTTCCCTGCCACGACCTGGGTGATGCATCATTTATTTTCACAATACCGCATTAGTTGCCGTATGATGGGCGCCGCCAGTTGACCATGTCGTTAATATTCCACGCAGCCATAACCAATCCTCAGCCTCGCCACAGAACCCACTCATTGTAGGCATAGCAGGTAACATACAGTATAGTGCAAAAAGTGTTTAAGGGGCTGGGTCAATACAGGTCACGTGCCACAAGCAAATTAGTGTTGTTCCCTGAATCTTCAGCCGTAATTTGGGCGGAACTTGAATCTGAGTCGAACGACGCTTTAGTATCTCGCTGTACAGAAACATCGTTCCCGTCTCCTCTTCTCACGACAATAACCAGACTCGAGGAGGAAATTTTGGGCTTTAGTGACTGTATGGTTTGTGAATAATACGTAGTACTATTTTCACGTCGCTCCTTACAAATCGATCCTCCCGGCCTGATGTACGCCTCGACGAAACTGGAGTTATCGAAGGATTGGTGTTTCCACCATCACAATTGCTACCTCTACTGGAGGGCCACTTCACCGGGGGCTTCCTAACATCACGTCCTCCTATATGACTGTAACGATCGTGTCCTTTGACAAATCTCTACGAGTCCCAGCGATATTGGCCCCGGCACTGAAGCACATCTGGGTTATCTACATATCGATCTGTCCTCTTCTGGGACGGCCTCAAAGTGACAGGCGTGTTAAATAGAGACGGCAAATGCCAGGAACCCAGCTTATAAGTCCCATAACCCAAAAACAGGCTGGCAAGATCCACGCGCGCCGTCTATCAGCTAGTATTTATTGACCTCCCTCCAATCGGCATTACCGCTATGGTTGAGGCCCTGTAAGTCGCAGTCCTGACGTCTTCTTTCGTCCGATGTCCAACTAAACAATATTTTAGGACATCCGGACAAGCCACGTGAAAGCTGTGAGACCAACCAGTCCATTAGGCATTAGCTATATTTCATCAGAGAGTACCAAGAGGGTAGCATAACACCCGGTAGGCACACTTGATGAGGCAACGGAAGGCGTGAAATCACGAATGGTATCATGGCAGAAGGTCACCTGCGGCTCCGCCAACCACGGGGCCCCAGTGGATACGGCCATTCGATATAAGAATAACACTTGGCTGATCTGGTATATGTTGGCTCTTACAGGCCCACCTGTTCACAGAATCGAATACAGTACTTTTACTATGAATTCTGCTTGGCCATGGACTGGACATGGTGAGGGGATGTCCAATGAATACCACCACTCTGGAGTTGAACAAGCTTTCACGGAATTCGTGATGCGCATGAGATATGTGTAGGTGCCATGGAATAAGTGTCTTAGGATCTTATATGTGTTTGCGGGCAGCAGTGAGTATAGGGGCAACTCTCCTAGCTAGCCCCTGATCAGGTAGAAACTGAATCCAAAGTAGAGCGTAACATTACGGGCTACTACTCATCAACCTGTCTCCTAAGCTGGACCTTGGGCGTCTTATGTCTAGGCTGGATTGGCATGGGTGTAGCATTGGCGGCGGTATTGTCCAGCTTTCGAGACGAGTAGGTTCTATACAACGTTTGCGCTCCGAGGTGTGAAGCCAGGGCGTTATCGTAGACTCGAGACACACAGGGGTACACTGCTTATAAATATAGATTCTCCCATCTTGATTGCTATATGTCGTCATCCGCCTGACTACATGCTTTACAGTATATTACAGGTACACCAAATATCCCAAAGCGAAGGCCAAGGTATAGTGGTTTGGTAGCTGCGTGGGTTGCTTCCGCTGGTTTCCAGGGACAATGGGGGCAACTGTTTGCTAGTGATGTATCCAATCCGCCGCCGGATACCGTCGACCAGTATCATCATGCGCAGACTGGCTAGAATGGTCCAATATTGATGTTACTGGAAGTGGAAGCTGCAAAATACGATGATGTGCTTATCAACTGTAGTGAAGACGATCGGTCGAATGGGCTGAGGTGGTACCACCAGTCCTATTCATGGCACGTAAACCAGCTCTCGCTCTACATAAGGTTACAAATTACCAAGGTAGCAGCCCTTGTCCTCCATTCTTATCGTCCCTGTCAGGCCATGAGATGAAAAATCGTGCCTACCAAGGGAAACATGAGTGACATACTACCCCTGAGAGGGGGGAGATTCAAGTGAATCCCCCGGGTGGAATAGTTATACATGCACTTGATTCCCGCTTGTCCATTCACAACGTCATGCAATCAGCGTATAAATGTGTCTAGCATGCGAGGGCAAAGCCTTTAGTCCAGCAGTAATGGCGCAAAACACCTTAGGTATGCCGCGGAGGTAGCTGCCCGGGGGTGGTATATCGGATGCTTCACAATGCAGCAGACTGATCTACACGAGACCAAGTTGAAATGTATGGCCTACCCTGAGCCTCGCCCGATGGAAATAATGCCCAAACGCAGTCGTCTCTCAGTGCGCTACTAGGACAGTGGCCCTCTCATCACCTTGGGTTAGGGAGTCGCGAGATGAGACAGAGGCTGCATTCCTGGATTGGGCATGCCGGGCTTAAAGGGGAACCGGCAACGGTGGTCGTCTGACGCCTTGCGCCGGTTAGATAGCTACCATAGTTTGCTTCCCATGGAAGGTCTTGGGATTCCCTCTCGTGATATTTTAGAAACTGCGACGCGTTCGTTGACGACAGTCCAGACCGGCCAAACACCCCCTGTAGTCACGATAAGTATGTTCTAGAAGCGAGCTAGAAGATGCGGGGCCCCGCGATAGCACCGACACCTGCCAGCTCGGTCCTTCTCAACGATGGAACGACGACGGGCGGGCGCCAGTGAGAAGACTGGCAATTACCACCCGACACTCTCCCGCGCAGCTCGCTAACTCGGCGAGCTGTCTCGACACTATGTTTGGTAGTGGGCTCACCGATCCTTTTCCCTCCGGGCTTAATACGGTGAAACCCAATGCTGGATGGAAGGGTACTTTGTCGTTTCCCCTCTCATGCTCTCCTGCTACTGTCCTGCTACTGTCCTGCTGCTGTCCTGCTCTCCTCAGGTTCTGGAGTGACTCCTCCTGCAAAGTGGGTAATGGAAGCGAAAGCCTGAGCGAACGAATGCAAATGCGTTGCGGTGAGCTTGGCTTGGATGCCACCTAGCTTGGGCTGGGCTGGCAGACCAGGTGGATACAACCAGAGTATGCCAACGCATCACCTGCACAACAAGTTTTCTCTCTCTCTCTTGTTATTGGATTTTTTTGTCCCCTGGCACGCATAAGGAAGCCAGGGGAAGCCAGCCACCTAATTATAGCAGCAGCGATTCTGATCCATTGGGAAACCATCGTGAGATTCAAGAAGTGAGATGGCGCAACGGGCAAAGGCCAAGAAGAGGCTCTCCACCGTTGCACATGCGGGGTCGGGGTTAAATTGGTGGATGAATGAAGTATTGCAAATCTGAAAATCCCATGTTTCGGCTGACGATTCCGCCCAACAGAATGAGTCAGGAACGGAACGACCTACTGGGTGTGGCAGCATAGGAAAGGCGATACCTCTTCTATATTATATCTTTTGACTGTTGTTCACTTACCCATGGCATTCATGGTATTCATGGTATTCATTGCCACGTACGGGGAGAAAAGGAGGACTACCTAGTTGACCAGATTCCCCAATTCCCCAACTCTGCCCTACCGCCTCTTCGTCTCCGGAATGCGCTGCTGCAGTGCTGCACGTGGCAAACAGCGAGAGTCAACGAATTGCTGGCAGGCTGGCGTGGGTTAATCCATTCGACTCCGCGATCCACGAAGCCAGCGAAGTAGTGCCGAAGGAAGCAGTCCCGCGCGCCCGCACCCGACTCCGACTTTCATACCAGGGATCTATCTGCCAGCCTCTGGAACCGACTCCGCTACGATGGGGGGAAGGATGGACAAAACAAAAAGAGCAAGATCCATCGGGGAGTATGGAAGAGCCTCATGTGTCTATGGAAGATCGGACAAGCGAATGTGAAAATTCGAGACTCCGTGGTAGGATTGGGGGCCAAGATCCCCTCCCCATGGCGAGCCCCACGCACGACCTGGCCGATTCGATTTACCCGTAGTATGTAGTATCATATGCGCAGCCTGTCAAGGTACGGAGTACTGTATGTAAGATTAATCAGTTCAGTTGAAGGGTCAAGAGCCCAGCTGCAGCTGTGCCAGCTGCCCAGCGACATGCGTCCAGGGTCCTTGGGCCGCATAGGACCCTGACATGCCTATTCGCTAGTCCGGTAAGTATTGACCAGAAACGCGTCTTGCCGCCCGTGATCCGCGGCGATGCGATGACCAAACAGGGACGAATTAGCATGCCGGCCAAGTCATCGGGTTGGAGGCCCGGGGCGCACTCCCTCTGCCTCCTGTGCAGGCTCGCAGGGCTCAAGCAAAAAAGGGGAATGGGCAGTTGACTGATTGAGCTAAATGGGATGTGTCTGATTGGGGGGTCTTGGGCCGGCCTCAAACCAATCTCGCATCACCATGGCCATGACCGGGGGGCACCAGGCACGTCGCTGATACAAGTAGAACCCGCGGGCCGTCCCCGTGTGAAACAGCCCTGCTTGCTTTTGTTTGGATGTTTGTCTGACATGTCTTGCTCTGCTGGACCGCATTGAACTTGCATGTAAGTAAGATTAGGAAGGGGCTGTATGAAGTATGTGTATGAAAACATAGGCAAGCAACGCATGAATACATACAATCAAATGTCAGTGGTG
This sequence comes from Apiospora koreana, assembly GCA_017163955.1. Lineage (NCBI taxonomy): Eukaryota > Fungi > Ascomycota > Sordariomycetes > Amphisphaeriales > Apiosporaceae > Apiospora > Apiospora koreana. The sequence continues at coordinate 1,418,759 of JAFHKQ010000010.1, forward strand.
GGTAGACGGCCACGCATGCAATAAATGATGGACTGGACTGGGAAAGCTAGGAAAGGTAATCTAGGGTCAGATTTAAAGATAAGTTGGGCGTCAGCGCAGCGGCAGAAGAGAAACGCCATCAGCCATGGCTCACCTGTCCAGTCGCTAGCAAGCTGGCTGGCTGGCAAACTTGCAAGTGGCTGGCTGGCTGGCTGGCGGGAGGGAGGGAGACAGCAATGGGAGGTCAAGATATGTACCGGTGGCAGCACCGCCATTTCAGGTACACGCATACAATAATACATACTTCATTAATAAGTACACTCAAATATACTTATAGACTCCTGCCCACACAACGTTGAGACCATGTCGAAAGGCCTAGAGCGCCTGTCTACGAAAATGTCCTTGTGCCCTTCAGCTTGTCAGCCAACTTCTTGTCCGACCGACCAACCGACCTTTTTAAATCCATGATCAGGGTCCAGCGCTGAGGGTGAGTTCGGAGTTCGCATGGCACATGGAGGTATGTACTTATATAGTGTGAGTGGTAGTTACGCAAGGTTGCAATATGTTGATCTCAAACACTCCCGGCTCCAGTGCTCGATTGGTACAGTATTGTAGGTAGACGAGAAAACTCGGGGTAGGGCAATTAAGCAACGTGGCGGATGCTCGGTTGCCTGAAGTAGCAGTAAGGTATCGCCGGGCGCGGGGCTTGGGGAAGAGAATACCTTCGATATACCCCAAAGAAGACCCAAAAGTGGAATGAATGGATGTAAGGGCCCGGAGAGGATAAAGTGTTTAGGGGAGGAGGGGAGGAGGGGAGGACCCTTTTTCCCGCCTGGACGACTCCAACAAGTCTCCAACTCCCTGAAGGTCCGATTTCTGGTCCATCAGGTGTATGTATGTATGTATGTATGTATGTACTAGGTAACCTACTAGGTAACCTACTAGATGTCAGAATCCACATTTGATTGGTTGATTGATTGATTGATACAGTAGATACATACATCATGTACGGCCAGCAGATCAATATTCAAGCTGCCTACTGCTACCCTACCCTACCAGCCTACCGCTAGTACCTGATCTCACTAAGAAGCCTTACTCGGGCGGTACCCTTGCTTTTAGTCTGGAAGGTCAAGGTCGTTCATTGAACCATTGATCTATGAGCCAACTCCCTCGTCTCATCCCGCTACTAACAAGACTCAAGATTCATCTCTTTTCCCCCCCCCCTGTCCCGCTGCCGAATTCACCAACATCTAAGAAATAGTAGTCGTAGCCTACCGCGCTATATTCAAGCGGGTGAGGCTACCTGCCACATTGAATCACGGCTACTGAATCATACCAATCACAATCAGCCTTTCAATACATCATTAGCCGAAGAGACGCCAATTCCCTTTCCCCCGTCTCTTCTCGTCTTATATCTTATATACCTGACCTGGTCGCATGTCACAGGTTGACACAGGTTGACAGCACCCTGCGTACCCGATCTGATCATCAACCACAGCCACATTGCTCTTCGTCGATACTGGACTGCCTAAGGTACATACAACCAAGAAGCCGGCATACACTAAAAAGACGGCGCTGCTCCTGTTGGTCTGGTTCCTGGCAGAAGGAAGAGAGAGACGGCTATTTGCGTCCTAACCCTCGATTCCGGCCCTGGCATATGAAAGCGCACGGCGAACTGGACGCAACGCACCCGCACCACCCTCCACCATCCACCCCCGGTCACCCGTGCCAACAAAATCACCTGTCAAGGCGCTCCTGCCTTCTCGAAAGATTTAGCCTTCCCAAGTTGGGACACGGCCTTGCCATATCCTAGGAGCTTGGAACCGCTCAGTCCTTGCTACCTCGATTATCCTTCCCGCTCCCCGGGAAAACTAGGAACAGGAAAGCATCAACAACATCTCGCCGTCTAACAAAAAACCCAACGGTCCAGCTGCCTTGTTCAGTGCTGTGCGGCGATCCTCGTCGCAGCTGCACAAATGACGCTCACCATGTCGAGGCTACCACTCGATTCCTTCCTGCCATCAGGCGCCATATCCGATCCTAATGAGTATCCCCTCTCATATGCGAAACTGGCCAACGGCGCCTCGCCATACTCGGTCATCTCGCCATTGGCATTGCCGCGTTCCGTTAGCCAGGCATCGTATTTCGAAGACTCCCAGCTTGCTTCGTTGGCACCCCACAACCACCATCGCTCCTTCCCAACGGCAACTAACGGCGCTGGTGGCGTTCACTCACACCCACCGACATCCTGCCCCCAGCAACGTCAGTCCCGCTCATCAGAACAACAGTCACGCCAAAACTACGAACATCATCATCAAGACCGTTATCTTTCTCCCCACCGGAGTTCCTCTGCTGCCAGAGATAGGAGTGCTATGAGCCCGAGCCGCAGCCAGATACTCGAAACTGGCTCGGGGCTTGTATCGCCATCTCTCGTCCCCTTCGGTGATCTATCCTCTCCGGAACAAACGAATTTACAACTGCGTCGTGTGACCCTCCAGAACCGGAGGTTGCTAGAAAACTGGGAAGCCGAGCGGGCACACCTCGAAGCCAATCGGGGCCGAGCTGAAGAAATTTACAAAGAAGAGCGTGCCATCATGGACGAGGAAAGGTTGGTTTGGGCCGAAATGGAGGCGCAGTACCAAAACAGAATCAGGCATCTTGAGCGAGAGAACCAAGAGCTTCGAAACCGACTGGAGCAGCATGGTCCTGGCCGGAGTGAGGCTTCTTCGGACAACAGGAGCGGAGGCTCCGAGGCTTCGGGGACGTTGAGCAGCCCTTCACGTGGCGGAATTCCGGCCCTCCAATTCCAGCCATTCTCGGCGGTGGGTTCGCCGGGCTCCGTCCCTTCGGGTCGCACAATGCCTTCTTCCGATCCTTTCGTGCCTCTCGACCCTCGCTTGCAAAGCATGTCTCCGCAGCACGGATCTGGTGGTTCGGCAACCCCTAGCCAGGAGCACGTTCCCTCCATCGACGTCAAGGAGATTCTCCCACACCTGGAAGGCATTCCCCTCAAGTCCACAGCCGTTCAGAAAGCTACCTTTACCGACGGGAGTAGTTCCAGAAAGGAGTCGCCGACCGGTTCCAGCTCGGATTCGCCCACCGGCAGCAAGTCCAAAGCATCCCCGGCCGAGATCACCCATAAGACACTGCGGGCACCGGAGCAGGCACGCCTTACCATGCACGCTGGCCACACTCCGAATCACTCCATCTCGCTTATGTCCACAGCTGCGTCTACCATAGTTCCCAACACTGCCGATAGCTCCGGTGCCACTACTCCGGTACAGCGCCCTTCAGGGGCCGAGGGTCTCATAGCTCCTCATGTATCCGAAGCCAACATCCGCCGGGATGGAGATGGCTCGGATGACGAGGAAGACAGGCAGCTTTTTGAGCCTAGTGAGGATGACCGCCCGCTGACGGGGCCTCTGACGCTCCGCAACATACCGGCGAAGGATGAGATCTTCCTTCAGCGCGTCACGGATAAACTGACAAGCTCGATCGATTCAAATGATGCAACACCGACTGTGTTGAAACACAACGTGATAGGAGAAGCCGAAGAACAGGCCCAGCCTCAGCTATCAGAAAACGCACCCGTCGCAAACGCACCCGCCGAAGGGGGCAGGGAGTCGAGTTCTTTAGAGGATGACGAACCCTCGGATATTCCTCTGAAATTGAAAAGCACTCAGAACTTCGGCGCCCCACTCGGCTCGTATCGCAACTTCGGGTTCTGAGCTACTGCTTGCATTGCCCAGTCGGTATACAGCAGATCAGGATCAGTCCAGCTTGTCATCCATTTGGGCACTCGACACACTCTATATTCTCCTTGTTGTACATACCTTGTTGGGGCCTTCATTTCCTTTGTATCACCTCCTAGGCTCCATAAATCTGGATGACGGGGAGGTTGGCGGGAGTTGCGAATTTTGACATGACATGATTTTATCAGGTGGTGAATGGGATTGCTTTACATGAGTTCAGTTGAATACCCCCCTTTTGATACCTTTTGGCCCTTTTGGCCTCTCGATGGCCTGCTATGGTGTTTGGATTTCGGATCAACAAGCATGGCATGGTATGGCGTAGCGCACGATATTAGACACACAAGACACAGTCCCCCTCTCACAGAGAAAGCGATGACTATTGAGCATCGGCGGCTACACTTTGTATTTTTCTTCTTTGTTATTGAAAATGGCACATACACTCAAGCATGGAACACACGCACTTACTGGGTACTGGGTGGAAGACGATGGTAGCCGGAACGGGCTGACACAGAGATACTCATCAGAGTACACCTACCCAGAAAGAAAGTTGAGGAAGAGCCGGACCCATCGCAAGTTTGAGCGATGGATCTACAGCGATTACTCTGGTGGTTTGCGGAGAGAATCCCCGGGGGCGTTTGGGTTCTTGGTGCGTGGATGAACAATACAGAGATCGATACTCTTCTATATACATACCCCAATGACATCAACACAACTATTAAAGGCACTGTCGTATATATTATCGTTGCTTGTGTCTCGGTATAACCATGAACCGTGTAAACGCCTCGTTGACGAATGCGGTTCGGGGCCAACTAACTAGTCCCTGGCTTGAGGTCGACTACGATGAGCCATGGCTTGGCCATTGATGTGAGTTCTTTTTTTCTTCCTCGCACTATACGTACTACGTGTACGAGGATGTTGTGGGTTGCCTGCTCGTCATCTCCCGTGGCACGCGATCAGATCCCAGCGTAAAACTCCAGGGGGTTACTGAGTATCCAAGCCTTTCCACGCCTCCAAAGATGTTTCCATAGATATATCCGAGCATCATCTGGTATCTCATATGGCAGACGAAACGATTCCACAGAGCAGGCACCATCATGAGCAGATGGATTTCACTGAGCTCGCTTCGTTATTTCAGGGTGATATGTTGTGGTAAACTAGGGAGCTTCATCGAGGTTTGCCCGAAACCCTGTATGCAGCCATCAGGAATACCACATAGACCTGCACCTTTGACTATGTTGGCCCCCGCACGCTGCTCCAGTCACATTCCTCCCCCGTTAGCCTCGCAAATCACCACTATGCAGATTGAGAATTTGGTGTGTTGTCGATTATTGAGCATGGAGCTAGAATGGCTGGGATATTGTACCACATGTGAGGGGCATGGCTGCTCATGATGTCTGATGTGGCTGATTCCGTCTCTACTCTATCTGAGGATCGCAAGCTACCCTGCCAACTGATGCCTGGCATGTTCACTGCCTATGCTGGGGCCATCACGTTTTCCCTTTGAATGGTTTCATAGAGCTAGCTATTGATACTAGAGTCGGATTTTCCTCGCTCCTAGCCCTGAGATAGTAGATCCTATCATCAACCCGTCAGGCGTCTTGGGGTCCAGGGTGTCACGAAAACTGCGGTTTCATCCAATTTGCTGCATAACCACTCCTGGGGGGCCAGGGGCCGAGCTCGCAAAGCCATAGGCTGGATTCCATGCTATGACCCCAGCTAATGTAGCTTTTCGGCAGAGGTTTGTGGCATGAGAAAGCTCATTTGACCATCTCAGGCCTCTTCAGGCTGAGCGAAGGGGTTTTCAATCTCCTCGCTTCCATCTACCGGGCTGATAACGACAAGTAGTGTGCCACGAGCTACGACAAGACCCAGCGAGCGGCTGCTCTCGTTACCCTCATCATCTGCGAGGTTTAGTTAGCATATGTATTAGCCTGTGGACGATGGTTACCGCCGAGGTAAGGGGGGTGGGTAGGAGGGGAGCAGGTGATGGCAAAGACAGAGAGAGACAATGTTTCACCCACCTCGAACGACCTCTTGTACTTCGTCCAGCACCAGGTTCATCAAAGCATCGTATCCCTTGAGGGTCCCCGTGCATTCGCGGCCGCCGTTGAACTTGACAGTGATGCGCTTGTCCATGTACTTGCTGAGGTCCAGGATGTTCTCCTTCTTGGGACGCTCACGCTCCTGGCCTCCCTCGGCACCAGCGCCGTGGCCCCCGCGGCCTCCCGCCCCGTGTCCGCCCCGGCCACCGCCGCCTCCACGGCCGCGATAGCCTCCGCCGCCACGACCGCCTCGCTGGTGGGGTCTATCGGCCATGTTGTTTGCGTGTGCGTGTGGGTAGGTTTCGTCGTGACAGAGAAAGCGTGTGTGTGTAACGTGTAGTGTCAAAGCTGCCCGGGCAGAAAAAAGGAGGGGCTGGAGGCGCCGTCGCAAATGCGTTGTGGTGTGGTGTGGTGTGGTGTGGTTGTGTCTCTTCTCCTCTCCCAGACGAAGGGTGGAATGTCGCTACAGGGATGTTTGTCCTGGGTGCTGATACTGGGGGTCTTCTGTTGGAAGCAAATGAAATCAAGCGTGATGGTAATGATGACGACAGAGCAGTCGATGCAAGGCAGTTTTGAGGTTGATTGGTGGCAGTTTGCAGGGCGGGAAAACGAATTGGACGCCGTGCAGAAGGCTAGAGACGGATTGCGGTTGGATGGTGGGGGAAGGCCAGGCGGCCTTATCGGAACAAGAAGGCGATCGAGATGTGCGCGGCGGGCGCACGGTATTCTGCTGGTTGCTACCTATCTTACCACGAGGGCGTAAATTTCATGATATGATCAGCCGAGGTGAACAAGGCTTCTTGTATCACTCGAATCATTTATTATCCTTTGATTTTTATTGCACCGCTGGGCAGGTCAAGGCTCGCAGCAGCCAAGGTACTACTGTACTCAAGGTAGGTAGGTACTTAAGGAGGTAGATTTCGGCGTGGCGTTGTCGTTGTCGCTGCTGCTTAGTTCAGCTAGGCGGGGAACTTGGTCCCGTCGTCCCCCGCCGCCGCCGCCGCCGCAGCAGCAGCTCACACGCACACGCGCACGCGAGGCTGAGAAGCTCGGGTTTAGCCTGTCGAATGGAAGGAAGATGGATGCAATGCAAGCCAGTGGCCAGTGGCCAGTGGCCAGTGCAACAACTCGGCAGCTGGCATCCGTCTCCCTTCTTACCTCTTAACCTAACCTAGTAGGACGTCGGTATGCATTAAAAAGTAATACACATATGCAGCAAAAGTTGTACACCGGTCACCACCATAATCCAAGCTGGGCTCAATGCCCGGCATGTCAGTCAATATGGGCCCGTCAACTGCAACTCCGACCGTATTGATCGGAGCTGAACTCCCCTTTTCGTAAACGGGGAAAGTGTACATCAGTGAGTGAGTTGTGCATGGCATGTTACAGTTTCAATCCGTGAGGGATGGAGGATGGAGACGTATTCTGTATGCAACTGTCTCTTTTGGTGCAGTTTCCCAGTCGCCATGATGTGGCGGCAGGCAAGCCATGGCTGTGGATGGCTGGTCTCGTTTAGGGCGTAGGTTCAATCAATCAATAGGAGGATTGCTGTACTTGCAATGCTGCCATGCTGCCATGCTGCAATGCTGCAACGCCAACCATGATGCAGGCACGCCGGTCCGGACCGTGGTCCGGTGGCCAATCAAATGCCGCCATACCCCGCGGAAATTGATTAGTATCTGAACCAACCTCAATCACCTCGGACTTGGAACTTGCTGCCACACCAACCGTACAGCACAGCCGTCCAGAATCCAAAACAGAGACGCACAAGTGAATTGGCCTGCTCCCCTCCGACTGATCAGATCTACTCTCCGGAGATTGTTGGCGCCATCCGATTCGTTTTGTCCAGGGGCCAACCTGCTAACCCGCCAGGGATCCAGGGATCCAGCAGCACGGCACATGCTCCCCACCACACACACGACGCACGACCAAGAAAACTCATGAGACCAACAGGAAGTTGACGCGCAGAGTCTCGGAAAGCTTGGGGGCCTAGGAGCCCGAGATCCGGTTCTTGGGAGGAGCCTCCTGTGGGCTCGCTCGCCCAAAGTACATGTATGTAAGACGACGAGGGCCTGACTGACAGCTACGCACATACATGTACTACTAAGCAAGCAGCGCCGCAACGAGCGGGGCAACAAGAGGGATGGGGGATAATGCCTAGAAACGACCTCCGCTGCCTCAAGGTGGGCGTTGGTCGCTGCTTCCGCTACATGGGATGGGTGATGGGTAGCATTTCCATCATATGATACCTAGTTCCGTGTGGTCCTTGGCTACCCGCATGACATGGACATAGGATCGCGATATCTACATAGCTACCTGGCTCCAGTCTTCCAGCCCTCGCAGAAGGCATAATGCCGAAGCGCGGTGATCAGCGAGGTCTGGCCAACACTTTGCCTTGGTCCATGGTTTCTTCTTATGCCGCAAGAGCGGGTGCGGATGTATGGACGGGATCTGACGTGACTTCTTGGGTGGCATATGCGACTACATGGCTTCCATCTTTCTTTCTTCTTCTTTCTTGCTTCGTACCCTAGCCCTGACACCCACCCAACCCCTGCTCGGTTCTTGGGGGCGTTCTGAGATGGTCAGAATGACCAGTCTGACTCAGAGTAGGGCTAGAAAGTAGGTAGTAAGGCAAAAGTCCTGACCAGAACAACGCATGAGTGGGTAGGTCATGAAATGAAATATCGATATGTTCATCCATCTGGTTGATGGGCAAAAGCATGGGAGCATGGGAGCATGGGAGCACGGGAGCTTGGATGGGAGCTTGGGCCCACTAGTGACAGTAGAGGGGGGTTAGTAGGTGGTAGGTTGGGTAGGAGAGGGAGGATTAGGAAGTAGATAGGATAGGATACCTGAATAGACCAGGCGGGATGGGCGGCAGCAGCGAGTGAGTGAGTGGTCTTGGCAGAAACCCACCTACCTGCCTCTACCCGGTTACGATGCAGTTCAGTGGGCATGCAATGCGATGGTGTTGTCAATGCCAGTCGAGCTGTTAAACAATACCATGTAGGTATATACCTGTATTGATGGAAGTAAGGAAGTATATATGTATGTTATAGTCGTGGGAATGGTAATTGGTGGTGGCTTATGCACGTACTCAGGCTTGCTGCTTGTAGGCCATTCGAAATTAGGCGCTTGCGTTTACTGCATTTGACATGCGGGACTGGGACTGGGACTGGGACTGGGACTGGGATTGGGATTGGGACTGACAGATCAAGTAAGGTACCTAAGGTAGGTAACCGGCAAGTAGGTAAGGTAGGGGGTAGGTAGGTTAAGTCTTTTGTCTTTTTCCACATGGAGATAAACAGGTCCCTCAATTTATTAGATGCAGCAGCAGCGCAAGCAGAGCAGAACACAGAATACAGACCACAGATCACAGATCACTGAACACTGAACACTGAACACAGAACACTGAACACAGCACAGTAAAAGTACCGCGATATTGGCCATCCATTTGCCATCATTCCCATCCCCATCCCCATCTCAATCCCAATTCCCACCCCTACCGAAGCGCTGCTACCTACTACCTACTACTTCCCAGGACTTCCCAGTCTCGTCTTTTACATGACTGACATGCACTCGCCCACCCTCTAATCCTCTTTTTTTTTTTTTTTTTTTTGTTTAGTGTGGCAGCAAGCAGGAGCGCCGACCTTCGTTTTAACTTCTCCAATGTCCTCCTTGCCTGCTACGCTTTCCAGCTTTCCATCCAATGCTACTACTCGACTACTAGTAATAATTCCCACTCTTCTGTCTCCCTCGTCCCAGTCAGCCCAGTTCTTTCTTCCCCCGGATGCATCCATCCATCCCTGGCAGCTAAACTACACGCGACTGTCCAACTATCATATCTCGTACTCGCTCTAGACCTAACCAGCTCGAGCTTGATCGAGCTGGAGGTAGCCGCCATATACAGCTTGCCTGCCTGCCTGCCTGCCTGCCTGCCTGCCAGCAAGCCAGCAAGCCAGCCAGCCGTTACACTCGCCGCTGCCCAGATCGATCGGCGCTCCGTCGGCTTCTCTCCACTCGGCTCGTCAACCGTCCATCCGGCTTCATCTGCCATTTTTCGGTCTAGCTAATCGGCTCTCTGCATTCCCGCCCTTGGCCACAAGACCGTCCATTTCGCTTTCTCCTCCGCCCCCCGCCCCCCCCCCGGTATCCTTCAATGGCTCCCAATTCCGACTCCGAGCCGCACAAGAGGAAACGAAACGACGATGACGCTGGCCAGGGTGCCCACTCCGACCGCATCCCTCAACCTCCGCCGCCTCAGCTAGGTACGTCCGTGTGTGTGTGCGTCCGCCCGCCTGTCCGCCTGTCCGTCCGCCTGTCCGCCTGTCCGCCATCACGAGCTTGTTCTGCCGGGCCCTGTGTACCCGCTTGGTCCAATTGGACTGCCCACGCAGCCACGGCCGCCGGCCACTAAGCCGCCGGCACCTGCACTACCTGCACTCCCTTCTAGCTTACTAACTTGTTCGTTTCTCCAAAGGCAATGCCGCGCAAATCAGCTACATCTCCAGGGCCAATGCCACCCGCCTCAAGTTGATCCATGGTGACGGAGACACTTTCTCCGATGTTCTGACCCTCATAAGCGAATACGAAGGTTCGTCGTGCTCAAATCGCTCTTGCGTCACTCTGAACTGACATTTCCTTAGGTGTACTCAATCGACATGAGAGCCTCGCCTCCAATCTCGGCGCCAAACTCACGGGGCCACGCCTGCTCAAGGCAATGGAAGGTGCTTTCGAAGGGACCATCACAACCAGCCCTCCGCAATCCGCCTTCACCCCGGACCCTGTCACGTGGCTGGACATAGTCGAGTTTGCCAAGTCCAGCCCGTCAGAATTCGTCTTGAAGCCGTCGCCCGCTGGAACCAGGTCTTGCCAGTTTCGTCTCAAGGGGGTTTCGGTGGAAATTTCCGAGGACGACTGGCGCCTCATCGTAACGGGTGCTTTGGACAGGTTCAGACTGGTACCGGCCCAGCCCCTGGAAGAAGACGAGAATGTCGAGTTCGCCACCCTCGAGATACTGGAGCAGCGCTTGCAGGCGTTGACCAGAAAGGCCGACGAGGTGGCCCGCAGAGCCCGTCAGCTCAACTACCAGTTGAGTGGACGCAAGGCTGCTATTAACGGCAGACGTTCGCCACAGACGTCGGCCTCGGGGTTTCAGGCGGTTAACCATACAGCCCGCGCCGCCGCCGCTCCACCCGGTTACGATCTCAACGCGGACCTTTTGCAGCAGTTTCTTGCCATGACCTCCAGTCAACCCAAGGCACATCGGGTGTCGTCTGTTGGCTCCATACCGCCGACGCCGGGTACTATGTCCATGGCGTCGTCCACGCCCAGGATCTCGGCACCTCAGCCTCCATCCATGAGTAACCGGCCGTCTCCTGGGTACCAGTCGGAGCCCATGGCAGCTAATCGCGATGTTGACGACGAGCACCGAGCACTCGTCACGGCCCGAATAGATAAGCTAGGACGAGGAGAGACCATCAATCCACCCTGCGATCGATGCCGACGTCTGAAGACGCCCTGTCTAAAGAACCAAACCGCATGTCAGGGCTGCACTAAGAAGCATGCCAGGTGCGTATGGAAAGGCATTACTGACGACGAGGTGGCCCGGCTCAAGGGGGACCATGGCAACTGCAACGGTATTGAGGAAGGCAGCGACGAAAGCCGGGACTTTGTCCATGGCGCAATCTCCAACCAAGCACAGGAGAGCCCTCGACCCTCTACGGAACGGGGCGAGGAGTCTGGTCTAGGGTGCAACAAGTCGAAAGCCAATCGCATTGCGATAGGCCGCACTGTCGATGACGTGTGGAGAAAAGGCCCTCGAGACCCGCGTTTTCAGTCGATGGATATCGATATCGACCCCCGAGACACCACGACACCGAGGCCGACGGTAGAGATGGAGACCTTACAAGCGGCGGTAAGGCCCAGGGAACACGTGATCCTGAGCCATATGGCGTCCGCGGCTTCAGCGGCCGCGGATGCCGCTGCTGCCGCATCCCATGGCGGCATCCCGCACGGCTCCTAGTTAGGGCCGGTGTCGGGGTCGGGGGCAGGGGCAGGGCCGCGCGACTTTCTGCAGCTTCGGCATGCATAGAAGCATGGTCAACTTTGATATGAAAGTATGGTTAGTCAGTACGTGTGGCGCTGGAGCCAAGCTATAGGAGGATGTGCACATATATTACAAAGCAGAATGTGTAAGGGGCCGAACCCCGGGAGCGAGTGAATGGAATAATTATGACCATTGGGACCTTCTCTTTATGCTGTTGTTGACTATCCAGATGAACTGGATAATCTAGTGTTGCCGCCTGAAGACGCCGCCATCTCCTCCTCTGGTATGTTTATTTCACACCAGATGTAGACAGCTTTCTGCCCAACAAAGAACATGGAATAGGTGACGATGAGGCGACAAGTGGAGAATGACCGTCTTTCCAACCTTTAAACCCCTCCCTTCCCTTGACCTCTCGATCATGGTCATTGTCAATACTGGCTGTTCCCCGTCAGGCCCCTGATTACCCCGGCCACATGGGGGTTCAAGATCCGCTTGTTGACATGTTACCCAATGTCAAGCCTTTAGATAGGTAAATAAATATAGATTAAATAAATTAATTTAATAGTTTTAATAAATTAATATATAATTTGCAATAGAAATAGAAAAGCATAGTCAGTCAATGGGCTATTCGTAGTTTTTTACTTAAGCTGTGTAGTCTATATTCTTGTCATTCAAGCTCATGGCCTTTACAGGTCAAAAGCCAAGCTCGTTCGCTCACCCCCCTTTGCCGCTCGGCCCAGCTGGTGTAACGCGACTCCTCGGGTGGGAGAGACCAACCCTCGCCACATTACCCATGGGGTGTCCTATTCCTTGTGCTCTCCCATGTTAATCCTAGACGCTTTGATCCTGCCATGGATATGCTCTGAGCACCCAGGCAGCATTTGTAGAGGAATTCCCCGGGTGCCAATCAACATCCAAGCTGTCCAAAAAGTAGCTTTTCACCCGTCTATCTTGTTTCTCCCCTGTTCCATATGGGCGCTGAAATTTCGTCTGCCTGTCTTATCTAATTCTCAGGTGACCCGTTTCCGTCAAATCATCCACTGTGCCGAGAGGAGATGACATGTTTTCTTTGCACGCCTCGATGCGGAAACGGCAGGCCGTCACACGCTACTCGTGAAGCCTACTGGTATCCGCGAGAAGTCGACTTGCTTTGGTTCGGTTTGAGCAGTTCGTTAAATGCACTAGCCACCTGCTTCTTCAGTTCCCTATATGTGACAACAAATGACGTCTGGTGGTCGCGACTGGTCAAGTATACCCGCTCCTCACTCCCCGCATCTAGCTTGTTAAGACATCTGAGCATGTGGGCCATGTCAACGACGGGGTTGCCGCTGCCGTCGACCTGGTGGAAGACGTAGTCACGGAACAGCTTGAGCTGGTAACGCTCACCATTCTCCGACCAAGAGGGGTCATTTTCGAACTCGGGGCGCTCGTTGATCGTACCAAGTTTCAGCATCAGCCTGGCGAGCCTGCCATTTTCCAGCTCGCGGCTCAGATTGGAGTTGAGCTCATCGGTAGCGTGCAAAGATGAGTCGAAACTGTCCAGGATGTGGTCCGAAATACCGCAAGCCAACTCATGGACAGTCTTCTGTGTCGCCTGTTCAGGCGTCTGTGGGGTAGCGAGGAGCCAGAAGACTCGGTCACACAACTCCTGACTATAAGTTGAGCGAAGCTGGGTCATGGACGCCTGTAAGTTATGCAGTGTCGCCGTGTTGGTACCGATGCTGAGGATCATTCGTCCGAGCTGCACGAAATCTTCCAGCTGGAGCTCCAATATGGGCTTTGCTGTTTCATGTTCTAACACGTCTTGTATGGAGCACGCACTCAGTCGGATGCGGCTCCTGTCCGTCAGGACCACCTTGCTCAGGTCAATGCATCGCGCTGCAAGGTTTTCATGATGGATTGCCTTTAGAGCATTGCATATTTGGCAGATGTAACTCCAAAGAACGGGTTCGGGGACTGGCATTGGCCTCCCGAAGCGGGCCTGGCTGTTTGCGTTGAAATGATGATCTGCCAATGTTTTGGACAGTGGATGATAGTTGTGGATAAAGATCAACGACATGTCGTGGAAGTCTCTTGATGTAAAGCACTCGATGACTGACACGACATTGCTGCAGTTGACTCGCTTCCACCGAGAAATGACACTGATTGACTCCTTGGTAATCGAGAGTAATCCCTGGATTCGTCTGAGGCAGTATATATTCCCGTTCTTCTTTGAATGGGCCTTGTACAGCCACGTCAGATACTCTCCGAAAATGCCCTTGCCGGCCCCCCTTGTGCCGCTCTCAAGAGGCACAAGGGAGTGGTAGTTCCCAACATTGGGCAATTGCGAGCCGGGCAAGACCTGCAGAGTCGCCTCCGACTTCTTCTGCAATTCCTCACGGATGTTTTCGTGCAAGAAGAAATCGTGGGCTTGGCGTTGGTAGTTACTCAAATCCGACCTGTACGGTCCGACTGGCGCATATAAGTGGTACTGTAAGGGTTGGCTAGGAGCCGCATACCCTCCTTGTGTCTGATAGAACGAACTGTTGTTCCCAGCCATCCCGGTAGGGTCTTCCGCATAGGGGTTGTACTGCGGTGTGGGAATGGTCTGGTTCATTCCCGACATAGAGAAGGGATCATACACATTCGAAGACTCGGTTGCCGTTCCATTGGTGGCCGTGGCAGTATTGAGATCATAATTGGACTGCGGCGTAAATTCCCTGATCGTAGCAGGGTTGAAGACAGGGCCCTCCGCATCTTGCGTGAGGGTTGAAGGAGTGGCTTCTCTATATGTCAGTATTCTGACCCTGTTGTTTGGCGACTCGAAGCAAACATACAGCTATTGCCCACCGCCTTGGGCGTGAAAGGGGCTGCATTGGCGGCCTGTGAGGAGAAGGTGAATTTCTTGGCCCCGGGTTGTAGTTGAGTTGGCGTGAAAGAGGGGGAATCGACATTGAGCGACTTTTTAGCACTATTGGGTTTGTTAGTAATCGGCTGGAGAGCAGCAGCAGGTGCCTGCTTTATGTATTGCAGTAGTGAAGGTCCACGGTCGACAGTGGATGGCGTATCGGCTGTTTGCAGTGCAAGCCCACGATCGACAGGTGTCACGATAGTAAGCGGTACATAGACAGTAGGCGGCACATCGACAATAGGCGGCACATCGGCCATCTGCACCTCCGGGACAGGGACAGACTGGCTTTCCAGAAGCTCCATACGCGACTTGGACTGCGCAAAAGCTTCCTGTAGGGGCCCGAGGGGCTGGCGACCTGAAGGCCACGCCGGTGGAGCCGGGGGAGGTTGTGGAACCCCAGATTTCTCCAAGATTGAGGCATCAGACTGGGAGGCATCCTGTTCTGTTGCTCTCAAGCCATGCCTTTTCGGAGGGACGTTGGCAGCTTGACCCAGTGAGGGAAACTCGTTCTTATCATGCAGCTGCAAAGACAGAGAAGGGGAGTCCAGAGTCGCCGGTATGGCCGCATCCTTGCAGTTTGTATCACTGCTCTCTCCTTCGGACATTTTGATATCGGGGCGTGTTTCTCCGGCACATGAAGAAACAGGCCAGGTCGATGAAGGGCAATGGAATGTATGCTCAATAGTACAACTTGGAAGTAGGCGATGCAATGTAACGAAATAATAACAGCTTCGCGTCGTCGTGGACCTTCTGCAAACCCTGGAACAATGGCAAGTAACAAAAAGCGGAACGTCAGTTGCTTACCTGTCTTGAGAATTCAAGGTGCCCTTATTCTGATCGTGGTTGAAAGCACAGCCTTGGTCTTCATAGCGGCAGTGGCCATATATAAGGATGTTGCGACACAGGGTGTCTTTGCTGTCTGGGCAAGAGCGAACAGAGGCAAGTCAGCAAGCAAGCTTCGGGTTGGCTAGGGAAAGAAGGACAGAACCGATGCCAGTCTAGGGCGAGGCGAGATCAACTCGGCAGCTCTCGAATGGCAATGGACGGTGCCGTCCCGGTTACAGGTCCAGACTAACCGCGGGTCTTTGGACGTGGGGAAGCCATTTGTCTCCCTCGCTGCTCGGCGGGGGTAAAGCGCGATGTCGCCATTTGTTGATTTAGATTCGAGATGGGGTCTGTAGTGGCATGCTTCGCGCGACGGTGCAGTCGTCGGGTGGAAGTCGTGACAAAGACGGGGGTTTCTAGATTGCCCAATCAAATTTGCAGCCCCTGCTTGAATGGTTTCCAATTAGCACCTGAGCTATGCTTTCGGAAGGATCGTGGGCTTGCGGAAGAAGTTCATAGAAGATGGGAAGGCCCGGGCAGGAGGGCGCAGAGGCCTGGCAAAAGCCGATGCGCAACTCCCAGTATGCAGTGGAGTTTGTCTTGAATGGAAGCCAGAACAGGACCTAGTATATAGGCATGGCTACAGGCACGACGAGTCTTGGGAGATGGAGGGGCTGCGTTTCGGAAAGAAGTGCAAGCAAAGCCAGAAAAGAAGGGTGGAGGGGGGAAGAGGGACTTTCGACTTACTCAACCAACCTCTCAAAGGGCTCCCATTCTCTTCCAGCAAAGGGCGAACCCTCGCCCATGGGATTCTTACAGAGTATGCGATTTAGAGGGCGTATAGCGGGTGGTGGCGCCTGTAGTGTTTTGGTGGAAGAAGGGCACGAGAAACGGAGACGGACGCGGTGGGAGGTCGGGTGGGCGAGGTTGACGATAAGATCATGGGGAGACAGACGTGTAGCAAGTAGCAAGTAGCAAGTAGCAAGCAGGTTAGTAAGTAGCAAGACAAGCAGCAGCAGCAAGCAACCTTAGTTCTACCTAACCTAGTCGGAGACGTCTTTCTGTCTCGTTAGTGGGATGGATGGGAGGTATCAATGCGACCACCGCCCGCCTTGCCAAGGAGCATTGAGTGAGTTGGAGTACATTAAGTAAGTACTTAATTGAATGTTGGATGGATTGCGAAACAGCCTTGACCATGTTGGAATGGCCCTGCTGGCCCTGTTGGCCCTGTTGGCCCTGCTGGCTGGCTGGTCCTTAGGTACTGCCTTTGCTGTGGGGGCCATTGGTTTTAGCGCTTGCATGTACTAACCTACGTGCTACTCATTGTCTCATACTGCTACTGCCGCCACCAACAGGTCAATCAATAAAAGATCCTCAGGCAACGTTTCTCTTCTATCAGACCAACACCACTTACTTCAAGAACGGCCGCGGCCCTTCCATGGCATCGTTGAAGCAAAGTGACACCTGGCGAACGATATATACCTAACGTCAATGAATGTAGTTGTTGCTGGGAGAGTACTCCGTACTACTAGGCCAGGTACAATTGATACGTGCTTTGGTACTGTACTTGGGGGCACCTAAATTTAACATCCTCATAGCTCCTTCCAGAGCAGAGCCCCACGGACGTCATCTTTCACTTCCACATCCCCAAGGTAATTAATTGGATGCATGGCAAGCCTCGAATGCGCTCTTGTCCTCCGGGGCTAGTGTCAACACATACCTCTATGTAATTGAAATAAACTACCGAGGCCACATTGCTTCTATGTTATTCCGCTTCATGTATTCCGCTCCATGCCAACTTCTCTAGACCCAACGGCTCCGACACAACATTCCATCTCCGGCCCATCCACTGTAACAATAGCCCCCTCCCCCCGGGCAACTGCCGCCCAGCTTGACATTGGCTCGCCCATGGGAAGTCCCGCCACTATTTCCTATCAGCGGCCGACCACACCCCCCCCCAACAACAATACCCGTCAACATGGCCACCGACGACACCATCGACATATCCCAGCTGGCCCCGGACCAGCAAGCTGCCCTCGAGCAGTACACGGCCTTCACAGCACAAGACGTTAAAGATGCCCTCCCGCTTTTGGAAAGGTCACAATGGAATGTCCAGGTATGTAGGCTGGCATATAAAGGTAGATGTGCGTTGGCTGACTGTCAGCCTTGTAGATAGCAATAGCAAAGTTCTTCGATGGCGAAGGCCCAGATCCCCTGGCCGAGGCCATAGCAGCCCAGAATTCTATACCGCCGCCCACCGCCGCCCGTCATGAGAACCTTCAAGAATCGCTTCTGGCCGCCTCGTCTCCGTTTCAACCGCCGCGGACCAACCGTCCCGATCCCGCCCCGAGGATTGTGCCCCAGCCCGAGTCCACCCACCGACCGTCGTTTCTGATCTCTCTGCTGCTGACCCCGTACGCCCTGGGCTTACGCGCCGTCTCGGCCTTCTTCCGTACCTTCACTTACATCCTGGCTTTCCTGCCTGCCCAGATCCGACCTCGCGCCATCACCGCCAGTGTGACGGGCGGATGGAAAGGCACCATGGGCCGGCGCATGCTGCTACCCCGCGACACGGCCGCGCGCTTCAAGAGGGAGTTCGAGGAGGAATACGGCACGCCCGAGGTGGCTACCGGCCTGCCCTTTGTCGAGTCCGGGTTCGCCCAGGCGCTGGATGCGGCCAAGAAGGACCTCAAATTCCTGTTGATCGTCCTCATATCGCCCGAGCACGACGATACCGAGGCCTTTACCCGCGACACGCTCCTGGCACCCGAAGTGAAGGACTTCATCAACGAGCCTGCCAATAACATCATTCTCTGGGGCGGTAACGTGCTGGACTCGGAGACCTACCAGGTGGCCGCCGAGTACAATGCGACCAAATTTCCCTTCTCGTGTGTTGTATGCCTGACCCCCAAGGAAGGCAGCACACGAATGAGCATCGTAAAGCGTCTCGTCGGCCCTGTGTCGTCCTCGACCTATCTCGCCGAGATCCAGACCGCCATCAACAAATACAGCCCCGATCTCGCAGCCGCTAGAGCCACGCGAACAGCTCAGGAGGCGGAGCGGAACATGATGGCCGAGCAGGACAGCGCCTACGAGCGCAGCTTGGCCCGCGACCGCGAGCGGGCCAGGCAGAAGAAGGAGGCCGAGGCGGCTGCGCGGGATGCCGAGAAGCAGGCCGCGGAGCAGGCGGCGGCCGAAGAGCGGAAAGCGGCCATGAGGGAGCAATGGCGCAGATGGCGGGCCACGACGATAGCTGCGGAACCCGACGCCACCATCAAGGACGCCGTTCGATTGGCCCTCAAAATGCCCATGACTTCTGGCAAGGGACGAGTGGTAAGGCGGTTCGCGGCGGCAACGACGGTGGAGGAGCTATATGCTTTTGTGGAGTGCCACGATATGCTGGCTACGGAGGAAGAAGGGGTTTCTTCCAATGAAAAGGGATCGGGGGAGAAGCCCATCAGCGAGGATTACGAGCACGAGTACGCTTTTCGCATTGCTGGTTTGATGCCTCGAGTGGTCTACGAACCAAAAGACACATCTACTCTCGGGGAGCGGATGGGGCGGGGCGGCAATCTGATTGTAGAGGATCTAGCCCCTGATGTGGACGAGGATGATGATGATAATTAGGGAAATGGTCAGATAAACCCGTAGACTATGCAGTGTCAAGCTATTTTTCAAATAGTTGTTATATTGTTGTTTTGTATTAAGTATCACAGCCTGAACTACACAGTACAGGCTATACAGGTAGTGGATATGGTTGTCTCCCTACCACGAAAGGTAATAAAACAGGATGTACAAACGGCCATGGCGGGATTAAATTAGATGTATTAATTATTGTGTTAATGTGCCTGTGCTGATTGATTATCCAGCCACATGCTGGATCTACTATGTTGTTTTACAGTCTCCGGACAAGTTATCTAGTCGTTTGCTACTTACCTGTCAGGACACCTTCACATGTGTCGTGCAGCACGCGGAAGCGCAACAGTCAAGCAGGGGGTATTACGAAATGCAATATACGCTCGGCCACGAGACTGGTAGGCGACACGCATGAATAGAACTGCATTGGAGTATGAGCATTTTGATATCATAAAGCAAGTTTCTCAGGGCTGTTTCTTTACCTTCAGCTGCTCCTGTCTCATCCCAAAATTTACATTCCTCTTTGCTCTTAGGTATCATTACGACCCCTTCGCCTTTCTGGCAGACAGGCGCCCCCTACCCTATCGGGCATATTAGGGGCCTGCGGTTTTCTGGTCTTGGCCGTCCATATTCCAATCGTACAAAGATGAGTTTCCCTCACCAGCGTCACCTATTCTACTGGCCATCTTTGTTGGCAAACTTTTGGTGTATCCTCGCAATCTGTTCGTCCACATTCACGCTCTGCATGTGCGTCAGATGTGCCGCCTGGTGCGCCTGGCTCCTTGCGCCGTCCGGGTTTCCGTCATAGCTGTTCAAGGCTGTCCTTTTCCTGCGAGCCAATTCCTCCTCGGTGGTTGGCTGTCCCGTCACGGGGTCGAAAAGATCGGTTCTTTGACTGACGAACCGCTTGAGATGGTTGGCCGCATCGGCCGAGGCGAGGTTTGCACCAGAATATCGAGATTCCGCCTTGGCCTTCTGCTCCTTCCATCGAGGGTCCAGGAGCTCGATTCGCATGTGCTCCTCCAGCTCGTTGGCGGGGATCTGCTGCTTGCAGATCTGACAAAGCGCCATATGCGTGCCTTGCTTGTTGGCTGCACGAACCGCGGCCCTGGGGACGTAGTTCTCCTTGATCTTCATAGGGGCACCACCCTTGGCCTCCACTTGAGCTTGGTGCATCCTCTGTCGGGCCTCTTCTCTCTCCCGGATCCGCCGCGCCTCGTCATCTTCTTGCATGCCGTTCGGCCTTGTGGGCGGCGCCATCCCGTAAGCAGCCTGCGCTGGGGGTGCCATTTGCTGTGCCGGGTATTGGGCCTGCTGCTGGGCGGGATACGCCGGGTGCTGTGGAAGGTTGTAGGTCTGTTGGGGCCCAGACTGGTAGCCGTTGAAGCTTGCACTGTCTTCTTCAGAGGGGAAGCCTTCTTCGATGCGCAGGTTGGCGTTCACGGACACCCGGGCCTTCTGCTCGAGCGAGGCGAATTGCAGGTCATTGAGTGAGGTGGGTGGCGGGAGCTCGGCCTGGTCGTCTGCCTCGGTAAAGACGATGGTTTCGACCACGACAAAGTTGTGCCAGTCGATGGAGGCGTAGGACATGCGATCCTTCTCGGCATCCTCCTCCTTCTTCTGCTTCTCCTCCTCCTGGTACGAGAGCCACTCTGCTCGTTGCCTTGCTCGCGCTAGAATGTGGTATTTGTCGTCGATATTACGCTGCAGCTCGGCAACGCGCTCTTGTTGAACTCGGCCACCTTCGCCGTCAATGCCGCCAGCGCGCAGCAGCATGGAGTACTGGTCGATCAGGTGTTGGAAGAAATTGTGCAGACTGTGGTTGGGCCGTAGGAAATCGAATTGGTAGTTGCCAGCCTCGCGCTGAGATAGAGCCGTCATGAATTGCCTCCCATTCTTGGCGACAAACAAGGATGTGAGCTTAACAACTTCGAGATCCTGGGCGCTGATGTTGGGCATGCGGGCTGAGAACTGGAAATCCGGGGGTTTAGGAGGGCCGACGGGCTTCTGTTCGACGGGGGCGGCGGCTTCGGCGGCACGTCCGGCGGCGACGGCGGTGCCTCGTCCTTCTTTGATCTCACTCAGGCGCCATAGGTAATACGGGTTGTAGGGGTCGGTAGGGTTCAGGAAACTGAACTTGGGGTTGGTCTTCTCCTTCTCGCGGATGCGCTCCTCGAATGGCAGGCCATTTCGGGCGACGAAGCCAGCAGTCTTTTCAAGGATGGTTCTGAATTCCTTGGGAGGGAGGACGATGCCCTGAGGCGGCTTGATATCATCCAGGACAGCAGCTGCATCTCCGTTAGCCGTCGCGGCCATCGTGACGTAGGCAAAGTGATGGAGACCCTTTCAATATCAAATGGTGAAATCGCGTCAATGTTAGAGCGGCAGAGTGATGTTGTCTCCGTGCTTTGTTGCTGCCAAGTCGACGCTGCAATGGCTGTCGCGTACGTTTAATTTGTAGAAATGCGAGTTTAGAGAGGCAGCAAGCAAGCAAGCAGATAGCAAGTAGCCTTGAAGCTCCAGTTGTTGCAGCAATCCAATCAGCCAACCAGGTGCCAGGTTAGATCCGTTAAGGTGTCGCTAGCGTGAAATTTTGCGGTCGCATATCATGAACCTTGGCTTCACTCGCTTCAACCGCTAGAACAAGGCGGTGGAAGGTTGATCCGACACACCAGAACAAGTGGGTACCGCGCTTATGAGTTTGGTACACACGAACACACGGTACACACGAACACACGAGCCAGCTCCAGCCACAGCCACAGCTTAAGCGACAGCTCGCTAGCAGGTACTTGGCCCGACGCGACGCGCTTTCTGCAGTACAAGGCAGCTGGGTGAGGAGATACTTAGCACCCCCCTGCAGACTGCTTACATATGGCCCCCGTGCCCCCCGAGCGATTGAGGCCACTTGTTGCTTGGGGGTACATCTTGGATGGGAGAGTCCCAAGATAGCATGCGCTAAGGATGAAGAGAGCTGATCGCCAATTGGGAACTTTGGCCCGTGAATCCAATTCCACCATTCCACGCCCCCTTTCATAAATCCTCCTAGACAGGTTGTCATCCGAATTGGCCCAGCCCGCTAGTCTAAAAATCCATCTGGCCTTTACTCCGTCCGTACCTGGCTTCATATCGCCCAAAGTCCTCCTGGAATTTACCCCCCGAAGCACAAGGGCTGATGAATTGGACTTTTCTTCCCGGTAGAGAAATTCCTTCCTCTTCATTCTCACAGGATTGTTTCTCCATGTTGTCCTTGTAATGAGCAGCTTTGCTTCTTGACCTTCGTTCATTCTCTTGACCAGTCTTTTTCTTTTTTCCTCTTTCCATTTGCCAATTACCAATTACCAATTACTGTCCGACACATGCGATACGAACTCGTAGTTCGGGCACAGCTCCTATTTTAGCGGATCCGGGCAGCTCGAACAGCACAGCGTGTAGCCCCAGAAAAAGAAGCCACGCATCCCTTTTCGATCCTTCTTCGACCTCTTTTACATCGCGACTTTGACACACTGGCACTGTTGGAATAGCATCCCAAATCGTTCCTCAACATGGCGAAAGCCACCACAGCAAAGCCCAAGGGCGCCTCTAACACGGCCGCCCCCAAGGGCAAGCTCCAGGCTGTGAACAAACACGACGACTACACTTCCGAAGGTGTCGACGACAATGACGTCTTCCTACTGCCCATCTCTGACTATCAGGTCATGACTGTGGTCACCATTCTCGGTGCCATTGTACGGCTCTTCCGCATCTACCAGCCCACCAGCGTCGTCTTCGACGAGGTCCAGTAAGTGCTTTTTTTCTTCCTTTCCCCTAGATGACTTCCGACCTTGTGCTGGCTCGATGGAAGGCTAATCATACCTCTGCACCCAACAGTTTCGGTGGCTTCGCTTCCAAGTACATCAAGGGCCGATTCTTCATGGACGTACACCCCCCGCTGGCCAAGATGCTCATCGCCCTCTTCGGTTGGCTCGCCGGTTTCAACGGAGACTTCGATTTCAAGGACATTGGCAAGGATTACCTCGAGCCCGGTGTCCCTTATGTCGCCATGAGAATGTTCCCTGCTATCTGCGGTATCCTGCTGGTCCCCACCATGTTCTTGACTCTCAAGGCTGTGGGCTGCCGTACGGCCACTGCTGCATTGGGTTCCTCCTTGATCATCTTCGAGAACGGTCTCCTTACCCAGGCCCGACTGATCCTTCTTGATTCGCCCCTGGTTATTGCTACTGCCTTCACAGCCCTGGCATTCACATCCTTCACGAACCAGCATGAGCAAGGCCCTTCCAAGGCCTTCAGCGCAGCTTGGTGGTTCTGGCTTGTCATGACTGGCCTAGGTCTGGGTGTGACCGTCAGTATCAAGTGGGTGGGTCTCTTTACGATCGCCTGGGTTGGATCTTTGACCCTTGTTCAGCTCTGGGTGCTCCTGGGCGACACCAAGACCGTGACCATCAGAATATTTGCCAAGCATTTTATGGCCCGCACTTTCTGCCTTGTCATCATCCCGGTCACCTTCTATATGGCCATGTTTGCCATCCACTTCTTGTGCTTGACCAACCCTGGCGAAGGAGACGGTTTCATGAGCTCCGAGTTCCAAGCAACACTGAACAATAAGGGCATGCAGGATGTCCCTGTCGACGTTGCCTTTGGAAGTCGGTTGTCCATCCGCCACGCCAACACTCAAGGCGGATATCTGCATTCCCATCCTCTCATGTATCCCACCGGCAGTCAGCAGCAGCAAATCACTCTGTACCCCCACAAGGACGAGAACAACGTCTGGCTCATGGAGAACCAAACCCAACCTCTGGACAGCAGGGGCGAGGCCATCAACGGCACAGCTGCTTGGGACAACTTGCCAGAGATGCCTTATATCAAGGACGGTGATGTGCTCCGACTTTACCATCTGCAGACCCACAGACGCCTCCACTCGCATGATGTTCGACCCCCGGTTTCTGAGGCCGAGTGGCAGAACGAGGTTTCCGCTTATGGTTACGAAGGCTTTGCCGGCGATGCCAACGACTTGTTCAGAGTCGAAATTGTCAAGAAGCAGTCGACCGGTGCCCTCGCCAAGGAAAGACTTCGAACTATTCAGTCCAAGTTCAGACTTGTCCATGTCATGACCGGCTGTGTGTTGTTTTCGCATAAGGTCAAGCTTCCTGATTGGGCATCCGAGCAACAGGAAGTCACATGCGCCAAGGGTGGTACTTTGCCCAACAGCGTCTGGTACGTCGAGTATAACGAGCATCCTCAGCTTGGTGCCGATGCCGAAAAGGTCAACTACGAACACCCTAGCTTCTTTGGCAAGTTCTGGGAGCTTCAAAGAGTCATGTGGAAGACGAATGCTGGACTTGTCGAATCGCACGCTTGGGATTCCCGACCTTCTTCGTGGCCCATTCTTCGCCGCGGTATCAACTTCTGGGGCAAGGACCACCGCCAAATCTACCTTGTTGGTAACCCGGTGGTCTGGTATACCAGTACCCTTGCCGTTGCCATCTACATCCTCTTCAAGGGTATTGCCGTGCTCCGATGGCAGCGTAGCTGCAACGACTACAGCAACTCGACCTTTAAGCGATTTGACTACGAGATCGGCACTGCGGTGCTGGGTTGGGCCTTCCACTACTTCCCCTTCTACCTGATGCAGCGACAGCTTTTCTTGCATCATTACTTCCCCGCGTTGTACTTCGCTGTTATGGCTTTCTGCCAGATCTACGATTTTGCCACTGCACGACTTGCCATTCCCGGTGTTCGCGAGAACCCTATCATCAACAAGGCTGGCGCCGTTGCTTTGTTGGCCATCAGTGCGGTCGTTTTCGCCCTGTTGTCCCCTCTTGCGTACGGCAATGCTTGGACTAAGAGCGAATGCAACCGTGTGAAGTTATTCGGGTCCTGGGATTGGGACTGCAATACTTTCCTTGATAACGTGAGTGTTCCTGCCCATGGCCTGCCCGTGAGGGGAAGAGGTTGAAGGACGGTATATCTCGGTGGAGATGACTTCATCTTGAAGGGCCTCTTTCCCGGAGTGGGCATGTTTGATGGATTCATGTAGACTAATGAAAAATTTCTAATAGTACGATGCCTACGACCAGCTTGCCCAGAGCAGTGTCAACACGGCCCAAACGTCGCAGCCCGTTGTAGAGAACCAAGCAGCACAGCCGCCTCCGCCACCGGTCCAACAGCAACCACTGAATCCCCCAAACGGGGAAGAGGGCGCGCCGGGAATCTCCGGGGCGCCCAAGTTCGAGCCCCAAGGCCAGAAGGTAATCGGGCGCGAAGAGAAGATCGAGTACAGGGATCAAGATGGAAATTTGCTGGACGAAGAGCAGGTGAAGGCCCTCGAAGGGAAGGTCGAATTCAAAACCAGATACGAGACGCGGACGCGCGTCGTCGACGCCGCGGGACAAGAGCTCGAGTCCCCTCCTGAGTTGGCCGGCCAGGGCGTTGCACCACCGCACCCTGATGTCGAAGGCGCCGAGAGCAGCACCAAGCAGCTCAAGAAGGACGAGCCCATTCCCGTCGAAGATGTTGTCAAGAGCAAGGATGGTGAGAAGGAGGCCGAAAAGGAGAAGCCCAAGCCAGCCAGCGAGAGCAACGAAGCCACTGCTGCTAGTTCCTAAGCAAGACATGTCGTATCATGTCGGGAAATCTGGGGGAGGGAAGTGAGGCTTCCATATGTATGAGTAATTAGCTATGGTCGCTTTTGATCAATCCATCTTAATGAGCAACATGGGGGGCCAAGCTAGGAGAAGGAGCTGCTCCTAAGTTTCCTGAATCCAAAGTTTCTGCCCTACGAATTGTGCGATTGTCTGTGTGTACGTACCCATGTGCTTGTATTAGGGGGCGCCATGAGGCCCGAGAAACCCAGTACATACATGCTGTTATAAACTGAAGCAGCAAGCTATGCGCTGTACCCTAAGTAGGATGGTCCAAGAACGCGCATGTTGCATATGGACATGGCGAGATAGCAGGATATCAAGAAGTACCTAATACTCTCTATCCGTCTTACAAGTTACGCATTTCGGGTATTATATGGCGTGGCGTGGTTACTTAGCTTTTAGTGATTTGACTTAACTCGATCACATACCCACGTTCCTAAACGGCACAGCCCACATTCGTGTCGGCTTCCATTTTCCTCACGCAGGATGGACAAAAAATTCCCATCGATGACCCCGTGCCTGTCTGGGGGTAGTCACAGCTCCCATTGAATCATGTGTTAGGGTTCGTACCATGTAGCCGGCTGGTCGGCTGGCTTGTATTACTCCCGGGATTATCTGGTGTCAAGGGGTCTTAGGGTTATCGATGTCTAGAACAGTTGGTCCCCCCTCCCTTTACTCAGTCTGCCCGCCCATCGATCTTGGACATGACCTGGCCGCGGATGTAGGGCGGCGGGACCTCGCCGACGCCGCCGACCATCAGCTCCTCGCGCGTCTCGACCTGGGCATAGTCCGGCAGGGCGTTGTCCGGGCTGGCCTCGTTCCAGGTGCCGAGCAGGTCCTCGGGCGGCATGCGCAGCTCCTCGGTCAGCTGGGCGAAGCGGGCCGAGTACTCGCGCAGCACGTCCTCGCCCTCGCCGAGCCACTCGGTCAGCTGGTCGCGCCGCTGCTGCACCTCTTCCCGGGTGGACGTGGAGCCCACCGTCACCGAGTTGGGCCCGCCCGTGTAGGGCGGCACGTCCGAGGCCGAGTAGGCGGGCAGCTCGGGATCGTTGGTCACGACGGCTTGTTGGTCGGCCGAGAGTGGCGGCGGACCAAAGGGGTCGGCGGGGGTGTTGCTCATATGGCCATAGCGCTGCAGCCAGAGATTGTGCTCGCGCAGAGCGGCGCGCAGCTGATCCAGCTCGGAGGCCAGGCTGGGGATCAGGCGACGCAGATCGGTGTAGGCCGAGCGTGACTCGGACTGGTCGGCGCTTTCGCCGGTCTGGGCATTCGACGAACCTGATGCCATTCTTGTATGTATGCTGTTTCTTTCCGGTTCGGAAGCTACCTTCCCAGGTCGCCACCGACAAATAGAGTGGTGTATGGAAAGTAATCAAGTATGTGAAAGAAAAAGAAAAAAGGATATCAGTGGTATGCTATTCTTTATTGTTCATGTTGGGTAGGAATCGGATTTGAGGTCAAGTCGGTACCCTAAGAGCATTGAAACCAGATAACATGTACCATCACGTGGAAGCTCATCCGCCCAGTGGGGCCAACCAGTC
Source organism: Apiospora koreana (assembly GCA_017163955.1). Taxonomy (NCBI): domain Eukaryota; kingdom Fungi; phylum Ascomycota; class Sordariomycetes; order Amphisphaeriales; family Apiosporaceae; genus Apiospora; species Apiospora koreana. The sequence continues at coordinate 1,446,114 of JAFHKQ010000010.1, forward strand.
CCGCCTATTTCATTCATCATTCATCCCAAAACTCGCCTGCCATCACTACTCAAAATATAGAAATAATCCAACAGATAATATATATTGTTATTTGTTTATTAAATTACGTTTCTCTAGTATACCCCTCTCTACTCTGCCTCTCATTAATATTAAACAAGAGGCGATGCTTCGCATATTAGTACGAATAGTAAATGTGCCCTCATGCTAACTAACATCGCTTTTTAAAATACGTTGCCCCTCGCCCTCTTCTCGCCGGATTCGAGCTTCTTCACATTGATGTTCTTCCAGATAAGGACGGCAGCAACCAGAAGAGGAATGAGAGAGGCGCCCACAATCACCATGAGTCGCATCACATATCCATAAGCCTCGATGACCGCATCGCGGATCGGCGTTCCGATGGGTTCCGCCATCTGGAGTTCGATGTTGCCGTAGATGGACGCCGCCTGGTCCTTGGCATAATCAGGTAGGAACTCGGACAGTTTGCTTGGCAAGATGTTGGTCCAGATGCCACCCGCAATGGCGTAGCCAATGCTGGAGCCAACCGCTCCAAAGAGGCCGTAGATGGCAATGGCGACAGCCACGTTCTGGTGTCCCACGGACGCCATGAGGGCGAGCTGCGACATGGTGGTAAGCATGCCCGTGGAGAAGCCCACCAAGACTTGACACATGGTGAGATAGCCAACGTCGGCCCCAGGCACTCGGAAGTGGACAATAAGGGCAGTTCCCAGGATGTAGATGGGAACCGCCGCCATGGCGGGCCACTTGACATGGCCATTATACCGAATGAACCTGAAGCACATCATTAGTATGGCAAAAGATGTGGTGCATGCAGTATTTCTCGACTTACAAAGCGATGAAAGGGCCGGTGAAGTACGACGTGAGCGAGTACGCGTTGAGCACGTAGTTCGAAATACTGATGCTCAGGCCGTTGACAACCTGGAGGTAGGAGCCGTAGTAGGCATCCCAGACACTGCAAGCCATGGTGTGTCAGTACACATAGACGCAAAAGCAACACGGCATGCCAAGGAGGACTTACAAGGTGGACAAAAACACGATGAAGTATGTCATGGCGGCACCAAGCACGGTTCGGTCCTTGAGAAGCTCGAAGGGGAAGAACTGGACCGGCGCGAAGTACTTCTCCCAGACCAAGAACGCTGCAAGTGATACCACTCCCATGACAATCATGACAATGATGCTGGCGCTCTCCCAGGAATGGGTCGCAGACGAGACGAGACTGAACGGCAGGGTGATGAGGGTGAAGCCCGCCGTGATGAGGATCGCACCAAGTACTAGGGTCATGTTAGCCTGCTGCCATCCTACAGTAATCTTGTCGAGAACCACGTCGGTACGAGGTCTCTCCCGACAGGGGCTTTATTCACCATCAAAGTCGATAATGTAGTACTTCGCCGACTCGAGCCGTGAACGACCAGATTTGGGACGGATCAGGCCGAGCTTCTTCGCCTTGCGCTCGTGGAACCATAACACACCGATCACGGGCGCGGAGAAGACAAGCAAGATGATCAGGAACCCGGCGAATGCCCAACGGAAGTTGGCCTTGTGATAGAAGAGCTCGGCAATGACGGGACCGGCGAAAGTGGTGCAGAGGTTGGGCGTCGAGTTGATGGTGAAGATGATCATTCGGTTCCGCAGGGAGGTGATGTCGGCGACGAAGACTTCGATGATGAAGCCTAGAGACACGTTGCCTACCCAGTAAAAGACCTGGGCAGCAGCATACGTCTCGACATTCTGACAGGTGGCCTTCATGATCATGCCGACGGTGATGAGGAGAAGCGCCCCGATGAAACCTTCCATGCGGCCGCGGATGTCGATGATCTTGCCGATGCTAAGGGTTACGACACCACCGATGATTCTAGCGGCGATGCTGATGACGGCAAGGAGGCCGTGTTGGTCGAAAGAGCTCGTAATATAGGGGCTCAGAGCCCCTTCGACGGAGCCGAGCATGGCGGCAACGAAGCTGACAAGCCATAACCTACGAGAGAGAAAAGGGGGGAGATTGGTCAACACAAGTTCACAATTGGACTGACTGATTTCGGAACAATGGTATAGTATGTATACTTACAGGACGAAGGTAGACCACAAGGCCTTCTTGGACCAAACGGCAGTGATGGCTTCGACTCGTTTGACACCCTGGGCATGAGTTGAGCTACTGTCCGACTCAGATTTGCCATCTGCGCCCTCATGCACCTCATGGGCCGGGGTTTTGTCTTGGGCGGCACGCTTTTCCATGTCGTAGGGCTCAGATGAGACCACTCCAGCAGAGGAAGCCATTGTGGGTGGTTAAGTCCAAATTACCGAGGACAAGCAATTTTGGGGGATGGGACAGAGGAGATGATAAAAATCGACAAAGGAAGACAGGAAGGGCTAATGCTGGATGCGCAGCAGCCGGTCTATATGCTATTTTCTCCAACAGGGGACCAAGCTCGTTCACCGAGGTCGGCCAAGACGTCGAAGGGGAGGATAGAGGGAAATCCCAGAGATCCGGGATTGGAAGCTGGAGCCATAACCAGCCCATCGTCCCGTTGGATGTGCAGATTCTTCCTTCCCTATTTGCCTAGTCGTTGCCGCAGCTGACGGGTAAGGGTTGGTCGGATCCCCAGTCGGATCCCCAGTCGGTTAAGCCAGTCCAGGCAAGCTTGCAAGTTCGCAAGTTCGCACTGAGTGAAAAATTGCAATACGCCGAGGCCAGGTTCCGCCAAGAACAGCCAGTCCTGTTCTATTCGGCTGGGTTGGGGATGGCCATCGAATGAGCTGATTTTATCAGATGATCAGATAAGATGGCAGCGGGGACGGTGCATGGACGGTGCATGGACTAGCCCTGCCTGACTGCTGGGCCCGCGCAGGGGGTGGGCATGACTGGGCATGGCAGGGGAGGGGTTTTTTTTTAATTTGGGGGTCCATACACGGGACCGACCGGCAGGCCAGTTCTCGTCTTGTCGTCTTACTCGTCTTCTCGTCTTCTCGTCTTCTTCGTCTTGTCGACTTCTCGTCTTGTCCCCCCCTAGCTGGAGCCTAGCTGGAGCCTAGTGCTGCAGTGTGTTGCATAGCTGATAGTCACACACAGCTGTAGGTAGTGGTAGGTATGTATGTATGGAATAGGGTCGGGCCTGGTATCCGAAACCAGTGCATAGCGTTGCCGTCACCGGCCTTGGCACGCACGAGCTTCGGATCAGATAACTCAATCCAGATCTATCTATCCATTCCATCTTAGTTACCCAGTTCATGGCTCTTGACGCTAACTAGTAGTACAGAGTAGTAGCCATGATCGAGGCATCGTCAATGTGCCACACAGAGCTGCAAATACGACATGCTGTAGTAAACCACGCACCTGGGAACCCTCGGGCCCTTGATCCCTGGCATTACCAACATGTTCTATATCGGGACAGGCGAGTTACCCCCCTAAAGCTATGGAACGACTTTCGCCGCATAGTTAGTTCCTCGCTGCCGCCGCTGACACAACCAACGATCGAGTGAATAGCACCTACCCTACTTCTTGTGTCACGAGTCTGTCAATTACAGCATCGCGATTGCAGTTTTCCAATCATTATCCATAATAATATCTATGCTCCTCCCTCTTATTGACCTATAAGGGATACATTATATCCCAAAGTTCTAGTTTAAACCACCGTTCGAGGCCGGGCCGGGCCGGGCACGTGTCATCGCCCGCGCAACAAAAGAAACTTGGGCTGGGAGGCCTTGTGGATTCTCGCTGTCGACAATCCGGAACAGGATCGAGTGTGTAATAATCTACTAAAAAAAAAGGTAGTCCTTCCAAGAAGGTAACCGACGGCGGGGCTCGAACCCGCAACCTTGTGATATACTTCAGGGTAGAAGTCACATGCGCTACCGATTGCGCCACGACGGCTAGTGATTACTGGATATCATTTTCGATCTTATTTAAATGTATATAATAGAAAAGGGAAACTATTATTATAATACTTTTTTTATTAATTTAAAAGATTTAATATATAATATATAAATTTAAATGAGTTATAATTTACTTTATTAATTTAATTAGTAGATTTATAATAAAGTTATTAATGAAAGATAAGCAGTATCGAAGGAGTGAAAGTGCACCCCTACTTTCCTAGACCACGAAACCAGTGAGACTGATGACAATGCCGTATAACCCAAAGCAGTCCACCCAGAGGATGAGCACAGCTAGCCTTCTAACATCAAGCGTTACGATGCTGTGGCTTCTGCCACTGCAGAAGCCCCTTTCAAAGCATCTAGCACGTTTGGGAGCTTTCGGGAGACTTTGACTCTTTACTCTAGTCTCCGCGGACAAAATCGGCTGTCGCAGCACCGCCCTTCGAGTATTCGAATTCTATGCAGTATAACGAGGAGCTTCACCAATATGTTTTCAATGAGAATGCGAAGACAGTGTCCGAGAAAACGTTCTAGCAAAATCTCTTGAACCCGGACCTGTGTCCTGACTGGCTGAAGACATTCTTGGCCACTCACAATGTCCACCGCTGAGACTGCACCCGTTGGTACAAGTGATCACGAGACGGGACAGAGCAGTTCTTCAGCCTACGACAGGGGTCGAGAGCTCGCTCCACGACTGCTGCCACTTCAGTCACCGGCTTCTCCAAGCTCCGGGCTCTCTACTGCATCCATCTCTCCACCACCTGTACCTGCTTCTCTGGAGCTAGATGCGTCCCAAAGACGCAGTGTCCGAAAGAACTAGAGCGCAGAAGAGGATGGGTTTCTCAAGATCCTTGTGGACTCGAGGGGAGGATGCACTTCTCTAGAGCCTCATCGAAACCGAAAAGAGTTGGGATTGCATAGTTTAGAAGAAGTTAGGACAGCAAGGTAGTAGAAGGTCGATCTTAAGCATGACAGAATTTATCAGAAACACCCCGAAGAGACCCAGACCTCCCAGGCCACGAGATTTATGGTCCAAGGCTGAAGAGGAGTTCAACGCGGAGTTTAGAACTCGTCGACCCGACACAGCTGTATCTGACAGAAGTTGGAGGTTGAGGAAGAGAACGAAGCTTGCAGGGAAGAATATAGACGCAGAGGCCAATAGGGCCAGGGAGACGACGCCGCACCGATGATTAGCGATGCCCGGACTCTATCAACATAGGGGCAAATGTTGACGTTGCCAATAGTGTCGGTTGCCATGGGGGTTTTAGGCCATTTATTGCGGTCTGTTTCTGCCCGCAACGTAGCACGTGGATACATATGCGTAAAGACCCGAGTTCTCACGGTTTTTATAGACCAAGTGTTAAGAGTTCATTTACACGGTACTATTCTGGAGTTTTACTTCACTTCAAATCGTGCAAGGAGATAGCAGTCTTTTACTCTTTCCCCCCAACAAATCCTCAGTGTTTTCCCCCTTCACTCATCAAGGTAGCGTGACTCCTATCGGTCCCCAGCCAGGGGTTCACCGTGCTGGATCTTGGCCGCACCATATTTCTCCAGTCGGATCGCCTGGATGGCAATGAAGCCACTGGTATCCTCGGGGCTGAAACCCTCGAGGGTGTCCATGCTAGCCTGTTCCTCGCTGTACAGATTGCTCTCTGGCGCAGATCGGGAAAGGACGTGGGCTGCGCCCTTGTAGACCATCATATTAACCGTGCCATGGACGTGCTTCTGGCTGAATACGATGGAATTTTCTTTATGTGTGTAATTAGTAAAGATCTTACCAGTATTGCTGGACAGTTTCAAGACTTACCTAGGAGTTCACGCTCTGGGGAAAAGTACATTCCTAAATCATGTCAGACAGGAATTCGTAGTAAGAGAGCAACATGGGCGGTTATCATACCATTGTAGAGGCATTGGGACCATTCATTGCCGATCCAGGCCATGATTGACTTGACCTTGGAGTCAAGAGTCATACCCTCAATGTCAATGTGTGCGAGACGGAGCACGGTCAAAGCAGGGGAGTCGTAGCAGCCCCTCGACTTGAGCCCGATGAAGCTGTCGGGTTGTTAGCACAAAAATAAGAGAGCGAGGACAAGGAAACAAACCGAGATTCAACAATGTCTATCCTTCCGACGCCGTTGCGGCCGGCAATGTCATTGAGAGCCTTGAAGAGCTCGAGCGAGCCAGTGACGGTCTCGCCGCCCTCCACCTCAAGCTTGACAGGAATGCCCTCCCTGAACGTGACGGAGAGTTTGGTCGGGACGTCGGGCGCGTCGAGAGGATCTACATACCACATGATTTAGTCAACCCCCACACCACACTGAGACCCAGGACTGTACGTACCAACGGTTCGGGTCCAGACATCCTTAGGCGCGGGCATATCTGGTTTCTCCAGAATTCCACTTTCGTAGCTGCAGTGTGCCAGGTTATCTGAGGGGAGGTCAGTAAATACAGAGCATTATCAGGCACATTTTGACCCATGACGAACCATCTTGCGACCAAGGAGCCTTGGGAGTGGATGAGACGGGGATGTTGTTCTCCGAAGCGAAGTTGAGAAGGTCTTGTCGGCCCCTGCTATCGTGTCAGAGATTATCGAGCAAGGCGCGATCATCAGGACTCACTGGAAGCGGTTGAAGAAAGATGGCATTCTCCAAGGAGCGATGACGGAAAGACTCTGGTAGAGACGGGTCAGTTACCACTCTTTTGCGGTGAAGTTCGGTGAGGAGGATATCATTACAGGGTCGCAAGCTTTCCAAGCTAGCTCGAAGCGGACCTGGCTGCGATTTGTCAGTCTCCCAAACGATTCACTGATCACATTCCACGAGGACGTACTCATTCTACATGACGTTAGCTAGAGCTTTACAATTTCTTATGAGGGGGACAACGTACGCCCTTGCCTGTGCAACCGTGGCTGAGAATCTTGCAGTTGTATTTGTGAGCAGCTTTGACCTGCGCCCGAGCAATAACTGGGCGGGCAAGACTGGTTCCAAGAAGATACCTAACAGCATTGTAAGTTGGAGGTGGTCAGAGGGAGAGGGTTGGAGCGCAAAGTGTGCTAGCCGTGGGGAAAAGGGGAGGATCGTTGCAGCCATAAAAAGAAGTCCACGCCGGTGCGAGGCCTTCTCCCATAGTGATGCACAGCTCTGTACGGGGTATGACTCACCGATCCTCATAGATTGCGTTGCCTGTTTTTTTTTCCACCAGTGTCAGTAATCGCCATTAAACAACCCGCACCCACCGCGTGCTTGGACATAGAGGGAACTTCTGACATACATTGGATGCCGCGGAAGATGAGCTCGTCGACGAATTCCTGCTGCAGGTTATCTATAACCATGCGCTCAGCACCGAGAGCCAGTGCCTTCTTCTCGACCTCAGCGAAATCTTCCTCTTGACCCAAGTCGGCGAGGAAGGCCTAGAGGCGGCTCATGTTAGCATTGGGGTCCGAGATCGGGGCCCGGGGTCGGATAGAATAATAAGGTGAAACGTCACATACGACGACGGTGTAACCCTGGAATAAAGAACACGTTAGCAAGGTGATCGATTCTATACGAGGTTGAGCAAAGATGTTTACCTCAAGAATTAGCCATTTGAGGATAGTAGAGGTATCAAGACCTGCGGTAGATTAGCACTTGAGGTCCATCGCATGGGGTTCATTGGCTGGAGGGGTAGCTTTTCCATAGGAAGCATACCTCCAGAGTAGGCGCTGTCGGCAATATTAGCCCATGCTCCCAATTTGCATGAGGATCAGAGATATCTTACAGGCAGACTCGTTTGTCGGAAGACATGATTGCGATTGCAATTGCTGTTGCTGTTGCTGTTGCTGTTGCGAAGCCTGGGGCAGGAACCGTGAAGAACGTAGTGGGGTGGATGTGATATTGTGGTATGACTGTGACGAGAGAGAAAACGACCTTTATGGCGGGGTTGCTCAACTAAAGAAATGACTTTATGGCGGGGTGGTTCTGCCGGCAGGCAGCGGGTTGTTCTGCCACTAAGGCGGTGAGTGAGTGACAGCTGGATATGAATATGCGCCAAGCTGCTCGATTCTAGCTACAGTATATTAGAATGTGACTCATATTTCGTTATAGCTGTATTAGCTGTGACTTAATACCAAGCTTCTAGAAAGGAATAAAGGATTTATAAAAATTTAAAGTAATACCTATAGCTTACTTATAATATAGCTATAATTAATTAATTAATTATATTATATAATAAGAAATTTATTAATAAATATTAAGTTAAGAATTTTATTATATATAACCTAAACTTTAAAACTTAAATATATTAATAATATAATTATTAAAGAGCTTTATATAAAAGTTTAAAGGTTTTTTTTTTATATAAATTAATATAATTAAAATTACTTATTAATTAAAATATTATTTAATTTAATTTCCTTTTTATATATTTATATATTATAATATTTTTATTAATTATTAAATACTTTTATTTTACCTTTTTATTTTATAATTATAAAACTTCTATAAGGCGAAAGATTAAAAAGAGAGATGGATAAATTGAAGCGAGTGAGCCGAAGGCCTCTCGTTAAACTATTTATTTAACTAAATTATAGCTACGTTATAATCTAGCTATAAGTGTGGCTTTAAAGCCTTATAACTTTATTTATAATAAAGGTTTCTTTAAATTAAATTAATACTTTTTAACTCTTTAATATTTAAAGATTATTAAATTAATCTTTTATAAACTTTTTTATTAATATATATAAATAAGCAATATAAATAAATAATAATATTTATAGAATAATAAGATAAAATAAAGGAGGGGTAAATTATAATAGGTTTAAATTTAATTAAATAATATTTAAATTAATATTATTATCCTTAATTATTTATTTAAATAAGAAAATAAGTCTCTTTTATTAATAAGCCTTTTAATAAAGTATATTAAATTATTAAAATAGAAAAGAGATTTTATTATCTTTAATAATACCTTAATTATTTAAATAAATTATTATTATTTAATACTATTTAAAAAAAGAGTTGATTCTTATTATTAATAAATTTACCTTTACTTTATTTTATAATTAATATTAATTTATTTTTATATAAATACTTAAGATTTTTTTTAAATATACTATTAATATTATATACTTTTTAAGCTCTTTTAATTATAATATATTTAAAATAACCGTTATATCTCTTTTAATATTCTTTAATTAAAAATTTAAATATATTTAAGGAATTTTCTCTCCTTTAAATATTTTATTTATAATTATAACTTTCCTATTTAATTAAATTAATAATTAATAATAATTTAAACTTTATATTAATTTATATTATTTAGCTTTAATAGGACTAAATAGGGATTAATTTTAATAAAAAGTATCTTTACTTTTTAATATAAGAATAAGGTATTTAATAAATATAATTAAATAAATTAAATTTCCTTTAAAAAAGTTAAATTTATATATTAAATTTCTAATTTATTTTAAAATAATTTAAAGATTTAAACGTTATTAAGAAAACTTTTTAAAAGGATTATTTTAAAAATAATAATTATTATAAAGTTATAAATATATTTTATTTCTGATAATAAAATTTATTAATTAATATTTTAAATTATAATGCTTCTTTATTATAATAATAATAAAATTTATAGCTAATTTAATATTTTAATATAAATATTCTTATATAAAATAAATATTAAAGAATACTTTTTAAATAATATTTATATCTATAATTATTTTAAAAGGATTAAATAATTTAAATTTAAAGAGTTATTAATAAAGAATTAATTTTATAATTTTATTATATATATTATTTATATTCTATTATAATATTAGAATTATATTAATTTATTAATATTTTAAATAAATATAATTATAGAAATAAATTATTATTTTAATATTTTAATTCTTTCTCTTAAAAAAATTATTTATTTAAAGATATTAAAGAATTATTATTAAAAAGTAAGTATTTAAAATTCTTTAAATACCTTTTTAAAATACTCTAATAAATTTTTTATTTTAATTTAAAATAATACCTTAAAGGATATTTTAATTAAATAATAATAATTTTATTATAAAAGTAATTACTTATTCTTTAATTAAATAATAAAAATATTTAAATATTAATAATATTCTTTTAAATATTATATATAAAATAATTATTATATAATTATAAACTATCTTAGGGAGGACGGTAAATATACCTATTTTTATTATTAAGGGTAACCTTAATAATTTATATAAAATTATTTAATTTTTATTTAATAAAATATAATAATTATTTAATTTAATTAGCTTAATAATAGCTAATTAATAATAAATCGATAGTAATATATTTAATAAAGGTTTCTTTATTTATTCCGATTCTTTCTAATCCTATTTATTATCGGTATTTCTTTATTATTTTATTTTTTATTATTATTTATAAGGTAATTATATAAATTATATTTAGAAAATAATATATAATAAATATAATCTTATTTTTAATAGCTTTTTATTTTCTTAAGGTTATAAAAATATAGTTAACCTTATTATATTCGATTTTAAATCGATTTTTATTATTACCTTTTATATCCTAGCGTTTATTAATAATATAGAAATAATATATATAAATTATTACCTTCTCCTTTATTATAGGTAATATATTTTTAATAATAACTTCGATAATCTTAAGGTATAATAGCGTTATATTTATATAGGCCTTTTTAATAAAGTTTATAACTTTAAAGGGATAATATTATATAATAATTAATTAATCTAAAGTTATAATAATTATATTATTTTTAATATTAATAAAGATATATTTTATCGATATAATTAAGGCTATATCTTTATTAATAATATTTTTAAATATAATAACGATTAAGGGTCTTAAGGGAAGATAATAATATATATATAATAAATAAGAAGAGTTATAAATTTAATAAATAATTAATTATTTTAAAATTTTTTATACTTATTTTTAAAAGTTTTCTTTAAAATTTATATAAAGCTAGCGTTTATATAATTTAATTTTAAGAACTTTAATATATAAATTTTATTCTTTTTAATAATTTAATTAAAATAACTTAATCTTTTTAATAATTAAATATAAAGTTATTATTAACCCTAGGTTTATATTAAACTTTATATTATAAGGTTAATAAATTAAAATTTAGCTATAACGGATAAAAGGTTTAATATTTATTATATTTTATTAATAAATTATTTTAATACCCCCTTTCTTTTATTTTAATATAGGGATATTATTAATTTATATAATTTCTATTTAATCCTTATTATTTATATTAGCTATATATATAAAAGTATATATTTATCTTAAATTATTAATAATAAATATATAATTATAAATATTAAAGTATTTTTTTTACCTTTTAATTATTATAAAGTTCTAATAATATTTATTAATAAAAGAGTTATAATAAAGTTTATAATTATAATATATATTAAAAAAGGATCTTTATTATAAATTAATTTATAATTATTAATATATTAAAATCCTTTAATATATATTTAATTTTATAATAATATTTATTATTATAAAAGCTAGCTATAAATTTATATATAAGTATATATAATATATAAAATTTATAGATTCTTAAATAATTAATATAATATAAAAGCTTATTTTTAATTTTAAAAGGATACTTAATGTATATGGATAGGTGGTATAAATAAATAATAATATTTATAGGATAATAATATAAAAGGGAGGAGGGGTATATTATTGTAGGTTTAGATTTAATTAAATTGGATTTAGATTAATATTACTATTTTTAATTACTTACCTGAATAAGAAGGTGGGTCTCCTCTATTAATAAACCTCTTAATAGGGTATATTAAATTATTGGAGTAAAAAAGAGATTCTACCGTCCTTAGTAATACCTTAATTATTTAAATAAGCTATTATTATTTAATAATAATTTAAGAATAATATTTTATTTTTTATTCTTATTATTAACGGATTTACCTTTATTTCGTTTTATAATTAATACTAATTTATTTTTATATAGGTACTTAGGATTTCTTTTAAATATATTATTAATATTATATACCTTTTAAGCTCTTTTAATTATAATATATTTAGGATAACTATTACATCTTTTTTAATATTCTTTAATTAAAAGTTTAAATCTATTTAAGGAATTTTCTCTCCTTTAAATATTTTATTTATAATTATAACCTTCTTATTTAATTAAATACTCGAAATTATTATAAATTTAATTAGGTTAATAATTAATAATAATTTAGACTTTATATTAATCTATATTATTATTAAAGTTATATTTATATTATTTAGCTTTAACGGGATTAAGTAGGGATTAATTTTAATAGAATAGATCTTTACTTTCTAATATAGGAGCGAGGTATTTAATAAATATAATTAAATAAATTAAGCTTCCCTTAAGAAAGTTAAATTTATATATTAAACTTTTAATTTATTTTAAAATAATTTAGGGATTTAAATATTATTAAGAAAGTTTTTTAAAAGGATTATTTAAAAAATAATAATTATTATAAAGTTATAAGTATACTTTATTTTCTATAATAAAGTTTATTAATTAATATCTTAAATTATAATATTTCTTTATTATAATAATAATAAAGTCTATAGCTAATTTAATATTTTAATATAAATATTTTTATATAAAATAAATATTAAAGAATACCTTTTAAGTAATATTTATATTTATAATTATTTTAAGAGGATTAAGTAATTTAAATTTAAAGAATTATTAATAAAGAATTAATTCTATAATCCTATTATATATATTATTTATATTTTATTATAATATTAAAATTATATTAATTTATTAATATTCTAGGTAAATATAATTATAAAAATAAATTATTATTTTAACGTTTTAATTCTTTCTCTTTAAAAAATTATTTATTTAAAGATATTAAATAATTATTATTAAGAGGTAAATATTTAAAATTCCTTAAATACTTTTTTAGAATATTTTAATAAACTTTTTATTTTAATTTAAAATAATATCTTAAGGAATATCCTAATTAAATAATAATAATTTTATTATAAAAGTAATTATTTATTTTTTAACTAAATAATAAGAATATTTAAGTATTAATAATATTCTTTTAAATATTATATATAAAATAGTTATTATATAATTATAAATATTAAAGTATTCTTTTTTACCTTTTAATTACTATAGGATTTTAATAGCGCTTATTAATAAAAGAGTTATAATAAAGTTTATAATTATAATATATATTAAAAGAGGATTTTTATTATAAATTAATTTATAATTATTAATTTTAAATTAATAATTAATATAATTTATTTTATAATTTAGGTAATAAATAATATATTCCTTAATTCTTTTTTTTTTTTAATTATTAATATATTAAGATTTTTTAATATATATTTAACTTTATAATAATATTTATTATTATAGGAGCTAATTATAAATTTATATATAAATATATATAATATATAGAGTTTATAAATTCTTAAATAATTAATATAATATAGAAGTTTACTTTTAATTTTAAAAGGGTACCTAATATAAGAAAAATTATTAATAACCTCGTTAATTTTAATTAAGCGCTTAAGATCTTTAATAATTCTAAGTAAATATATATCCGTCTTATAATTATTAAGAAACTTCATTTTTATATCGTTATTAAATATAGCTTCTATATAAATATAGCTAACGTTATTTATAATAAACTAAATATTATTAAAAATAGCTAGTTTATTAAATCTTTTATTAATATTTTAAAGAGCTCTTAATTTATTTAATATATTAGGAATAAAATTAACTTTACTAAGAATATAAAAGATATTAAAATTATATTAAAATAGGTAAATTAAAGTATTAACTAGCCTTTTATTAAATTAGTCTATATTTATAATATTTAAGCTTTTTACTTTATAAATCCCTTTAGTAGCGTTATAATTTATTATTATAATAATTAATTTATTATTAGATTAAATAATCGTTTATAGTCTTTTTATATATTAAATTAAGTATTTAATTTCTAATTTAGAAGGTTTATATTTTAATTTTAGTTAGAATAGGATTTAGTTTAGGTATATAACTAATTTAATAAATATATTTATAATAAGTATGCTTAATTATTACTTAATTCTATTTTTTAAGTAGAATATTATAATTTTAAATCCTTATTTAAGGGAGCTATTTAATTAAATAAATAATATATAGTTAGGATTATAATAAAATAATATTACTCTATTATAAATAATATTCTAGATACTTTTAAAAGATATCCTTTCTATTTCTATTAATATAAATTTAATTAATTTATAATAAGTTATTCTTTTTCCGGGATTTTTATTAATAATTTATCCTTATTTATATCCTTTTATTAATAAAGTAACCTTCTTTTTTTATAAAGGTTTAGTTATTTAAGTATAATATAGAATTAAATAATATAAAAAATTAAAATTATTAATATATTATTTAAATACCTTTAGGTTTATAAGAAAGGTTAAATTATAGAAAGTTATAATTTTTTTAACTATTATTCTTAATTTTAAAGTATTAACTTTAAAATTAAATAATTTAATAAATAAGTATTTAATAAAAAACTTCTTAAGGTTAATTAAAATATTTTTAGAATTAAATAAATTAAAGACCTTCTCTAAATATTTAAAATATTCTTTAATAATCTTAAAGTAAATAATAATATTATTAATAAAGGCTTTATAAAAGTTATTATAATCTTTAAAAGTTATATTTATAAAACGTGAAGTATAAGTTAAGGTATTTTTAAAACTTATTAATATAATAATTAATTATTCTATACCTCTTAGATTAATAAAGGTAAATTAATTATAAAAATTTAAATATACTTAAAATTAATAAAAAAATATAATAATATTAATAATTATAATATAATATATACTTTAAAGTTAAATAATAATTTTAATTTAAAGAGGTAAAGGATAATTATTAAGAATTATTATTAAATTTAAGAGTTTTAAATTAATAATTATTTAAGATTTATTTTCTCCTTTAATTTAATATTAAATAATAAATAACGATATAATAAAAGGAGTAGGTTTTATTACTTATTTTATATATCCTTTTTTATATAAAGCTTTATAAATTTAATTTAAAGTAGCTTTATCTTTATTATTTAATAAATAATTTTAATTATTAAGCTTTTTATTTTATTATTTATTTATTAAAGGAATCTTTATTTAATCCTTTTTAGGAATATTAATAATTCTTTTATCTTTTTATATATTAAGATAATTATTAATAATCTTAATTAATTAATTAATATAAGTACAATTCTTAATATAAATATAAATATCTTTTTTAATTATAATTTCGGGTATATCTACCGATTTTTTAATATTTAAAATAGAGTATAATTCTTTAATTTTAGGTTTATTAAGAATTAGGATATAAAGTTAAATAGGAGATTATTATTTTAAGAACTTATTAGACTTATTAATTAAGTTAAAAATTTAATTTAAAAGTAATATATTAATAAGTTCTTTAAAAGTAAGTTTTAAAGAAATTAAATTATTTTTAACTATATTTAATAAATTTAAAATTAAAATAAATTTAATTTTAAAATTAATAAATAGGTTAATAATTATTAAGGTAAATTTAGATAAAGGGTTATTATTATAAATAATTAGGATAATAGCCCTAATATTAGGTTAAGAGGTTATTTAAAGAATTTCTAAATTAATAGCCTATAATTTAGCTATTATTCTAATTATTATAATAAGGAATTTAAATCCTCTTTTCTAAATATTTTTAATAAAGTTTATATTTTTATTATTATAAATTTAATTAACTTTAATTTTTTTATTAATTATAATAGATTTATTAATTTAGTTTTAAATTATAATTACTTTAATAGTTTTAATATTTATTAAAATATTAATAATATTACCGTTTTAGGAAATAAAATAGAAATTATATCCTTTTAATAAAGGTTTATAATTAATAATAATAAAAGAGAATTCTTTAAGGAGAAATATTATCTTTTTCTATATAATAATTTTTCATATATATAGATTTATATAAAATATAACTTTAAATAAAATCCTAAATTTATACTAAGGGAATATAATAATATTTATAATATAATTAATTATAATATTAAAAGGTTTAAGAATATAATTATTTAATAAAATATTAAGTTTAAAGTTATTTATAACCTATTTATTTTTAATAACTTTCTAAAGTATTAATTAATTATTATTATTATAACCGTTTATATAAATTATAAAAGTAACTTATTTTTTAAATTTAGTTTATTTCTTTATAATTATTCTAATTATAATACTTTATTTTTCGATAATATATTCTAATTTCTTAAGAAATTATTTTCTTATAATAATTAAGCCCGTATTAATATTAAAATAAATATAAATTTATTAAGGATTTTATAATAAAGTATAAGCCTTTACTTTTAAATAAATATAATTAATAATATCCTTATCCTCTATATTAAGTAATAAATTAAAATTAGGAATAGCTTTAAGTACGCGGTATTTATTAATATTAATTAAGTATATTATATCTTTATTTAAATTTAAACTTTTATAATATTTAAAGTTAAATTATTTAAAATTATAGGCTTTAACGTATTTATAAATATACTTAAATATTTAATTTTTTAGGGGAAAAATATATATATAATAATTATAAATTTAATAATTAAAGTTAAAAAGTAATAATTTTAACTTTTTCTTTAAATTATTATATATTTTTTAATATAAATATCTTTATATTAAATTATAAAAGTTATTTTAATAATATTTATTATAAATAACGCTTTAATTATAAATTACTTAGAAATAATATAAAAATTATTTATTATTTAAATTAGAATTTTTTAAAATATTAAAGTTCGAATTAGAATTAAAAGAATAATTTTATTATATAAAATTAATATTTTTTATAGAATTCTTTTTATAATCTTTATTATAATCCTTTTTATACTCCTTTTTACCTTTTTATTTATTAGGTTTAAAGTTGTTTATTTTATTAGATAATTAATTTAATTTCTAGAAAAACTTTTTTTAATAGGAATTATTAAAATTATCTTTATTATACTTATTATTTTATTAATTAAATTTATTATTATTATATTTTATATTCTATCTTTTTTTATAAGAATTAAAATTAAACTTTAAAGTAAATTCCTTATTAAATTTTTATTTATAATAATTTTTATTAGACTTTTATTTAAATAATCCTTTATTTATTTTTAAAACGTAAAAATATAAAATACTTTATATTTTATTAACTTTAGCTATATATAAAATAATAGTATTATTATTATAAGGAGGATAGAGGAAATATTATATTTCTTTATCTATTTAATTATAAATTTATCTTAAAATATTAATTATATTAATATTATTATAGACTAAAGTTTTTATAATTTTAAAATATTTAATTATTTAATTAAAGAATTATTCTAAAATATTAGAATTATTAATTATATCTTTAAAATTTAAGTAGGATTATTAAGATTTCTTTATAATAATAGTATTATTTAGTTAGAAATAATTAATAAATATTTATATTATATATTATAAACCTTATCTTTTTAAATTTATTTTATTAAAATTAGAAACTTCGTTATTTTATTAAATTAATACTTTTTTATTAAGAAATATTTAGAAATAATTTAGGATTTATTAAGTAATAGGTTTAAAATTATCTTTTTTAATAAAGGTAATAATTCTAGATTAGAAAAATATAATATATATAAAAATAATAATTTTTTCTTTTTAAATTAAACTTTATTTAGTTAAATTAAAGTAATTAAGGTTAAAGATATTAATATTTTTATATTTAAATTTTATTTTTATATATTAATATAAAGGGTAAGGTAGTTAATTATTATATTCTTTTTTAGGATATTTAGTAAGTGAATATATAAGGGGTTAGTTAGGAGGTTATATAGGAGGTTGTATTATAATAGGGTTATTATTATGTATTTATGTATAGGGTTAGTATTAAGATTAGTGATGTAGTTTTTTATTAGTTTTAGTTGTGGGTGGGAATATAAGTTGTTAAGTTTGTTGTATAGTGATTTAAGGAATGTTTTATGAGTATATAGGTTAATAAGTAGGTTGTGAGAAAGGGTATTTTGTGGTTTGTGAGATAGGAGGTTGTAATTCTTATTTATTTTAAGGTTGATTTTTAGTAGGTAGATTTTAAGTTCCTTCTTTATATTTAATGTCTTTTTATTAGTTAATGTTAGGATAGAGGGGTTTGATTAGAGTTGTTGTTTATTGTAGCTTAGGATATTTTTTAATTAGGTGAGGATTAAAGATTTTAAAAGAGTGTTCTTTAAATGTATTTTTGTGCTTTATTAGTAAGCGAGTATAGGGAGTAGGTTGTGGGGTGAGAGTGTTATATATTAGATTATTAAGTCTTTTTTATTGTTAAGGATTTTTAATAATATTTTTATTTTTATTATTATTAATATTAATTAAATAATTAAATTAATTTAGAAATATTAAAGTAGTTATTAAGTTTAAGTATAAAATTATCTTTTATTTATTTAAATTTATTTATTATCTTTTTATTTAATTTTTTTTTAATTCTTTTTTATTTTAATTTAGTTTTTAGAATTATAGTTTTTAAGTATTTTATTAAGGTTAAATTGTTTTTAAAGGTAATTTCTTTATTATTTAAAGTTAGGAGAATATTAGCCTTGAATTCTTTAAATTTAAAAGGTTAATAAAGTGTTATTTATTATTTAGAGAGAGCGATATTATTATTATTAGGTTTTAAAGTTTTAAATTAAGTTAGTTTATAGCGCTTTAATTAGGATAATTAATTTTATTATTATTATATTTATTAATATTGAGTAATATCCTTAATTAAATTAGTATTAATAAGATTAATAGGTTAATTTTTTCCTTAATTTAAATTAAATTAATGTTTAAAGTGTTAAATAGCTAAATTAATTCTTTTATTTATAATTATATTAGGAGCTTTAATAGGAGGAGGTTTATTTATAGCTAGAGTTAATTTAGGTTAATTATTAAGAATATTATTTATTATTTAATTTATAGAAGTAAATTAACGTTATAGGTTAATTTTAGTTATATTTATTATTATAATCTTTTTTTATTCTTATTATAATTATTATAAGTTAGTTATATTAGGTGAAATTTATTATTTAGTAATTAAAAGGAGTAAAGTAATTTAATTATAAAAGAAAAATAAAAATAATATATATAAATTAAAAAGAGTAAGAAAAATAAAGGTATTAATTATAAAAGTTAAAGTATTTAAAGGAAATTATAATATTTATAATTATATAAAGTGTAATTTAGGATTAGGTGGTATTAATAAGTAATTTTTTAGTTTATAGAAGTTTATTTAATTATATTTATAGTAGGGGAATTTTTATTTATTTAATTTAAATACCTTTTTTTTTTTAATTATAATTATTTATTAATAGGTAATTATAAAAAAGATTTTTTAAATTAGTTATTATACTAATATTAGTCAGTGACTAAATACTGACTTTAATCAGTGACTAAAAAGGACTGACTAAAGTCAGCTTACTGATTAAGACTAAGACTAATGGGGTGAGTTATTAGTCGACTAATTAGTCACTTTTTAGTCAGTTAATATATAATTTTTAAATATTTTTAATATATATTATATAATTTAAATAAAGTTTTAAATATATATTTAAAATATTTAAAATTAAGTAAAGCTTTTAATTTAAATTAAATAAAATTTAATAATATATTAAATTTAATATTAAATATATTTAATAAATAATTAAATTAATAAATATAAATAGTTTTATTATATATAATTCTATTTTAAATTATTTTAATTTTAAATTATTTATTAAAGAGATTAAATATTTAAAATTATTTTATTTAAAATATCCCTTTAAAGTAAATAAAATAAAAGTTAATAAATATTTACTTTTTAATTTTATTAAATCTAATATAATCTATATTTAATAAGGACTTAAATAAATTAATATAATTATTTTATTATATATCATTATATTTTAAGTTATTTAATTATTTAAGTATTTATTAAATAAATTAAATATTAAAATTTATTTTATTTAAAATATTCTTTTAAAGTAAGTTAAGATAAAAGTTAATAAATATTTTACTTTTTATTTTTATTAAATTTAATATTATATATATTTAATAATTAATTAATTTTATTAATATAATTTATTTTATTATATATACTTATATTTTAATTTATATAAATAATTATATATTAAATTAATAATATTTAATTTAAATTCGATTTATTTTAAAATCTCTCTTTAAATCGAATTACGATTTCCCTTAAACCTTAAATTTAATATTTTAATATCTTTTTTAATAAAGGATTTAAAAATATAACAATTTAAAATTTAAATAAATATTAAATTACAATATTTATATATATTATTATAAATTAAAATAAAGTAGTTTAAAGTCTTTAAATTTAATTTAATCCCTTTAATCCTTTAAACGCTATACCTTAACCTATAAATTTAACTAATTTATATTATTCTAAACCTAGCCTAGAATAAGATATAAATAAACCCCTTTTTTATTTATATATAGCTTTTCTTTATTAAAGTATTTATTAATTAATATATATAAAGTTAATAATAAATTCAGCTACATAATTTAAAAAATATAAGCTATTTACTCTATATTTATATAATAATTAGAATCCTCCTTTTCTAATTTATTAAATAAAGGGATAAATCCCTTTAAATCTAATAAATTATTTAATTCAATATATAAATTAATATATTCATTTAGTAGGTATAAAAGGTAATATATTTATCGAAGTTAAATATTTAAATACATTATATTTATTAAATATAATATAAAATTAATTTATTAAAATATAATTTAAATATTAATAAATATAATCTTAAAATATAAATAAATATTTAATTTAATAAATACTTATATACTAATTAGCTTAATTTAATAAAAGCTTTAAAATAATATAAAGCAGATATTTATAAGAATAATCAACTTTAATTTCTATATTATCGAATTTATAAAATTCATAAAGAATAGAATATATATCGAATCGATTAATCTTATTATAATCAATTCAATATATCTCATTAAAGGGTTTAATATTAATATTATAAATCGATTCAAACGTCTTATAAACGTTAATAAATATATTAATTTATTTATAAACCTTTAAAAGTTAAATAAATAAAATAGGTAAAAATAAAGGTAAAATAAATATTATTTAAAAGATTATTAAAATCTTTTAAATAAAATAAAGAAATAGTATAAAATAAATATTTAAAAAACTATTAAAATTCTTTAAATAAATAAAGGTAAAGTAATAAAGTAATACAGTATAGAGTAGCTAAGCTATTACGGTATAAGGTAAGCTATTATTAATATTAATATATAATCTAATTAAAAAGATTAAAATTATCAAAGGGAATTCTAATAATATATATATTAAATAATATTTTAAAAATAGAATTCTATTAATAATATAATACAATATTTAATTAACGCATTAAATATTTTATTTATATATATTTTAAATATTATTTTAAATATTTAAATATAGTATCATATTAAATATTCTATTTATGCGTGTTTTAAATATTATTTTTAATATTTAAATATAGTATTATATTAAATATTCTATTTATACGTATTTTAAATATTATTTTAAATATTTAACTATAGTATTACATTAAATATTCTATTTATATGTGTTTTAAATATTATTTTAAATATTTAACTATAGTATTGCATTAAATATTCTATTTATATGTGTTTTAAATATTGTTTTAAATATTTAAATATAGTATCATATTAAATATTCTATTTATACGTGTTTTAAATATTGTTTTAAATATTTAAATATAGTATTGCATTAAATATTCTATTTATGCGTGTTTTAAATATAATTCATACAATAATATATTTTTAGAAATCCTTTTATTATATAATATATTTGAATTCTTTCTATTAACTTTTTTACTTATCTCTCGCAATATTAATATTATATTTACCTTTAAATATATATACTTTATCTTTATTTATTTTGATAATAAATAATATATTTATTTATATATCCTTATTTTATTTATTTTATATAAATAAATCTATCTTTATTTTATTTAAATAACGTTTTTAAAACTTATTTAATTAAAATGTGTTCTTTTAGATTTAATAATGATTCCTTCCTCTCTAACGTTCGATTTATTAATCGAGATATACACGAATTGTTTAATTTAGGTAAATTTATTCCTTTTATATTTATTATTAAATATCTATATTTATTATTAAATATCTATATTTATTATTAATAATTTAAGATAAATATATACTTTTATATATATAGCCGATATAAGTAGTAAGGATTAAATAAAGATTATATAAATTAATAATATCCCTATATTAAAATAAAAGAAAGGGGGTATTAAAATAGTTTATTAATAAGATATAATAAATATTAAGCCTCCTATCCGTTATAATTAAACCTTAATTACTTATTAACCTTATAGCGTAAAATTCAATATAAACCCAGGGCTAGTAATAGCCTTATATCTAATTATTAAAAAGATTAAATTATTCCGGTTAAATTATTAAAAAGAGTAAAACTTACGTATTAAAGTTCTTAAAACTAAGTTATATAGATACCGGCTTTACGTAGGTTTCGGAAAAAGCCCTTAAAAATAGGTATAAAATCTCTTGAGATAATTAATCGTTAGACTTATAACTCTTTCTATCTATTATATATATATTATTATCTTAAGACCTTTAACTACCGTTATATTTAAAGATACTATTAACGAGGATATAACCTTAATTATATCGATAAAGTATATTTCTATTAATATTAAAAACGATACTGCCGTTATAACCCTAAATTAATCGATTATTAAATAATATCCTCTCTTTAATAATAAATACTTTATTAAAAATTCCTATAAAGAAATAACGTAATTATACCCTGAGATTATTAAAATTATAATTAACAATATATTACTTATAATAAAGGAGAAAATAATAATTTATATATATTATTTCTATCTCGCTAATAAAATTTAAAAAATAAAAGGTAATAATAAAGATTAATTTAAAATTAAATATAATAAGGTTAGCTATATTTTTATAGCCTTAAAAAAATAGAAAGCCGCTAAAGATAAAGCTATATCTATTATATATTATCTTCTAAATATAACTTATATAGCTACCTTATAAAGAGTAATAAAGAATAAAATAATAAAGAAATACCGATAATAAATAAAATTAGAAGGAACCGGAATAAATAAAGGAACCTTTATTAAATATATTACTATCGATTTACTATTAATAAATTACTACTAGCCAATCGGACCAGATAGTTACTATATTCTATTAAATAAGAATTGAATAATTTTACATAAACTATTAGGGTTACCCCTAATAACAAAAATAGGTATATTTACCATCCTCCCCAGGACGGTAAATATCTATATTAATTAATTTAATTTAAATATTTAAATGATTTATCTAAAGTCGTTTCGAACGATCCCTTTTAAGACAACGAAAGCGAATTAAATACCGATTTAAACGAAGAAAATATTAAATCCTAGGTTGGTTTTTCAATTAATTCGACTTCGAAAAAAGAGATTTATAATAATCCGAATTATAAATTAAACGACGAATATTCCTTAAATTATATTATAAAGAATTATTTATTTAAATGTACTTTATTAAAAATCGAATTAGGAAAAGATTAAAAAGTAAAATTTATTTATACTATATAAGTTAATTAATTTAAAGTCTTTTATTTAATTTTAATTCGTCGAATTTATAACGGTATTATAAGAATAAATATCCAATTATTGCTTATAATATTAAGATAGAAAAAATAAAAGATAAAAGTAAATAAACTTTATTAATATATTTAATATTTAAATATTTCTTTTTATTAATATTTTAATTAGAAAATACAATATTAAATAATAATAACCCTTTCGATATTTTATGAAAAAGACCTCGATTAAATATAGAAATCGGTTTAAATAACGACATTATTTATAATAAAATATTATATTTTATTATTAAAAATAACCTTACCTTTAATATTATCGATTCTAATTCCGTTTAGGAATTAATTTAATATTTTAAATAATAAGTTCTTTATTTTATTAAACATTTAAAATATATTAATTAAATTCTTATTTAGAGATATTATTATTAATCGATATAAAATTTATATAATTTTATTATACGATTTTATAAAATATTTAAATATATTTAATAAGGAATTATTAAATATTTTAAATAATAACGGCTTTTTTAATATTACTTTCGATATTTAGACTGCTTAAAATTAAATCTCTTATATAGGGGTTAATTTATCGTTTATAAATAACGATTTTAAATTAATTTTTAAATTAATTAGTTTCGAGTTAATTAATAATTATTATATTAGTTTAAATATATTCGAAATATTTAAATTAGTTTTAAAACCTTATTCTATTTTAATAGAAAATATATTTAGGTAAGTATAAATATTTATATTATTTATTCCCTTTATTTTAATTAATATTAATATATATTTATTTTCGATTAGCTAGTAGTAGCTTATTAATAATAAATCGATAGTAATATATTTAATAAAGGTTCCTTTATTTATTTTAATTCCTTTTAATTCTATTCGTTATTAGTATTTCTTCGCTATTTTATTCTTTATTACCCCTCGTAAGGCGGTTATATAGGCTATATTTAGAAGATAGTATATAATAAATATAGCCTCGTTTTTAATAACTTTTTATTTTCTTAAAGTTATAAAGATATAGCTAACCTTATTATATTTAATTTTAAATCAATTTTTATTATTATTTTTTATTTTTTAAATTTTATTAATAAAATAAAGGTAATATATATAAATTGTTACTTTCTTTTTTATTATAAGCGGTATATCGTTAATTATAGCTTTAATAATTTTAGGATATAACCGCATTATTTTTTTATAGGAATTTTTAATAAAGTATTTATTATTAAGGAGAGGATATTGTTTAATAATCGATTAGTTTAAAGTTATAATAGCGGTATTATTTTTAGTATTAATAAAGACGTACTCTATTAATATAATTAAGGCTATATCCTTATTAATAATGTTTTTAAGTATAACAATAATTAGGGGTCTTAAGGGAAAATAATAATATATATATAATAAATAGGAAGAGTTATAAATTTAATAATTAATTATCTTAAGAGATTTTATACCTACTTTTAAGGGCTTTTTCTAAAACTTATATAAAGCCAGTATTTATATAGCTTAATTTTAAAAACTTTAATATATAAGTTTTACTCTTTCTAATAATTTAATTAAAGTAACTCGATTTTTTTAATAATTAGATATAAGGTTATTACTAGCCCCGGATTTATATTGAACTTTACGCTATAGAGTTAATAAGCTAAAGTCTGATTATAGCGAATAA
Organism: Apiospora koreana; assembly: GCA_017163955.1. Classification (NCBI taxonomy): domain Eukaryota; kingdom Fungi; phylum Ascomycota; class Sordariomycetes; order Amphisphaeriales; family Apiosporaceae; genus Apiospora; species Apiospora koreana. Next base: position 1,471,405 of record JAFHKQ010000010.1, read on the forward strand.
AAGGTTTAATACTTACTATATTTTATTAATAAATTATTTTAATACTCCTTTTCTTTTATTTTAATACGGGGATATTATTAATTTATATAATCTCTATTTAATCCTTATTACTTATATCAGCTATATATATAAAAGTATATATTTATCTTAAATTATTAATAATAAATATATATTTATCAATATAATTTTTATAATTTAGTATAATTTAAGATAATGCCTTAAATAATATAATGTTTATAAATCGATTTATAGACTTTTATTATAATTTAATGTATAAACGATTTAAAAACGATATTCGATATATTACCTATATAATTAATTTAGTAGTATAGGATATTATTAAATCTTATATTTTATTAGAAAAAGATTTGTTAAATTTATTTTATTATATAAATTATAATTTAAATGAAAACGATAAGGACTTTATTCTTAAAGGTATATTATAATTAAATCCTTTATATATTTAATATTTTTAATATTAATAAATATTTTATATTTAATTAATTGTATTTGATGAATCGTTATTTTAATTAAATATATTCTTAATATTAAATTATTATTTTGAGAGGGTATTATGAAATATATTAAATCCGGACGTTTATTATTAAATAAACGTATTATTCCTTTAGGTATTGTTTTATTTTAAATTTATTTAAAGAATTTAAAGAATTTAAAGCTAATTTATTAATTAATAGATAATTTATTATGTTGGAATTCTATTTATAAAATACTTTTGTCTTTTAAATATTTTAAAATCGTTTTATTTTATATTTATTGAAATATTGAAAATTCTAAATTTAAAGATATATTTTTATTTAATAATAATTGGGTTTTATTAAACGAAATCGAATGAATATTTGAAATATTTGTAAAACCTTTAGTTAAATTATTAGGTGAAAAATATATAACTTTACCTATAAGTCTTTTATTTATATATAAAATATATATTAAATTAGAGGGCTTTAAGGAAGAGTTTATTTAAAAGAAAATTGATAATCCTGATATAGTATTTATATTTCTATTTTATATTTTATTAATATTTAAATAAATCTAATATGTATTTATTTATTTAGGAAGAGGAATATTTAAATTTAATTTAAGCTATTATAGCTGGATATAATAAATTAAATAAATATTTCCCTTGTCGATTAAATAATACTATTATTAAAGGATTTAAATTATATATTTTAATTATAATTTTAACTTCTAAATTTAAATTAGTATATTTTAAAATAAATAGTTTATTAAATTTATATAATATTATTAAAGCTGATATTTTTGATTTATTAAAAATAGAATTTAATAAATTAAATAATAATAATGATTTAAATAAATTAAATAACGATTTAAATTCGAATATAGACGAGGAATATAACTCCGATACCGAATTATATTAAGGAAATCGGAATTAATATACTATTTTAGAATATACGATATATTTAATTAAAGGAGTTATGCTGTAATTAATAAATTAATTTAATATATTATATTTCAATATAATATATTTAAATATAATATATTTCAATATAATATATTTAAATATAATTAATTTACCAATATTATATTAGACTGATCCCTTAGAGTAGTGGGTTGGAAATAAAATACGATTTCCGAATTTATCGATTTTAGTTAAGGGATATTTAAATATTTTAGCTATAATAGCCTTTACCGAAAGGTCATTTTTAATATTTAGTAATATTATTATAAAAAGCCGATCTCGATTAGATTTAGAAGTAATTAAATGTATTATATTATTAAAGAGTTAGAAAATTAACGATTTAAACGATTTAATTAAATTAGAGAGTGAGGAGGAATAAGGGTTATTATATTATATTATATATTTTAAATAGTTTAAATAATATATATTATTATTTAAATATATTAAATATATTAAATATATTAAATATATTAAATATATTAAATATATTTATTATATTAAAAAGAATATTTAAAGATTAATATATATTGAAAATCTAGAACTTAAATTAAATTTTAATATAAAAGAAATCTTAAATATTATATTTATTTATAAAATAAATAACTTAAAAATACATTATTTATATAATTATAAATATTGAAATATTCCTTATTTTATTATATAAATATACTATATATATATACTATATCTAAAAGAATATTAATATATTAATATATATTTAAAATCTAGAACTTAAACGAAATTTAAATATTTAAAAAATCTTAAATACTATAATACTTTATTTAATAAATTTTTTAAAAATATACTAGTTATATAATTATATATATTAAAATACCTCTTATTTTAATATGTAAATATATTATATATATACGTTGTATTCAAAAGAATATTAAGATATTAATATATATTTAAAATCTAGAACTTAAACGCAGGCTTGGAAATTAGTCAGAGTTATTAGTCATTAGTCAGTTTTTAGTCAGACTAATCTTAGTCAGTGAGCTGACTTTAGTCAGTCCTTTTTAGTCACTGACTAATATTAGTTAATAGACTGATTAAAGTCAGTTTAGTCTTAATCAGTGACTAATATTAGTCGACTAATAACTCATAAATTAGTTACTTATATAAATACTTTTTATTAATTTTTATTAATTTTATATATATATTATTTAATTAATTAAAATTAAAATATATATAATACTTAAATATTTAAATTATATAAAATATATTTTAATATTTTAAATAATATATATAATATATAATATATATAATATATTTTAATACTAAAATAAAGAATATATTAATATATAATATTATATAAATAATGAATTTTTAAATAATTTATAAAGTAAGTAACTATAATATTTAAGATTTTTTAAATATTTAAATTTAATTTAAGTTCTAGATTTTAAATATAAGTTAATATTTTAATATTCTTTTAAATATAACGTATAAATATAATATATTTATATATAAAAGTCAGGTATATTTTATTATATATAACTATGTAAATAAAATATTTTTAATTTATTTATTAAAAAAGATATTAAAATATTAAACTTAAGGTTTAAAGAAAATCGCAATTCGATTTAAAGAGAGATTTTAAAATAAATAGAACTTAAATTTAATATTATTAGTTTAATATATAACTATTTATATAAATTAAAATATAAATATATATAATAAAATAAACTATATTAATAGGATTAAGTAAGTATTAAATATATATAATATTAAATTTAATAAAAATAAAATATAAAATATTTATTAACTTTTATCTTAACTTAGTTTAAAGGGATATTTAAAATAAAATAAATCTTAATATTGAATTTATTTAATAAATATTTAGATAATTAAATAATTTAAAATATACTTATATATAATAAAGTAAAATATATTAATCTATTTAACTCTTTATTAAATAAATATAATATTAGATATAATAAAATTATAAAGTAGAATATTTATTAACTTTTATTTTACTTTACTTTAAAAGGATATTTTAAATAAAATAATTTTAAATATTTAATCTCTTTAATAAATAATTTAAAATTAAAATAACTTAAAATAGAATTATATATAATAAAACCATTTGTATTTATTAATTTAATTATTTATTAAATATATTTAACGTTAACTTTAATATATTTAATATTAAATTTAATATATTGTTAAATCTTATTTAATTTAAATTAAAAGCTTTACTTAATTTTAAATATTTTAAATATATATTTAAAATTTTATTTAAATTATATAATATATATTAAAAAATATTTAAAAATTATATATTAACTGATTAAAAAGTAACTAATTAATTAACTAATAACTCACCTCATTAGTCATAGTTTTAATTAGTAAGCTGACTTTAGTCAGTCCTTTTTAATCACTAACTAATATTAGTCAAACTAATATTAGTTAGTAGACCGACTAAAGTCAGTATTTAGTCACTGACTAATATTAGTCATTAGTCTTAATCATTAGTCTTAGTCTTTTTCTAATAAACTTGAAAATAACCGACCTTTAAACTTAAATACTTTAAAATAATATATTTAAGGACGCTAACCTAATTAATAATATATCTAATTAAACTAAAAGGTATTTATATATTACTAAGTATTATTATTTAATTAAGAAATTAATAATTTATATAAATTAATATCTTTATTAATAATTAAGCTATAATTATATTGTTAACCTAGCTATAACAGTAATTTAATTAATAATTACTACACTAGATCTTAATTTAACTAACTATCCTATAGTAATAAGGTATTCAGGTTAATATCTATTAAATCCCGACGTATATAAGTATCCTAGGTAACGAACGAGCCGACGAGCTAGCTAAAGAAATTATTAAAGCCCCGGCTTTAATAGCTAAAAAGGTTTAATAGGCCCGTTAATAATATATTATAATAACCTTCTAATTATATAGCCCCTTAAATATATCTATTATAATAGCCTTAAGGTATATTATAATATATATATTTACCTTAAAGCCTAATAATATTATAATAATATCGTTACTTACCCTATTACTAGTAGCAGCAGCTACCCTATTACTAATATCGTTACTTACCCTATTACTAATATTATCACTTACCCTATTACTAACAGTAATAATTACCTTAATATTAATAGTAATAGCTACCCTAAAACTAACGGCTCTAGAATATAATACTATTATAGTAGTATTATAAGCAATAGGTATTATAATAATCCTAATAGCCCCTTAATAATAGGCTTAAGCCCTTAAGGGACTTTAGGCCCTTATATAATATATCCTTAAGGGGCTGTTATAGCTTATTATTAATTAAGCTCCTTATATTATAATAGCTATATAATATATATTAATAAAAAAAAAATTAATTAATGCTAAATTAATAAATAAGAGGGCGCTAATATTAAATATATTTTATATTAATTATTTATTAAACCTTAAAAAGCTATTCTTCTTTAATATTAAAGCTTAAAATAAATAATAATAGCTATTATTTTCTAATTCTAAATTAAAAAAATAAGATTAAATAACTATTATTAATCTATCTAGGCCTATAATATTATAATATTACTTTATAATTATAGTACCGGGGATTAATAAATAATATATTATATATTATTATATTATACCCTTTATAAAATATTAAAGAATAAAATCTAAAGGTTTATTGACTTATATTAAAAAGTCCTTAAACCTCTTATAAATCTCTAAAAAATTTAAAAAAACGAATGAGCTAAAATAGCTATTATATTTATACTTTATACTAGCTTTTTAAGACGCTTTATTTATATTAAGGTAAAAAATAATCCCCTTTAAAAACCCTTAAAAGAATCCTTAAAGGAATCTTTAATAAAACCCTTAATAAAGTCCTTAAAAGATCTAGGGCCCCTTAGAAATAATCCCTTAAATACTTTAAATATAATAAATAATAAACCTTTATAAAATTAATATAGCCTTAATATTATACTACTATATATATAATTAAAAGCTATCCCTTAAAATAAGCTCCCTAAAGGTTTACTCTAAAGTAGCTAGCCTACTAATATAAAGTATTAATAATTTAATTTAATTTAATTTATAATATTCTTAAGTATTACTTTTCGAACCATTTAAATATTAATTATTCTAAAATAATATTATTAAACTTATTAATAGTATATTAATAAATATTAATAATACTATATCTTATAAAACCTTTTATAATATATTATATATTACCTTTAATATATATACCTTATACTTTTAAAATATTATATATTAAAATATACTTTATTTAACTAAATTCTAATTATTATTATTAAATAATAATAATATCTTTTAATATTTAACACACCCTATTATAAAATAATAATCTCCCTTATATTACTTTATTACTTTTATTTACTTTAAAGTTATTATAATAAATACCCTATAGTATTATTATATTTAATCTTTAATCTCCCCCTTCCTTTTCTTTACTTATTATTCTATAAAAATATATATATAATTATAATTAAATAATTATTAAATAATAAATAAAATAAAAAATATAATAATATATATAAAGCTTATATAATAATTCTAAAGTAATAAAGACTAATAAAAGGATAAAGCCTAAAAAGCCCGAATTTAATAATAAAAAACATTAAAAATACTAGAAGAGGCTTATTAAAGTGCTATAATAATATATTATAATAGCTAATATAATACCAACATCTATATAAGACTTACGCCTTCAGCTGGACAATAAATTAACTTTTATTATTATCATTATTATCATTATATAATAAATTATAGAAGGCTTTTATAAATTAAATAATTAATTAATTTATTATAATTTATATTATTAAAAGCCTTTGAAGTATTAAATAATAATAATATAATTATTATATACTCTTTAATATTAATTAAGCTATAAGCCTTATAAATATATTTTAAGAGGATATAAATAGTATATTTAATAGACTAGGTTTTCTATATTTTAATATAATTTTATAGTAATAAATAGTATTATTTAATTTAATAATTAATCTGCTTAATTAACGTAGATTTTAATATTTTTCTTAGGGTTTTTAATAAAGTAATAAATTTAAATATTTTAATAATATTATATTTATCGTTATTAAGCTTTTTAAAAATTATTATAATTAAATCCTTAAAGGGGTAGATATTTTTAAAGAGGTAATAATTAAAAAATAGTTATAATAATAGTAGAATAAAATCTATTAAAATTTAAAAGATATAATTAAGGATTCTAAGGGGTTTAAAGGTTTTATATAATTTAGGATAAAAAAGAGCCTATTTTATTTTATTTTTTATAAATAATAAGTAAGAGATTTTAATATTATAAGTGAGTTTTAAGCTAAGGGTTTAAAATATATTTAAGGTTATTAAACAGAAAGCTTTATTAAATATAGCTAACTTTCTATTAAATATAATTTAATTATTAATAATAAGAATAATATTTTAATTAAAGGCTTCCTAGCCTTTATTTTTAATAAATTTATTAAATTCTATAGGCCTTTTGAACTATTTATATTAGCTTTATTTATCCTCTTTTATTAAAATTCCGTTAGTATTTATTTTATTATAGCACCTTTTTTATTATATATCTTTTAATATACTTTCTAATTAGCTAAGAAATCGATCTATTATTAGATCTTTTAAAGCCTAGCGGTTTCCCTATAGGTAGCTTTATAAGCCTTTATAAAGCTTAGAGTATACTATATAATAAGGTCTATAATAGATATTATATCCTTTATTATGGCTAAAAGGGCCTTTATAATATTTAATAATTTATTAATAATTTCTTTATTAATAATCCTACTTTATAATATAGGTAATCTTTTTAAAAGCTTAATATAAAACTCCTTTATTAATATATTCTTAAATAGCTTTTAAGGGAGTTTAATAATAGCTTAAATTATTAAGAGCTTTAGGATAATATAAATAGGTATATAATTAGAATTATAATATATTTTATAAGCGATTTTATATTCCTTTAGTTTAATAGCGGCTATTTTCAGCCTTAGAAATTAATTAGAGTTATTAGTTATTAGTTAGTTTTTAGTTAGACTAATCTTAGTTAGTAAGCTAACTTTAGTTAGTCCTTTTTAGTCATTAACTAAAGTTAGTTTAATCTTAGTCAATAACTAATATTAGTCAACTAATAACTTATAAATTAGTCATTTATATAAATACGTTAAATTAATTTTTATTAGTTTTATATATATTTTATTTAATTAATTAAAATTAAAATATATATATGACTTAAATATTTAAATTATATAAAATATATTTTAATATTTTAAATAATATATATTTTTATATATATAATATAGTTAAATATTTTAAATAATTATATATTACTTTAATATAGTATATATAGGATTTATTTTAAATTAATTTATTAATATAAATAAAATATTATTTAAGATATTTTAAATAATTAAGTTTAGTTTAAGGTTTAATATATTTTATATTATATATTTATATATTAAAATAAAGAATATATTAATATATTATATTATATAAATAATTAATTTTTAAATAATTTATAAAGTAAATAAATATAATATTTAAGATTTTTTAAATATTTAAATTTAGTTTAAGTTCTAGATTTTAAATATATATTAATATATTAATATTATTTTAAATATAACGTATAAATATAATATATTTATAAATAGAAATAAAGTATATTTAACTATATATAATTATATGAATAATATATTTTTAACTTATTTATATTATAAATAAATATAATATTTAACAGTTTTTAATTATTTAAATTTCGTTTAAATTCTAGATTTTAATTATATATTAATATCTTAATATTATTTTAAATACAATATATATATATATTATATTTATATATCAAAATAAGGAATATTTTAATATTTATAATTATATAAATAATTTATTTTTAAGTTATTTATTTTATAAGTAAATATAATATTTAAAATTTCTTTTATATTAAAATTTAATTTAAGTTTTAGATTTTCAATATGTATTAATCTTTAAATATTCTTTTTAATATAATAAATATATTTAATATATTTAAATAATAATATATATTATTTAAACTATTTAAAATATATAATATAATATAATAACCCTTATTCCTCCTTACTCTCTAATTCAATTAAATCGTTTAAATTATTAATTTTCTAACTCTTTAATAATATAATACATTTAATTACTTCTAAATCTAATCGAAATTAGCTTTTTATAATAATATTACTAAATATTAAAAAAGACCTTTCGGTAAGGGCTATTATAACTAGAATACTTAAATATCTCCTAACTAAAATCAATAAATTCGGAAATTATATTTTATTTCCAACCTACTACTCTAAAGGATTAATTTAATATAATATTAATAAATTAATTATATTTAAATACATTAAATTAACTTACTAATTACAGCATAACTCCTTTAATTAAATATATTATATATTCCGGGATACTATATTAATTTCAATTTCCTTAATATAATTCAGTATTAGAATTATATTCCTTATCTATATTTAAATTTAAATCGTTATTTAATTCATTTAAATCGTTATTATTATTTAATTTATTAAATTCTATTTTTAATAAATTAATAATATCGGCTTTAATAATACTATATAAATTTAATAAACTATTTATTTTAAAGTATATTAATTTAAATCTAAAATCTAAAATTATACTTAAAATATATAATTTAAATCCTTTAATAATAATATTATTTAATTAATAAGGGAAATATTTATTTAATTTATTGTATCTAGCTATAATAATTTAAGTTAAATTTAAATATTCTTCTTCCTAAATAAATAAATAAATATTAATTTTATTTAAATATTAATAAAATATAAAATAGAAATATAAATACTATATTAGGATTATCAATTTTCTTTTTAATAAACTTTTCCTTAAAGCCTTCTAATGTAATATATATTTTATATATAAATAAAAGGCTTATAAATAAGGTTATATATTTTTCCCCTTATAATTTAATTAAGGATTTTATAAATATTTTAAATATTTATTCGATTTCGTTTAATAAAACCTAATCGTTATTAAATAAAAATATATCTTTAAATTCGGAACTTTTAATATTTTAATAAATATAAAATAAAACGATTTTAAAATATTTAAAAAACGAAAGTATTTTATAAATAAAATTCTAATGTATTAAATTATCTATTAATTAATGAATTAACTTTAAATTCTTTAAATTCTTTAAATAAATTTAAAATAAAATAATACCTAAAGGAATAATATATTTATTTAATAATAAGCGTCCGGATTTAATATATTTAATAATACCCTCTTAAAATAATAATTTAATATTAAGAGTATATTTAATTAAAATAACGATTCGTCGAATTTAATTAATTAAATTTAAAATATTTATTAATATTAAAAATATTAAATATATAAAGGATTTAATTATAATATACCTTTAAGAATAAAGTCCTTGTTATTTTTATTTAAATTATAATTTATATAATAAAATAAATTTAATAAATCTTTTTTTAATAAAATATAAAATTTAGTAATATCCTATATTATTAAATTAATTATATATATAATATATCGAATATCGTTTTTAAATTGTTTATACGTAAAATTGTAATAAAAGTTTATAAATCGATTTATAAACGTTATATTATTTAAGGTATTATTTTAAGTTATATTAAATTATAAAAATTATATTAGTAAATATTTAATTAATAAATTTATATTAATATTAATATTAATGTTAATATAAATATTAATTAAAATAAAGGGAATAAATAATATAAATAGTTATACTTACTTAACTATATTTTCTATTAAAATAGAATAAAGTTCTAAAATTAATTTAAATATTTTAAATATATTTAAATTAATATAGTAATTATTAATCGGTTTAAATCTAATTAATTTAAAGATTAATTTAAAATCGTTATTTATAAATAATAAATTAACCCCTATATAAGAGATTTAATTTTAAGCGGTCTAAATATCGAAAGTAATATTAAAAGAGCTGTTATTATTTTAAATATTTAATAAAATAAAGAACTTATTATTTAAAATATTAAATTAATTCCTAAAAAGAATTAGAATTAATAATATTCAAGGTAAGGTTATTTTTAATAATAAAATATAATATTCTATTATAAATAACGTCGTTATTTAAATTAATTTCTATATTTAATCGAGGTCTTTTTTATAAAATATCGAAAGGGTTATTATTATTTAAAATTATATTTTCTAATTAAAATATTAGTAAAATAAAATATTTAAATATTAAATATATTAATAAAGTTTATTTACTTTTATTTTTTATTTTTTCCATTTCGATATTATAAGTAATAATCAGCTATTTATTCTTATAATACCGTTATAAATTTAACAAATTAAAATTAAATAAATTTAAATCCGTTTTCTAATTATACCTAAAATTATTTAAATTAATTAACTTATATAATATAGCTAGATCTTATTTTTTAATCTTTTCCTAATTTAATTCTTAATAAAATATATTTAAATAAATAATTCTTTATAATATAATTTAAGGAATATTCGTTGTTTAATTTATAATTTAGATTATTATAAATCTCTTTTTTCGAAGTCGAATTAATTGAAGAACTAGCTTAGGATTTAATATTTTCTTCATTTAAATTAGTATTTAATTTACGTTCGTTATCTTAAAAGGGATCGTTTAAAACGACTTTAGATAAATTATTTAAATATTTAAATTAAATTAATTAATATATATATTTAATAATAAATATAAAAGGAATAAACTTACCTAAATTAAACGACTTGTATATATCTCGATTAATAAATCGAACATTAGGGAGGAAGGAATCGTTATTAGATCTAAAAGAATACATTTTAATTAAATAAATTTTAGAAACGTTATTTAAATAAAATAAAGATAAATTCATTTATATAAAATAAATAAAATAAGGATATATAAATAAGTATATTATTTATTATCAAAATAAATAGAGGTAAAATATATATATTTAAAGGTAAATATAATATTAATATTATAAGAGATAAGTAAAAAAATTAATAGAAGGAATTAAAATATATTATATAATAAAAGGATTTCTAAAAATATATTATTATATAAATTATATTTAAAATACGCATAAATGGAATATTTAATATAATATTATATTTAAATATTTAAAATAATATTTAAAATACGCATAAATAGAATATTTAATGCGATACTATATTTAAATATTTAAAATAACATTTAAAATACGTATAAATAGAATATTTAATATAATACTATATTTAAATATTTAAAATAATATTTAAAATATATATAAATAAAATATTTAATATATTAATTAAATATTGTATTATACTATTAATAGAATTCTATTTTTAAAATATTATTTAATATATATATTTATTATTAATAATTTAAGACAAATACATACTTTTATATATACAGCCGACATAGGTAATAAGGATTAAATAGAAATTATACAAATTAGCAATATCCCCATACCAAAACGAAAGAAAGGGGGTATTAAAATAATTTATTAATAAGATATAGCAAGTATTAAGCCTCCTATCCATTATAACTAGACCTTAGCTACTTATTAACCCCATAACGTAAGGTTCGATATAAACCTAGGGCTAGCGATAGCCTCATATCCAGTTATCGGAAAGATCGAGTCACTCCGATTAGGTTATCGGAGAGAGTAAAACTTACACATTAAAGTTCTTAAAACCAGGCTACATAGACGCCGGCTTTACGCAGGTTTCGGAAAAAACCCTTAAAAGCAGGTATAAAATCTCTCGAAATAACCAGTTACTCGTTAAACCTATAACTCTTCCCATCCATCATACACATACTATCATCTTCCCTTAAAACCCCCAACCGCCATCATACCCAAAAACACTATTAACAAGGATATAGCCTCAACCACATCAGTAAAGTACGTCTCTATCAGCACCGAAAACGATACCGCCATCACAACCCCAAACTAGTCGGTTATTAAACAATATCCTCTCCTCGATAATAAACACTTCACCAAAGATTCCTATAAGGAAATAACGCAGTCACACCTTAAAATCGTCGAAGCTATAATTAGCGATACACCGCCCACGATAAAGGAGAAGGTAGCAATCCACATATACTACCTCCGTCTCACCAGTAAAATTCAAAAGATAAAAAGCGACAATAAAAATCGACTCGAGATCGAGTACAACGAGGCTAGCCATATCTTCGCAGCCTTAGGAAAACAGAAAGCCGCCGAAAACAAGGCTACATCTATCATACGCCGTCTTCCGGATACAGCCTACACAGCCGCCTCGCAAGGGGTGGCAAAGAACAAAATAGCGAAGAAACGCCAGTAACGAATAGGACTAGAAGCGGAATAGACGAAGGAACCTTTATTAAATATATCGCTATCGATTTACTATTAATTAGCTGCTACTAAGCCAATCGGACCAAATAATTATTATATTCTATCGAATAAGAATTAAATAGTTTCACACAAACTATTAAGGTTACCCCCAATAACAAAAATAGGTATATTTACCGTCCTCCCCAGGACGGGTTTAATATATATACTATTATAATTCCCTTTAATAATCCTAATCTTTTCAATTAAATCATATACCAACATTAATAATAGCCTACCCTATACCGCAACAGCCTAGCTACCTTGTACCGTATTACCTTATTACTTTACCTTTATCTATTTAAAAAGCTTTAATAATTTTTTAAATATTTATTTTATACCATTTCTTTATTTTATTTAAAAGAATTTAATAATCTTTTAAATAATATTTATTTTACCTTTACTTTTACCTATTCTATTTATTTAACCTTTAAAAGTTTATAAATAAATTAATACATTTATTAACGTTTATAAAACGTTTAAATCAATTTATAACGCTAATATTAAACCCCTTAACGAGATATGTCGAACTAATTATAATAAAATTAATCGATTTAATATATATCCTATTCTTTATAAATTTTATAAATTTAATAATATAGAAATTAAAGTTAATTATTCTTATAAATATCTACTTTATATTACTTTAAAGCCTTTATTAAATTAAACTAACTAATATATAAATATTTATTAAATTAAATATTTATTTATATTTTAAAATTATATTTATTAATATTTAAATTATATTTTAATAAATCAATCCTATATTATATTTAATATATATAACGTATTTAAATATTCAATTCCAATAAATATATTACCCTTTACACCTACTAAGCGAATATATTAATTTATATATTAAATTAAATAATTTATTAAATTTAAAGGGATTTATCCTTTCGTTTAATAAATTAAAAGAGGAAGATTCTAATTATTACATAAATATAAAGTAAATAGCTCGTATTTTTTAAATTACGTAACCGAATTTATTATTAACTTTATATATATTAATTAATAAATACTTTAATAAAGAAAAGCTATATATAAATAAAAAGGGGGCTTATTTATACCTTATTCTAAGCTAGGTCTAAAATAATATAGATTAATTAAATTTATAAGTTAAGGTATAACGTTTAAGGGATTAAAAGGATTAAATTAAATTTAAAGACTTTAAACTACGTTATTTTAATTTATAATAATATATATAAATATTATAATTTAATACTTATTTAAATCTTAAATTATTATATTTTTAAGTCCTTTATTAAAAAAGATATTAAAATATTAAACTTAAGGTTTAAGGGAAATCGTAATTCGATTTAAAGAGAGATTTTAAAATAAATCGAATTTAAATTAAATATTATTAATTTAATATATAATTATTTATATGAATTAAAATATAAGTATATATAATAAAATAAATTATATTAATAAAATTAATTAATTATTAAATATATATAATATTAAATTTAATAAAAATAAAAAGTAAAATATTTATTAACTTTTATCTTAACTTACTTTAAAAGAATATTTAAAATAAAATAAATTTTAATATTTAATTTATTTAATAAATACTTAGATAATTAAATAACTTAAAATATAATTATATATAATAAAATAAATTATATTAATCTATTTAAGTCCTTATTAAATATAGATTATATTAAATTTAATAAAACTATAAAGTAAAATATTTATTAACTTTTATCTTACTTTACTTTAAAGGGATATTTTAAATAAAATAGTTTTAAATATTTAATCTCTTTAATAAATAATTTAAAATTAAAATAACTTAAAATAGAATTATATATAATAAAACCATTTATATTTATTAGTTTAATTATTTATTAAATATATTTAATATTAAATTTAATATATTTAATATTAAATTTAATATATTATTAAATCTTATTTAATTTAAATTAAAAGCTTTACGTAATTTTAAATATTTTAAATATATATTTAAAACTTTATTTAAATTATATAATATATATTAAAAAATTTTAAAAAATTATATATTAATTAACTAAAAAGTGCCTAATTAATCAACTAATAACTCACCCCATTAGTCTTAGTCTTAATTAATAAGCTAACTTTAGTTAGTCCTTTTTAGTTACTAATTAATATTAGTCATTAGTCTTAATTATTAGTCTTAGTCTTTTTCTAATAAGCCTGGTTAATTTAGGGGCTGTTACTTTTAAATAACCTATTAGTATTAATATTAATATTAGTATTAGTATTAATACTAATATTTAGATAATATTAGTATAGGCTAACCTATTATAAGGTAGTTTAGTATAGGGTAGCTATAGGGTAATTATTATTATATAGGTTAATAATATTAATATTCTTATTATTAATCGTTCTATTATATTAAATTACTATATATTAGAAATAATATATAATAAAGTAATAATATAGGCAATAAAATATAATTATATTTTTATTTTATAAAAGTATAAATTAATATACTTTTAAATAAAAAAGATTTAAAAAGTTTAAATATTAGCCTTAATTATAAGGATAAATATAGCTAATAAAATATTATTATTCACCTCGGTTATAAGGATAAGTATAATTAATAAAATATTATTATTAAACTATTTTAACTTTAATAATATACTATTATAAGAGTATATTTAATTATTTAAGGTAGTTTTAATTAGATTTTAGAATAAGTTAAGGTATTTAGGAGTCTTTTTTAATGTAGGCTTTCTATAATATTATTATATTTAGGAGGTTATTATAAAGGTATAGAAATTAATTTATAGCTTATAAGCTATTTCTAGCTTTAATTAAGGCTATAGTATAATATAATTCTAATAGCTAGCTATATTAGATTATAATAATACCTTAAATTACCTATTATAGCTTAATATAATATTAATTATATATTAAAGTTATAAAGGAGGAATTAATAAAATAATATTTAATAGCTTTAAAAAAGCTTTAAAAAAGCTTTAAATAGATACTCTTTTAATAGTAATAAGAGGGTTAAAATTTATTATATTATTAATAATATATATTAAAATGTATATATTATTTATTAAATAATAATTATTATAGGCTAATTATATAGCCTATCTCTAGTTATAAATAAACCCTTTTATAAAGGATTATAATATTATTAACTTTAATATAATATAGAAAGCTTATTAAAGATTATTCCTTATATACTTAATTTAATACTATTAATAATTTTATATATAATAACCCTTTTTTAAAATAATTAAACTATTTATAATTCCCCTTTAATAAAAGAAAATTATAAAGATAATTATTAAAGGAAAGAAAGCTAATACGGTTTACTACAATTATATTTTTTAAACTTTTAGCTTTAAATTATTAATCTTTTATATTAATAATAACAAGTATAACGGTAAGATTAAAGCGATAATTTACTAACTAAAATAACTAATTTTTAAAACTAAATATTATAAAATAACGTTTATAAGGTTATTAAACTAATTTATAATATATTTAACTAAATTAAAGGATATATATATATTATTAAATATTATTATATAATTAAAAAATTAAAAGTTTATATAAATTAATATTTTTATTAATAATTAAGTTATTATAACGTTATTAACCTAGCTATTATAATAAATTTTAATTTAATTAATTACTTTATAATAATAAGCTATATAAGTTAATATTCATTAAATCCTAATATATATAAATATCCTAAGTAATAAAAGGGCTAATAAATTAGTTAAAGAAGCTATTAAAACCCTAGCTTTAGTGGTTAAAAAGACTTAATAAGCTTATTAATAATATATTATAATAACATTCTAGTTATATAACCCCTTAAATATATTAACTTTAAGGTATACTATAATATCTACCCTAAAGCCTAATAACATTATAATATTATTATTATTTACCTTAAAGCCAGGGGTAATAACTACCCTAGCGTCAGCAGCGACGGCTACCTTGTAGCTAGGAGCGATAGCTACCCTGCAGCTAGGAGCGCTAGCTACCCTAGTGAGGTTAGTATTAGCTACCTTAATACTAATAATACTAGTTACTTTAGAATTAATATCCTTAAGGTATAATACCGTTATAGTAGTATTATATATAGTAAGCACTATAATAGTTAAATTAGTATAGTAACCGGCTTAGGCCTTTAAGGGTCCTTAAACCTTTATATAATATACCCTTAAAAGGCTTATATACCTTATTATTAATTAAATCCCCTATATTATAATAATAATATAGTATATATTAGTTAAAGAAAATATTAATTAATATTAAATTAATAAATAAAAGGGTACTAATATTAAATATATTCTTTATTAATTATTTTATAAGTTTTAAAAGGTTACTTTTTATTAATATTAGGATTTAAAATATATTATAATAATTATTATTTTTTAATTCTAAATTAATAAAATAAAATTTAATAATTATTAATAATTTATTTAGGTTTATAATATTATATTATTATTATATAATTATAGTATTAAAGATTAATAAATAATATATTATATATTATTATATTATACTTTTTATAAAGTATTTAAGGATAAAGTTTAAATATTTATTAATTTATATTAAAAGGTCCTTAAACCTTTTATTATTTTTTAAAAAATTTAAAAAAATAAATAAATTAAAATAATTATTATATTTATATTTTATATTAATCTCTTAAAACGTTTTATTTAAATAATAATAGAAAATAACCCTTTTAAAGAGCCCTTAAAGGAGCCTTTAAAAGGGCCTTTAAAGGAATCTTTAAAAGAACCTTTAAAGGGAACCTTTAGGGATAGCTCCTTAATTATTAAAATATAATAAATAATAAACCTTTAATAATGTGGTTATTAACTGTAACCCCCGTTGCCCCACTTTTTACCCCACTCTCGATCCTTTAAGGTCAGCTTCCTAAATTAACTTAATTAGAATTTTCTCCCTCTTTCCTCTTTATTATAAATCTTATTTATTTAAATTTTAATTATAATATTACCTTTTTTAATCTAAATCTTATAACTATTTATAATTACTATCCCTATCGTTTAATAATATAATATTCTATCCTCTTTTCTAAATTAATTAATATAAATTATACCTCTTTATAATAAAAATAAACTTTATTATAAACTATTAAGCTTTAATATATATAAACCTTAATCTCTACTTAAATACCTTCTAATAAAAATATACTATAATATATAATAAAACTAAACATATAACTATTATTAATATTAAAAAGTATATTCGCTTTAAAAATAAAAAATAAGAATATCTTATTAATACTTATAATAATATTAATAAGAATATAACCTAATTTTCTAAAAAATTATTAGAGTAATTAAGTATTTTATTAAATTTTAAATAAAAAAAGACTTAAACCCTAAATAATAAAGGTATTAATACCGCTAAATATTATACTTATAATAACTTTAAAAAAAATTAAAAAAATATTAATTAATATAAAAAAACCCTTAAAGACCTCTATAAATAAAACATCCAGACTTAATTTAATTATTATTCTAATTATTATATTAAAGAAAATACTACTACCTTTCCCTTTACCACTTAAATAAATAGCAATATTATTAAATAATTTAATTAATATAGCCTTTATAATTTAAAAAGATTTAAAAAAATATATAATAACCCTAAATAATTATTTTAAGAGATATATTATTTAGCATTTCTAGCTATTATTTACATTATCTAAATTAAAAATTTATATAAATTCTTTAGAATAATTAATATTACTTTTAAAAAGATAGCTAAATAAATTAAATACTTTATTACTAGGCTTAGAAATTAGTTAGAGTTTTTAGTCTTTAATCAGTTTTTAGTCAGATTAAATTAGTTAGTAAGGTGAATTTAGTTAGTCCTTTTTAGTCATTAACTAAATTTAGTTAGACTAAATTAGTTAGTGGATTGACTAAACTTACTTTAGTCTTAGTTAGTAACTAAATTTAGTTACTTAAATAAACTTTTTAAATTAAATTAGATTAATTTTATAGATATTTTATTTAATTATTTAAAATTAAAATATATATAATACTTAAATATATTAAATATTTTAAATATATTTTAAATATTTAATATATTTTTTAATATAATAAATATATTTAATTTATTTCTATATTATAACTTAAGTTATATTTAAATATTATATTATATTAATAATATAATTAAAGTTAGTTCGTTAATAAAACAAAGTTAATATTTAAGATATTTTAAGTATTTTACTCTAATTTCAATTTTAAAATTTAAATATATTTTAAATATTTATTATTCTTTTAAATATAATAGATATATTTAATCTATTTATATATTAAAACCTAAGTTATATTTAAATATTGTAGTATATTAAAAATATAATTAAAATTAATTCGTTAATAATATATAGTTAATATTTAAGATATTTTAAGTATTTAATTTTAATTTAAGTTTTAAACCTTAAATATATTAAATATTTAAATTTAATTTAGATTTAAAGGCTTAAAATTAACCTTTTTAATATATAATAAAATATAATAATATATTGATTTAATCCTTATTTATATTTTAAATTATTATATTTTTAAGTACTTTAATAAAAAAGTTATTAAAATATTAAAATAAAGGTTTAAAGAAAATCGTAATTTAATTCTAAGAGAGATTTTAAAATAAATCGAATTTAAATTAAGTTTTATTAATTTAATATATAAATATTTAATTAAGTTAAAATAGACTTATATTTAATAAAATAAATTATATTAATTAATTTAATTCGTTATTAAATATAGATAGTATTAAGTTTAATAAAAATATAAAGTAAAATATTTATTAACTTTTATCTTAATTTATTTTAAAGGGATATATAAAATAAAATAAATCTAATTATTTAATTTCTTTGAATAATAATTAAATATAAAACTAAGTTAGAGTATAATTATATATAATAGACTAAATTATAATAATTATTTTAATCTTTTATTAAATATATTTAATATTATATTTAATAAAAATAAAACGTAAAATATTTATTAACTTATATTTTAATTTACTTTAAAGGGATATTTTAAATAAATTAATGTTTAATATTAAATTTATTTAATAAATATTTAATTAATTCAATAACTTAAAATATATTAATCTATTTAAGTCATTATTAAATATATATAATATTAAATTTAATAAAATTATAAAGTATAATATTTATTAACATTTAGCTTACTTTACTTTAAAAGGTTATTTTAAATAAAATAATTCGAAATATTTAATCTATTTAATAAATAATTTAAAATTAATATAACTTAAAATATAATTATATATAAAGAAAATCATTTATATTTATTAATTTAAAAATTTATTAAATAAATTTAATATTAAATTTAATATATAAATATATCTTATATAATTTAAATTAAAAGTATTACTTAATTTAAAATATTTAAAATATATATTTAAAAAATTATTTAAATTATATAATATATATTAAAAAATATTTAAAATTTATATATTAACTGACTAAAAAGTGACTAATTAATCGACTAAAAACTCACCCCTTTAGTCTTAGTCTTAGTCAATGAGGTGAATTTAGTCAGTCCTTTTAGTCACTGACTAAATTTAGTTATTAGTCTTAGTCTTTAGTCTTAGTCTTTTTTTAATAAACCTGTTTATTACCCTCTTTATTATTTAATCTACCGTTTTTAATTAAGAAAGCGGGAATCTTTCTAAGGATTAATATATTATACTCTACCTTAATATTAAACTTATTTCTATTAAAGCCTAGTTAATTAATATTAATAAGAAGCTAAATTCTATAGATAAGGACTTCTAGGCTTCCCTTTCTATCGTTAATAATTTAATTATAGAATTAAACGAGGCTAATACTGATTAATAAGAATTACGTTATAAGTTAAATAGTATGAATATAATTATTATTTAATTAGTTTAAAGTTAATAGGTTAATACTCCTTTTATTATTATTAATAAAGGAGGAATTTAAATTAAAAAGAGCTGTAAAATTAAGGTTAATAATTTCTTTAGAAATAAGGATAAGAATAAAGTTCCTTTTAAAGTTTAATATTATTAAATTATTAATATATATATTAAAAATACTAACTACTTTATTATTAAATTCTAAATATTTAATATTATTTATAATTATATTAAAGGAATAGTTATTTTAAAATTATTATCCTTCTTTTATAAGAATTATTTAAATTATATTATAATATTTAATAAATTCTTATAATATATATAGGATTATTATTTTAATTATGCCTTTTATAAAAAAGTTAAAAGAGAATATAATTAATTAGAAATAATTTCTTTTAAAAATTATTAAAAATTCCTCTTTAATTTTATATATTTAATTAATAAAAAGGAATTTCTTTAATTTTTATAAAAAGAAAATTTTTATAATAAATTATTAATTTAAATTATATTAATTATTATTACTTAATATTATAATATAATAATTAACTTTAATAATTATTTAAAATATTATAAATAAATTATTTAAAGTTATATTAATATTAATAAAAAGAAAAAATATATTAAAAAATCAAACCTTTTTAAAATTAACTTTATTAAAAAGGTCGATAAAATTAATAGCGGAAATAACTATACCTTAAAAACTTAAATTTCTTCTAAATTTTTAATTAAAATTTATACTCCCTCGGCCTTTTTTAAGGAAATTTAAAAATTAATAAAGGAAAGTTAATACTTTAATTATTATTAGGTTAATTATTATAAAAATAAATACCCTTTTCTTAAATATAATAAAAGCGGAAGAAGAAATATAAATATTAATAAAATTTATTAAAAATATAGCGCTTAATTAATTTAATTATTTTTTAATAATAAGAAGTTAAATTAAGTCTTTATTAATAATTTAAATTCTAATCCTAATTTAATAAAAGGTTAATTCTAAAGAAATATAACTCCTTTTTAAAAAAGATATTAATTAATATTAAGGAGGATATAATAAAGATATTATTTAATTTTTTATAATAATTAATTAAAGGATTACCTTTAACCTTTAAATATACTTTAAATAATAATAGATTATTATTATTTATAATTATAATATTAATTAATATAAAAGTAGCTAATTATTTATTTATAAATAAATTTATAAAATAATTAAAGGCTTAATATAAAGTTATCCTTAAATCCTAAATTATTAAGGGTTTTAAAGGAAAAGTTATTTGAATTATCTATATTATAATATTAATAAATATATATATATTATTATAATATTAAATTAATTCCCTTTATAATAATAAATATAAGTTTTAACTTAATTATTAAATATAAATAATTTAAAATATATAATATAATTATTTATCCTTAAATTAAATACTTTAATTATTCTAATAATTAAAACTTAATTATAAATATTAATATCCCTATAAATAATACTAGAAAGTTATTTCATTCCCTAACTTATTAATAAAATATAAAAAGATAAAATAAACTTTTTAAAACTTAAATATAATAAAATAAATAGGAAAAGGATAATTACTTTATATAAATAAAGGCTAAATATAATAACTCCCCTAATAATAATAGGCTTAATATAAAAATATTATATTTATAATATTTAAGAAAATCCTTTTAAAACCTTTAAATTAACTTAATAATAAATTTATAAAAATATAAAGGAACCTAAATAATAAACTCTATATCTCTAATCCCCTTTATTAATATTAATTTTAATTAAATTAAATAAAACCTTATTTTAATAAATATAATTCTTATAGAAAATACTAATTAACTTATAATATTATAAATTAATATTATTAAAGAGAGGATATAAATATTATAATCCTCTTTATTAAAGGCTTCCTTTAAAGTATTAAAATAAAAAATTCGATTATAATTTATAAAATTACCTTTTATAAAATTAATAAATTTATTTAAAAGAAATAAACCTTTTAAAATAATTTATTATTTAAAGATAAGAAAGAGCTTTATAAAAAAGTTAAAAAAATAATCCTTAATATATATAAAAATTATTACTATATATTTAATAAAGCTTAATTTAATAAATTATTAAAATATTAAAATATAATAAATTATAAAATTAAATTAAATAAAAGAGCTAAACTTAAAAATTTAAATTATAATCCTTTATATAAAATATCTTTAAATAAATTAATTATAACTTAAAAGTATATTATAAAAAACCTTTAAAAAGGATTTATTATTTTAAGCGATTCTTTATAAATTACCTTAATCTTTATAACTTTAAAAGGGAATAATAGCTTTTAATTTTATATTAATTTTTAAAAATTAAATATTATTATCTAAAAAGATTAATATCCTCTCCCTTTAATTAAGGAAACTCTTAATTATATTATAAAGGTTAAAATATATATTAAAATTAATATCTAATAAATATTCTATAAAATCTATCTTCGTAAGGAAAATAAAGATTTAATTACTTTTTATATATAATATAGTATATATAAATATAAAATCTTCCTTTTTAAATTAATAAATAACCCTTTAATATTTTAAAAATTTATTAATAATTTATTAAGAAATTATTTAAATAATTTCTATTCTATTTATATTAATAATATTTTAATTTATTTAAAAAATCCCTTAAAATATAAAGAATATATATAAAAGGTACTTTAATACCTTTTAAAAGTTAGAATTTAAATTAATTTTAAAAAGTATAAGTTTAATATTATAGAAATTAAATATTTTAATTTTATTATTTAAATTAATGGAATTATTATTAATTTTAAAAAGGTTTTAATTATAAAGGATTAAACTTTACTTATTAATATTAAATTTATTTAATCCTTCTTAGAATTCTATAATTTTTATAAAGAATTTATATTTATTATTAATAATTTAAAATAAATATATACTTTTATATATATAATTAATATAGATAATAAGGATTAAATAGAGATTATATAAATTAATAATATTCCTATATTAAAATAAAAGAAAGGGGATATTAAAATAGTTTATTAATAAAATATAATAAATATTAAGCTTTCTATTTATTATAGCTAGACCTTAGTTTATTAATCCTATAGTATAAGGTTTAATATAAACTTAGGGCTAGTGATAACTTTATATTTAATTATTAAAAAGATTAAGTTATTCTAATTAAATTATTAAAGAAAGTAAAATTTATATATTAAAGTTCTTAAAATTAAATTATATAAATACCGGCTTTATATAGGTTTTAGAGAAAGCCCTTAAAAATAAATATAAATTTTTTTAAAATAATTAGTCGTTAAACTTATAATTCTTCTTATCTATTATATATATATTATCGTCTTCCCTTAAAACCTCTAATTATTATTATACTTAAAAATATTATTAATAAAGATATAGCTTTAATTATATTAATAAAGTATATTTTTATTAATATTAAAAATAATATAATTATTATAACCTTAAATTAATTAATTATTATATAATACTATTCCCTTAAAATTATAAATTTTATTAAAAAAGTTTATATAAATATAACGTTATTATACTTTAAAATTATTAAAGTTATTATTAAGAATATATTATTTATAATAAAGGAGAAGGTAATAATTTATATATATTACCTTTATATCGTTAATAAATATTAAAATATAAAAGGTAATAATAAAAATTAATTTAAAATTAAGTATAATAAAATTAGCTATATCTTTATAACCTTAAAAAAATAAAAAGCTATTAAAAATAAAGTTATATTTATTATATACTATTTTCTAAATATAACCTATATAATTACTTTATAAATAATAATAAAGAATAAAATAATAAAGAAACGTTAATAATAAATAGAATTAGAAAGAATTAAAATAAATAAAGGAACCTTTATTAAATATATTATTATCGATTTATTATTAATTAATTATTATTAAATTAATTAAATTAAATAATTATTATATTCTATTAAATAAGAATTAAATAATTTTATATAAATTATTAAGGTTACCCTTAATAATAAAAATAGGTATATTTACTATCCTCCTTAGGACGGAAAAAATTTATATTAAAATATAATAAAATAGTTAAATCCTTAATTTTTTTAATAAGGATAAAATAATTATAAATATAGAGAATAGAGTAAGAAATAACCTTTAATAATTTAAAATATACTTTATTAATAATACCTATTCTTTATTATTTTAATTATAAAAAAGAAATAAAGTTAAAAATAGATATTTTTAATTTTATTATTATTAATATCTTTTTATAAAAGTAGGATAATAATAAATAGTATTCTATTAAATATTATTTTAAATCTTTTTAAGGATTTAAATTAAATTATTTAATTTATAATAAAGAATTATTTATAATAATATATAAATTATAATATTAATAAGTAGAATTAATTAGGCTATAATACTTATAATCTTTTATAATTATTATTAATTATTATACCTTTAAATATTTTAGAATAAAATAATATTTAAATTTCTAATAAATTTAATAAATAGAACTTTTAATTTAATATTATTTTATAATTATTTATTAATTTAAATAAAATAATATAATTATTAATATATTATTTTAAAAGGTAAAGGAGGTAAAGACCTTAAAAGTTAGAAAAGAAAGTAAAAAATATTAAATAATTTTTAAATCCTTAAACCTTTTATAAAACCTTAAATTTAAAAGATTTATAAAAATTATAATATTAAATAAAAAAACCTTTCCTTTATATTTTTTTAATATTTTTTTAATATTTTTTTAATAAATAATTTATTAAAATTAAATTAAAAAGTAAAAGATTTTAAGATTTTCTATAATAAAGTATAAATAAATTATAAAAACTTTTTATTAATAAATAGATTACTTTTATATAAAGGTAGGTTAATTATTTTAATAATTAATAACTTATAAATAAGGATTATTAAGGATATTTATTATAAAATTATTATAACTTATTTTAAAATAAATAAAATTTATAAATTTATAGTTAATAATTATTAATAATTTAATATAAATTTTAATTATAATATTTTTATTATAAATTACTTTTATAAATTATTTAAAATCTTTTAATTTAAAATATTAAATAAATTATAGCCCTTATTAATCCTTAATTATTCTTAATAAAATATAGTTATTAACTTTAAATTTATAAATCCCTTTAATAAAGAAATTAAATATAATATAATTATAATAATAATAAATTACTTTATAAAGTAAAACTAAATTATATTTTATAATAAAAATATAAATATATAAAAAATAATTATACTTTATTATAAAGAACCTTTTTATATATATAACCTTTTATAAATTATTATTAATAATAAAGGTATATAATTTATAAGCTTCTTTATAAATAAAATATATAAAATTTTAAAAATAAAATAAATCTTTATTTCTATTACTTATTATAATATTATAGAATAAATAGAAATTATAAATAAATATATAAATTAAAGGTTATAACCCTTCCTTCTATATTATTAAAATAATTAAGCTTAAATAATCCTAATTTTAAATTATATTTAAATTATTATTCCTTATAACTTATTAAATAAAATAATCCCTTTTAAAATAAAATATAAATTTAAATTATAAATATATTATAATTAGGAAATTAGGACTTATAATTTAATTAATATATAATTAAATAAAAAACTTAATTATAATTAAGTTTAAAAAAATATATATATAATTTAAAAATATATTATAATTATTAAAAAAGCCTTTATAACTTTCTAAAATTAAATATATAAATAAGCTAACTTTTATTAAAAAGAGCCTAATTTTAATATAAAAAACCTTATATATATAAAGAAAATTATAAGAATAAGGATTAATTAATATAATAATAAATTAACTTTTCTATATATATATTAATTATTCTATATTATATTTAAAGAAAAATATATGTATAAATTTAAAATTTTTATAAAATAATTAAATAATATTTATTATATTTATTATTAATAATTTAAGATAAATATATATTTTTATATATATAGTTAATATAGGTAATAAGGATTAAATAAAGATTATATAAATTAATAATATCCCTATATTAAAATAAAAGAAAGGGGATATTAAAATAGTTTATTAATAAGATATAATAAATATTAAGCCTCCTATCTATTATAATTAGACCTTAATTATTTATTAACCTTATAATATAAAGTTCGATATAAACCTAAGGCTAGTAATAGCCTTATATTTAATTATTAGAAAAATCGACTTACTTTAATTAAATTATTAAAAAGAGTAAAATTTATATATTAAAGTTTTTAAAATTAAGTTATATAAATGCCGGCTTTATATAGGTTTTAAAGAAAGCTTTTAAAAATAGATATAAAATTTCTTAAAATAATTAATTATTAAATTTATAACTCTTCTTATTTATTATATATATATTATTATTTTCTTTTAAAACCTTTAACTATTATTATATTTAAAAATATTATTAATAAGGATATAGCCTTAATTATATTAATAGAGTATATCTTTATTAATATTAAAAATAATATAATTATTATAACCTTAAACTAATTAATTATTATATAATATTATCCCTTTAAAGCTATAAATTTTATTAAAAGGCTTATATAAATATAACGTTATTATACCTTAAGATCGTCGAAATTATTATTAGAAATATACTATTTATAATAAAGGAGAAAATAATAATTTATATATATTATTTCTATATTATTAATAGATATTAAGATATAGAAAGTAATAATAAAGATTAATTTAAAATTAAGTATAACAAAGCTAGTTATATTTTTATAATTTTAGGAAAATAGAAAGTTATTAAAGATAAGGTTATATTTATTATATATTATTTTCTAAATATAGCTTATATAATTACTTTATAAATAATAATAAAGAATAAAACGATAAAGAAATATTAATAATAGATAGGATTAAAAGGAATTAAAATAGATAAAGGAATTTTTATTAAATATATTATTATTAATTTATTATTAGTTAATTATTATTAAGTTAATTAAATTAAATAATTATTATATTTTATTAAATAAGAATTAAATAGTTTTATATAAATTATTAGGGTTACCTTTAATAATAAAAATAGGTATATTTATTATTTTCCCTAGGATAGATACTTATTATATTAATTAATTATTAAAAGATTTTAATAACCTCTTCTTTAAATAAATATTAAATTAATTAATTAATAAGGTAATAAATCTTAAGGAATTAAATAAATTAGAATATAAAATAACTTATATTAAAGCCTTTTAAACCTATTACTATAAATTATAATATAAGGTAGATTAAAAGAATTAAAATAATAATAATATTTAATATTATATTTTTGATTTTAAAAATTTAATTAATAAGCTAAATAAATTTTATAAATAATACCCTAATAAAATTAATTCTCTTATAAAACTTATTAAATAGAAATAGATTATTTAAAAGGATTAATTTAATAATAATTATCTTAACGATAATATACTTAAGTTAAAAGAAGTATATAAATTAATTAAAAATTATATTAAGAAATAATATATTATATTATAATATAGATATAAAAGGAATTAAATTAAATTAATTTATAAAATTTAATTAATATAAAATTAATATTAAATATAAAGAAGTTAATTAATATAATATTATAAATATTAAAACTTTATAATTAAACGATTAAATTAATACCTAATACTAACTCTATTCTAATTAAAAAATACCTATATTTAAACTTTAAGAATAGCGCTTTTTTTAATAAGGGGATAATAACGTAATTATTAACCGCAACCCCTATTACCTTACTTTTTACCCTACTCTTAATTCTTTAAGGTTAACTTCCTAAATTAGTTTAATTAGGATTTTCTCCCTTTTTCCTCTTTATTATAAATCCCATTTATTCAAGTCTTAATTATAGTATTACCTCTTTTAATTTAGATCTTATAACTCCTTTATAAAATTAATATAGCCTTAATATTATTACTTTATATATAATTAAAAGCTCTCTATTAAGATTAACTCTTTAAAGGTTTATTTTAAAGTAATTATTCTATTAATATAAAATTTTAATATTAATTTAATTAATTAAAATAATAATACTTTTAAATATTATTAATTAATTAATAAATTAGATATTAGCTATCCTAGGATAATATTATTAAATTTACTAATAATATACTAATAAATATTAATAATATTATATTTTATAGAACCTCCTATAATATATTATATATTACCTTTAATATATATATATTATATTTTTAATATATTTTATATTTATTTTTAATAATTTAAAATAAATATATACTTTTATATATATAATCGATATAAATAATAAGGATTAAATAGAAATTATATAAATTAATAATATCCTTATATTAAAATAAAAGAAAGAAAGTATTAAAATAATTTATTAATAAAATATAATAAATATTAAACCTTCTATCTATTATAATTAAACCTTAATTATTTATTAACCCTATAATATAAAGTTTAATATAAATTTAAGGCTAGTAATAACTTTATATTTAATTATTAGAAAAATTAAGTTACTCTAATTAAGTTATTAAAGAGAGTAAAACTTATATATTAAAGTTCTTAAAATTAAGTTATATAAATACTAGCTTTATATAAATTTTAGAGAAAGCCTTTAAAAATAAGTATAAAATTTCTTAAAATAATTAATTATTTATTAAACCTATAACTCTTCCTATTTATTATATATATATTATTATCTTAAAACCCTTAATTATTATTATATTTAAAAATATTATTAATAAGGATATAGCCTTAATTATATTAATAAAGTATATTTTTATTAATATTAAAAACGATATTATTATTATAACTTTAAATTAATTAATTATTAAATAATATCCTCTCTTTAATAATAAATATTTTATTAAAAATTCTTATAAAGAAATAATATAATTATACCTTAAAATTATTAAAATTATAATTAATAATATATTATTTATAATAAAAAAAAAGTAATAATTTATATATATTATCTTTATTTTATTAATAAAGTTTAAAAAATAAAAAGTAATAATAAAGATTAATTTAAAATTAAATATAATAAAGTTAATTATATCTTTATAATTTTAAAAAAATAAAAAACTATTAAAGATAAGGTTATATTTATTATATATTATTTTCTAAATATAACTTATATAGCTACTTTATAAAAGGTAATAAAGAATAAAATAATAAAAAAATATCGATAATAAATAGAATTAAAAGGAATTAGAATAGATAAAGGAACCTTTATTAAATATATTATTATTAATTTATTATTAATTAATTATTATTAAATTAATTGGATTAAATAATTATTATATTCTATTAAATAAAAATTAAATAATTTTATATAAATTATTAGAGTTACCTTTAATAATAAAAATAGGTATATTTACTATCCTCCCCAGGACGGTATATTTTATATTAGAATATACTTTATTTAATTAAAGTTTAATTATTATTATTAAATAATAATAGTATTTTTTAATATTAAAAGTATCTTAATTATTTTAGAATAATAATTTTAATAATATTATTTAATATATTATTAATATTTACTTTAGAATTATTATAGAATTATTTTATATTATTATTAAATTTAGATTCTAGTCCTTTTCCCTTTCCTTTTCTTTACTTATTATTCTAAATAAATATATATATAACTATAGATAATTTAGTAATTACTAATAATAAAACTAAATAAAGAATGCGATTTAACGTGATTAAGGTTTATACAGTAATTTTAAAATAATAGTAATAAATAGAAAGCCGAGTTAAAATAGCTTAAATATTAAGGTTAAATAAAGAGTATTAATAACGCCGAAGGAGGCTTACTAAAGCGCTATAATAATATATTATAATAGCTAATATAGTATTAATATTTATATAAGGCTTATACTTTTAATTAAATAATAAATTAATTCTTATTATTATTATTATTATTATATATAAATTAATATATTTATTTAATAAGTATAAAGGGTAATATATTTATTAGACTTAAATATTTAAATACATTATATATATTAAATACAATATAGGATTGATTTATTAAAATATAATTTAAATATTAATAAATATAGTTTTAAAATATAAATAAATATTTAATTTAATAAATATTTATATATTAGTTAGCTTGATTTAATAAAGGCTTTAAAGTAGTATAAAGTAGATGTTTATAAGAATAATCGGCTTTAATTTCTATATTAACGAATTTATAAAATTCGTAAAGAATAGGATATATATTAAATCGATTAATTTTATTATAATTAGCTCGACGTATCTTATTAGGGGGTTCGATATTAGTATTATATATTAATTTATTTATAAACCTTTAAAGGTTAAATAAATAAATAGAATAGGTAAAAGTAAAGGTAAAATAAATATTATTTAAAAGATTATTAAAATCTTTTAAATAAAATAAAGAAGTGGTATAAAATAAATATTTAAAAAACTATTAAAGCTCTTTAAATAGATAAAGGTAAAGTAATGAGGTAATACGGTACAGGGTAGCTAGGCTGTTGCGGTATAGGGTAGGTTATTATTAATATTGGTATATAATTTAATTAAAAAGATTAAAATTATTAAAAGGAATTCTAATAGTATATATATTAAATAATATTTTAAAAATAGAATTTTATTAATAATATAATATGATATTTAATTAATACATTAAATATTTTATTTATATATATTTTAAATATTATTTTAAATATTTAAATATAGTATTATATTGAATATTCTATTCATGCGTATTTTAAATATTGTTTTAAATATTTAAATATAGTATCGCATTAAATATTCTATTTATGTGTGTTTTAAATATTGTTTTAAATATTTAAATATAGTATTGTATTAAATATTCTATTTATGCGTGTTTTAAATATTTAAATATAGTATCGTATTAAATATTCTATTTATGCGTGTTTTAAATATAATCCATATAATAATATATTTTTAGAAATCCTTTTATTATATAATATATTTTAATTCCTTCTATTAACTTTTTTACTTATCTCTTGTAATATTAATATTATATTTACCTTTAAATATATATACTTTATCTTTATTTATTTTAATAATAAATAATATACTTTTTTATATATCTTTATTTTATATAAATAAATTTATTCTTATTTTATTTATTTTATATAAATAAATCTATCTTTATTTTATTTAAATAACGTTTTTAAAATATATTTACTTAAGATGTCTTCTTTCGGGTCTAGTAACGATTCCTTCCTCTCTAACGTTCGATTTATTAATCGAGATATATATGAGTCGTTTAATTTAAGTAAGCTTATTCCTTTTATATTTATTATTAAATATATATGTTAATTAATTTAATTTTAATATTTAAATAATTTATTTAAAGTTATTTTAAACGATCCCTTTTAAGACGACGAAAGCGAATTAAATACCGATTTAAAAGAAGAAAATATTAAATCCTCGGTTAGTTCTTTAATTAATTTAAATTTGAAAAAAGAGATTTATAATAATTTAAATTATAAATTAAATGATAAAAGTTCCTCGATTTATATTATAAAGAATAGTTTATTTAAATATACTTTATTAAAAATCGAATTAAGAAAAGATTGAAAAGTAAAATTTAGCTATATTATGTAAGTAAATTAATTTAAAGTCTTTTATTTAATTTAATTAATTTAAATAATTTTAGGTATAACTAGAAAATAAATATAAATTTATTAAATTTGAATTTATTAAATTTATAACGTTATTATAAGAATAAATATCTAATTATTATTTATAATATTAAAACGGAAAAATTAAAAGATAAATGTAAGTAAATATTATTAATATATTTAATATTTAAATATTTTATTTTATTAATATTTTAAATATTTTAATTAGAAAATATAATTTTAAAAAATAATAATCCTTTCGATATTTTATAAAAACGATCTTAATTAAATATAGAAATTGGTTTAAATAACGACGTTATTTATAATAAAATATTATATTTTATTATTAAAAATAACCTTGTTTTTAATATTATCGATTCTAATTCCTTTTAGGAATTAATCTAATATGTTAAATAGTAAGTTCTTTATTTTATTAAATATTTAAAATATATTAATTAATTATTTATTTAGTGATATTATTATTAATTAATATAAAATTCGTATAATTTTATTACACGATTTTATAAAATATTTAAATATATTTAATAAGGAATTTTTAAATACTTTAAATAATAATGGCTCTTTTAATATTACATTTAATATTTAGATTGCTCGAAATTAAATCTTTTATATAGGGGCAGGCTTGTTAAAAAAAGATTAAGACTAATGACTAAGACTAATGACTAATATTAGTCAGTGACTAAAAAGAACTGACTAAAGTCAGCTTACTGACTAAGACTAAGACTAATAGGGTAAGTTATTAGTCGACTAATTAGTCACTTTTTAGTCAGTTAATATATATTTTTTAAATATTTTTTAATATATATTATATAATTTAAATAAAATTTTAAATATATATTTAAAATTAAGTAAAGCTTTTAATTTAAATTATATAAGATTTAATAATATATTAAATCTAATATTAAATATATTTAATAAATATTTAAATTAATAAATGTAAATGATTTTATTATATATAATTCTATTTTAAGTTATTCTAATTTTAAATTATTTATTAAAGAAATTAAATATTTAGAATTATTTTATTTAAAATATCCTTTTAAAGTAAAGTAAAATAAAAGTTAATAAATATTCTACTTTATAATTTTATTAAATCTAATATTATATATATTTAATAAAGAGTTAAATAGATTGATATATTTTATCTTATTATATATAAGTATATTTTAAATTATTTAATTATTTAAATATTTATTAAATAAATTCAATATTAAGATTTATTTTATTTTAAATATCCCTTTAAACTAAGTTAAGATAAAAGTTAATAAATATTTTATATTCTATTTTTATTAAATTTAATATTATATATATTTAATACTTACTTAATCCTATTAATATAGTTTATTTTATTATATATATTTATATTTCAATTTATATAAATAGTTATATATTAAACTAATAATATTAAATTTAAGTTCCATTTATTTTAAAATCTCTCTTTAAATCGAATTGCGATTTTCTTTAAACCTTAAGTTTAATATTTTAATATCTTTTTTAATAAATAAATTAAAAATATATTATTTACATAGTTATATATAATAAAGTATACCTTACTTTTATATATAAATATATTATATTTATACGTTATATTTAAGAGAATATTAAAATATTAACTTATATTTAAAATCTAGAATTTAAATTAAATTTAAATATTTAAAAAATCTTAAATATTATAGTTACTTACTTTATAAATTATTTAAAAATTAATTATTTATATAATATTATATATTAATATATTCTTTATTTTAGTATTTAAATATATTATATATATTATTTAAAATATTAAAATATATTTTATATAATTTAAATATTTAAGTATTATATATATTTTAATTTTAATTAATTAAATAATATATATATAAAATTAATAAAAACTAATTTAAAGTATTTATATAAATGACTAATTTATAAGTTATTAGTCGACTAATATTAGTCACTAACTAAGACTAAACTGACTTTAATCAGTCTATTAACTAATATTAGTCTGACTAATATTAATCAGTAACTAAAAAGGACTGACTAAAGTCAGCTCACTGACTAAGATTAATCTAACTAAAAACTAACTAATAACTAATAACTCTAACTAATTTCCAACCCTGTATAGGGGTTAATTTATTATTTATAAATAACGATTTTAAATTTATCTTTAAATTAATTAGTTTTAAATTAATTAATAATTATTATATTAGTTTAAATATATTCGAAATATTTAAATTAGTTTTAGAACCTTATTCTATTTTAATAGAAAATATATTCAAGTAAGTATAAATATTTATATTCTTTATTCCCTTTATTTTATTTATTAATTAAATATTTATTAATATAATTTTAATTATTTAATATAACTCGAGATAATACTTTGAATAATATAACGTTTATAAATCGATTTATAGACTTTTATTACGATTTAACGTATAAACGATTTAAAAACGATATTCGATATCTTACATATATAATTAATTTAGTAATATAAGATACTGTTAAATTTTATATTTTATTGGAAAAAGATTCGTTAAATTTATTTTTTTATATAAATCACGATTTAAATAAAAACAATAAGAACTTTATTCCTAAAGGTATATTAAAATTAAATCCCTTATATATTTAATATTTTAATACTAATAAATATGTTAGATTTAATTAATCGAATTTGATGAATCGTTATTTTAATTAAATATACTCTTAATATTAAATTATTCTTTTAAGAGGGTATTGTTAAATATATTGAATTTAGATGCTTATTATTAAATGAATATATTATTCCCTTAGGTATTATTTTATTTTAAATTTATTCTAAATTTATTTAAAGAATTTAAAGCTAATTTATTAATTAATAGATAATTTAATACGTTGGAATTCTACTTATAAAATGCTTTCGTCTTTTAAATATTTTAAAAGCGTTTTATTTTATATTTATCGAAATACAGAAAATTCCGAATTTAAAGATATATTTTTATCTGATAACGATTAGGTTTTATTAACCGAAATCGAACGAATATTCGAAATATTCGTAAAACCCTTAGTTAAATTTTAAGGGGAAAAATATATAACCTTACCTACGAGCCTTTTATTTATATATAAAATATATATTAAATTAGAAAGCTTTAAGGAACAATTTATTTAAAAGAAAATCGATAATTCTAATATAATATTTCTATTTCTATTTTATATTTTATTAATATTTAAATAAAACTAATATTTATTTATTTATTTAGGAAGAGGAATATTTAAATTTAATTCGAGCTATTATAGCTAAATATAATAAATTAAATAAATATTTCCCTCGTCAATTAAATAATATTATTATTAAAGGATTTAAATTATATATTTTAAGTATAATTTTAGATCCTAGATTTAAATTAATACACTTTAAAATAAATAGTTTATTAAATTTATATAGTACCATTAAAGCCAATACTATTAATTTATTAAAAACCGAATTTAATAAATTAAATAACAATAACGATCTAGACGAATTAAATAACAATTTAAATTCGAATACAGACGAGGAATACAACTCCAATACCGAATTATATTAAGGAAATCGAAATCAACATACTATCCCGGAATATACGATATATTTAATTAAAGGAGTTATACCGCAATTATTAAGTTAATTTAATATATTATATTTAAATATAATATATTTAAATATAATTAATTTACTAATATTATATTAGACTAATCCCTTAGAGTGGTGGGCTGGAAATAAAATATAATTTCCGACTTTATCGATTTTAGCCAAGAGATATTTAAATATTCCAGCTACAACAGCCCCCACTGAAAGGTCTTTTTCAATATCTAATAATATTATTATTAAAAGCCGATCTCGATTAAATCCAGAAATAATTAAATATATTATATTATTAAAGAGTTAGAAAATTAACGATTTAAACGATTTAATTAAATTAAAAAGCGAGGAGGAATAAAAGTTATTATATTATATTATATATTTTAAATAGTTTAAATAATATATATTATTATTTAAATATATTAAATAAATCTATTATATTAAAAAGAATATTTAAAGATTAATATATATTAAAAATCTAGAACTTAAACTAAATTTTAATATAAAAGAAATCTTAAATATTATATTTACTTATAAAATAAATAACTTAAAAATAAATTATTTATATAATTATAAATATTAAAATATTCCTTATTTTAATATATAAATATACTATATATATATATTATATCTAAAAGAATATTAATATATTAATATATATTAAAAATCTAGAACTTAAACTAAATTTAAATATTTAAAAATATTTAAATACTATAATATTTTATTTAATAAATTGTTTAAAAATATATTATTTATATAACTATATATCTTAAAATATCTTATATATATACGTTATATTTAAAAGAATATTAAAATATTAACATATATTTAAAATCTAGAACTTAAACGAAATTTAAATATTTAAAAAATCTTAAATATTATATTTACTTATAATATAAATAAGTTAAAAATATATTATTTATATAATTATATATAGTAAAAAATACCTTATTCTTATATATAAATATATTATATTTATACGTTATATTTAAAAGAATATTAAAATATTAATATATATTTAAAATCTAGAACTTAAACGAAATTTAAATATTTAAAAAACCTTAAATATTATATTTACTTATAATATAAATAAGTTAAAAATATATTATTTATATAATTATATATAGTAAAAAATACCTTATTTTTATATATAAATATATTATATTTATACGTTATATTTAAAATAATATTAATATACTAATATATATTTAAAATCTAGAACTTAAATTAAATTTAAATATTTAAAAAATCTTAAATATTATATTTATTTACGTTATAAATTATTTAAAAATTGATTATTTATATAATATTATATATTAATATATCCTTTATTTTAGTATATAAATATATAATATAAAATATATTAAACCTTAAATTAAACTTAATTATTTCAAATATCTTAAATAATATTTTATTTATATTAATAAATTAATTTAAAATAAATCCTATATATAATATATTAAAGTAATATATATTTATTTAAAATATTTAAATATATTATATATATTATATATATTTATTATTAATAATTTAAGATAAATATATATTTTTATATATATAGCCGATATAGGTAATAAGGATTAAATAGAGATTATATAAATTAATAATATCCCTATATTAAAATAAAAGAAAGGGGGTATTAAAATAATTTATTAATAAAATATAATAAGTATTAAGTTTCTTAACTATTATAATTAGACCTTAATTATTTATTAACCTTATAATATAAGGTTCGATATAAACCTAGGGCTAGCGATAGCTTTATATCTAATTATCGGAAAGATTAAGTTATTCCGGTTAAATTATTAAAGAGAGTAAAATTTATATATTAAAGTTTTTAAAATTAAGTTATATAAACGCCGGCTTTATATAAATTTTAAAGAAAGCCTTTAAAAGTAGGTATAAGATTTCTTAAAATAATTAATTATTTATTAAACTTATAATTCTTCCTATTTATTATATATATATTATTATTTTCCTTTAAGACCTTTAACTGCTATTATACTTAAAAATATTATTAATAAAGATATAGCTTTAATTATATCGATAAAGTATATTTTTATTAATATTAAAAATAATATAATTATTATAACCTTAAACCAATCGGTTATTATATAATACTATCTCTTTAAAATTATAAACTTTATTAAAAAGGTTTATATAAATATAACGTTATTATATTTTAAAATCGTTAAAGCTATTATTAAAGATATACTATTTATAATAAAGGAGAAGATAATAATTTATATATATTACCTCTATATTGTTAATAAATATTAAAATATAAAAGGCGACGATAAAGATTAATTTAAAATTGAGTATAATAAAGTTAATTATATCTTTATAACCTTAAGAAAATAGAAAGCTATCGAAAATAAAGCTATATCTATTATATACCGTTTTCTAAATATAACTTATATAATTATTTTATAAATAATAATAAAGAATAAAATAATAAAGAAATATTAATAATAAATAGGATTAAAAGGAATCGGAATAGATAAAGGAACCTTTATTAAATATATTATTATCGATTTATTATTAATTAATTATTATTAAGCTAATTAAAGTAGATAATTATTATATTTTATTAAATAAGAATTGAATAATTTTATATAAATTATTAAGGTTACCCTTAATAATAAAAATAGATATATTTACTATCCTCCTTAGGACAGTATTATATATATTATATATATTATATATATAAAAATATATATTATTTAAAATATTAAAATATATTTTATATAATTTAAATATTTAACTATTATATATATTTTAATTTTAATTAATCAATTAAAATATATATAAAATTAATAAAAATTAATTTAAAGTATTTATATAAGTGATTAATTTATGAGTAATTAGTCGACTAATATTAGTTACTAACTAAGACTAAACTGACTTTAGTTAGTCTACTGACTAATATTAGTCTAATTAATATTAGTTAGTAACTAAAAAGGACTAACTAAAGTCAGCTTACTAACTAATATTAGTCTGATTAAAAACTAACTAATAACTAATAACTTTAACTAATTTCTAAGCCTGATAATAAGTCTATATAATAAAATAAACTATAATAATAAAATTGATTAATTATTAAATATATATAATATTAAATTTAATAAAAATAAAAAATAAAATATTTATTACCTTTTATCTTAACTTACTTCGAAGGAATATTTAAAATAAAATAAATCTTAATATTTAATTTATTTAATAAATACTTAAATAATTAAATAACTTAAAATATAATTATATATAATAAAATAATTTATATTAATCTATTTAAGTCCTTATTAGATATATATTATATTAAATTTAATAAGATTATAAAGTAGAATATTTATTAACTTTTATCTTACTTTACTTTAAAGGGATATTTTAAATAAAATAATTTTAAATATTTAATCTCTTTAATAAAGAATTTAAAATCAAAATAACTTAAAATAGAATTATATATACTAAAATTATTTATATTTATTAATTTAATTATTTATCAAATATATTTAATATTAAATTTAATATATTTAATATTAAATTTAATATATTATTAAATCTTATTTAATTTA
Source organism: Apiospora koreana (assembly GCA_017163955.1). Lineage (NCBI taxonomy): Eukaryota > Fungi > Ascomycota > Sordariomycetes > Amphisphaeriales > Apiosporaceae > Apiospora > Apiospora koreana. The sequence goes on from JAFHKQ010000010.1 coordinate 1,510,957, forward strand.
AATTAAAAGCTTTACTTAATTTTAAATCCTTTAAATATATATTTAAAATTTTATTTAAATTATATAATATATATTAAAAGATATTTAAAAATTATATATTAACTAACTAAAAAGTAACTAATTAATTAACTAATAACTCACCTTATTAATCTTAATCTTAATCAGTAAACTAACTTTAATTAATCCTTTTTAATTATTAACTAATATTAATCAAATTAATATTAGTTAGTAAATTAACTAAAGTTAATATTTAATCACTGACTAATATTAGTTATTAATCTTAATTATTAGTCTTAGTCTTTTTCTAATAAGCCTAGTTATAATAAACATTATAGGCCTTAAGTTATATAGTAGTATTTAGATTATTAATGCTACCTTCTTAAAATTAAAAAACATTTAGATTTATATAATTTATATCTTTTAGATTAAATTATTAATTAAATATATTAATTAATAAATAAAATATATTAATAATAAAATTATAATTATAATTCTTATTTATAATATTATTATTTATACTATTTTTATTATATCCTTTAATTTAAAAAGATTTAAAGATATAACTCTTTAGTTATAAATATTAAATTTAAATTTAATTTAATATAATAGAATTATTTATATAATCTAATTAATAAAGGAAGGGGCTTAGAAATTAATAAATTTAATAATAATAAAGTTTAATTATTTTAAACTTATAAATTAATTAATCCTCTTTAGCTACTTTTAATTTAACAAAATATATTTAATTAAGTAATATAATAAAAGTTATAAAATTAAATAGTATTTTTATTATTAAAAATATAATTATATTATTATTTAATATATTATTAGAATAAAGCTATATAGCTTCTATTTTAAAGATTATATTATAATAAACTATAATATTTATAATTCTTATAGCCCCTTTAAATATTTTAATTATAATAATTAATATATTAATTAGAGTTATAAATATAAATATTATAAAAGAGCTTAAGAGGTTGTTATTAAGGTTTTAATTAATAAATTAATTTATTAACTTACTTTAATAACCTTAATATTATTAATACTTATTATTCCTATTATAATAATTATAATTATAATATTTATAATATTTATTATTAATAATTTAAGATAAATATATACTTTTATATATATAGCCGATATAGATAATAAGGATTAAATAGAAATTATATAAATTAATAATATCCCTATATTAAAATAAAAGAAAGGGGATATTAAAATAATTTATTAATAAAATATAATAAATATTAATCCTTTTCTCCGCTATAATTAAATTTTAATTTATTAACCTTATAATATAAAGTTTAATATAAACTTAAAATTAATAATAGCTTTATATTTAATTATTAGAAAAATTAAGTTTCTCTAATTAAATTATTAAAGAGAGTAAAATTTATATATTAAAGTTTTTAAAATTAAGTTATATAAATACCGGCTTTATATAAATTTTAGAGAAAGCCTTTAAAAGTAGGTATAAAATTTTTTAAGATAATTAATTATTTATTAAATTTATAATTCTTCTTATTTATTATATATATATTATTATTTTCCTTTAAAACCCTTAATTATTATTATATTTAAAAATATTATTAACGAGGATATAACCTTAATTATATTAATAAAATATATCTCTATTAATATTAAAAATAATATAATTATTATAACCCTAAATTAATTAATTATTATATAATACTATCCCTTTAAAATTATAAACTTTATTAAAAAGGCTTATATAAATATAATACTATTATACCTTAAAATTATTAAAGCTATTATTAAAGATATACCGCTTATAATAAAAAAGAAGGTAGTAATTTATATATATTATTTCTATATTATTAATAAATACCGGGATATAAAAGGTAATAATAAAAATTAACTCGAAATTAAATATAATAAAATTAATTATATCTTTATAATTTTAAATAAATAGAAAGCTATTAAAAATAAAGCTATATCTATTATATACTATCTTTTAAATATAACCTATATAATTACTTTATAAATAATAGCGAAGAATAAGACGATAAAGAAACGCTAGTAACGGATAGGATTAGAAGCTTTATTAAACATATTATTATTAATTTATTATTAATTAACTATTACTAAGCTAATTAAATTAAATAATTATTATATTTTATTAAATAAGAATTAAATAATTTTATATAAACTATTAGGGTTACCCCTAATAATAAAAATAAGTATATTTACCGTCATCCTTAGGACGGAATATTGATAATATTATTATTATTATTATTACTCCTTAGGTTTATTAAAAAAAGACTAAGACTAAAGACTAAGACTAATAATTAAATTTAGTTAGTAACTAAATTCTGAATTTAGTCAGTCTATTAACTAATTTAGTCAGACTAAATTTAATTAATAACTAAAAGGACTAACTAAATTCACCTTACTAATTAAAACTAAGACTAAAGAGGTGAGTTTTTAATCGACTAATTAGTTACTTTTTAGTCAGTTAATATATACTTTTTAAATATTTTTTAATATATATTTTATTATATAAATATATTTTGAATTATATATTTTAAATATTAAAAGTTACGTAAAGCTTTTAATTTAAATTAAATAAGATTTAATAATATATTAAATTTAATATTAAATACATTTAATAAATAATAAAATTAATAAATATAATTGATTTTATTATATATAATTATATTTTAAGTTTTTTTATTTTTAAATTACTTAATAACTAGATTAATGATTTATAATTATTTTATTTAAAATATCCCTATAAAGTAAAGTAAGATAAAAATTAATATATATTCTACTTTATAATTTTATTAAATCTAATATTATAAATATTTAATAATGAATTTAATAAATCCATATAATTAATTTTATTATATATAACTATATTTTTCGTTATTTAATTAGTTAAATATTTATTAAATAAATTTAATATTAAGATATATTTTATTTTAAATATCCCTTTCGAAATAAGTTAAGATAAAAGTTAATAAATATTTTATTTTTTATTTTTATTAAATTTAATATTGTATATATTTAATAAAGGATTAATTTTATTAATAGAGTTTATTTTATTATTTATACTTATTATTTAAGTTCTTTAAATAGTTATGTATTAAATTAATAATATTTAAGTTAAGTTCGATTTATTTTAAAATCTCTCTTTTAATTGAATTGCGATTTTCTTTAAACCTTAATTTTAATATTTTTATATCTTTTTAAATAAAGGACTTAAAAATATAATAAGTTAAGATATAAATAAGTATTAAATTACAATATTTATATCTATTATTAGAGATTAAAAAAGTTAATTTAAAGCCTTTAAATCTAAATTCAATTTAAATATTTAATATATTTAAGATTTAAAACTTAAACTAAAGTTAAATATTAAAAATATCTTAAATACTAACTTTATTTTATTAACAAATTAACTTTAATTATATTATTAATATAATATATTATTTAAATATAACATGAATTTTAATATATAAATAAATTAAATATACTTATTAGATTAAAAAATTTATTAAAGATTTAAAATATATTTTAAATTTTAAAATTAAATTCAATTTAAATATTTAATATATTTAAATATTTGACATATTTTAATTTTAAATAATTAAATAAAATATATATAAAATTGATTTAATTTAATGTAATTAATATAATTAAGTGACTAAATTTAGAGCTTTTAGTCGACTAAATTTAGTTATTGACTAAGACTAAAGTGAGTTTAGTTAGTGACTAAAAAGGACTGACTAAATTCACCTCACTGACTAATTTAATCTGACTAAAAACTGACTAAAGACTAAAAACTCTGATTAATTTCCAAGCCTGTTACTCCTTATCCTTATCCTTAAAAAGGTGGCTTAAGTAATAATAATATTAATATTAATATTAAATACTACCCTAAATTAAGATACCTTAGACCTAAATATTAATATTATTATCCTAGAATTAGATACCCTAAAGCTAATTATCCTAAATTAAATTATTTAAGAGCTGGCTACTTTAAACTAAATTATCCTAGAATTAAATACTTTAGAGCTAGATATTCTAGATTAATTCGATATATTATTTATTAACCCCTAATAATTTAGCTAGACCCTTAACTAGGTTAGTATTTAAGTTTAAAGCTTAGGGGCCTTTTAATTCCTCCGGCTAACCTTTTTTACCTTTAGTTTAAATAATAAGGAGATAATAAAGGTAATTTTTAGCACCTTTTCTAACTTTTTAATAATAAATTCTCTATTTATTAACTTAATTATTAATATTATTAACTTTAACTATAAATAATTAAGATAGAAATTCTATTATTTCTTAAAGTATATAATAAAAGTTAAAGCCTTAAAAATTAATTATATTTTATAAATAAATAATAATTTAAATAACAAATTCTTAAGATTAACTTTATTAATAAATATTATTTTAAAATATATTATTAAGAAATAGAAAAGAATAAGCTTTAATTTTAAATTAAAAATATTAATAAAATTAGCTAATTAATTTTTAAATAACCCTAACTTTATTATTTATATTAAATTAATCCATTAAAAGAATAATATAATAAAGGCCGCCTTTTAATTAATATTATAAAAATAGGCTTTAAAATTTATTTTTAAAGATAAATATTTAACTTATATAAAAGAGTTTATTAAATAAGTAATTTTTAATTTATTAAATATTTAATAAATAATATATTTACTTTAAAAATTTTATAATATAATATATATAAATTAAAGGATATAATAATAATCCCTTTTTTAACGACTTAAAGGTTTTAGAATATAATTAGGCTTAGAAATTAGTCAGAGTTATTAGTCATTAGTCAGTTTTTAGTCAGACTAATCTTAGTCAGTGAGCTGACTTTAGTCAGTCCTTTTTAGTTACTGACTAATATTAGTCAGACTAATATTAGTTAATGGACTGACTAAAGTCAGTTTAGTCTTAGTTAGTGACTAATATTAGTCGACTAATTACTCATAAATTAGTCAATTATATAAATACTTTAAATTAATTAAAATTAATTAATTAAAATTAAAATATATATAATACTTAAATATTTAAATTATATAAAATATATTTTAATATTAAAAATAACTATATATTACTTTAATATATTATATATAGGATTTATTTTAATTTAATTTATTAATGTAAATAAAACATTATTTAAAACATTTTAAATACTAAAGTTTAATTTAAGCTTTAATATAAAAATATATTATATATTTATATATTAAAGGCTTAAAATTAATCTTTTTAATCTATTATAATATATATAAATACTATGATTTAATACTTATTTATATCTTAAATTATTATATTTTTATGTCCTTTATTAAAAAAGATATTAAAATATTAAACTTAAGGTTTAAAGAAAATCCTAATTCGATTTAAAGAGAGATTTTAAAATAAATCGAATTTAAATTAAATATTATTAATTTAATATATAACTATTTATATAAATTAAAATATAAGTATATATAATAAAAGAAACTGTATTAATAAGATTAATTAAGTATTAAATATATACAATATTGAATTTAATAAAAATAGAAAATAAAATATTTATTAACTTTTATCTTAACTTAATTTAAAGGGATATTTAAAATAAAATAAATATTAATATTAAATTTATTTAATATATATTTAAGTAATTAAATAACTTGAAATATACGTATATATAATAAAATAAAATATATTAATATATTTATGTCCTTATTAAATATATATAATATTAGATTTAATAAAATTATAAAGTAGAGTATTTATTAACTTTTATTATACTTTACTTTAAAAGGATATTTTAAATAAAATAATTCTAAATATTTAATCTCTTTAATAAATAATTTAAAATTAAAATAACTTAAAATATAATTATATATAATAAAATTATTTGTATTTATTAAATTAAACATTTATTAAATATATTTAATATTAGATTTAATATATTATTAAATCTTATATAATTTAAATTAAAAGTATTACTTAATTTAAAATATTTAAAATATATATTTAAAAAATTATTTAAATTATATAATATATATTAAAAAATATTTAAAAATATATATTAACTGACTAAAAAGTGACTAATTAATCGACTAATAACTCACCCCATTAGTCTTAGTCTTAGTTAGTAAGCTGACTTTAGTCAGTCTTTTTTAGTCACTGATTAATATTAGTTAGACTAATATTAGTCAGTAGACTGACTAAAGTCAGTATTTAGTCACTGACTAATATTAGTCATTAGTCTTAGTCTTTAGTCTTAGTCTTTTTCTAACAAGCCTGAATATAATATTATTATTATTTAAAAGTTATAGATTAATAAATTAAAATATAATAACTATAACTTTATAATATTAATATTTATTTTTTAATATCTTACGTTAAAGCTTAAATACTTTAATATAGCTTTTTATATTAATAAGAAATTAGATTAATTTTATCTCTTTTTTATTAATTATAATAATAATATCGCTTTATTAATTATTATTTATAATATTAATCCTTTAATTAATTTTATTAATTCTATTAATTTATTCCTTATATTTAATATATTATTCCTTATAATTATTAACTTTATAAGGTTTATTATTACTCTTATATTTAATATATTATCCTTTATAATTAATAACTTTATAAAATTTAATACCTCCTTTATTATATTTATTAATATTATATTTATTTATAATTTTTATAATTTCTTTTAAGATAATTATATTATATATATTTTTTAAAAGTTAATAATAATATATAATTATTATAAAGTAACTTACCTTATAATAAACTGGATTATTATAAATAATTTTAATATAAAGGGTTTAAAATAAATTATTATTAATAAAAGAGATTAAGGCTCGATTTATAAAAACCTCCCCTTTTTTAAAAGTTTTTTAAAATTAAATAATTTAAAAGTAATTTTATTAAAAAGGATTATTATTTAAAAAGAAAATAAAGTTATTTCTATTATTAATTTATTAATTTATAATAAGGTAATAATTAATAAATTAAAAGAATATTATATTATATATAAAGTATATTATAATTTAAATTATATCCCTATTTATATTATTTTAAAGCTCTTAATAATTTAAACTTTTATTAAATCCTTTTAAAAGTTATTTAAAAATATATTAATAAAGGAGTTTTATATTAAATTAATAAAGAAATTATTTATACTTTAAAGTAGAGTTATTAATAAATAAATAATTAATAAAATCCTAAATATTATAGAAACCTTTTTAATTATAATAAAGAATATAATATTTATAATAAACCTTATTTTATAATATACTTTAGGCTTTATAAAGGCTTATAAAGCTATTTATAAAGAAATTATTAAGCTTTAAAGGACTTAATAATATATTAATAATTTTAAAAATTAAATAACCTTTTATAAAATATAAAATAAAAAGGGTATTATAATAAAGAAAGTATTAATAAAAATTTAATAAAAAAGGATAAATAAAGCTAATATTAATAACTTAAAAGGCTTATAGAATTTAATAAAGTTTATTAAAAATAAAGGTTAAAAAGCCTTTAATTAAAATATTATATTAATTATTAATAATAAAATTATATTTAATAAAAAAGCGGTTATATTTAATAAAGTTTTTTTTGTAATAATATTAAATATTTTTAAAACCTATAACCCTTAATTAACTTTTAATATTAAAAATTTTTACTTCCCTTTAATTAAGGATAAAATAAAATAAACAATTTTATATTTTAAACCTTATAAAGCCTTTAAATCCTTAAGGATCTTTAATTATATCCTTTAAATTTTAATAAATCTTATTCTATTATTATTATATTTATTATTTAATTATTACTTTTTTAAAGATATTTATTCTTTTAAGGACTTAATTATAATAATCTTTAAAAAATTAAAGAAAAAGAAATATAATATAATTAAAGCTTTTAAGCTTATTATTTTATTAAAAATCCTTAAAAAGGTTTTAGAATTTATATTAATTAAATAAATTAATTATTAGATTAAATAATATTATTTATTATTTAATAATTATATTAGAATATATAAAATATAATTTATTAAATATATTATTTATATCCTTTTAAAATAGATTTATAAGGTTTATAACTTTATTAATAATAATACGTATATAATAATTATATTATTAATATTTAATATTTTAAAGGTTTTTAATAATATTAATTATAATAAATTAATAAATTACCTAATTTATAAAGGCTTATTATAGCTTATTATATTTTAAATTAATAATTAATTTTAAAATTAATATATTAAATTAAAGTTCCTAAAAGAGGAATTTAATTAAATTACTTAAAATTATAATATCCTTTAAGGCTTTTTTCTATCTCCTTTATTTTAATTCTTTTATAATATAAACCTTTTTAATAAAATTTTAAAGGAAAGTATTATAATAATAAATATTAATAGTATTAATATAATAATAATTATAAAGACTTAAAGTATTAAAGATATTAATATAGTAATAACTTTAAAGGCTAATTTAAAGGCTGCTACCCCTAAATAACCTATTAATACTAGCATTAATATTAATACTAATACTAATATTAATACTTAAGTAATATCTATATAAAATAACCCGTTATAAAGTACCTTAGTATAAAGTAGCTATAAGGTAATTATTATTATATAGGTTAATAATATTAATATTCTTATTATTAATCGTTTTATTATATTAAATTATTATATATTAAAAATAATATATAATAAAGTAATAATATAAATAATAAAATATAGTTATATTTTTATTTTATAAAAGTATAAATTAATATATTTTTAATAAAAAAGATTTAAAAAGTTTAAATATTAGCCTTAATTATAAGGATAAATATAATTAATAAAATATTATTATTTATCCTAATTATAAAAGTAAGTATAATTAATAAAATATTATTATTAAGCCGTTTTAACTTTAATAATATATTTAATTATTTAAGGTAGTTTTAATTAAATTTTAAAATAAGTTAAGGTATTTAAGGGTCTTTTTTAATTTAGGCTTTTTATAATATTATTATATTTAAAAGGTTATTATAAAGGTATAGAAATTAATTTATAATTTATAGGCTATCTCCGGCTTTAATTAAGGCCATAATATAATATAACTCTAATAGCTATATTAAGCTATAATAATCCCTTAAATTACCTATTATAATTTAATTTAATATTAATTATATATTAAAGCTATAAATGAGGGATTAATAAATAATATCTAATAGCCTTAAGAAAGCTTTAAATAAATACCCTTTTAATAATAATAAAAGGATTAAAATTTATTATATTATTAATAATATATATTAAAATATATATATTATTTATTAAATAATAATTATTATAAATTAATTATATAAACTATTTCTAATTATAAATAAACCTTTTTATAAAGGATTATAGTATTATTAACTTTAATATAATATAGAAACCGTCTTGGGGAGGATAGTAAATATATTTATTTTTATTATTAAGGGTAATCCTAATAATTTATATAAAATTATTTAATTCTTATTTAATAGAATATAATAATTATCTAATTTAATTAGCTTAGTAGTAATTAATTAATAATAAATCGATAATAATATATTTAATAAAGGTTCCTTTATTTATTCCGGTTCCTTTTAATTCTATTTATTACCGGCGTTTCTTCGCTATTTTATTCTTTATTACCTTTCGCGAGGTGGTTATATAAGCTATATCCGGAAGACAGTATATAATAAATATAACCTTATTTTTAATAGCTTTTTATTTTTTTAAAGTTATAAAGATATAGCTAGCCTTATTATATTCGATTTTAAATTAATCTTTATTATTACTTTTTATTTTTTAAATTTTATTAATAAAATAGAGGTAATATATATAAATTATTACCTTTTCCTTTATTATAAGCGGTATATTATTAATTATAGCTTTAATAATTTTAAAGTATAATTATATTATTTCTTTATAAAAATCTTTAATAAAATATTTATTATTAAGGAGAGGATATTATTTAATAATTAATTAATTTAAGGTTATAACGGTAATATCGTTTTTAATATTAATAAAGATATATTCTATTAATATAATTAAGGTTATATCTTTATTAATAGTATCTTTAGGTATAACGGCGGTTAGGGATTTTAAATAAAAGGGAAGATAATAGTATATATATAATAAATAGGAAGAGTTATAAGTTTAATAAATAATTAATTATTTTAAGAGATTTTATATCTATTTTTAAAGGCTTTCTTCGAAACTTATATAAAGCCGGCGTCTATATAGTTTAATTTTAAGAACTTTAATATATAAATTTTACTCTCTTTAATAATTTAATTAGAATAATTTAATCTTTTTAATAATTAGATATAAAGTTATTATTAATTCTAGGTTTATATTAAACCTTATACTATAGGGTTAATAAGTAGTTAAGGTCTAATTATAATAAATAGGAGGCTTAATACTTACTATATCTTATTAATAAATTATTTTAATACCCCCTTTCTTTTATTTTAATATAGGGATATTATTAATTTATATAATCTCTATTTAATCCTTATTACCTATATTAGCTATATATATAAAAGTATATATTTATTTTAAATTATTAATAATAAATATAATATAGAAAGCTTATTAGAGATTACTTTTTATATATTTAATTTAATATTATTATTAATTTTATATATAATAATCCCCTTTTAAAATAATTAAATTGTTTATAATTCTCTTTTAATAAAGGAAAATTATAATAATAATTATTAAAGGAGAGAAAGTTAATAAGGTTTATTATAATTATATTCTTTAAGCCTTTAGTTTTAAATTATTAATCTTTTATATTAATAATAATAGGTATAATAATGGGGTTAAAGTAATAACTTTTTAATTAAAATAGTTAATATTTAGGTTTAAATATTATAAAATAATATATATAAAGTTATTAAATTAATTTATAATATATATAATTAAATTAAAATATATATATATATATTATTAGGTATTATTATATAATTAAAGAATTAAAAATTTATATAGATTAATATTTTTATTAATAATTAAGCTATTATAATATTATTAGTTTAATTATAGCGATAATTTAATTAATACTTATTATAGTAGATTTTAATTTAATTAATTACTTTATAATAATAGGGTATTTAAATAAATATTTATTAAATCTTAGTATATATAAGTATTTTAAATAATAAAAAGGCTAATAAGCTAATTAAAGAGGTTATTAAAGCCCCGGTTTTAATAATTAAAAGGTTTTAATAAATTTATTAATAATATATTATAGTAACTTTTTAGTTATATAGCCCCTTAAATATATTAACTTTAAGGTATATTATAATATACCTTTTAAGGATTAATACCCTAAAGTATATTATAATATATATATTTACTTTAAAGTATAATAATATTATAATATTATTATTACTTATTTTAGAGTTAATAGCGCTAGTTATTCTAATACTATTAGCGTTAGCTATTTTAATAATAATAATACCGGCTACCTTAATATTAATAGCATTAGTTACCTTAAAATAACCCTTTAAATACTATATTATTATAATAATATTATAAATAGTAGATATTATAATAATTAAAGTAGTATTATAATGGCCGGTTTAAATCTTTAGGGATCCTTAAGCCTTTATTTAATATATCCTTAAGGGGCTAATATAATTTATTATTAATTAAGCCTTTTATATTATAATAATTATATAATATATATTAATTAAAAAAATAATTAATTAATATTAAATAAATAAATAAAAGGATAATAATATTAAATATATCCTTTACTAATTATTTAATAAGCTTTAAAAGGTTACCCTTTATTAATATTAAAATTTAAAATATATTATAATAATTATTATTTTTTAACTTTAGATTAATAAAATTAAATTTAATAATTATTAATAATTTATTTAAATTTATAATATTATATTATTATTATATAATTATAATATTAGAAATTAATAAATAATATATTATATATTATTATATTATATCCTTTATAAAGTATTTAAGGATAAAATTAAAATATTAATTAATTTATATTAAAAAGCTTTTAAATCTCTTATTACTTTTTAAAAATTTAGAAAAATAAATAAATTAAAATAGCTATTATATTTATATTTTATATTAATCTTTTAAAATACTTTACTTAAATAATAATAAAAATAACCCCTTTAAGGAGCCCTTAAAGGAGCCTTTAAAAGGAATCCTTAAAAATAGCTCCTTAATTATTAAAATATAATAAATAATAAACCTTTATAAAATTAATATAACCTTAATACTATTACTTTATATATAATTAAAGCTACCCCTTAAAGTTAACTCCTTAAAGGTTTATTTTAAAGTAACTACTTTATTAATATAAAGTATTAATATTAATTTAATTAAGTAGAATAACAAGATGGGGAAAGAGAGGAAGGAAGGAAGAAAGGAAAGAGGAAGGACGGGAAAAGAAGAGGAGGAAGGAAGAGGAAGAAGAGGAGAGTGGGAGAGAAGCGGGGAGAAGAGAGGAGAGAGGACCGGGAAGAGAGAGAGAGGAGAGGGGGAAGAAAGGGGAGAGGAAAAGTTACCCTATTTAATTAAATTTTAATTATTATTATTAAATAATAATAATATCTTTTAATATTAAAAATACTTTATTACCTTAAAATAAAAACTTTATTAATATTATTATATTACCCTTATTTACTTTAAAGCTATTTATATAAATACTTTATATTATTATTAAATCTAAATTCTAATCCTTTCCCTTTTCCTTTTCCTTATTTATTATTCTATTATAAATATATATATAACTATATATAATTAAATAATTATTAATAATAGGATTAAATAAAGGACGTAATTTAATATAATTAGGGCTTATATAATAATTTTTAAAAATAATAGAGATTAATAAAAGAATAATGTTAGAATAATTTAAACTTTAAGGGATAGAGAGCGCTAAAAGCGTTAGAAAATAATTATTAAAATATAATAATAATATATTATAATAACTAATATAATATTAATATCTATATAAAGCTTATACCTTTAGCCGGATAATAAATTAACTCTTATTATTATTATTATTATATTAAAAAGTTAAAGAAAATATCTATATTTATACATTTTTTAAATATATATATTTAATTAATTAATTATATATATTATAAAGTATTAAAAATAAAGTTATTAAGAGTTTATTATAAATTAAATATAATTTATTTATAAATATTAAAAAGAAGGGGGAGTAATATTATAAAATTAATAATTATTTAAAAAATATATTAAAGTTAATTTAATATTAATATTCCTTTAAATAGTATTTTTTAAAAAAGTTCTTTTAATAAAAATATAAATAATATTATATTATATTATTTTAATATTTAATAAAATTAATTTATTATATAAATAAAATTAAAAATCTTTTATATAAATTACTAAGGTTATTTTTAAAATAAAAATAAATATATTTATTATCCTCTTTAAAATAAAATAATTTATTATTAAAAGCTATTAATAATATCATTAAATAATATTATAATTATATTCAACCTTATTCTAATTGAGATCCGAAAGATGCTATTCCCTTTGTCGCCGCCAGCATTCTATAGAGCAGTCCTGGTGCGTCTCCTGATGAGGTGAATGTACAATCTCTGGGGCAGTTTGAGACGTATACAAATAGACTCTGCCTTTTCACCAAGTTGGACGCTGGAAGCAGCACTTGTCCCATCGCTCGATGGAAAGGACGGACAGGGTTAGTACGTCTTGGAGTGGTCCTGCGGCCTCGCCGCCACCGGTAGTGAATCCGTTGGCCACGGCGGCAACGTCGGAGGCGATGCTAATGGTTCCGGTACCGGCCTATACGACAACGTAGTCGAGAGGTTGTGATGAATAAGCATCAATATATTATCAGAAACAAAAAAGCCAACGGTGGGGATCGAACCCACAACCCTATGATTATACTTCATTATTAGAAGTCATATACGCTACCATTGCGCCACGCCGGCTCGGTCTCAACTTTTTGATGTCGACCGAATGCTTTATTGGAGTTTATAGTAATACTGAGAAACGATTGCGACCCTACGATATATATGCGACCGACCGGTCTCTTATGACTCCTTCGTCTGGCAAAAAATCTTGTTCGGTATTTCGTCCAGGTCGTTCAAGAAGGGAAATCAACAGCTGCTAGTGAAATACTTCATGGTTGCGAATTGAAAATGTTAATAGAAAATGAATCAAAGAGTGACGAATGGACCATCAAGAACGGATTGCATGCCTTCCACAGGTATAGCCCGCTTGGACACCTTTGAATGATTTACGTCTCAAAAATTAAGAGGCTTGAACCAGGCATTGTAAGCTTGCCCTAAACAAGCACATGACGCTGTACGGGAGACTCCCTGCCGATGTTGATCTTGATGTACTTTGGAGAGGAATGAGCTCAACGCTGGTGGCTGGCACACCCGGGAACATAGGTTATTCCAGGGGTAGTGGCAGTATATGTATGCATACACGGTACGCCGGCCAAGAAGGGTAGATCGGAACAAGGGCCTGTGTGCAATTCGATCCGTTGCAGATTCAGGGAAAAGGGGAAGGGGAAGGGGAAAGGACCAAGCATGCAATACCCCGCAGTCCGGAATTTAGTATTTACCAACCGGCGCGTAGAGGTCGACGTTCATTGCTTGCATGCTTGGAACTGTCGCGTCCGCCCTGCATACGACCTGCCGTATCCGCGTCTGGCCCGGCTGGTGCTGTGGTTTATTTAACCACTGTAGATTGTATCTCCACTTCGATCTGTCCTCCGGGCCTATCGGAAGAAGGCGTCGAAGCCTCGGTCAGTTGTCAGTGCCCCCCTTGATAAGCTTTGACTGGGCACCTTTTGTCGTAGTGTCGTAGTGTCGTAGTGCGACTAGCTGGGCCCCCGACTAGTCGTGGGTGCCTGTACCGCCGTGCATAACGACCTGCCAAGAAGGGAAATGATGAGTGGTAGAAGCACTCGATAAGCCATGGCCCGTTATGGAGCAAGTATGCAACCATCATGACTAGAGTCTACACTCCTATGGCCTTCCTTTGTAGGATGCGCGGGTTTATATTAGTTGCATATCATGTTAGAACTTGGCGAGTATAAATATCCGTCTCGGGAATCCCCCTTCCCATTCCGGTCCTTGCCAGGTGAACTATCACAGCACCTGACTGTGCCCTCGTCGCCGCGCATTATATATTTTGGAAGACCGCCGTTACCATCATGCTGACCCTGCTCGCTCTGTGTGCCGGGCTGGCGGCAGGCCGAGTAGTCGACAGCCTCGACGGCGTCCCCCGTGGTTGGACTTTCGTGCGGGATGCCTCCCCTTCGGACCCGGTTCGCCTGCACGTCGCTCTTCGCCAGCAGCGCGCCGCCGCTTTGGAGCAGGCGGTTCTGGAGGTTTCCACCCCCGGACATGCCAACTACGGCATGCACCTGTCGCGCGACGAAGTGAGAGCTCTCACCGCGCCGTCCCAACGGGCGACGACTAGTGTCACGAGCTGGATCACGAAAAGCGGTATCGATCCTGTTGTGGACAACGATTTCATCACCATCGACACGACAGTTGCCAAGGCCGATGCACTGTTGGACACGAGCTTTGCGTGGTACCGGTACGAGGACAGCAACGAGCCGCGGCTGCGCGCTTTGGCGTACAGCGTTCCCGATGACCTGCTCATGCACGTCGACATGGTGCAGCCGACGACCCGTTTCGGAAGGTTTTCCACCAAAAAGTCCACCGTGTTTGAGGTGCATGTCCCCGACGATGAATCTGCAAGCTTCGCAGCGGCCCAGACTGCAGATGGCGTCTCCTGCAGCCCTGTCACGCCTGCATGTCTTAAGTCGTTGTACAACATCAACTACACCGCACCCGGCACCGGGAACCTTGTTGCCATTGCATCTTATCTCGAAGAGTACGCACGGTATGCGGACCTGCAGACTTTCGAGTCCAAGTTCGCTCCGGCTGCCAAGGGGCAGAATTTCACCGTGCAGCTGGTTAATGGGGGATTGGACGACCAGAACAGCAGAGGAAGCAGCGGTGAGCCACCCACGAATTTTCCATCCGCATGCAACTTTCGAAGCTGACGTCGAACAGTCGAAGCAAATCTGGATCTTCAGTATGTGGTGGGTGTTGCCCAGCCAGTACCTGTGCTCGAATACAGCACGGGAGGTCGGTAAGTAACCCTCGCGAACCAACATATGTACTCATTGCTAACTTGCGCGTAGGGGGTAAGTCTCACTTGTGTCGAGTTAATCACACCAGTCTATGACTAATCTCTCGAAAGACCACTTGTTCCTACCAAGACCCAACCCACACAACCCGGCAGCAACGAGCCCTACTTGGAGTTCTTGACTTACATCCTGGCCCAAGACGACGCCGATCTTCCGCAGACCCTGTCGACATCCTACGGAGAAGAAGAACAGTCGATTCCTCGGGAATATGCCTTGAAAGTATGCAACATGCTCATGCAACTCGGTGCGCGTGGTGTAAGTGTGATGTTCTCGTCGGGTGATTCGGGCCCCGGCGCCTATTGCATTCGCAACAGCGACAATGCCACCTTTTTCGAGGCATCGTTCCCAGCTGCATGTGAGTTTTGACCCCTTCTCACTGCAGGTTGTCCATGGTAAGCATCCGCCGACTAACGCTTCGACAATACAGGCCCCTATGTGACTGCCGTGGGCGGCACGGTCGGGGTTGGGCCTGAGAAAGGCGTCGACTTCTCGGGCGGAGGCTTCAGCACATTCTGGGAGAGGCCAGCATGGCAGGAGAAGACCGTGGCGACCTACCTGGGCGGCATCGGCGATACCTATTCCGCTTATTTCAACGCCACGGGCCGGGCCATCCCGGATGTGGCGGCCCAGGCGTCCAACTTTGCCGTCATTGACAAGGGCAGGCAGATCAGTGTCGGTGGCACCAGCGCCAGCGGGCCGGCCTTCGCGGGTGTGATTGCCCTGCTGAACGCGGCGAGGAAGTCGCAGGGAGAACCGCCGCTCGGGTTCCTGAACCCATGGTTGTACAACAACTCAGCCGCGTTTACCGACATCACGGCAGGGTACTCGGCGGGTTGTTCGGGTGGTGTCCGTGGTGGCGCGAGGTGGAACGCCACGGCGGGATGGGACACCGTCACGGGATTGGGAACTCCGAAGTTTGATGCGCTCTTGGAGGCGGCCGCTCCAGGCGTCCCGAATGCGTGATCGGCCCGAGACAAGGCAGTATAAGGCGCAAGCAAGTATGGTTTTCTGTGAATATAATATAGCAAGGCGGAATCGACTAACGCCCGTCCACTGAGAGCTAAATGGGCTTCCTTGGGTTAGTACTCAAGGTGGTCAACTGAATATATAAATAGGTATTATACTACATACATAGTCACGCGTAGCCACTTCATGTATTTATTTGGCATCAGGGTCTACATTACATGAGTCTCTTCATATCCGGGATAGGCTAATACTCCTCTGCGTCCATTTGACCATTTGACCATTTGATGTATCCAATATTGTCGAGATGTGCCATGTATTGATTGAAAGATGAATGCCTAAAGGAAGTGCCCCAACCAGTAACACACGACCTGTCGTTCGGGAACTGTCTACCAATGACTCTTCGCTGTCATGGGTTTGAGGGTTGAGGGCTGATCGGCTCCGACACGCCCGCCACCGATTCCCAGTATCCACCTCCGCACTGGTCCTATTGACCGGCCATCCATCACATTTGGGAACATTGACATTGACCAACTCCCCAACTCCCCAACACAACCAAGTCTACCAAGGAAACTTTCGCCCTCCAAAGTAGAATCCTCCGCCATGGCGGATACCATGTCACTAAACCGACCGGACCGACCGGTGTCCCCCGCAGACAGGCCTCAGCCGCGACCGGTACGAAGCCCGGCCAGATCGGCGCAAATCCGGATCCAGAATCGCCGTCGCGCCTATCTCGACAAGAACCCGACCTATTTCCAATCCTTGGAGCATGAACTCGTAGGTATGAAAACCGTCCGGTTGCCCAATTGATGATAACCAATCATACACATCACTGCTGCTCGGTTGCTGACAAGGAGTTGTAGATCCACTGTTGTATGATGCTCTGATCCGTCGTTTCCAGTCAGCAGAAGACCGCGAGAAGGAAGGACGGAAGAAGGGGTGGTCGAGAGTGCTCGAGGTCGACCTGCTACGGGGCGAGGCCAAGCTATCGCAACTCAATGATTTTCCCCCTGAAGGGCAGGAAAATGCGGCAGGGCAACAGCAGCCATCTGGCAACCAGGGTCACCCGGCGGCGGCGGCGGCCAGCTTGCCAGACCTCGGGGAAGTGCTGCAGGACGACATGCAGGCCAACAAGCCCAAGTCGCAGGAGGAAGGGCAGCAGAAATGGGAAGATTTCCTACGGAACCGGTTCATTCTAGGGCACGACGAGGACTTTGACTATGGGCCGGTGGACGGCAATGATGCATTCGACGAGCTGGAGCGCCAAGACGAAGAAGAGGCCTGGTTCGGCGACGAGGAGCCCAGCTGGACTGGCGAAGAAGATGCAGAGGCCACTGCAGTCACTGCAGCCAAGGATAAGAGCCGGCTTCAAGGCGAAACCGGGTTGCAGGATTTCTAGTACGAGCGTGTCTGGGATGAGATGAGGGTGGGTGTGTGTACCTATCTCCTCCCATTAATGCCTATGTGAGGGCAGCAGCCCCTTCTACTGTAACCTCTGAAGTACTGTCTGTTAACTATTTCGGTAGTTATTATTTTATATTTAAATATACTTTTTAAACATTATATAGTTAATACATAAGTATATATATATATATAAGTAATAATAATGATTACCTACTTACCTATGTATGCATTGATCAGTCTGTTAAAGGCGACCGACCGACCGACGCCTTCCCCCCGCCCCCCACCTGGATTAGTCATTGGTTGCATTACCTCATTGGGGGTTAATTGATTGGAGGCCTGACGCGCATCGATTTTTTCCAGCGCGGTGATAGGAGCAAAAGGAAAGGAAGGAGGAAAAAAAAAGGTCCCAAAGGGTCCATCCGATTTTGTCGATCAACAGAATCTGAGCTCTGAGCTGATGCTGGTCTAGACTGCATACACAACATTCAATGGCGTAGCTCTTTCTTTCTACCCTGTTCGAATTGGCCATTGACATATTGACATATTGATACGTTGATACATTGATATAAGTTTCCTTCGCGACATACCCCAAGACATTCACCACCATCGCAAATCTCGACCTTTCCACAAATGCCATGTCATTGGGCTTCCCGGTAGCACCCTCCTGTCTATTCAATAGAACGCCACCTAAACCTACGACTACCTACTTGACGATTCCGAGTCGGCCGGCCTCGAAAGGCTGAGCGTCACCATTGTTCACAACATACACCAACACATTAATTCCTCCATCGACTCCACGAATTACGAGTGACATGACGTTAACGAACCAGCCCCGGGAACGGCTCCCGGTCCCGGCACCCTCTCCGCTTTCACAATCGAGGGAGCTCGGCGACGTACTACCAGAAAAAGATGGCCTTGCCGTAAAGCAAAAATCCCCATTCGCAAAATCATGGCCACACATGGTCGCAGGAGGGTATGAGCTTGTCCCGTTCCCTATCTTGCCTCCCACGGGAGAGCCGCCAAAAGGAGAAGAGACTAACAACAATATTTTTCCTGCAGTGTCGGAGGCATGACTGCTGCCGTCTTCACCGCGCCGCTTGATGTCCTCAAGACCCGATTACAATCGGATTTTTACCAAGCCCAGCTGCGGGCCGCCCGTGAAGCGGCGACCGCCACCGCCGGCGGCGGCCACGTGCGCATGACGGCGCTGCGGTCGATGCGCTACCACCTGGCGGAGACGTTCCAGATCCTGCGGGATGTGTACCGGATAGAGGGGTGGCGGGCGCTGTTCAAGGGCCTGGGGCCGAACCTGGTGGGCGTGATCCCGGCGCGCAGCATCAACTTCTACGTCTACGGCACGGGCAAGCGGGCCTACTCGACCTGGACGGGCACAGACGCCACGAACCCGTGGGTGCACCTGGCCGCCGCCGCCACGGCCGGCATCGCCACCAGCACGGCGACGAACCCCATCTGGCTGGTCAAGACCCGCCTGCAGCTCGACAAGAACGACGCCGCGCGCAAGGGTGACGTCAGCCGCCGCGCCTACCGCAACAGCTGGGACTGCATCAAGCAGGTCCTGCGCAAGGAGGGGCCCACGGGCTTCTTCAAGGGCATGAGCGCCTCGTACCTGGGCGTCACCGAGAGCACCCTGCACTGGGTGCTCTACGAGAACTTCAAAGAGCGCCTGCGCCACCGCGAGGCCCGCCTCGTCGAGAGCGGCTGCGACAGGTCGTGGTGGGACAACACGGTGAGCTGGACCGGCAACTTCATGAGTGCCGGTGCCTCCAAGGCCGTCGCCGCCATCCTGGCATACCCGCACGAGGTAAGTTTAATTCTCACGCCGACATCTTGGATAACTTCGGTGTGTCTGGGAGAAGGTCTGGTTGGCTAACTATGTTGTCTACAGGTTGCTAGGACACGTCTTCGACAAGCCCCCATGGCCGACGGGAAGCCCAAGTATTCCGGCTTAGTCCACTGCTTCAAGCTTGTCTGGAAGGAAGAGGGCTTTCTGGGCCTGTACGGCGGCCTGACCCCTCATCTTATGCGAACCATCCCCTCCGCTGCCGTCATGTTTGGCATGTACGAAGTCATTTTGAAGTTTTTCGGATCAAAGAGCTAGTTGGTTAGCACCACAGCTATGTGCATGTGCATGCTGCCTACTGCCATGTCGACTAAAAACGACAATGTACAACACCACTCAACAAAACCACCACACTCACCACTGCGCCGTGCCAGCAACACAAATAGGCACCAGAACCACCCCACCATCTCTCCTGGGCATTATCGTTGCCAGACACCAACTGTACAAAATTATAGACCCAAGGATAGAGAGGGACGAAACATACCGAGCATTTAGCATAACATCTGGCGTTGGGAATGTGCTCGCTTCAGGGGGCATGTTGGCATTCAAGCATGTAACTATACTGTAGATTATGTATATAAAGAATAACGAACCCGCATGGACGACATGACGAGAGCGGCCGAGAAGAGATCACCATGATTGAACATTTTATACGAACATCTCCGGTTTCTCGGGTTGATATTATCGGTATCATGTTGGCGTGTCTCGGTCATCACGGCGAATCTCGTTTGCGAAGAACTCGGCATTGCTGGACTAGTTTTCAAATAACAGAAGGATATCATGTCGCAGATGTCGCAATAACACCGTATATCAAGAGAGAAAGGCTGGCCGTTTCATATAAAGCCTCGGCAAGAAAAAAAGCGAGCAGTCGTGAGAGGTTCTGTAGGAGGTGACCGTCGCTGTTCCCCGGATGTTCTGTCGTCCATAAATCCCAGAAAGCCCGACTCGTCCATCTGTGTGAGCACTAGGCGGCATTAACGGTTTATGGGCGCTGGTTCCTTCGACTTAAACGCCATCAATCATCCTGTGGCCAAGACAGCTTGACCAACAACGGGGTGGATGGCTGTGACGCAGGGCACCTCTTTTGTAGTTTTCGGGGCTGTCGATGGGGATCCGAAGACTTGGCCCAAGAATCAAGTAACCGCAGTCACCACGCGGCGCGGTCCCAGTTAGGATCTAGATTGGTTTATTACAGTCAGCGACACTTCTCTTTTCGCGTCTACAATCTGGGCGGCGGTGATGGGCCGAGATTTAGGAAATAACTCACCCTGCACAAAGGCGGCCAGGACTTTACTGCCCGTCTGCAGCAGGGGGTGGCCGACGACGATCTTGAGAAACTTCTCCAGGCCGGCGCGGCGACCCTCGATGACGTCGTCGCTGAAGCGGTTGGTGAAGACCTTGCCGGGCAGGGGCGGGATGGTGACGCGGGCGCTCTCGCGCTCGAGGATGTCGCGGAAGTACTCGAAGTCGCTGTAGCGCCGGCGCACGGTGGACTGGCGCAGCTTGAAGGCGGGGATGTTGGTGCGGCAGACGATCTCGTAGTCGGTGTACATGCCGCGACCCATGCCGTGGGTTCGGGGGTTGCGCACCTGCAACAAGTATCGCAAGAAGTGTCAGTCTCGAGCCACGGTGTGGGGGTCGGGGGCAAGGCCGCCAATGCATACCTCGATCTCGAGGAAGTTCTCGGGAGGGCCGTAGATTTCCTCGAAGGACTGCTGGCGGTTGTCGGGCATGGACTGGGTGATGGGCCTGGACGACATGCTGGCCATGCCGGCCATGCCACGAGGTGAAGTCGGGGACTTTGGGGGAGGGGAGGTGCCCTGGTTTTGGTCGT
The DNA here is from genome assembly GCA_017163955.1 of Apiospora koreana. Classification (NCBI taxonomy): domain Eukaryota; kingdom Fungi; phylum Ascomycota; class Sordariomycetes; order Amphisphaeriales; family Apiosporaceae; genus Apiospora; species Apiospora koreana. The sequence goes on from JAFHKQ010000010.1 coordinate 1,533,254, forward strand.
TGTTGGTAGCCATGGTGCTGTTGTTGTTGTTGTTGTTGATGTTGCCGTTGCTACTGCTGTTGCTGTCGTGAGCTGCGGCCGGCGGCGGCGCCGAGCCACTGGTTGGAACCGAGCCGGAAGACGCCGTTTTGAAGGTGGGTTTTTGAATAGCTCAGTCGGAGCTCGAGGTTGGAGTCTCGGTTGCTTTGCCGTATGTCGGTCGACGTAGAGCAGAAAATGCGTATGGGCGTTATCAGGTGTGTAGTGGTTGGGTTGCGACGTCAATCGTCAATAGGGCGAGGGAGAGAGTGCTGCACCGAAAGCCTGCTTGCTCTGCTTGCTTTCTGGGTCCTGGGCGAGGCTGGTGGAAGTGGGATAGAGGAGGGGGTTTGCGAATTGATACATTAATTAGATCTACTACATGTACCTACCTACAAGTAGGTATCCATTCTTACTGGGGTTCAATTGATGTTAGCAGAAAGCCACCTAAACTGGGGGGGGGGGGGGGGTGGCGGTGGTTAGCTTGCTAAGTACCACGTACATGTACCTAACCCAGCTCCAGGCAGCCAGGCTTCCAATTGCTCAGGCCTGCCTCAGGCCTACCCAAGCTTCCCCAGGGCCTGAAGTACTTGCACAGTGCATGTGCAGTGTGCAATGTGTGCTGATCCATGGCCGTCCAAGTACCACCTTCAGCTTAATTCGACCACTGCTCCTCACCACCCAGCACACTTGTACCAAACACATCACACAGCAGCAGCAGTAAATGAATCAATCAATCTATGAGTGTACCTAGGAAATCTCATGTGTCTCAGTTCTGCTCAATTCTGCCCAGTCTCGTGCAGCTCGAAACCAACCACTCAGCAAGCTGTCATCAGGCAACAAATGTGAGAAGTCGGGTCTCGCCGGCTTATAGCAGAGAGCAGTATAATGGTGTCATCTCTCAAGTGAGGATGGATGGATGACAAGCCAGGCAAATATCATCAGCAGGTCTAGCGACAAGCAGGCCTATCGTTCCCTCCTCATAGGGCCCAATAATTGCAGCAGCTGCAAATCCATGAACCGCGAGACCCGCATCTCGTACACCACCAAGTTTTTTCCTCCTCCCTTCCGAGTCCCGTGGTTTATGTTTATGTTGCCTTGATAGGTCCGCCCCCTCATCTTAGGGGGAAACCTGAGCGATGTCGTGAACATCGAGAAGCGACCAAGGCCGGTCGTAATGTACAAGCAAAGTATCAGAGAAGATGTGTGGGTAAGATGATCTGGAGGCAGATGAAGCATAAGACCATAACTAGTGAGCCTCGTCATGGAGTGCTCGTTGTCGACTCGCCTCGGGACCAAATCCACTCCCACCGTGCTGAATAACCCGCGTCGGCTGGACATGTTGTCTAGTGCGTGGGGATATTGTTGCGAGCAGCAACAGAGAAAGAGCCATGACCATGACCATGAACATGGTATTGGTCTGCAGCAGCCTGGTTGGCCTGGCGAAGTTGCTGGCTGTGGGCAAGGGCGCGGTGGAGGATCTTACCGATGGCGTTCCACTCCATCTCGGCAGCCGCCTCCAGCGTCAAGTCCTCAAACTTGAGCGTGCTCTTGTAGCCGACCTCACGCCAGAAGTAGCCCCAGTAGTCGCTAGTCTTGGCATGCAAGTTCGTGAGCGACACCTTGACACCGAGATCTTGGCCCTCCATAGCGAAGCGAGTCGACTCCTCGCGGATGATGGCAATATAGTACTAAAGAGGTTCATTGGACGTTAGCTTCTCGTGGGCTTACCGAAATGGGGGGCAGAGTCGGGGATACTCTTCTTTTTTTTTCTACTTACCTCGGTGACATCCATGGGGATACCAGCTCGGGGGCCCAGGGCATACTGGTGGCTCCAGAGACCAGGGAATCGTGGCATGTTGAATCGTCCCATGTCCGCCTCACTCATGCGGGCCTCGTAGGCAAAGTTGTCCTTCTGCATAACAGTGAATCCGGGACAAAGCATCATGGCGTCAATGAATCGCTTCAGGAGTTGCTTAGTGAGACGCGCGGAGCAGTCATTTCTGCCGATGGCATCCTGCAGGGTGGTCAGAAGCTTGAGGCAGCAGTTGTAGATGTTGTATCGGTGTCGTAGAGTGATGCGGTCCGTCAGGTACCAGGGGAACTTCTTGATGGTGCTAATCATGCACTCGTAGGGGCGCTCGCGGGCATCCTTGGAGAAGGGAGATCGCCGGGGCTCCTCGGCATGCTTGGCCACCATGGCCAGCTCCTCGTCTGAGACGAATGCGGTGAAGGTGTTGTAGGTATCACTTGAGCCCTCTTCCATGAACTGGGGAATGTAGCCGTGCCACTCGAGGCCCCGAGCATAGCTGAAGAGGGCAGCCATCAGGTTTGCGGGGCTTGACATGGTCACGCGGACAGGTCGGTCGCCCAGGCGGGAAGAGCGACCGTTGGCCGTGTTTGCCTCATGGCGTTCGACGACAGCCATGGCATCCTTCATGGTGGCAAACTCAACGTAGACATCTTGAGTCTTGCCCTGAACTCGGTCCATGATGATATGGACAGGTTCGTCGCTGTCGTTCAGAAGACGTGAGTTCTTGCCCACAAAAGCGATGACCTCAGCACGTGAGATACCAAAGGGGACGTTGTCGATGTGGACAACACCGCGCTCCGCCACAGCTGTTGTGAAGCTATCCCCGGCAGTCATGACGAAGGGGCAGTTGTCGGGGTGGGTGAGCACAGCCTCAGTAGGCAGTCCATCTACCGGCACGATGCTGTTCAGCAGGGCAGATCTTCCGGCCCGAGTTTCGTTGTCTACCGACTGGAACAGAATGATGTCCCTACATTGGGCAGAATCCGTGCTCAAATCAGGAATGGGAGGAAGAGGCTGATGGCCCTGGGGGCTGTGTGCCTGAGCAGATCTCTTACCCTTGCCATATGCCTTAACAGTCGGCGAGCCATTGTCGGTAACAGGGTGAGGCATCTTCGCGAACAGGGGCACCGAGGAGCCCGGCTGGGTGTAATCATGGGCACCAGTGCCGGGATCCTTGTCACCAGAGTTGTCGAAACCAATGGGGTGTTCTGCTTGCTTGGGAACGCCATAGGCACGCTGGCCGTGGCCGTTCTGAGCATATACATGAGCCTGCTTGGCTTGGTGGTACGCAGCAGTCGGCTGGTGCTGGCCCTGACCTCTAGTGAAGGCGGTCGCATTGGCAAAGCTCTGGCCTTGCTCAGATGCTGGGGTCGCCGATCGTGACGTTCCAGCATGGCTGCCACTGTTGGCCGCCTTGGTGAAGCTATTCTTGTGGTGTCGGTGCTTCTGTTCATCGGTTGCGGCCTTCTCCATTCGCTGCTTCTGCTCGAGCATCTGCAACAGTTTTCCGCGAGTCTCGGCGGTCTGGTTCTTTATACATAATCAGCTACTGGACTCAGGTGAAAAACATGTGTGGGGCATTTGATGAAAGCAGCAATGGGGTCGGGTCTTGGTATATATGTGATTGCATGAGCTTACCTGGAGCTTGGTCAAATCGTTGACCGTGGTACTGGAGGGGATGAACATGTTGCTTGCAGGGTTGAGCTTGCGAGTTCTACCACTCTTATCACCCTCGGACTGCTGCTGCTTTGAAGCAGAGAAGGGGTCGGTAGTAGTGGATGAATCGCTGAGACGATGGTCCAAGGCATGCTCCTCAGGGATCTTGGAACCTTCGGCGGCAACATCGTTACGTTGCATTCGGTTGTGCTCGACTTGGCCCATTCTCAACTGACTGAAGGTCTTTTTCTCATGCAGAGGAGCACCTCCCTCGGAATTATCAGAAGAGACATCCGAGATGGTGGGCATCACCTGTGCAGCAGGCAGTTTTGAGCCGAACTGCACAGGGCGATGGAAGTTCATGAGGTTATTCATGTTGCTGATGTTAACACTATGAGGTTGTGTGTGAGTGTGCTTGCATAAGACAACTGGATGATTGCCTGTGATGTAGAATGTTAGTTGAAGGAAGTGAAAAGGTTCAGGCTGGGGCTTGGAGAATCGATGACAATAAATAAGGCATCGACGATTGTGAATGCAAAACCAGAAGCCGGTTGGTGAATGCAGAACAGATGGGTGTGGCAGAGGTTGGGATGATCGGTTTACCTGTCGTGAGCAGAGTCCAGATGGAAGAGGCACACAAGGAGGAAGTCGGGGACTTCAAGTCTGAGGCCGGGGAGGTGCCGCAATAGACAGGGCAGCACGGCTGGGGAATATACAAGAGAAACTGGCATATAAGGACTGGGGTGAGTGAGTGTTTGTTTACCTGAGGTGGGCGGAGGGAAGATGAGAGATGTCAACAAGAAGGAAGTCGGCAAAGTCAAATCAAATCCAAGGTAGGAGCTTAAGTAAGGCAGTAAGATCGGTGAATAGAAAATAGGCAGGTGTGGAAAGAGCTGGCGTCATTCGATTCAATGGGAGGTGAATGAATGAATACACGGTGAGAGACTGGTGAGGGCAGGCAGCTTCTTCGGCCATTGATGAGTTCAAGTTGGCTCTGGAACAATCACGTTCATCCGTGGTTGTGAAGGTAAGATTGTCCGACAGGGCTGATCATCTCCGTCAGAACTTGGTCAGCTCACGGGAGGTATCATCACACCTCTCAACCCCTTGTAGGATGTCGCCTTAATACCAGCAAACTGCTTCACAGTCATGGGTGATGCGTCGAAGGAGCGATATGAAATCTTACCTTCAGGAGGCCGACCAAGTTGGCAAACCCAACTAACTGTGGGTATGAATGTATGTGGCTGCTACTCGGTCGATATATGTTGAAGTGGCAGGGACAATATGAGTAGGAAAGGTGAAGCGTGAGTGGGATTTGGATGTGATGTGAGAATGTTGGTGCTAAAGAATGGCAGACATAGCAATACGTGCCAAAGTCAGAACAGATCTTGTTCTATGGAATGACTGTCCAGTTCAGTAGAGACTCCGTGAAACCTACCAAGACCAGCCTGTGAGGTAAAACCTGCAAGAAAATAATAGTCGATGACTTACTACTGTTTTACGGTGTCGAAATAATGGGTGAGATTGTTGTTTTTGGGGGCGTGGTTTGAACGAAAGTAGAACGAGAGATTCGCTGAGTTAAATACTGGCTGGCAGGCCTAACTTTTTTAAAGAAGAAGAAAAAATGCCTTTACGAGCATCGCCGAAGTGAATACAGGCGCCCAAGGCTCGAGGGCTGGGGTCGTTTAATGTGAAAAAGAGAAGAAGAACTCCGAGCACCCCTAGTATCCTGGTCTATTCAATATAAACAAGGACAGCCGAGATGGATGAGTAGCAAATAATTAGACATTTTACAGGCTTTTCAGATAATCCCTAGCAGCATCGACGATAGTTATAGAACATACTTGCAGTAACACATATTTGCAGATCAGGCGATATTGTGGTTGTCATGAGTGCCGTATGATAACCATGGGAACTACTTAGAGTCTTGGGCATGCTTTTGGGAACATTGGAGAAGCTGAAAACAATGGTCGCCTCCAACAATAGCGCTCTGTGAATGGACAGCTGCTCACGTAAACGTGAAATGGATGGCATACGTTTTGCAAACGACGATGTTGACCAGAAAGACTGCGCCCATGTGTCCCACCTAGGACAACCTCACTCCATCAGCTAAAGTAAATAATAGCCTGGGCGAAAGAGAGCGGGATCGATATGGTAGAGCAGCAGATGGGGGAGCCAGCTCATATATGGTGAGCTCACTGCTCGGTTTAGCTCTACCCGAAGAGAAAGAGAGCATATCTGAGAGTATATGTTCCTGCCAACTTGTATGAAGATGTATCAATCCGACGCCGGAAATTCCTCCCAAATGTTACTTGGCAGGAGGAACATATTGAGTTATTCCTTAAGTCACGATACAGTACTTATTTTGTAAATATGTCGTATGTGTATGGGGATGAAAGTGGACATCGTCGTCTAGGGACGACCAGGGACGACCAGGGACTACAACCATCAGCAGGTCCAAGGACGATCATGCGGGTTGGCAGGCAAAATTGGGTGCTATAAGACCAGTATCATGTATACACTCTGGCGAGCTGGCTTCACGAAGTGATTGCCTCCAAAGTAAGCTCATTTTCTATGCGATGACTATATGAATCAGAATGAGGTAGCCATATAACGGGCTGACAAGGTAGCTTGGCTAGTCGAATGAATGCGTATAGATATATGACGGCGACTTACCAACCCAACACCAGCGTCCATGGCGAACGAGGCGGTCTCGCGGCCCCCTGAGTCCCTCGTTATTGGACGTGCCGCCTTTAATGAATAAATTAGAAGCCTCATATACAGCAGACCATACGAAGCGGGTAGACGTGTCAGCATCCGGAACCGACTGCGAACCGAGCCGATAAAAATCGGCAAAGGGACAGTACACATTCGAGAGAGTATACTCGAGTGGACCTCATGGGCCCACCCAACCCTGGACCGAAGCGGGTCTCCGGCGGTATTGTCCGTATGTAAAGCTCAGGAGGATGTTGAGTAAGAAGCCGGGGCCTCTTTCTTGTCCAGGGATGCGGCGAAGAAGAAGTCAGTGCGTCGACCGCCCCGTGCTACTGAGCTTCGGCCGACCTTGACCGATCTAGCGCCACATGCCAGATATCACACGAGGGATGCTGGGTGATCCTGGACGAGACGGGGTTTGGCACCGGGGACTGCACATAGCTACGGAGATGCATACGTAGCCGATTCTCGTGTTCTGAAAAAGCTGTTCACCATGGTGGGAAGTGCCCCGGAAGATTGAGACACAAAGTGAGTGCTAAATTTCATGCATTCGTTATTGGCCACTTGGCGTGTTCGGAACCTGGTATCTGGCGCGGCCCGAATGTACCCAGACGCTGTATCGTAATCTTTAGTCTTTTCCTTGCCAGCCAGATTATCCCACCAAATCCTGCCCTTGCTTAATCAAACTGTGGTACGGGTTAGCGTTCATGGTTCACTAGCCACGGATGGATATCTATGCGACTTACCGGAGTTAGGAAAGATTCAGCCACAAATCTTGCTCTGGCGTTCAACTGTACTGGTATTAGCCGATGAAGCGGGTAAAGGGGTATCTGGGCCTGAAGAGGACATACAAATAGCTTCATCTCGGAGATCTCCTTGTCCACCTCTTCCATGAACTGAATGATGAAGTCGACCAGCTTATGCTTCAGCATTTCCTCGGTGTGGAAGTTGGTGATGAGGAAGGAGATGTCGTATCCCTATAGGCAGGTGTCAGTATGATACAACCCCAAATCCATGTATGTTTGCGACCCCTGGGCGCTCGACGGGACACACCTTGACCGGTTTCCTCCGCAGGATGAAGAAAGCTTCGGCTCTTTGGGTCAAGAATCGGGTAAACTTGTGGACCAGGATGTTCTCGATTTCGTCGGCCTGCTTGATCTTGATGCTAATGCGCACACTGTTCACGCTGGGCTCGATGAGGACTCGCTCGTTCTCGTTCCGGGAAACGACGAGGGGGTTCAGCAGAACCTCGGGGGAGGTCTGGGCTTCGATCTCAGGGACATTGTGTCGTTCGGAGGTTTGGGAGGCGAAGTTGGCTAAGCAGAGGGCGGCCGTAACGCTGCTCCGAACACACTTGAGGTAGGGGCGGAGAGATTGAGACTGCGAGACACGTTCGTTAGCTTAGGCGGAAGGCGGGCGCATAAAGGGGAGAGAGTCGGTGTGGTACCATGGTAGATGTGTGATGGTCGTCGAAGACCAATCGTCGTCACAACGAACGGCAAGAGAAAGGTAGTTGGGATTCCGAGAGCTCTCTACCAGCTCTCCCTCTCAATCATGTGGGGGGAGTGAGGCTGAGGGCGTCTGTCTTGTAAGCAAGCAAGCAGGACAGGAGGTGACGACTTGTCATCAGTAGTCGAGTCCAATTAAGATCGAGCAGCAGCTGGGCAGTAAGGCAGGCTGGTAGGTGCAGCAGCGGCAATAGGTGGGGTTCATTTCAGCCCCCTCCTTCCCCCTAATTGATTGTGGCTAGTGGCTAGGTTAGGTTAGGTAGGTCAACTTACTACTAAGATGTAGGTGGTATGTAGGATGTATGTACACTACACTAGGTACCTCCATGACCGCCTAATGTTGTCCCTCAACATTGAATGATTCCCCCACCTTCGAACTTCGACAGGGTACCTAAACCGCCACTCCACTCAAGCTTGTGCTGGCCGTTCCTGCTGCTTGAGACTACCATAATACATCGCATCAATCCCAGAGGCGACACGACGCTTTTTCGTTGCCTTGCTAGGTCCTTATTTCCTCCTTCCTCCTTTACCCGTTTAGCTTCGGGCCCCGATCTGCATCCCACCTCTTCCTGTCGTTTCGTCAAACAGAGCAAATAGAGCATCGGCTACAAGTCGACCCCTCTAGCTACCATGTCGGCCGTACCCAGTAAGTCATCTACGCCTATCCTACATTCCATGCAACATCGTCAACCTTGACTGACGCCTGCCTCAAGTTGTCGTCAAGCACCAGGGCCAGAAGTACGATGTCGAGGTCGACACCGGATCGACTGGCGAGGTACTCAAGTTCCAGCTCTTCAGCTTAACCGGAGTCGAGCCCGATCGCCAAAAGATTCTGATGAAGGGTGGCCCTCTCAAAGATGACGCCGACATGAGCAAGTTCGGCCTCAAGCCCGGACAGGCCATCATGATGATGGGCACCCCCGGCGGCGACGGCGGCGTTGCCCTCGCACGACCGAAGGACCCCATCAAGTTCGTCGAGGACATGACCGAGGCCGAGCAGGCTCAACAGGACGGTGCTACACCTGCCGGCTTGGCCAACCTGGGAAACACGTGCTACCTCAACTCGACGCTGCAAACGCTGCGTGCCGTTCCCGAACTCCAAGACGCCCTGGTCAAATATGAGCCGTCCGGTAGTGGAACTGGTTTTGGCGGCATGCCCGGTCTAGATCTGACGAAACAACTCCGAGATCTGTACAAGAACATGTCCCAGACCCAGGAGCCTTACACTCCCATCGGTTTCCTGCAATCCCTGCGCACTGCGTTCCCTCAATTTGCCGAACAATCACGAACTGGCCATGGCTATGCCCAACAGGATGCGGAAGAGGCGTGGTCTCAAATTGTTTCGCAATTGCGCCAGAAACTGAAGATCAAGGATGCCCCCGACGCCCCTGAAGTCACATTTGTCGACAACTACATGGCCGGCGAGTTCACAAGTGTACTGGAGTGCGACGAGCCGGCTGCTCGGGAAGGTGAAGCGGCCGTGTCAGTCAAGGAGCCTTTCCTGAAGCTGAACTGCCACATTGACGGTGCTACGAACCATTTAACCGATGGTATCAAGAATGCATTGGTGGAGAAGATTGAGAAGAAGTCGGACGTACTCGGTCGGGAAGCCATGTACACCAGAACCTCCAAGATCTCGCGGGCGCCCAAGTACCTCACCGTGCACTTCGTACGCTTCTTCTGGAAGCGGGAGACGCAGAAGAAGGCCAAGATCATGCGAAAGGTCACGTTCCCCCACGAGCTTGATATTGTTGAGTTTTGCGACGAGAAACTGAAGAAGCTACTCGTCCCGGTTCGCGACAAGGTCCGCGAGGTCCGAAAAGACGAAGAGGACATTGAACGTGCCCGCAAGCGCCGCAAGCGCATCCACGAGAGTGGCGGCGCGGAAGACATCGCCGGCGGTATGGGTGCCAAGCTTGACAAGAAGGACCTCCAAGACACGAAGAACGACAAGAAGGCAGGTGCCTCGGCTGACGGCGATGTCGAAATGGGGGAGACTTTCAAAACGGATGCCGAGTTCGAAGCCGAGAAGGAGGCGGCCCTGTTGGAAGCCAAGAAGGAGCTTCACGGCCTTATTCACCAGGACCTGGCCAACGACCATGGTGCCAACCAGTCTGGACTGTATGAACTGCGTGGCGTTGTGACTCACCAAGGTGCCAGTGCGGACAGTGGTCACTACACTGCGTACGTAAAGCAACAGCCTCCTATCGACCCGAAGACGGGCCTGAAGCGAGACGAAGAGGACAAATGGTGGTGGTTCAACGATGACAAGGTCACGGAAGTCACAGCTGACAAGATCGAGACCCTGGCCGGCGGTGGCGAGTCCCATTCTGCCCTGATTCTTCTTTACAAGGCCATCTCCCTACCTGCGGCCGATGGTACTACCGAATAGCCGACGACGCTAGTTTGGTAGTATCGCTATGATAATGAATTTATGGCATGGCACGCGGGATACATGTGCACAGCAAGCTGGGGTATGTTGATAGACTAGATGCGCCAGCTGATCAGGAGATCAATCTGCCAAAAAAGCCTCAACAGATTTAGATATTGATGACTTGATACACCCGTTACCCGTTGTTTGTGATATCGTTATTTTTTTGTGACTGGATACTCTAGTTTATGCATGTTCACTTTGGCGAATAATACGGGATATGAATTGTGCCCGTCATACCAGGGTTGTCGGTATCTCTTTCGAGGAAGCAACATCAGCACGGGCGCTATTTCAGCCAGTTTTGCTGTTTTCCTTGGGCAACGGTTTGCTGGCCTCCTCTGCCTCTTTGGCCTGCATTCTACTTCGCAGGTCGTTTAATTTCCTCTCGAGGGGGATTTTCTGGGACATGAGGACGCCTCTTCGGTGTTCCAGGTCTTTGATACGGTCTTCTGGCGTAGATTCGATGATCTGCTGCTTCTCCTATTGTTGCGAACACGTGGGGTCAGTTTTGCAGTGTTGGAGCTCTCCGGGCTGGGGAGGGAAGGCGACGTACAGATTTGAATTCCTGCTTCGTCTTCAACCCGGCGCCGTATATGGCACCGACCATAGTGACGGCAGCGAAAGCGCCGGTCCAGATCATGCGCTTCACGGTCGGGGTGGTAGCGGTTCTGAGAGGAGTGGATGGTGGTGGTGGGGTAGGCGCAGGGCCCCGGCGGATGGGCCGTGGTGGTCTGGGAGACGCAGCCATGGCTGTAACCTTTGTTCTTCTTTTTTCAATTTTTTTTAATAAGGGTGATGGAGCGAGAGCGAAGTATTGTATGCGAAAGGCTTTCAACCCCAGAACTCCTTCCAGCAATCCTCGCAAGCGCGCTGCCTTTCCTGGGGCTGCTTGGGGGTCAAATCATTACCGCCGATGGTGCTGATGGTGCTGATGGTGCTGATGGTGCTGCTCCGGCTGCGGCTGCGACTGCTCTCGAAGGAGCCGCGGCTGGTTCTGGGCCGGATCTGCGGAAATTGGGGGGACTTTTCGTGTTGTCGGGTGGCCGAGTGCATGCGCAGTCTGGTCAATTGGTCTTGGCGTTGGTAAGGATAGAAGTCCTCAGCATCCTCGGCCAAGGTGGTTATAGATCTCTGGGTCGCGGTAGCTGTGGCTGTTGTTGACGTCGTCGACGAAGCCGATGATGATGTTGGTGGGATTGGCCAAGTCTGTAATTCGAAGCTTGGTGGAGGAGCAGCGAAATTGTCGTGGCTGCAGCTACTGCTGTCGGGCTTAGCTCCCGCGCCGGTGGCAGTGGTGGCAGTGATGGCAGTGATGGCAGTGGTGGCAGTGGTGGCAGTGGTGGCCGTGTCCGTGCCTGAACCGTTGGTGTTGGTTCCGCCCCGCCATGGAATTGGAACCGAGAAGGACAGGGACCTGAATAAGCGCCTTACAGGTAGATCTAGTGGTACCGTCATGATTGGGTGTTGGGTATTGGGGATAATATAGGTATTATGTATATACATGTATATTTCTAGATATATATATGTATGTAGTAAGTAGTAGAGTGAAGAAGATCTTTTTCTTTGAATACTTACTTACTGTGCCTGTCTCTTTATATCTGCCATTGCAGTCTCGTCTCATCCTTCCACGGATCCCTCGGGCCCACCTGCCATTTTTGTTTTCTCGCAGCGTTTCTTGCGTTTCTTGCGTTTCTCACACCCTGGCTGCCTGGTTGCTGGTTCGTCGATTGCCGGATAGGTTTGAGATTGACCGGGGTGCAGCTGCTGCGGGCGTTCTGAAACATGAGGTCGTGTCTACCTACATAAGCATACCCTACCATCAGAATTTAGAAATTAAAAATTAAAAAATAGGTCTCTTCTCATCTTCTCCTCGGGACCCTAGGTCGTCCTATCTGCCTCTCAGATCTCTGCCCTTTGCTCTCTCGCTAAGACCTCCTCCTGGTCGGATCGCACAACCTTAGCTGCCAAGATTTGGTAGTGAGTAGTCGTAAGTCCTTGGCAATTTTATCATTTCACCACCCGATTAGATCCGAGGCTCCAAGGCCTCTCGGACCTTGAATTACATCATGTTTCCACGCGCCTATCTTATGTAGTAGTATCCATCGCGTTTCTTTAGGTCAATAGTACTTGTACATATTGATCCCGATGATCCGCTGCTACGGTTCAGGACCCTGCTGCTCTGCTACATAAATTTGATCCCCTCCTGTCTCAAGTTCTAGCTTTACTACGTCGTACACCACCCTAGGCCCGCCATCTCACTTCTTCGAGTAATTTCCAACTCTAATAGACCGACCAACTTCAGACGAGAATAACAGGATGACCACTCCCCGCGTTTTCATCGTCCGCCACGGTGAGACCGAGTGGTCCCTGGACGGCCGCCACACCGGCACCAGTGACATCCCTCTTACAGCCACTGGCGAGAGGCGAGTTCGTTCCACGGGCAAGGCTCTGGTCGGCAACGATAGACTGATTGTGCCTAAGCAGCTGGCTCATATGTAAGCCACCCCTCTCAACCTCTCACCCCCTCGCCCAGTTGGACTGCAAATACCTATACGCAACTCTTTTCCCAATATTGCCAAGAACGATACTCGCTCGATTCCGCCAAAGCGGGCTAGACGGCCGTTTCAACTCTTAGCTGGACTAGAGGTAGTCATGGTCTCGACTCTCGACTCTCATGGGGTTGTTCTTGTTGTCGGTGTACCAATGCGGCTTCTGTACCGTCGGGGTTGCCCGGAAGCGGCGAGTCTAATGTGCCATCGTTGCGCAGCGCCGCATCGCCGCTTCAGCACCGCTGCGCACGTGCTTCTCTGTTCCAAGTGGAGCTCGCCACAGTTCATATGTCCGAACTGGCGTGAGGCTACAGCTGCCGCCGAGAAAGCTTCGTGTGGCATGCGCTGATACCTAGTGGCCTGATACAGATACGTGTCTCCGAGAACGAGAGCACAGCGTACCTTTGAGCTGCTTAACCTCGGTATCAAGGATCCTCTGCCGTGGGACGCTCGTGGCGTCGAGCCCGACAAGATCGAAGGCAATGCTTGCGAGGCCCGAGTGGAGGTCACCCAAGATATCCGGGAGTGGGACTGTAAGTGCCGATCTCCCCATGAAAGTTGGTCGTAGCAACGCGTCGTTTGGCAGCTCGCTTCCGAGCATGGGTCCGAGCGGTCGGAACCGAGCCATGCTCTAGCTGAATGGACTGTGCCGCAATTCATGGCTGATGTGATGGAACAAACAGATGGCAACTATGAGGGCGTGACCAGTGCCCAAATCAGAGATCGGAGGGAGAAAGAAGGGCTCGGCCGCAATTGGGATATCTGGGCCGATGGGTGCCCAGGCGGAGAGTATGTTGCTTCTACATTCCGAGTCTCCCCACGGCCGCTGCGTGTGCCGATAGGGCAACATTCTTGCTAACCAGGTCACCTACCTGTAGAGGCCCGGACGAGGTCACCGCCCGAGTGGACAGGCTCATCAAGGAAATTCGAGAAAAGTGGCATGCACCAGTCATTGGGAAGCCCAAGTCGGAAGCCCAATGCGGCGATGTTCTAATCGTTGCCCATGGCCACATCCTTCGTGCTTTTGCCATGCGCTGGGCTGGCAAGACGTTGCAGGATGGTCCTGCCTTCCTCTTAGAGGCTGGTGGTGTTGGAACATTGGCGTGAGTCTCTCCCCGTATGTTATCGTCAGTGCACTTGACTGATAGCCGACCCTAGATACGAACATCACAACCTCGAGGAGCCGGCAATTCTTCTGGGTGGTGCCTTCATCGTTCCTGAAGCCCGAGATTTGCCCTCGCCATAATCCAGCTCCCTACTACTCCACCCACTTCACGCGACATGACAGCCCCCGGCATGAGTATAGATCCAAGGTCTTACCAGATAAGATGGTTAATAGAGCGGCGACTAGCTGATATACTCATGGCCATCAAGATGGGTTTCACGGTGTCCTTGACCAGTGTCGGTTCTAGGTATGCTACCCGGAGTCTATACCTGTGTTGTATTACTGCCGCCACCCCATGGTGTAATATTGCAGCGGGCAAGTCGCAGAGAACAGCCTTCTAAGCACCTTTCGGAGTTTCCAGCAAATTCCATTTGTTAGTTTTGCCATTTCCCACATGATTGACCATGCCATCACTCACAGTAAGCTTACATCTGTCCTACCTCTGGTCTTCGATGTGCATCTTACGACTTTTACATGACACCGCCTGATCCATATTTCAACATCACCCGCGCATGTGCCCAAGTGTGCCCATCTTACCGGGTTTAAGGGTCTCTATCGGCGTGCCAGGCTACTGGATCGTATCCAGTACAAGCGGCGACTCTCACAGGAGAGCCTTCCTCACGAGCACCTTCGGGGCGACCTACAGAGCCTATCATACCCATAAGCCTTGACGGCATGTCCGATACTAAGCTGCTCAGGTTCATTAGCCAATTTGTGCCTTTTCCAGGTATGTCCTCTAGGCGAGGGGCTTTAGCTCATACACCACATATCATTTTACCTTAAGGGGCAACTGAGGCCTGTGGCATCAAGCGTATCATAGCCTAGCTCTGAATGTACTTTCTGGTCAGCCGGGACACATTCGCCAGCAAGGAGACTACGTGGTACCAGTGTGCCAGGGGAACACAATTCGCTCTCCCAAATCGTCGTTCCACGTGTAAATATGAGATTATTCCACACTGCATTTATTATGCTCGGCAACTCGATATGTAATATGTGCCATGTGTACTCGCATAACTTGTGCACTATTCCACCCACCTACACTGCCAGTAGGGCAGTCGCCATGATACCCTCTTGTGCCACGGGAGCGTAAATCATGGTGTATGGGACTTCTTCACCTCGACATGCTCTCCCGGTTTGCTTTTATGCATTCATGGCGACTAGCAGTCGAGCTCCTTTGAACAGATGTTTGATTGCATCCAATCCGTCTTTCTTTGTCTACATACTGCGGACACTTGAAGGTGTTGCTCTACATTCCGTGCTTTGGTTTTAATTATGTCAAGGTGCTGCACCAGGTGAGCCCCAGATAGTAGTTGCTGTTTTGCTCCAGCGAGCACTGCTGGGCTTGACGGAGGTTAGAAAGCAGGCCCTTTATCTGAAACCAAAAAGGGAAAGGGAAGAAATAGATGAGCATTGCGCCAGAATGCAATGGCCATGAACCAGTTCATGGTAGTCGCCGACCTTATTAGGAGTTAAGAGCCCTTGTTGGATGGAAGTGGTGCCAGGGAATTCTATTCGCATGCCGCCCTTATGGATTGTATGGCCTTGTCTGGTTCAAGTCGCAAGCAGTGTCGTTACATCTGTTATTGCCGAAGCTGGCAGGCTCGAGGGTCGGTTCGCATTGCACATTTATTATAACATATTATACATTTAGCCCATACCTACTGGGTGCTGGGGGGATGACTATCATGTATCATATGTTACCGGGGACTGACCTCCCTATACCTCTGATAGTAACACTACTGCCAGCTATAGGTAAACTCACACCACCCACTGTACGTCTTATGGCAGTTCCATGTGTCTATTTGAAGATGGGAAGGGGAAAGCAGGACAATACACGAAGTGTTCCTTATATTAATAATTGCGAGGAATCAACTATGCACAATGTACCGAAAAACATGATGAGACCTCCAAAGGCAACCTTCTATATATATATTCTTACCAGCTTTCCTTCTATTGCTAGGCTCTGCAAGTAATAGACACGCACCGATCGCCCCAGAGTCCGTCCGTATTATCCTATACATGTTATGCCTTCTCGCCCCTGGCTAGAAACACGCGCCGCTTCGATCCCTCCTTGCCCGAACCATGGGTAAAGACGACGCCGCTGCCCATCTCCTGGAAGGCGAACTTGCAGCCCGCGCCTGCCGCCTCAAAGATGCCCTTCATCTGGGACTCGGAGAAGCCATGATGCGTGACCGTATGAGCCGCATTGTGGAATTCTTTATTTTCGCCGTGGCGGTGGCCATGACCGTGATTGTGATCATGATCGTGACCATCATGATCTTGCTGCTGCTTCACTATGGGCTCGTGGGTGACAAAGTCGAGAATCACCAGCACGCCGCCGGGCCGAAGTCGCTCGACAAGGCGCTTGGCGGCGAGGGGCGGGTCCGCAAAGTGATGGAATCCCAGGCCCAAGACGGCCACGTCGAAGTCGAAGAAGTGCGGCGCGGACAGCGCCGCCGGGCTAGGGTCGCCAGGGACCGTCACGTCGCCCACCACAGCATGCATCTCCTCTTCTGTGAGGCCCTGTTTTTTTTAAGTTGCCGATGCGGTTAGTTTGAGTGGGCAGGCGGACGGACCAACCGAGCGAGGATGCGGGCAGGAGGGATCAAAAGGGGCTTCTGGACCTATCATTTCCATGTGGGCCAGGACGCACGCATGCACGCACACATGCACATACTCGCACACGAGCACACGTACAGATAGACAGGGTCCGGGTCATGAGATCTCTAGAGGAAGAAGAAGAGGAGGAGGAGGGGGAGGAGGAAGAGGAGGAGGAAGAGGAGGAGGAAGAGGAGGAGGAAGAGGAGGAAGAGAAGGGAGAGAGGGGAGGGCCGTACTTGATTTTGCGCAGTGGCATTATAGACACCCACCATGTTCTCGGAGATGTCCACGCCAACACATTGGGTTGTATAGGGAGCCAGAGCCTGCAGCAACGTTGGTTAGCCTTGCTGCCTTGGTACTCTCACACACTGCCGATAGTGGATTCTGCTTGATCCCAGACAGACTAACCCTTGACATCAGACCCGTGCCGCAGGCATAGTCCAGCAGTCGCACCTCGCGGGAAGGGACGGAAGCGGTAGTAGTGCTGCCGGTGCTGTTACCCTGATGGTTGCCGTCGTCTTCATCCGCAACCCAGTCAACGCCAATGAAATCGAGGCGCTCCTGTATGGCGATGGTGAGGTGCTCTATGGTCTTCTGAAACTTGGAGTCATAGTTGGACGCCTCATTGCTACATGCATATCGTTAGCGGGGTAATGTGATGAGAAGCAGGGCACAGTCACTAGGTTTGCTACTATTGGAGTATGCGAATGAATGCGTCGACGTACTTGAAATGTGACCTGTTGAGTTCAGTAACCTCGGCCATGGTTGTGCTGTAGTCGCGATCCCCGGTCGAGCTTGTAAGCGCTATATCTATATAGTAGTACAAACAAACAGGGGGGCTAAAGGGAGTAACAGGACAATAGTGCACGCGATATAATGGATGTCCCTTGATTGACCGACTGATTGCTTGCTTGTTGGTTGCCCATTGATTTTTAGCGGTGGAATCTCTCGGGCTTTAGAACCCAAACCGGCGACATTCGGGCGTGGACCCTCGCACACTTTTACCGGCGACTTGTCGGCCACATATTTTCTTCACCCTGTATTGGACCTTCCTAGCTTCCAATTCCAAAGCACAATCAATATATATATCCGAAGTAGATTCTTTATCACGTTCTACCTGGTATCTGCAAAGTGAAGGCGCGATATCCCGCTATTGTGACGAGCCACGTTTAATCATGACTAAGCGACGAAGAGAAACCGGTTGTGGAACCCCCGGGCTCTGCAAATCCTCACTCACCGCTCCTGTATGAGCTATCGCATTTATCCAGCCAGCTGCTATGGGGTAGGTAGGCAATAGGTTCGCACATCTCGGCAAGTGAAGATGTCCCGGAAGGGGTGGGCAGATGCAAGCTTCTTGGCATATCCAAGAAATGACATGGCCATCCGTTATACATGCATAATGCACTGCACCAAGGGATGGATAGTCGATGCCGGCCGATGCCTTGCATAAGTTGGACAGCACTTTTGTGAATGAATGCATGGTATGTATTGTATGTGCGCGCGTGTGTGTGTGACACGGGGGCTCCGAGAGATGCGATAGAAGATTCTGAAGCCACGCCTCTATCTCCCTATTTCCATCTCAACCGAGTGGCAAGCGGCGCTGCACGCACGCGCACACAGCCAAGGACGTTTCCGTAGTTGCACAAAGAGCGGGATACTACTCGATGGCCCAGATGCAGACGTGCGTCGGACCGCAGTCACAAGTCGCGGCAAGCATGCGGGCGTAGCGGGCGCAGCGGGTAGGTACCTTTGGTCTGGTTTAGTTTTACAAGGCGTGTGGTAGTGGTAGTGGTAGTGGTAGTACCGCAGCAAGAAGCATTGATTTGGTGCCCATCTTGCCATGCATCTTTTCAGGCAACTTGGAGCATTCCGCTAGCCTAGCCTTGCTAGCTTACTGCCTTGGGGGACTTATGTATGCACGGCGCCCAAAGCATCCAAAGGGCGAGTCAGGCATCTGCAATGACGACGGGCAGCTGCATCACGAAGAAAAGGGCAACGGGCTCGCAATGCTGAGAGGTGGGCAGAGAGTCGATAGCAATCTACACATAGTGGTTGGTATGCGATACGACGACACTTGCGCAGGAATAAGGAAAACCCCGTCTAGTGAGTGGTGTTGGTGGGGGGTGGTTGCATTCATTGTTGTGTTCAATGTTGAGCGGCATCAGCCTCGCCCACCACCCTCGTACACGTATGTAGTAGCGTATGTATGCTGGTTAGTCAGGATGTGAGTACTCCTCCGTACACCCAAGGCTTTTCTTGCACAAAAACGTGGGAACCCCTATTCGCCGACATGCTGCAGCATTCTCCATTCTAGACGGGTTTCATTGCTTGCCAGCCTGCCAGCCTGCCGTGATGGGGTCCGGCCGCGGCTAAGGACGAGCTGCAGACGCGACGGGTTTGCGGCCGCATCCTCCCGATACTTGATTGGCGTGCCGCAAAACGTACTGAAACATTGGGAGCATGTCAGTCAGTCATGATATGATGATGCAAATAATGAGGATCATCGGCTCCGACTAGCCACGGGCAAAAGGAACTATGTAACTTAGCTGCAGCGACATACGATGAAGAACACGGAGTACAGACTGTACAGGCCATGAGGCGACTAGATGCGACTAGATGCGGCTAGATGCGACATGCCTACCTGGTTTCTGGGTTGCGTCTGCGCGCATCAGATACAGCCAGCTCCAGGACGGGCAGACGGGAGCCTACACTAACATCCGCAACCAACTGCTACGCCCGCGAACGGACTTAAGAAACGAGGTAAACGAACCGAGGGAAGCCTGACTATACGCCGGTCCTGCAGACCTGCCATGCTCTATTCTGCGAAGTAGCGGGGGATGTGAGATCCGGGACGGGGGGGGGGGGGGGGGGGGGGGGAGGGGGGGTAGGCCGGACACGATTGGATCTTATGGCTGAGGCCCGGGCTGCAAGGGAGAAATGAGACGACGGAACAGGGGAGGGGAGGGAAACGTGTGTGCGTGTGTGTCGCGACGGCGGGGTAACTGGCAGGGTAGGATGCCCATTTTGGGCCCAGACCAGCTGGCTGCCGGCGAGCAAAGACTGAAGGTTGATTGTCGCTCGGGTCTTCTTAGGTCTTCTCGGAACGTTGGGGCCATTGAATGCGAGCAAGGGCGGGATGTGTTCCCGAAGCTGCAAATGAAAATATGACTTGTCAACCAGTACGTGAAGGTATACCGCCTAGGCAAATCGCCCATGCACCACTGCATAGTAGATGACGCAAAAGATTGACGTGATGGAATTGACAAGACTCGGAGTGGTAGTTGATATCAGTTCAGTGTTAGGAATCGCGGCTCTCTCCGAGTTGGACTCTACTATGTATTGTGTTTATTTACCTAAGCAGTGGGTTCAATTCTAAGGTAGCGGGCGGGACCCCATGGATCGCATGCCGCAGTGTCAGTGTCGGCATCGGGTGTTTAATGGATATGTATGTACACACCTACATATCATTCATTCATTGTCGGTCTTCTCTTTTTGCTGTCGCTTAGCGATGCGCGAGTGCGACGTTGTCTGGCGAGCGAAATACTAGGATGCGACGGATGGCTGGGAAGCAATCAGGAAAAGAAAGGTACATGTAGGTAGTAGTACCTGTCTGTATCATACTAACCATGACTGCCTCGGAGAAGCCTAAGCGACGACCAATGCAGGAAAGCATATCATGCCTTGCGCCTTGCTAGCATGACATGGCGCGCAAGTACTTTCGGATTTCCATGGGAATTGGAAAATATGAATTTGGAAGGAGGGGTTGGAAGGTTGGCAAGTTGGCAGGTTGGTTGCGCGCATTGGTGGTCGCAATGTCGCAGTGTTGCAGTGTTGCAGTGTTGCAGTGTTGCAGTGTTGCAGTGTTGCAGTGTTGCAGCGTCGCCGTGTGGCAGTCAGCAGTGGTTGGTGCCCAGTTCCAGTTCCGGTTCCAGTTCACCAGTGGAATAACGCCCTCGCTCGGCCAGGGAAGATCGCTGGAGATATAACTGGGACATCAGCATTCGCGGGAACCGCTTCGGCTCGCTGCATGCATATAAGGTCACGTGAGACCCCACTGTGGCCCATCTTGGCCCATCTGATTGGTTCCGGGTGGAGCGATCTCACCAATCGGCCAATCACGAACCACGTCTCTATATATGTGACATTGTTGACTCGGATGGCGCATTGTATCGTCGCCCCACGGAGCGGTGTGCTATTGCTGCAGTAGTCGATTTACAAAATGTCCACTGTTGACAACACTTATCTGTACGTACGTGCATGCCATACATATCATGAAGATGCTGGACGAGAGCTGAATTCATCGTCAGCGTTGGTCAGCGCTAGTCTCCTGAGGGGTCCCCTGAATGGATGGAATTGCTGATGACTTGCGCCCCGTCTTCTGATTTCAAACAGCACCTGACTTCTTGGCTCTACCATTCCCCCCAAACCCAGACGTCCACGTCAACCCGCTGAATAGACTGTCGTGTGGCCCTCCAATATTGCATTAACACAGGCCTACCTGTCACTGTCATCTGCCCTTCTGGACAATGCCAGCAGCCTACAGTAACTTGGTAGAGGCAACGTCAACACCATTTGTTTGTGTCCTTAAATATACACACGTATAACAGCTGATCCGGCTGTCTGTCTGCCAAGCGTCCACGCTGGGATTCCCGTCAGCAACCTGTGGGTACCACCGGGCCCAAACATTCCAACAGCCAACAAATGCGGCCTTCGTCTAACTGTCTGGTCCCGTCAGAGGCCATGCCACATACACAAATACATACAAAACATACAGCCTGCTGCCTCGTATCCCAGCCAAGCCCTTTCCAGGAGGACTAACCCCGGCAAGACCTGGGGTCTATCCACGCCAAGCTCGCCTCGCTACCACGATGATCCAAAAGGTACCGTTATCTCGTCTGCAGTGATTGGACACTTGATATATACCGCTTTGTGTTATTCCCCACAAAGGGATCTAGTCTCCTGCACCTCGACGTTTTAGGACGTTGTCATTCTGTTGAGGCTCTCGTCGCAGCCATTATACACAAGCAATCTCATTGTCTAACGACCACATATGCGCCAACCGATGTTCTACACCACATAGGAGGAGGTAGGCAATTACAGCCCCCTTTTGTGCGGATGCATATGTTACGTTCCTAATCACCCTAGCGTATAATACGGCGGGCAACTGGGGGTTAAGCGGGGGCTTGCCCAATCTGCTGGGACGTTCTTCAAACACAGAGATTACCAATAGCCTGTAGCATTACGTCGCAGACTATAAGACGGCCGACGGCTCTCCCACTATGACCACCACCTCCTTTTGGGCCAGAAATTATAGCTCGTCTCTGAGGTTTGCTGGGCAGGTGGATGATGTGTTGTGATGCTGTTCGACTCGGGACCGGGCTGGGACGGACAGACCACTGTAGAACATACATGAGTAGCGCGCAGCTATTCCGTCCGGTGAGCGGAGGATGTATCGGCGACTGCCTGCTGTTCGTGCATGGGACCTTTCATCTGCGCGGTAAGTAGTTCATACTGTATCCGCGGTCGTGGAGCTTGTAAGCCCACCCTCTCCGATGTTATGTGGCCCAGCAAGCTAAACGGCTTCGGCTCGCCTAAATTGGCGCTCGCAGATTCACCGCATATACCACCAAGCGCGCCCCAAAGTCAGGTTGATTGTGTACTGAGACGGTGGGTACGCAACGGAACACGTTGAGGCAGGGCCCATGATCCCGGCTCGCGATATTTGCTTCTCGGTGGATGCAAGCAAGCATGCTTTCCGGGGGTTTGGCTGGGTTTGGTTCTTGTGCTCACTTTAAGGTTTGGTCTCATCTAAAGCTGAGTTCAGGTGTAGGTTGACGTGGGAGAGAAGATGGGCGTTCCCCCCTGAAGATGTCTCGGGTGTATGTAAGGCGTAGAAGATTCGCAGTATCTCCTAACAACTCGAGGAAGCATTTGTCGAGTCGTGTCTGGTCTCTTAAGCGCTGATGAGTGAGAGCAACTCGACAGTTAAGCTCAGCCATATCTCAGTGAGGCGATAGCAATTGAACATCTAAATGGATGTCGGCAATACTGCCACTTCATCAGTAAGTGCGGAAAGGTAATTTGACTGAGACATGCCAGTCTGGCATGGTCTGTAGTGAGTCGTATATCGCGTACAGCCGCTCATGGCGTAAAACGTACCGGACGGGTGGCATATAGAAGACGAGATACTGATCCATCCTCCTGCCTATGTAAGTATGTAACCATATCTGGATAACGGCTGAAATGACTTGGCACAGACCGCATGTAACCCTGTAAGCCAATCAACTTCCGACTTAGTCTTTAGGTCGCAAGGGTATAACCTCCGGTGGTAAGTGGCCTCATGAAATTTCATGTAGATAAGCCAAGCAAGCCATGTTGTCTTGATAATATGCGATACGAGCACCACACCCCGTAGCCAAAGCTGGATATGTACATACACTATATATGTAGATAGCCATGTAGTAGCATGCGAGTATTTTCTTTGTGGTGGAAAAGAATCCTTGATTGGTTGGTCCCACCATATAATGGGGTTTTCGTTGATATGCAGACACCCCCGGTGTTGGGGTAGGTGGTTTTCCCACTCGGCGAGCGACGTGTCATCCATGCAGGAAGACCAAAAGAGTTTCCGACCGAACCTGCGTCTTCTGTAGGGAGGGAGTCATTCGAGAAAACCATAGGCTGTTTTGGACTCCCACCGCTATCTCATTCATGCATGGATATGACGGGGAGCGGGAAGAGCCTAAAAGCGGGCGAACTGCATACATAGTAGTACCACAGCGGTATCTACCAGCAGTAGGTAGTTCTGCGGGGGAGACGATAGAGTGTGAGTGAGTGTGAGAGAGCCATCCATCCATCCATCCACCCATCCATCTATCGCACATGTACAGATATAATAATTTGCTTCCCGTTCGCCATCTCCCACATGCATGGTAATCAAGATCAATTCAAGCATCGGATAGCAGGCTCGGCCATCTTTGAAGGGAGAAGCACTACCTAGTATCATGAAGTGTTTTACACTGACGATGGTCGGGGCGGGCGCCTTGGCGATCATCACATTGAATGCTCTTAGGTATATAGCTGCGTTGGGCACGCAGGGGGTGGGTACTTAGCTCACTTACACGTCAATAGCTTTGAATGGATTGCTGGGTTTCCAGAAGGTGTGTAGGGTATAGTATTTTCGGTAAGGCAACCAGGGTACTGACCAAGGTGTGAGAAAATGGCGGTGTTTCGTAGCTTCTTGGTGCCAAGCAAGCAGGCAAGCATGTTGGGCTTGCAAGGGATCATACGTTGAAGGCGCATGGGGTTCCTTGACTGGACTGGACTTGACTGGAGTTGACATGCACCTCGGAAGGATTGTTGTCGCGCGTATTGGCGGCACTGCAACACCAAGCAGCCCAACAGGAAACGGGTTCCAAGGTCAGAAGTTGGCAAAGCGGAACATACTCGACCGGCGGTTTGCCAGATTGGGATGCGAAGCTGATGAGACAACTACACCCACCGTAGCTGGACAACAGCAAATGCAACCCAAAGCAGTAAATGGTAATCTCGTCCATTGGTCCCAACCACAGGGCATCACACCTCAACTGATCATGAGGGGTTACATCGACGATTGATTAAGCAGCCCATCTGGCATGGTATGTCATGTCATGTATGTACCACATGTACACACACACACACACACACACACACACACACACACATCCAGACAAACATACATAAGCAATTCCTGCGTGTGTGCTTGGCTCCGAGACCGAAAGAAAAGAGTAAGGCCATCCGAGAGGAGGAGGGTTGAAGAAAAGTACCCTGCTGCTTAGTTAGTCAACACGGCCGTGGGCGATTGCTTGATTGAACTACTACGTATATCGTCCCGCGGTGCGAATTTGCGAGGCGAGGAGAAGAAGCAAGCGGGAAAAAGCAACGAAGCCCACCACCAACCTCGACTTGGATGACCGACCTAGGCCAAATTAGACAGGCTAAACGCAGCGACGGGACCAATCAGAAACCGCGATGAAGTCGCTGACCTCCGGTATGATAATTTCACAGCCGGCACCGCAGTCTAGAAGGGACAGGCAGGCACAATCGCGTCTTCCTATAATGTGCGGTCGCTGGTGTGCGGACCGTACGACGACGGAACGGGAGTCGCCAAATACTCGGGCACGCACGCACGCACGCACGTGAGTGAATGAATATGTAGATGGTTGACTGATCGATACGGGACCGAGTTTCCAATCCGCTTGCAGTGGACTCGGGGTTACTCCGAAAGCACTTGAATCCCTTTGGAGGGGTTTGCCATCTGACGACGCTCTTTAGCCAGGCTCCGACTCAAGCCGAGTAGGCTAGCAGTTTTCGCATCATCTCAGCTGGGCATTCAATGCAGGTCTTTGCAGCAGCTCATCTGAATGGCCCCCTTACCTCGGCCATCTTACTTGTGGGCAACAACGTGGCCACTAGGGATGTTTGCATACCCCAGAGGTCCATCCGCCCTCCAAGCCTCGCTGAAATGCTTCCAGAAGGCAAGATGGGGTCTTCTGCTCCCCGGCCGAACTCTGTTTGGACGGAAGGGCTGGGCCGTGACGTGCCGAGTTGCATCCTGTCTCGTACTTGGCCCTGACAACAAACAGACCAGGGCAACGCTATTGGAAGGGAGTATAATATAGAAGCAAACGGCCATTTCCCTTGGCCGCTTGGATGCCAATGGCTGATACCGGCTAGGATTGTCGGGTCATCAGGAGTGCTGAAACATGTAACCTTCCGTGCTTCGCCAGGTTTGCTGTCAAAAGGTCAGCAGTACCCTCGCACACGCCGCTCGCCGCTCTCCTCCTTTAGCATCAGCGACCCTTGTGAGTATCAGTTCTGGACGCCCATTTTCGAAATCAGTAATGTTGCAAGCTTGCAGGTAGGGACACCTTGGCTAGCCTCTAGTTGTAATACCCCAACGTGAATCGACGATCAGACAGGGGCGTGCGGCTTTAAGAAACAGATGTCATGATCTTCTCGTCTCTCGACCCCTAGGAGGCAGGCAGGCCTTGAATACATCAATAGCAGTAGTGAAATGAACTTTGGACTCTGGACTGAGGACTGAGGACCGCTCTGCCGCTTCCCAACAGCACATCATCTAGCCGACGGGACCTTGCATGTTGTGCGCCGGGCGGTGCTACTTGAGCTAGACATGGCTAGTGTCAATCGCAAGATCCTTAGCCGAGCCCTCCTTCACCAACCCAGCCGCTGCCTTTGGAGTTCTGGTGGAAATGGTCAGTACTTGTACACTATAATGGTATGTACTTAGTAGAAGGGGTAAGTTCCGACCTATCCACCGTGTATAGACAGGGGAGTTATGCTCTCGTGGTGCACAAATTACTGCGTCTCTGGCTCGTGCACGATACTTGACAAGAGGGTCGTTTCTTTGGCCTGACACCACGTAGGTTGAAATAGCCACGATCTCGATAATCATTGGATCATGGCGAGGCCCGCTCCTCCCAGTAGAGCGACATAGTGCCAACGGCCTTGCCTCGGAGAGCTCCACGAGGTAAGGGCCGCTCAATCCACAATTCTTAGCAGTGCTGAACAAGAGGCGGATATAATTGCGCTATGTTTGCAACTGTACCCCACAGAGCTGCTTGCAAAACGGACACTGACGTGCTCAGGATTCCAAGGTTACCCAGCACAGCGGCAGCCGCCATCGTTAGCACACGAAACAAAGCGGGAGGTGACCTTGCTATCGCACGCGGCGGCAGGGGTACTGCCCCATGAGAACGAGGTACCCTAGGAGGTATGTACTGGTCGGGTACCGAGCATGCTGTGTAGGTCAATTCTGATATGCTTGCTGCGCCGCCCTGCTAGTTAGCACTGCACTACGACTACATAGCGTACTAGTACGTCAACGAGGCCTGTCTGCCTCCCTCGACCCCCAATGCCCAAGGCAATCATGACCACGGTTTGGTTCAGAACCTGAATCTCGCAGCAATCCTTCGTGCTAGTTCAGTCTGCATGCCATTGTAGGTGGCAGTTTTCATGCCCGCCCTATTGGCCGTTTTGGCCACGTCCGTGAGTCCCGACGGATGCATACGTAGATGCAATGCACATGGAGGCCAGGGATCGCCGTCCATTCCGGCATATTCCATATTCCTTCTCGTAGTCCGTAGATTTGGGTTCCAATGATGGTATTGAAGGCCACTACCGAGCCTCGATGGTGACGAGTAATCCAACCCCATTCCTTCGAGAGATCCTTGCGACAAGCCGATGAGGTTTAGAGAGGTTGCGTTCAGTTCAGCCACGACCCGCGATATAATACCTTAATCCTGTGCGGAGTGTCTTGACCCTGGTCTTTGGGCTCCATCTGACAGGTGTATGAATGTACATCAATGTCATTTGACCCGGATTTCGGCGGTGGGAAGAAGACAAGGACACTGAATGCTGCTCTCATGCTTGCCGTTCTGGTCGCCAACCTTACAGGGTACTCTGGTACTTTGTGTATCTTCTCGGATCTTTTCAACAACGGGTAAACCCTCGATGAGCCACGTCGCCGGGACCTGCTGCGGTACCCGACGCCATACCAAACCAGTCAATGACATGGTTGCGGGAGACAGGAGGGAGAAGCAAGAAGGCTCGCAAAGGTACGTCAGATCCAGCAGATCTAACATTACGTACCAAAGATTCAAGCAGGGCTGGTCCACGAGGAGAGAAACTGGGAGCCCGATAACACTGACCCGCACGGAGTAGTGCATGGAAGTACCTACCTACCTGCCTACTGTCGAGCTATGCTTCTACCTCTCATCAGTCTTGACTTGGAAGATTGAAGATAGCATACGAGAAGACCAGGATGGTTTCCAGAGTTTCGTGGAAGTACCTACATGCGTACCATTTAAAGGCCGGGGGGTGTATGGCATGGCAAGGAGCGGTGTGAGAGCAAACGAACTGACAAGGTCTCTTGCAGGGAAAAAGCAATGTGCGAGCCAGAGCACTGGGACCGAGGCGGAGGAGCTACCCTCTTCCCGACTAGTAGCCATGCAGTACTGTATGGGGAGGGGTTGATTGGGGTCGAATGGTGCGGGCGGCGTGTGTCCTTGTATGCAGCTAGTAAGCAAGCTGCAAAATGTCTTGTGTGTGTTCAACTTGATATATCAATATGTTCATGAGTAGCTAGGATGAGTACAAGAGCCATCTCTTTTGCCCTGCGTGTAGCTGGGTGTGCATGATATCATGTAGCGAGCGACCCTGTTATCATCTCGCAAACACAAACACCTAGAAGCACCTGCACGCACCTGTGACCACCAGGAACATCCAACAACTGCTACCTATAATAGTACGTAATCCATCGGGACCCATCTGCCATCATGCTGGGATTGCATACCGTACTCCCTCACGAAATTCGCTTTTGCGCTAAATTTTATCTAAATACACTGATTGGTCTAATCATATAGGGTAACAAGCCAAAAGGCGATCTCGTCCACTAAATAGACTGTTTGCACCAATCAGAGCTCTACCAGGCCTCCAGCGCAAAAGCGAATTTCGTAGGAGAATACAGTACATGGCAGCAATACTGCTACGTCAAGGGAATCCATTCCTTCCCTTCCCTCGTGTCGTTCCTACTGGTACTGGACCTGTCTGTCGTGCTGCCAGTTCGTCTCTATGTTTGGCTAGGGAACTCTGTCGAGTGGCCACCACATGACTGAGCAATCCGTCGAATATGCCTGGGTAGCACGCACCTAATCTAAACCCCTAAATTAAATCGAGCCGGACCTGTCACAAACGCATCGGCCCAAGCCATCAAATCAGTTTGATGGAGGCTGCCGTCCAAGTAAGCCTGTACCGCGTGTACATGCATGTACATTCCAAAACGGACCGCTCGATCTTGTCTTGTCATTCTTGGATTGCAGCCGGCCCACGAGGAAACAGTGCACAGCAGCGGCAGCTAAAGCAACACGAACCAACGATGGAGCGGCTGACTGCAAGCACTTCGCCATCTTCGGACTCCTCCTCCCCCTCGCCTCTAGCGAACCAAGGCGAACTAACCCACGGCTGGCTGATTAGATGACCTATCGCAACTGTCGAGGAGGTACGGAGTACTTTTAGTACTGTTAATTGCGGCGTTCATGTTGCTGGGCGGACTGGAGGACTGGACCTGGGCAGCTTGGCCCTTGGTGAGATTGTCCTACCGTTGTCAGTGTGACTTTGCCTGTCCGCTACATGTAGTTAGTTCCTATTCGTTGCGCTGACTGGCTGGCACGACAAGGCAGGGAAGCCAGCGCAGGGAAGCCAGGACGAGCCCTAGCAGCAAACGGCGCATCAAATCATCAAATCTAGGGAAGAAAAAGCTGGATTTCGCTACTACTACTACTACTACTACTACGACCACGGGACAACCCGATGCTTCCGCAGCATCCAATGTACGACTACCAGACTTTTACCACCCATTGCAATTAATCGGGCCCTGGTGCTTCTTGAATTGAGAGACACGTCGATGTAACATAACGATAGAAGGGCGCGCGACTCAAAAGGTCCGAGTCATCTCCTCCAAAAGCGGCAAAATCTCAGATCTGAACCAAGGTCCCCTGCACGTTCTGCGTCATAGCCGATGCTGCTCTTCGGCACGGCTCGAGGACGTTTGAAGGCGCAATTCCGCGTCTATGTGAGACATTCATAAGCACTCTACCAAAATTTCCATGCCCCCTCACTCCTCACTCTGCCACTGAGATTGCATGGCTCGGCTTGCCGTAGTCATCGCCGTCGCGCGGCGTTAAGCTCAGTCATTTAGAAGAGAGACAAAACAAAACCAAGAGGTAAAGAGGGATTGCGTGAGTGAAGAAAAGCGCGAGTAAGAGAAGGAAAGAGAGAGCGACGAGCAACAGCAAGCAAGCACGCCAGAATCCACCATCCACCACAACCAAGGTCCCCTACAATCAATATGACCTACCAGCCGACATACAGTGCAATACATAGCTCAAGTACGGATTATACATATACCTAATACAAGGTAATTTATATCTTATTACCTCCAGCTTTACAAACTCTCCATTTTGACTTTTCTATTCCTACAGCCATTATCTCATTTCGCATCGATTTTCCGGGGTTGTCAACCGGCACGAGGCGGGCAGTACTTGTCCTGTACAACTGCAAGAGAGCACCAGCATTCCCACTGCCCGCCAGGCTTCGATCGAATCAATTTGGGTCTTTTATCAGCTGCGGCCCGTCCTGCGGCCTGGAAGGTCCGTCCATACTGGCGGGATCCGGGATTAGACGCCCCCCCCCCCCCCCCCCCCCCCCCCCAGACTTGGACCTGATTGGTAAAGGATCCGCGGCTTTCCCAAACAACCCTTTTCCCCCCTTCTCTCTTCCAAATTTCTTCCCCTTTGGACAAGTACCGCCGCTCGGTACTGATACCCTACTCACGTACCCTACCTAAAACCTTGGTCCCTTGCCACACGTACGTCCAAGTACATGGCTGGGTGGGAGCCCTACAATACTCAGGGATCATTTAGCTTAGTTCCCTCCACCAGGTGACAATAAGTTGATCCGTACTCTTTATACTGGAAACGCACCGAAAGGGTACTGCTTACCATATCACTTCAACGCTGGGTCGGTATTGACCCTGAAAGTTATACCAGAATTATCCCAGGTTTGTCCAGTTATACTGTTGATCTGGTGCTGCGCTAAGTTGGATGATCCCTGGGTGCTGTACTGTACCTACCTCCTAGCAACCACCTTCCAAGCACCTTAGCACCTAGCACCCACCTAGTCTTGTAAGTAAGCGGCTGGAGCGACACCCCTAACCCCACCCCCACCCCGGTCGTGTACCTACCTCTTGCTTGTACCGTAACCGTACCTAAACTGCACACACACACAGCAACTGCTGCGCTGCACGTCCTGGGGCGCGCCTGGGTGCAGGTGCTTTGCTTTGGGGGGAGACATACACTGGGATTCTTGGGCTTCTGACACTTCTTCCCATCATCCACATCCTTTCTTCCGCCGCAAGCCAATCGATCCCGAATTGGCGGCATTGCCTAGTCGAACAGCAGAAACTCGCACCTCAACTCCCGTTGGGCGAGTCATCCCTTGGGGGAACTACTAGAGGCGCCTAGATCCCTCTTGCCCGCCGCCCGTTCCATTCTTGCTCTTCTCACTCCAGCAGATAGAACGACACCACCATCCATTGATCCATCCCCCCAGGGGAACGGGACCTCGCCGTCTGCCTTCCTCATCAGACTAGTTCATGGTCACCGACTGACTGGACGGCCCTTGCGCAGCAACCCCAAGCGAAGCAGAGCAAAAGAGCCAAGCCAAGCCCAGCCCACACACACCCGCATCATCTGCCATTAATCGCGGTTGACCAACATTACACGAACAAACGGCCTCTCCTGCCTGCCCTCCCCCGTTCTATTAACCACGGCTGTCTCTGTTACGACGTGGTAGTGACACCTACAAGACACCAAAAAGGTATGTGGACGGCTTTCTCTTACTGTTCTCCATCCCAAACTTGGGCATCTTGCCGCATGGGTTCCGATCTGCAGGGTCAGCTTGGACGTTCGTCTCGATTGGCACGCTGTCTTTAAATCGGTATTCGGTCTGGGGGACACAAGCACCCAGCAGCTTCCAACACCCAACTGTCCCTCGTCACTCATTCCCACCCCCATTCCCTGGCTGCGTGCGCATCTGCTTGCTGTGCGGGTTGTAGCTGTCTCGTTCTGTTATAGAATGCATATTCCTCCTCCTGCCCAGTCGAGGGTACTTCCCCATCAGATTTGAGCTACATACATATTCTCGGGTCTGCTGGATGGTTCCTATACCTAGAGAGTAGGTAGTAGCAGCAGCCGCAGCCGCAGCCGCAGCCAAAAAAACCAAAAAAAAACCCCAAAGCAAAGAGAGCAACCAGAGGAAAGAAAAAACCCTGCGTCTACGGCCAAATGATGTTATTGTTTGCAGCGCCCATGCCCTGCAACTCTGCGTTCTCCAGTTATTTTTAACACCGTCTCTATTTTCTACCACTGGTGCATTCCTTACCCTACTGACGTTGGATATTGAAGGGTTCTGACTCGCCAACCTCAAGGGAGATCCCGCGCTCACATAGCAGACCTGGCCTTCCCGGCATTTAAGTAGGCCCCGGTCCCGTCCTCACCACGGTTGGCCCCGCCACTCCACAGCTGCACCCAAAAACTTCGTGCCCGTTCCTACTCTGCATCTCTCCACTACGTCCTTTTCTTCCCTCACTCCGTCGGAGATCTGCCCAGGCGGAGCTGTGTCTCGCTTCCCCTCTTAGCTCTCTTGTTCATCCTTAGTCGAGGTTTGTGCAAGCGCCGCGCGCGCGAGAAAAAAAGAGAAAGAGAACAGAGACGGAGACAGATACGTCTTATTAGTAACCGATTCGCCACAACACTCGTCCTTTCTCAGAGACGTATGCGCTGATTGACTTCATATTGTGTGCTGAGGCAACCATCTAACCCGTCCCATCGCAGACGCCCGTTTGGTTCCGGCGCGCGCGTGGTGAGGAGACGGACTGACATGCTTGCCTGCTGTTAGTCTGGATCGCCCAGCTACATGCTCCAAGTCCAGTGCGAGCGAGCACTTACACAGAAACTGCCATCTCGCAAGGTCCAACCACTCTACTTCAGACACTAGAATAGAGTACACCGAACCACGTGGGTTTCCACCTGCAATCTTCACCCTGGCGCCCTCCAGCGTCCGTCATCGTAGCATGGCAGAAGACCGTCGCAGCAGGGGACCAAGACACGATCACAACGAAGAGTCGCAGTATCCTCCCCCTCCGGGAGAAGAAGACGAGCGGTCCAGATCCATTGCATATCATAGCAGGTCACAAATGGCGTCCGGAGCAGTGACCCTACCGTCCATCCAGGACCCTCGCGGTTATCCCGCCCAAGGTGGGCAAGGGTGGGACCCCAGGGCTTCTGGCAGCTACGGCACTTCGCCAAATTCTTCAAACGGTTACCCGACGGAGTCGAGTAGCAGCCACCAGGGCTCTTATTCTCCCGCCAGCACCAGCGGTTACGCCGCACCGCATGGCTATCTACCGCCTGTCCAGCCCGCACCTCAAGATGCCAGAGGCTCGTATCCCCCAGATCCGCGTGGGCCGCAGTACTATTCCGCAGCTCGCCCGGCACCTTATGGCGCAAATGCTGCCTACGACTTTGCATATCGGCCAGACCGAGGACCACCGGGACAGTACCCGCCAGATTACGCTCGAGTTGGGCAGCAAGTGATGCAGCCCTCTGCGCCACGGCAAAGGACATCTATTGCGTGCAGGTATTGTAGGCGACGTAAGGTAGGTTGAACGAACCCCATGGTTAAACTAGGTGCCCAAAGCTCGCATTATCTGGACAATTGCTAAATTCTTTTTTAGATTCGATGCAGTGGCTATGCGAATTCCCCCGGTGGAAAATGTACAAACTGTATAAAGATGAACCAGGAGTGCATATTTCAACCTGTATCCTCATCTACGTCTACTGCCTTCGTACCTGTATCTGCGCTTCAGAACGGCATCCCGCCCGGTACTCAGCTCTTCGGGGCGTACGGCCAGCCACTGAGCGGCCCTTCCAACGCGCAGCCAGGAGGCGGTTCTTATTCTACGGGACCTCCTGGATACGACCAACCCTTGCCCTCGCCAACAGGGTCATTCAATTCTTATCCCGAAGAAAGGGGGGAGAGTAGTGCTGCTGGCATGCGACGCCCGCGGCCGCCCGAAGAGGAGCACAGCATGCGATTGCCGCCTCCGACGACATTTCCCGACGACAACTCTCGACGACGTTCGCCATCATCGAGTAGCAGTCCGAACCATCTGGCTCCTTATGCGCCACTTGCGGTACAAGGAGCACAGCCATCGGGGTACGACAGCCGCACACCCCCGCCGAGGGGTAGTTCTTCTGGACCGCCTGTGAGCGGTACGTCGGCCAGCTCTGTCATGAGCCTGGGAAATATAATGGATTCGGGCAATGATATCGACAAAGGCATGTTGGGTCGGTTGAATCGACGAGGAAAATAATAAGGTTATGCGGCCTGGCAGTCCCCCAAGTGGATGAAGTTTGTACGCGATTCGACGGGGCAGGCACGGGGCTCACGGTCGAAGGCAAAACCTCGAAACACTTTTACGCGGGCAATTCGGCTGGATTCGGATTTTCGCCTCGTCACTGCTGCATTTATTCTGATGGTTCGACATTGGGAGGTGAAAGTGTTAGCTTGGTTGGTTCTGTTTGGGCCGTGTTAAAGAAATGCAGGGTGGCTTTTAGATCACATTCTAGTTTGGCAACAAACACTGTTAGCGGGTATATCAAATCTGGTTTTGTTTTCCGCGAAGGCTTCAAAATTATGGGATTTCAGATTGTTTCTATCAAGTTGAGGGGAGAAGAAGAAGGGCCTGCCTCGCGGCATCGACTCTGCGATTTACTTTGCTGTTATTGCTGTTACTGATTTTGCCCAAGAACATATTCGAGAGAAGGAGGGAGTGTGGGGTGAGAGAGATTTCACAGAGCGGAGAAAAGAGAAGAAAGAGAGGAATAGAGGGGGTTGCGGTGGGCACGCTGTTGTCGAATTGCCCGCCGGCGAATCGGTATCGCGCTCGATGCGGTTTGCTGGCGAGATTCGCTTCCTGATGGTTGGATGGCATGACGGCTCCCGGATGGAGAGATGTGAAGGCGGCTTCTCGATAAAGACGACTTTTTCTCGGATGGGGACTGAAAGCTACCTCGTCCTCGTTGCATTGTACATAGAGAGAGAGAGAGAGAGAGAGAGACAGAGAGAACTGGGCAGTCTATGTCAACCCCTCGCCGTACTGGCTGGCTTGTCCATCGTTTGTGTGTGTGTATGTATGTGTGCGCGTGTCGAAGTATTGTGCTACTAACCAACAAACTACTACGGGGATGGGGATGGGATGCGGGCGAGGGGCATGTTTCTGGGAGGGTGGAGCGACGAAAAGGGTGGACTTGGACTGGACATGTTTGATAAGCACCAACACATGATGATGATGATGGTGAGGGTAAGCCAATTCCCCCCTGTCAGACGTGCCTGGGTGCTGGCTCCTGGATGAGTCCGGTCAGCTCCCCCCCCCCCCCCCCCCCCCCATGGGCTCTGAACTATGCTGTTTTTGCCACACAGCGGAACCCAGGGCCGGCCGAGTAATTTCTTGCAAGCCACGGTATCCCGGCATGCTTCCCTGCTGCCGTTGCACCAGCAGCACAGTTGGATTAAAGTAGGCGGGAAGCGAGCTGTGATCACTTTCCCGCCAACCATGCTGCTATGGACACAATTTTATTATGTACTGATGGCTAGCTGCTGATAGCCTACCTAAGTAAGTAGCGGTACTGTGCTGTGCTGTACTGTACTGTCACTATCACTGTCACTGTCATTGTCACTGCTGCTGCTGCTGCGGGCTTTGGACCGCTTTGCGCGCCACGTTGAATCGAGTGTTAGCGGCAAACCCGTCTTGAAACTAAATTGCGATCAAATTTCTCCTTTTAAGCTGGACAAACGCTCCAACCGTGACTTTCGACCAAGTGTCAGCTATCTATCTCCTGACTGTGCATACAGTATGTAGTAGATATAGAGGAGAGACGGAAGAAGTTGAATGGGTTTGAATTGCCACCATTCCTTGGGTCCCTTGACACCACCTGTTCTTCCTGCTCCCTGTTCTTCGCGCGCCGTCTAACCAAGGTTTTGTGGATGCCGCTGGAGGCGGACAGGCGGACAGGCGGACAGGCGAGCAGGCAGGCGGGCAGGCTAAAGGCCTGACTGGTTGCCCTTCGTTTCGGAACATGAACATTGAACATCCACAGTCTGTCGTAAGAACGTGCGCATCCGAAAGTTTAACCTTCCCCATCCCTTCGTTGCCTCCTTCGTCGTCATGTCGTCACTCTCGCCAATCTCACCAACATCACCCGGAAGCCTGGCTGGATGGAATCCGGATTTGTAGGTGAACTGCTAATACTCTGGGCCCTTCCCGTTCCTATTCTCCTAATACTGGTTCGATTCGCTTTACGATCCAGGCGCCAGGCACTCATCCTCCACCCCTGCTGTACAAATGCAAGCTCTCACGTCTACGAGTCAACGTCGACTACAGGATACTACAAGTATGATGATATGTATGGCGTTTCGAGCTCCGGTTGTGCTAAGTGACGCCGGCGACTGACGGGCACAACTCAATATTTGTTGCGCCCGTAAACCCCAACAACGACGGTTGCCGTGACCCGTCAAGGGGCTGGGTCGATCTATCTGGTGTTGCAACCACTACGAGTCAAAAATCACTTGGGTCCCTTTTGCCTTTTCTTTACTTCTTGTCCTTCATCTTGCCCTTCTTCGCTTCTGCTCCCCTGGTGTGCTGATTGGCGCCATTGTGTCTGCCACATAGCCTCTTCATGGTGGTGAGGATATCTATTGTCGGCTTACTTACTGCCCCCAAGGACTAATATAGATGTCACCCGAAGCCGCTGTACCTGTCGACATCCCTAGCTGCTACCGAAACATCCTCTACCGAGCACTGGCAGCCGCCTTCCGCCATCCGTTGTATGCTGACGAAAACCCGCCATATTTCGATACAAGTCGTCACCTCCAACGGGCTCCCTGGCTTGCACATATTTCCGTCATTGCTGCTGTATACGTGCAAATCTGGGATGGAATTGCTCGCCTAGTCCTGGCCCCAACAGCAACTGTCCACGGAAGACAAAAATTCGACGATATTTGCATGATGAGGGAAATGTTCTCAGGGCCTAAGTGATGACATTGTCGGGCACTATGGCCCAAGTTCTGTTATATCACCGCTCCTCTATTCGCTGGAGCCGCCAACTCCGGCCAGACAGAGATTGCAGTCGTTCCTGACCAACATGGGCATGGCTCGCTCTATGATCCAGCTGATGCGTATGCAACACAGTTCATTTGCAGGGTTTCACAGCCGCTCGCCGTCGCAGCTTTGGTTTGCAGAATGCGCCCTATACTATATGTCGGTGACTATAACAAATCGAGCTCCACTCTCAACCCCTGTCAAGACCCACGACTCGGCCCGGTCACTTGCATGAGGACCCATGTGATGCTATACTATTACTCGGTGGCCGGGCTCACCACGACCAACACGCATTTGATCGCCTCGCAAAAGCCAAGCTGCGCCAACCACTAGGTTACGGATATAACCTGCGTCGTGGACTTTTCCACGAGCACATCTCACTTTTATTACTATTATGGATATATTTCGACCTTCCGTCCCGACCCGCACCACGACATTATCGTTCGAACGGCGAGCCAGAAGGTAGCTCGGGACCACGTCTAGCTTGCAAGTGAGTACTAGCCATGTTCTCCTGCAATATAGCTAGCCAACCGGCCTGCCCAAGGTGAGGGTGACCGCCCAAGACCGGGCTTGGGAAAAGGTCCGTAGCCAAGACACCGCCCGGCAATGGCCTCTAGAGGATGTACCCTTCCTTCTACTACACTTCTACCCGGCTTTAGGCATATTGAAGCATAGCAGCACCTCCAATGGCAAGGCAAATATGCACACAGTGATGCGTACCTGCTGATGCACGAGGGGACTGGGAGGGCGAGGATGTATACCCTTGTCGTCATCTGTGATATATTTGACCTGCTGCACTCACTGTTTTGCCGGTGACCGTGGACCTATCCAGTATCGATTGCTCGAGATGCGTGTGTGAAATGCACAGATGCTCGACAGATTGAGCAACTTGGGCTTCACCTACTTCTGCAGGGTGCGTGTCCCAACTCATTGCAGTGTTTGTAGTCTTCGTCTCCCTGCTCCAGCATGCCAAATATCAAACATTACTGACTTTACATCCTCGTGCCAAAACGCCGAGAGGAGATGAAATTCTCGGGCATGTAGCAAAAACAAAAGTTTGTAAGCAGGAAGCCCAGCTCACGGACGAGATACGTGAACTGGTAGGCATTCAGCCTAACTCGGAGGCTTGACGGACCATGCGTGTGCTGACAGCACCATCTATGGATTCCAGTGATCCGCTCGATGTTGCCCTTTACTTGTATCTGCAACACCGTATACCAAGTGACCACCGAAATCACCATGGCGATCAATTCCCGGTAGTCTGGACTTGAGGATGCACGCGCCCGGCGCAGGCCCCAAGCCTCAGAGATGCCCAGCACAGATGTCAGGTTCTGGAGGTTGCCAGATGTCTTGCCGCCCCCGAAACTTGGAAATCCAAGCTTGGGACCCCTGTCTTCGAGTCATGGGCGGCCTCATTCTCGTGTTGATCTATGCTTGTAGCGTAGGCGACCAAGATGATCACCATAGGTGCTGTTCGCGGCCCGCGGGAGGGCGATCAACCCC
This sequence comes from Apiospora koreana, assembly GCA_017163955.1. NCBI lineage: Eukaryota > Fungi > Ascomycota > Sordariomycetes > Amphisphaeriales > Apiosporaceae > Apiospora > Apiospora koreana. The sequence goes on from JAFHKQ010000010.1 coordinate 1,570,990, forward strand.
TAGGTTTGGACGAATCTCGTCTCGTCTCGGGGTCGAGGCCTGCCACTTGCGGGCCAGTTTTGGTATATACATATATGTGTGCAAGTTTGTTTGGTCAATCGGCCATGTGCTCTTTTTCATGTCTCCCCCCATGATCTGCAGTCTTGAGATGCTGTTTGATGTCCACGTCCCCTTACTCGGGCGGGAGCTTGGTTTTCCAACACCCGTCAGCCCCGCCTCCTCCATCCTTGCAAGACAGGCCGGGCGAATGAACGTGCGAACGGAATCGAGGCCCGTTCGTCCTATTATGGCCGAGCGTCCGAAGCACGACACGGGAGCGGGGTGGCGGGTGGCGGGTCGGGTGATTGCACAGTTTCGGAACATGGATGGCCTGTTGCAACTTGCCTCCTTCGAATATCCCATCCCATCTCGCGGTAGCCCGAGCCCGAGCACGAGGCCGTTACGTAAGAATCACAAACCCGTCGACTCGGGCGCTGGGCTATACGGCATGAGGTGATGGCTTCTCCGTCTTCTGCTCGATACGGACACGCTGGAGTCGCCGTAGAATTGGACATACATCGCCTGATTGCACACGAACTTCACGCACGATGACTGGGCACAACGCATGCAATGTAGTGAAGACTATTAGCATTAAGATTACCTAGATGCTGTACCTTTTTACCAGCTTGCCCAAGTGTAGCGAGTCTCTTTGTCTTCAATACCAAATTCATAATTCGTAATTCATAAAACCCGTGCCCAAGACAAGCCGCCGTATTAGCCCCTTATAGCTATCTTTGATATCTATTGTCGCCCAGAATGGCGAGATGTGAGGCATGTGGAACAGATCTGTCTCTCTTAAAATGTGTGCTCCATTCTTTCTTTCCTTCTATCGCACCGCGTAACAGCCAGCACGTTTATCTCTGCCATCCATCTGATCATCATCAACCTTCGATGGCCGTCTCTTCTCGGACCATCATCTGGCCCTGCATGTTACGCTCCAACACGAAACACCTCTCTGCGTAGATGCCTTGCTCATTGAGCGCCCTCCAGCCCGCATCCAGGCGGCGGACGAGATGCCGCCGCCAGCCGCCGACATTGATGGTAATGGAGCGCCAGGCGGCGCCCTGCTTGCCCCGGACCAGGGTGCTGAAAGTCTTCATGGCCGCCTCGTAGTCGCGGTCGGTGTCGGGCGGCAGATCCTCCAACGTGCTGATGACCGTCTGGACATGGAGTGTGAGAGTGTGCAATTTCGAGAAACCGCAGAGGCCGCGGAGGAAGAGCGGCGGGTCGCACATGGTAATGTCCATATCGAGCTCCAGCGTATGCAGATAGACCAGACCCTGCGAAAGTCGCACCAGGTCGTCGATCCACACCGTAGGACAGCCGCGGTATTCCTCCCCGAATCCGACGTGGTCGCGGAAGCGCAGGATCTCTAGCGTTTTCGCGTGGCGGAGGAGGGCGTCGACGGGGAAATAGTCGGTATGGCAGGTGAGCTTGAGACATTGCAGCGCCCGAATCTGCCGACACAGCATGTAGAGCCCTTCGGTGGCTTGGCGGCGGCGGTCGGGGAGGTGGGCGCTGAAATCTTCGCAGTGTAGCTCCTCGAGGTCCAAAAGGTGGGCGAAAGGGACGGACCTCAGGAACTCAAATATGGGCACGTCGACGAGTTTCAGAAAACGCACCCGCGAGAAATCCCAGTGCTCAGCCACGTCTTGCGCTGTGTGGTTCCAGTCATACGACTGCAACACCAGTTCCTGGAAAGCCGGGAGCCGCTCCCCGTCTAAGAACTCGAGGCGAGTCCCCTGACCCCTATCGACGTAGTGAAAAGTATTGAGTCGTCTGGAATGTAACAGCAATTGCTTCAAAGACTCTAGCCGCGTGGTGAGTGGTGGCGTGGGGTTGCCCATCTTCAGCGACGTAAGAATGTCCGTCGGTATGGCTCGGAGATACGTATCTTCGGGTTCGGACCCGAAGTCTCTCAGCGGCAGGTCATCCACATATAGCTTCGTTTTGTTGTGATCCATATGATGACGGCTGAGGATGTCAGAGGGCACATACATGCCACCGCGGCAGAACTCGCCCCTCACGTACTTCCATCTGTGATTTTTCGTCGATAAGATGTCCAACCAGAAGAACCTCGTATGAAGAAATGATGGAGAAAACGTACCTGACGGATAACAGGCGATGCACGCCGCCCAGTAGCTGCTTGATTCTTGTTGGGTCAAGATCGCTTGCTGCCTCGACATGATGGGTGTATCGGTACAAATTTTGCAAGGCATACGGCATATACAAGCTGGATTCCGGAGCGATGATGCGCTTGGTCAAACGCAGATACTCGTACCTGATGGGCGTGGCGATGGCATCGAACCTCCTTGACAGAAGACGGGCATTTTCCAGCGAACGTGTGTCAAGATCCCTAAGCTGTCCGGGGCGATGATGGGTAAGTATTTGGCTCGGATTTGATATAGCCGATAGGAGCGAGACGTACATGTGTAAGTACCAGAGCCAGGAGCTCGGTACTGAGATCGTCCAAAGACCAACTGGGTCGCGCCGGGGGAAACATTGATATAGTGATCACCCGCCCATGTCCTCCACTGTGAATATGATCCTTCAACTTGAGGGAGGAGATAGTCGTGGAGGGCTTGCACATGACCTGGGTTGGGGCCATGGCGACTAAATAGAAAGGTAGGAGGAGGAGGAGCAGTAGTAGTAATTAAACAAGAGCTGGCAGAAAACGGACATAGAATAAGTTTGTCAGAGGCCCCATGCCGCGTAACCACTTGTATAGGTTCCCTTGAGCAGAGCGACAGAGTCTGGCTGACTGAGAAACTATTGGCCAACAACAACAACCACCCTGGTTATGTAGGCTAATAGGCACAGGCAGGATAAGTGACGGCTGTACGGGATTGGAGCAGGCAGAGGAGCTGCTGGCTTTGAAGTGTGCGAGAGCATGCACGATACTTATTGCGAATAGGATGCGAAGGGTGTGAAGGGTGACCGGCGGCGTCAGCAGTTCTGGCATCTGCAGCGTTACGTCTACCTGGCAGGGCGGGCTAAGCTGGATGGGGAGTAATTTACGAGAGGCTCGTCGGGCAAAACGAAGTGGCAGAGTCTGTTGCTGCTGCTGCTGCTGCTGCTGCTGCTGCTACTACTACTGCCAGTACTACCACCGCTACTACTGGGTCACTGGGGGGTGACGGGGACCAGTTGGCAGTACTGGCGGGGGGTAGCAGATGCAGCGAAATTGTGGCGTGCAGCAACTGCAGCTAGACAGGCGGACAAGGGATCCGGAAGGGTAGGCACAGCAGCAGATGGGATGGGATGCAAGGGGGGTGGCCCCGGGAGGGACGAGGGATATCGGATAAGGTTGACGTCGATCAGGCATGGCATGAGCCAGGGAGAAGGAGTATCAGACAAACGGGAATCGCAGAATATGCAGGCAGGTGGATATGGGAAAGGGAGGAGACGCAAGTTATCCTGGTAACGGTACGAATAACGGCGGCGCGGGTATGCCGGTAGGCCTGGCACCTGGACATGGACTTGGACCTACGACTTATTACAGGAGGGTGGACGACTCAGTAAATGGAAGACCTTACGACGTAGTATGTACATGTAACAAACATACCTAAGTTAAGCAGACTACTGGGCCAGCGATCGAAAAGGGAGCAGATAGCGACTACCGGGCGTTGGGACGAACGCCGTATGATGGGTCGTTCTCGCTTACAGAGATGGAGTTGGGAACTTGGGATCCAACAAGGAGCGGGTCTCGCAAGTTCGTACATACGTGCAGACATGTATGTATCAATGTATGTATGTGTTGTGCTTGAGCTGCAGCTGAAGCTGAAGTTGAAGCTGAGCTGTGCTGTGCTGTGTTGTTGGATCCATCCATCTTCGACGAGGAGAAGGAAGAGCAGCAGTATCAACAATTCATCCAAGGTGGGAATGTCAAACCCGATAGGTTGATCAGGTTGGTATCAGGGGTTGTTGATAGGCTGGCTTCAGCCGTGTCGCTGGTGGGCACTTTGCAGGCTTGCAGCAGTCCGAAGTTTCGCAAGTATTCCCCAAAAAGAGTTTGGATCTAGGGAGAGAGAAAAAAAAAACGCTGCGCCAAATGCCCGGGAATCCAATCGCGCACTTGCTGCAGGACAGGGTCTGGACAGGGTCTGGACAGGGGTTAACGACACTGGAGACGGCGGGAAAGACAAGGGTGAAGGAAGGGTTCGTCTAAGATTCCAAGACACCAAGACTCCTAATAAGCAATTCCCTTCCCCTACCAACCTACAGCTACATACATACATACTAGTAGGTAGTTACTAGTGGTACATTAGGTACTTGGTGATAGCGGAGAGCCTCCTCAGCAGCGCACTCTTAGTAGTAGTAAGAGATCGATGACGGGCGGAGTCGAAGCTAGCAACCTGGCTCTCTTCTCCGAAACGATAATAATTACTCCGTGGGATGGCTGCAGTGAGTGACCATGTAGTTAGTGGTTGGTACGGGGGCATCTCAGAAGCCGGGATTCTATGCGTGTTCGCCGTTCGGCCTGGGCAACGGAACAAACAACAGATGATCATGCACCAGTATTGGCAAGCAGGCTTGATCCAACTTGGCTCCCATCCAAAACATCACCTTATTTCTTCTTCTCCTTCTTCTTCTTCTTCTTAGAATCACGCGTGGCCGACATGAGATGGAAAAAAGAGAGAAAGAGAGAAAGAGAGAGAGAGAGCGAATAGATGACGTTGGTCACGATTGGCAGACCAAAATTATTACCAATATAACCTTATGATCTGTACATGGTTGGCTTGGCCTGCATACGGTGGCTACCCAATCGCAACAACTCTTTTTCGCTAGCTGCAGATGGCCTTTTCTCGCCTAATCTCTGTTTTCTGTTTCCTGCTGCTTTCTGCTTTCTGCTTTCTGCTTTCTCAACAGGGCTCCAGAACGTGGCAGCGCGAACACCACAGGAAGCCACTAATCTCGAAGCGAATCCAATATGTATGCGGCCGAAAAGCACGCATGGCAGAAAACCATCATGTTCTAAATCCAGCAACCAACCGCCAGCAAGGCCATCTTGGACCAAAGCAGCGACATTAGGCACCCACAGAAGAAAATATCACGTTTCCCTCTAATTATAGATACTGGTTAAAGCTAGATAAAAAGCAGGTTAAGTTTATATATTACTATACCTTGAACATCACACAGTATCCTTAATCGTTTCTTTCTCTCTCTTTCCTTTGCCCCATAACTTGTTTCCCTCCAGCTAAGGGTCGAATCGCGATACGCGCGCTCTCTGCTCGATGTCTGCTATGTGCCATATCTTCTGGATGGGGAACAGCCCACCATGTTTGCTCACCTTGTCCTGCCAGTGGACGCCAGTTCCATGCATGTTTCTAGAGTTGCTTTCGAGGCGACCCGGGGCCAGGGTCTCATGCAAGCAGGGCGCCATCACTACAGTCGCAGGCGCGTGCTTTCGATTAGTCGTACGTATGTACGACTACCATCTATGACTACATACTGTACCCGTTGTGAAGAGAGAGTGAAAGCAGATCGTTGGATAGATGGATCAAAACAATATAAAGATGCGAGTGGTCACCCACGCCCGCAAATGGGGTCAAAAAGAACCCTTGTCTGGGCTGACAGACTAGCACTTGGAAACATATCTGTATCCACAATGGAAGCGTCCTGGCGTCGTACCGATCGGTACGGGTAGCGAAAAGGAAGCGGTCAAAGTCGTATTACATACTCACTAGCCCTACTGTAGGTAGATGGACGACGAGGAGACGAGATTCCCGGTCGCTTCTCCGGTTCGACCTCCCTAGCTGCTAGCCCTCTTCCCCCCTTCCTCCGGCTCCATCGACAAGAAGCAACCATGCTGCATCGAGTAACTGTGTCGGTATTATAGGCGATGGGGTTTTCGCTATGGCCAGCATCGCTAGATTCGCTTATCTTGCCTCGCAGAGGGACCGATCGGCGTGCTGCAGCACCTCTTCAAGGATCAGAGCCTCGTCACGGTCGAGCATCCGGCCTCGGGCCCGACTTGCGACCTCCACTCGTCACTCCTGTCACTTGGAGACCGACTATCGAGTCGTACATATGTATCCTCTCCCACGTGGAGCCCGCCGGGTTGTGTAAAGTCTGCACGGCGGCGCGTGACAGCTGGAGGGCATGCCGCTCTATCAGTGTCTGTCGGACTTGGGAGACCACTTCACCGACAGCCATGCGTTTCGTCCCAGCCGGGCTCAATATACGTGGCATAATGGCTATGGGGCCGGCCACAGTCTCTGCTAAAGGGAGGTACAGCATTGATATTCAGAACAAGGTAAATCATAAGCCCCAAGAATAATCGCAGGAAACCAATTGGTATTGGAAACTCCAGAACTGAACAACATGGTATCCCTATGTAATGCTGGTAGAAATATTGCAAAAGCTCGCTTGTATTGTTCCTCGCCGCCCCCTCTTGACAACTCTCACTCCAAACATCGCCATGTATAAGCAACAACCCTCGACATCCGCTGCAGGGGAAGGAAGCAACGACCCTTTAGTATCGATACATCGTCGGCCCTTTGCTCTTCTGCTGCGCTACGTCGGAGACGTTTTCGTCATCGGGAACCCGTGGCATCCGGTCCTCACCACCGGCCGCACCGTGCATCGTCTCTTTCCCGACCGAGCTGTCCTGTCTTCCGAGATAGCTTGGCGTGGCATTGAACCCCGGGTGGAAGGGCTCAAAGGCCAGGCGGGTATCCTCGTTCAGGTATGACCCCGATGAGGCACCACCACCACTGGCCGCGGCGGATCCCGAACCGCCGGCGGCTCCACCTGAATAATTATCCGGTTGGGGATCTTTAAAGGGGTCCTCTTCCGCTCTCGGGGTGTGTGACCTTGACGGCCCGGCTATCGAGCTGTCGTATTCTCGCTCCTTTCCCTTCCCATTTGATTTTCGCGGGGGCATGGCCGGTGGCTCATACTCTTCGTCCTCGGTGTTGATAAGAGGTGTAGGGCGCTGGTGCGAGCCAACGCCATTGGGCTGCGGCCCTGTCGATTCCTGAGGACTGGGCGTTTCCGCTGGCGCCCCTAGCCCGGCTTGTTTCCTGGCATTGAGCACGGCTCTTTGGTGTAGGCTCAAGGCAGTCTGCAGCTGCTCATTTGTGTCGATCAGGCTCTCCATCGTGTCGTTGTCTGGCGTGGGGTTTTCGGCGGCCATGTAACCCTGTACGCTACGACTGGCGCTTGTGCAACGGTCTGCGAATTCCTTGATCAAATCATTGTCAAGAACCTCGCCAGGAGGTGTGTTGGTAACGACTTGCTGGAGGAGCTTGGCCGAGGTTCGGGCTTCCTCCAGGCGGCTCGCCAACTCGACGGGGCTCGGCAGTTTGCGACTCTGGTGTTGACGTGCGAAGTAGTTCTGGGAGTGGGGGTTCGCATTCTGCGGTGACGCGAAAGGCGGCGCATTTCCTGCTTGCTGGGCGAAGGGCGGTTGTGGTTGCCAACCCTGAGAAGGTAGTTAGAAACAAGGCTACTCTATCAAGTAGAGAATCTGTCAGAGATGCACTTACCCCTTTCTGTGCCTTCTCCTTCTCCTTCTTCCACATATCAATGACGGGTTTCAGGCCTTCGTCCCAGGCCTTTGTACTCTCGAAAGTGTTCAAGCTCTCCATGAGCATCTGCATCACACTTAGGTCGCGACCATTCCGCAGCAGGTCCTTCATCGTATCGGCAAACTTTTGGTCCATATTTCTCGTGAAAGTTTGGCCCGGGTTGTCGGCCAGGATGCGCATCAGCATGATAGCGTTGTACTGGTAGGATGGGCGTGACCAGTAGTCCTTCTTTAGATACTTGCGGACGAGGCGCGCGCATTCGGCGGCGGCGGCCGGGGAGGACTCGGCGGACTCGACGATAGGGGGAAGGTGAAGGACCTCATCGCCCGAGGCGTTGGGGCCGCCGGATTCGCAGAAGGATTTCTATCGAGGCGACGGGTGATTAGTTATGGGTGGTGCGAACAGACAAAAGGCGTGTGTGCATGGACATACCACGGCGCGGGAGGCAACAGCTTCAGGCCCATCGCCTTGGGGATCATCGCCAGCCCCTGGTAAAGCATAGTGTGTTAGTGGGTTTGTCTTCTGTCCGGGGGCAGCGTGGTAATGTGTATGGGCACGCACCATTTGTGTTCTTGCGCCGGATGGTGCCGAGCATCTTGCCCATCTTAAGTGACTTCATGGTGGCGCCGCGCCTATGTCTATCGTGAAGGTTGCTGGCGTCTGAACTCTGTCGGGTCGATGGATTCGGGGGTTTCGGAGGTTTGGGTCGGCTAGGCAGCTGCGATTGCTAGGCCGGCCACCAGAAAGACAGGCAGACAGACAGATAGACAGACAGACCCCTTGCTCGAAGGGCGGGGCGGGCGATTGAATGAGTCGGAGTAGCGGGCGGGTATGGGTATGGTTTCTGACAGCTCCGGAATGTTGGTGACGAGGTATGAGATCAGAATAACCTTAGCCCCTGGCGAAACCCGCAAGACGGTTGCTGCATTGATGGATATGGCTGTAGTTGTACGATGTACGATGTGCGATGTACGTTGTACTGGAGGAGAGCGGCGTCAAACGACCGTGTGTTTTATGTCTTTGGTAGGGAGTGGTGTGAGACTTTAAATACATAAATAGTACAAGGGGTCCATTCCCACCCACTCACTCACTCAACCTGTTACCCCAGCTCCATTTCTGGAACCGCCTTCCCGCTTGTCTTGTCTCGCTCGGTCTCAATCTCCATGCAGATTATACTTACCTAACGTACTAGATTGTCTACCTGTTGCCTAATATCCTTCCAGCCTTCCAGGCCGCTTTTACCATTTGCATCCCTCCTCTTCTCGCATCGCGCATCGCGCATCGCGCATCGCGCATCGCACATCGCACATCTCGGGCAGTGATTGCGACGCAATGCAGTTGGTTGTTCAGCGCTCACGGTTAGTCGGGAAGCTGCTGCGCCACGTTCACAAATCATACATGAACCTACATAGATGGCCACCCAATCAAAGCAGCTGCCAGTCCGCGGCAACCGACAAGAGCAGGGCACAGGACACGGTACAGCTTACATAGCATAAAGAGCGTTAGTCTTATGTGCGTCTCTTGTCTCTTGCGCGAGTGCGAGAGAGTCTCTATGAGACTATGAGACTATGAGCCTATGAGCCGAAAATAAGACCAAGCCTCTCTCTCTCTCTCTCTCTCTCTCTCTCTCTACTTGCCCGATGCGGTAATCGCCAAGACACTCAAAAAGGCACAGCCGCACAACGACGCGCAACAACCCCCGTCACCCGCTCCTGGACTGCTGGAGATCATGCCGAGAACTCGTTGATATACTGCTAAGCCCGGTTTTTACGTATGCCATGAGTGATTTTGGGGGCGACGATTTCTACGTTAGCTGCGGGCAGTGAGTGGCCAGAGTTGCAGGCCTAGTTCTGCCACTCTGCCACTCTGCCACTCTGCCCGCATGCCCATAGGCCCATAGGCCCGGAATGGGCGCTATCAAGCCAAGCGGGGTGCTTATTCAACGGGAGCTGGGCAAGAGGGGTTATATAAACGACATCATGCCCAGACCTCTCGACAGACTCGGTGCGCTCCCGTCAAGGTGATTTGCCCTAACGGTAGTAACTACATGTGAGTTTTAGAACCAACTATTCTTATTTTGATAAGCTATAACAGGATAAATACTGAGTTTGATCCTCTCAGAGTGCCACAATGTACCACGAGCAGGGCTTGTTTTCCGAGTCCGTACAGAGCCCCAAGTTGAACCACAAAGGCGCTGGATGATGTCAAGACCTTTCTACCAGAGTATTTTGGTCCGAAAAGCCATCATCAACACTTGAATGGATTATGTACTGCCCCAAAGTTCGGGGACACAGTCGATATCACATTGACTCTTGAATAGGGGCTGGACGTAGGTGTTGTTCATAGCTACATATTTGGCCACGCTTGTCAAGGTATCAACAAAAGTGACCGGCGAAAAGGTGTCAAGTCGTAGGTGATGCTCCCCCCCAAAGGTCCGGTTACATTATGGAGCGATTTGCTCGGATGCTTGCCGCGTCCATATCGACTTTGAGTAGGCTTGTAGTAAACGCAATAAAGAATCGACGGGCAACGCATGCAATAATTCACCACATACTACAAGTGTATTGCAATTGCATGTAGACCAGCGATAACCAAAATGCAAGGACCGAGAGGGGAATGTAATACCTGCGGCGACCGAGTCTGCCAGCAGCAATGTTTCCTCAAAAGGCTGAAAAAGAGATATGCAAATCAAAGCTCTGGAGACACGAGAATAGCGTGAAATTGTGACATTATAACAGCATATGGCATGTCGGGGAGTTCAAGGCGGGATCACTGAGAAGAAGTCGCTTGCGCTGAGTGCATTCGCGTTGGTGCTAACTCGTCCGGCGGTACCAGGATAGGGGCTCATAATCATACCGTCAAACAATACCTATATATATATAGGCACGACCATTGAAGCAGAAACCCAGGCTATTCCTAGATGCCCAAACATTGCGGTAGTTTCCACAGTTGATGAATGATTAGCGAGTGTGAGCAATGTTGTCCACAACAAGTACATGCTTGAGCTGATGCCGGGGGCTGGGGCGGAACTATTGGCTCGTCAGATCTAGTCACTCGTTGAATACCACCGACGTTGTTGGGCATGTAGAATAAGACCGGAAAGACCTGAGTATATCCGTTAGGGGTGGCCATTCCCAGAGGCATGTGGTTGATTGATACCAACATAGTTCCGACACCAAGCCACTGAAACACCAACTAAGTGCATGGCGGGGTATCGATGTCAAATGTAACTCTACCTTGCAGGCCGGCCCTCGCAAATATGCCACTCAGTATTAGGGCAGACCTACATGGCGCATCCAGTGAGATTTGTGCATCCCAAAGCTCGCAGTGTTTGGCATGCGGTTCCATTAAATATATGTTCGGTCTGGGCCGTTCTAATCGGGATGATTCAGGCAGCACGAGTCTGAATGGAACTCGTTCTGTCGGTTCACATACCAGACCTCCCTGGACAGGTAAGTGGTAACTCAGCGTCTGGTTACTGCTAGGCTGCCTACTAACATATGTCAATATGTCACATATCATGCAACTGGGCAGTAATCGAAGCGTTACTACCTGCAGTGCGCCCATCGCATCAACACCCGTCCTGCCCAAATACGGATGATAGCCGCTGGATATCGGAGTGTTAAAAGCTCGTAGCTCGTGATTTCCAGTGATCAAGTTTCGTCTTGGGGTAGATAAAATCTCGTCTTAATCCACCACAATAACCATGAATCTAATAGACTGCACCACAGTTCATGGTTGCGTCCGGCCCAGGCCTCAGGGCTTCCACGTGCCGGAATAACTAAGTGGTTAGAGCCAGCACAGGATCAACCCGAAGAAGTAAACATGCCACGATTCTTTCGAGGGGCGATACTGCTCCGGACTCTGGGATGCGAATGCAGCTTTCGATAGTAGGACTGTTCCCCGCGGAGACAGAGAACGAGTCACTGGGGCCCAAGAGTGTAACAGGATCCTGCCACCACTTAGGAACGCACGCCTGCGAATCTAGATCTCGTGTTTGGTGATGGTGTCGTGTACGAGGGGTTGACAACAGACCAACGGAAATCCCGTGGCTCGGTTGAGCATCGAGTGAAGGACCCGGCGGCTTGAGGGATACTTGCTTGCAGTGCAGTCGAGGGATTGGAAGCACACACGAGAAGACATAGAAGAACCATGGAGAGAAAAAGGAAAGAGGTGACGATCCTGGAAGATGCAGCAGGCCCTTGGGCTTTGGGTACCAATGATACGTAACATGGCCGTGTTCATGTGTTATAAAGCGCAGATTATTCTCATACTATCACCAAGGAGTAGGAGAGACGGTTTATTCTGTTTGGCTAGGCGAATTTTACCGAAAAGCTCGAGGCTCGAGGGTGTATATATGACACGATCTGACAGGTTCCATAGTTTTCAGATGATACGAAAGCCCGAGATGAAGACGAGCAGTTTGCCCGGCATTAACAGGATACCCTACGGAGAGTATGTGATAGTGGGATTATTGCACTTTAATCTGACAAAACATCGGGCCTCCCTTAAGAGGATGAGTCTTCTGTTCTGGTTCGGAATTATGTATATGAGCTGCATAGAAACCGTCAGGCATCACCACTCCCACTCATCGTGACAATGTAGAGGTAGATGTGTAGAGTATCGAGGTACAGTACAAGGTGAGTCATGCTCTCTGCAGATGGGTCGGCCGGGAAACGATGTCGCTACCTGCCACATGCAGGGTACGTGTGGAACACCACAAGAGCGTCGAACAATATAAAGACCACTTTGAAGCTATAAGGTATTTGTGTCATAGGTGGGTGCATGTAGCAGAACTGGCGCAGCTTGAACTGACGCGGCTATCGCAGACACACTATGTCGTTCTCTTTGGCTAGGAGTAAGTGGACGCAGCGTAGGATAGGCAACTCCGAAAGTGTGATACGTATGGCTTGGTCGAATTGTCGCATAATTAGAATGGGAATGACATTTTCTATCATCGCAAGAGCTGATGGTAGCTGCGCCTACGGATCGCGCCAGAGGCGGGTTTTACGAGTTGAACGGGCTTGCTTGTTGAATCGTTTCGAGCTGCCCTGCGCAAATCCCACCGCCAACTAATGGGGCAACACCCTCGCAATTCCGACATGTACAGAGAGGAGACAAGATCGTCAACACTGAAAAGCAACACGCTTTTTACGGCTGGCTCCAGCATGATATGATACTATTTATGCTTCGGGTTTAAGACCCCTATCCCTCATACCTCATTGGTTTGAGTAAAGGCGTTTCTCTTCGAGTCCTTGACTGGCCGGTATACACACCGGGTGGTCTTGCGCGTCGGTACCCAGGTCTGGAACCACAACTGCCTCCGACGATGCAGATCTTGTATGAACTTATCGGGAAACCACACCTAAAATCGGGAACCTAATAGGAATCATGTCAGTTCCGAAGACATTCCTGAATAGATAATGTATGGATATTGCAATACTCAGATATGTTAATAGCCCTGCGTACCTTGCATCGCAACCCTCATGTCCCCTCGCATGACAGACCTCCAACCCGGGAACTCCGAGCAGCCACGGCGTCCCAGCAGATGTATCGCGGCAAAGCACGAAACCAGATACAGTATCTCTGATTTTATCGGCCTGGGCAAGTCATACCGCTGCCACGTCAATTCTGGCGACAGCGGTTTTGGGATTATTATCATGTCTGGAATGAAGTCACCGTTCGAACATGCCTGCGCTTCTTACTTAATGCCGACTCAACGCCACCTTCCACCAACAAAACCTTTGAAGCAACCCACGACTAAGTATGAAATCAACTTGGAGTTGTGTTATGTGATGTGTTGATTGAGAATATGTCTGAGATATGATAGCCGAGTAAGAGCGATTTGAACGAATCATACTCAAGGGGCCCATCTCACCGACATGATTTCGCCAACAAGGTCAGATCTTACAATCAGTAATACACAAAGGGTACTTGGCATCTGCAGTACCGGCGAGTATCGAACTGAAAACGAAGAATCATATAAATCGCATCTGCGAAAGGCGGCGCAGGAGTTCGGCCAAGGAACCAGTGGTATGGCAGTGCCTGGTGTAGATACCACGAAACTTGCTGTCGACCGCGTATCTGGACCAAGACACCCCCTGAGTCAGTACAACTGGTCAATGTTGACTTGGTAAGTTTCCAGAGGCCAAGAGGAGGATAAAGATGGACCGGTGTTATCATTGACGAGCCGTGATCTTTCAGATCACATGCGGTGTGGTCAAATATCGGGAGGTTGATGATATCCAACGAGTATGTGGAATTACGATGCAGCTGTCTAATAGCTGTCAACAATACCCATCTTCCATCCGAAAGAAGACGGTAAAGGTTAGCATTTGCTCGCAAGAGACAAAGGAACGAAGCAATGCGAAGGCGTACCCATAAGATGGAACCAGTGGCAAATGCCGGGGTCGGTCGTATCTACTACCCCCGGAGATGCTAGTCTCAGATGGCCAATTGCAATATTCGGATTGGAGCGGTATTAAAAAGGAATATCCAGTATCTTATGATGTTGACTATTTGATACCAGTCGGTTTTACGTGCCGGCCGGTTGTGTTGGGGTTTTTATGGTCGAGTGTCCATGGGGAGACCCTGGTTGCCGATGTCAAGGTGCACATGGCGGCTCAAGGTGCCATCCAAGCAACGAGTGATAACCTCGACGGCGCCTCGTCTGGCCCAATCAGCCGGCTGTAGGACAAGCCTCATGTCGACATTTATAGATGATCCAGTCCATCCGGACCCCGTGCCTCGATTGCGAGCGATCCAGCCGAGTGTTACTTAAGGCATAAGTAACCATGGCATAGTTGGCGTTCCATGCGGCGACCGAACCCCCCTCCACATCATGTGCTCCACCAAAATCATAGACACTCACCTCGGATTCCTTCCTTCTTCGATGTCGCCAAACTAGGTGACATGGCCACAATCCATCGTCGTGGCCATCCCATCCCGGATTCGACCACAGCCATGCCATGCCATACAAGTCCAGTATAAGCCCATACACTATTCCGCTGCATCCGAGCTAGGCTTGTCTAAGTCGCCATTTCCCCGGGCCCAAAGGTCGAGTTACGATATACTGCCTGCCCCTGATGTCTAAGAAGATGCGGCCCGACGCGGATGATTGCGGACGACGACGATGAGGAGGAGGAGGAGGAGGAGGAGGAGGAGGAGGAGAGAATACGGCCTGCAGTGCAACACGGCGGAATGCTCTAGGTTTCCGTGACTCTCACATATTGACTAAATATCACGTAGTTGACTAGACGCACCTGGGTGAAAGCGAAGTAGTTATGAGCCCGGGAGCTTACTATCATGCCGAGTCCCATTGATTGCCCATCTCGATGCCCTGGCAAGACGAGATGGACGAGGCGAGGTTGTTGGATGAGGGCGGCACCGGCGGACCGTCCTGACCAGATTACTACTGGGTAGGCACAATCGGGGGCAGTTTGGTTGAGAGGAAGCCAAGTTGGACCTTGATTTTAAGGGGTGAACAATCAAAGTGCGTTTGTTTTCCGAAGGAATTGAAGGAAAGCATTAATGCCATTTCCCTCTTCTCTTTTCCCTCCTCATGCCTCCCACGCTTCCGTTGATTGTGCCGTAGCCGAAACTGTGATTAGACCCCCCCTCCTCTCTCAGTCTCTCCCCGACTTTCATCCTCCATTCGATTTTTTCGACTCTTGGTCCCAATCCATCCCCTCCACCCAAACCTCCTCTCGTCCCTTTGGCCATCTCCACGGTCCAACACACGCATACACGACACGACACGACACGACACAATAACACGCTCCCACTCCTTCGATCAGCCACATTTTGATTTTGCAGGCATCTACAACTTTCACCACCACCACCACCACCACCACCACCACCATTCACTCTTGTTGGCACATAGTCAACCAATCGTCAACACCACAGCCGGGTTCTATACGAAAGCCTTCCCCCCCTCTTGTCATTCTTTGTTGCCGCTCAACCCTGAATTGACGGATTTCTCTCTTCCTTTCTTCGAGTCGACTGCTGCATGTCTGACATGGTTCGGGTTGAGCCATCATCAACTGCAACTTGGTAGCAGACGACTCTAGTTCTGACGACCTCTTCTGACCCTGACCTGGCCATCTTTTTCTCCAATCATCAATCATCAATCATCGTCAAGTCATACCATACGCAAATGCTCTACGATTGTTTGAACTGATTGTCCGTCACCCTTTTTCCTCTCGACACGCGAGAGTGGAGACGGTTAATTGCATTCCAGTAACTTAAGAGTATACAGGAAGGAGTTGCTTGATTCTTTCAGCCTGCATCTTCTCTCCCAACTAACTCTCTGACTATTGTCGGTCGGTATCGTTTGGTGAAGGTCAATCAAGCCAGGCACCGCCATTACTATTTTGATTCATCCCCCAATCCCGTCTCTTCCTTTCTCCCGCTATTTACTTTTGTCGGTTGCTCTAAGTGTCCGGTCGATCCCCCCCCCAATACAACACCGCACACCAGACACCACACCACACCACCCACCACCCACGCTCACTCACGCACACATATTTAGCATACCCACTCCCACAAACCCACCCCCCAGTCGCGTTTGTGCACTTGCAGTTGCAGTTGTAGGTGCAGCAGTAGGGAGAAGCAGTGCCTTAGCGGAACCACTTTGAATCCCGCCTCCAGCCTATCACAACCTTGTCTTTTACACCCACCGGCATCCACTCTTACTTACTGCTACTCAACTACCATTTGTGGTAAACCAACACATACATTCCTCGACTCAACGCGTCGAGCTCACAATCCCATCCCACCCAACTTACTGGATTTACCAAGTGAGCCTCGCCCACCACAATACCCAAACCAACCCTTTGCCATAAGAGCCATTGTCGCGACTATACATCGCAACATACTCTATACACCATGGCTACTCTTCCTCCGACGCGTGCTATGTCGTCGGAGTCGAGCTTGGGTGGTGCAGCCGACACCTTCTCCCAAGTCGCGTCTCTCAGCTCCACACCCCCTACCACAGTCGCCGACAGTATGAGCTTAGCTTCCGATGGCTCCAAGAACGACCTACACATTGCTTCCGACCCAATTGGCGACATCGTGCACGACTCGGTCGAGCCTCAAACCACTCCTGAGCCTCTGCACCTCGACCTTGCTGTAGAGACCCACAAGGTGCTTATGACCGAAGAGACTCACTACAGCCAAGACGAAACCACCCATCACATCTCAGTAGACCAGACCACCGAGTCTGCCCAGCCCTCTGATGCTACACCTGCCACGCCTGCCGATACTCCTACAGACACACCCTCGCAAGGCCGGTCGCGACGCGCCCGACGAAGCGAGCCCGTTTATAACATAGCCAAGCTGAGCGGCACGGCAGTTCACGGAAAAAGACGCTCTAAAGGCGACATTATCGATGATCGCAAGCGGAGAACCATTTCAGGCAACTTGCCGACTGGTGACCTGGATGGCGCAGACACAAGCAGCGACGGCGTGGCCCACCAGGCCGGGGAGATGATCCAAGACGGAATCAATGCGCTCGACATGCAGTGGAGTATGCAGAACCTCGCCACCCCCGAGGTCAAGAACCCCAAAAAGCGCGCACGGTCACCTGAGCCGGTATCAAGACGGATCTCGACGCGCTCGGCCGGCCCTATCTCAGAGTCCCTTACGCAGAAGGTGTCCGCCATTGGCAAGAAGGGCAAGAAGGCCGTGCAGAGGAGCTTCTCCAACGTCTCGCGCGAGCTGCGGAAACTTCAGGACACCAACGAGTTTGCGAAAATCGATACCAAGCCTGTTCTATATAGCACTTGGGCCAAGGGCAAGCTCGTGGGCCCTGATGAACCGGAACCACCCAAGAAGAAGGTCAAGACTGAAGCGCCCAAACCTGCACCCCAACTGGATTTTGAGCCGACTCCCGAGCCTTCTGTGTTCAAGCGCCAACACAACAAGAAGTGGCTGGACAGGGGTCTCTACTCGGGCCAGGACGCACCCTTGGACATATTCAAGAGCCTGACCCCGATCGAGAGGAAGAACATTGCAGAGTACCCTGAGCTGGTCCCCAAGATTGGTGAAAAGCCTAACAAAGTCTTACCATCCCCCATGTTCAACGGCCTCCGTCTTTTGATCAAGGGCAAAGACTTCAAGCTCCCTTACGATATATGCAACCCTCTGCCCCCCGGGCAACCCAAGCCCGAAGGCT
Organism: Apiospora koreana; assembly: GCA_017163955.1. NCBI lineage: Eukaryota > Fungi > Ascomycota > Sordariomycetes > Amphisphaeriales > Apiosporaceae > Apiospora > Apiospora koreana. Next base: position 1,588,735 of record JAFHKQ010000010.1, read on the forward strand.
GGCGTACCATGGCAAAGAGTATGCTTTCCCCTCTCCTCTCCTCTCCTGGACCCCTCAGACAGTGGGAGTTTAGATACTGACCGACCTTCTAGACCGTTTCGTGGGCACTGCTGGAGCCTACTGGAAGAAAACACCCCACTTCAAGGATTATCAGTCCAAGTGCGTTTGTACGCCTGAAGATGGTTGTGCCGAAAGCTGCCAGAACCGCATCATGTTGTACGAGTGTGACGATACCAACTGCAACTCTGGCTCCAAATACTGCCAAAACCGGGCATTTGCTAGGCTGACGGAGCGCACCAAAGTCGGTGGCAAGTACCGCGTGGGCGTCGAGGTGGTCAAGACGGACGATCGTGGCCACGGAATCCGGGCCAACCGCAGTTTCGAGCCTGGCCAGATCATCATGGAGTATACTGGCGAGATCATCACCGAAGAGGAGTGTGACCGTCGGATGAACGAGAAGTACAAGGACAATCAGGTGAGTGCTGGATGACATGACATTCAATCTACCTACCTCTAGTCACGTGACTAACAGTTGTGATATTAGTGCTACTACCTGATGTCCTTTGACCAGAACATGATTATTGACGCTACAACAGGCAGTATCGCGCGTTTCGTCAATCACTCGTGCAGTCCTAACTGCCACATGATCAAATGGATTGTGTCTGGACAGCCGCGCATGGCATTGTTTGCCGGAGACCGGCCTATCATGACCGGAGAAGAGCTGACATACGACTACAACTTTGACCCCTTCTCGGCTAAGAACGTGCAAAAGTGTCTTTGTGGTAGCCCCAACTGTCGCGGCGTCTTGGGTCCCCGACCCAAGGAAGTGAAGGAGGTCAAGCTTTCCAAGCAAGATCTCAAGAAGACGGTCAAGAACGGCGTCAAGGCCGGAAAGCGCAAGTTCCAGGAGCTGATCGGGGATAAGGAGGACAAGTCAGGCAGTGCTGCCAAGAAGCGGAAGATCAAGACCCCCACTGGCGGCAAGCCGGCGAAGCGATCCGTCTCGAGCGCCAGTATGAAGGCGGCTAAGGATGTAGCATCCAAGGTTGTTAGGAAGACCGTGAGCACCATCTCCGTCAACACCAAGGGTGGCGCCAAGGGAGCTAAGGGGGCCAAGGGAGCCGCTTCGCCTGCGTCTTCAAAGAAGGTTACGACTGTTAAGCGCAAGTCGACCGTGGTCAAGACGTACAGCAAAGGCAAGCCGGCGGGGTCGACGCCAACAACGAGCAAACGCCAGTCGACCAGCCCTAAGAAGTCTGTGTCGCGGAAGTCGAGTCTGACCATCGTAGCCGCCACCGGCAACGAGAAAGAGAACGAAGACGCGCAGGAGGGTGTCTCTGCCGCCAAGAAGATGGCATTGGCTGCTGCTAAGGAGAAGCCTACCTTTACGCGGGGCAGCCCGAGGAAAAGCGCGGCGGCGGCGGCGTCCACAACCCCCAGGAAGGGCTTGGAACTGCCGCGCGTTTCGCCCAAGATCCGCCTTGTGCAATCGCCGTCAAAGACTGCGGCATGAACAGGACACCATAACTTGGTATAAACGGCAAACCATTTTCATCAACATCCATCCACACACCCCCACCTATCATGGTCCAACCTGCCTCTCAACGCCAGGGTAAACGACCACAGCGAGTCTGTTTTTTCAACTTACACTCTACCCTACTACCACCATAACAATATAGCCCGAGCACAGAGAAACGAGGCAAAGAAAGAACTGCAAGGGATGCGGTGGTCACGGGGGCCCTGCCAAGCCGCGTCACGTATATGAGATGCCATGCTGGTAATGGAGGGGGCCTTGACTGCAGCAGAACAAAGCAACCCTTTTTTTTTTTTTTTTTGCAGACATCACATGTATTTTAGGAGGTAGCCCTCTCTGGTTGTTTTTTTCTTCTATTATTTATCCTTTTGGACTGTCACCATTTGAGGAGTGGAAGGAATGACGAAGGAAGGAAGGAAAGAGGCATAAACTCAGGGCGTCACAGGCGTATGGTTTGATTCTGGTTTTTCGCTGTTGCTGTTGCTCACTATGTCCATTGCTGTCCGCGTCTGTGTCTGTCTCGCTCTTTGAGGCATGACCGGCAATAGAGCTGCGGCATTTATATGGCAGAGAGATAGAGACAACAGGAAGGGGGGCGCGCATTCTAGCAGCAGCAGCAGCAGCAGCAGCAAAGCATCGAGAGGTGTGGGAGATAGTCCTGACCTCCTTTCTTCCTACTTTTGTCGCTAAAGGAGGGAATAATCTATTTGGCTGGCATTACTACATAAACGTCTGGCGCAAAGTTTCTTCATGATGTATGTATGTGACGGATATGTTATTGTCTATATATGTAATATTTGTGTGCTTTACTTGTATGTACTGTTTAATATCAGGAGGTAGATATTTTAGGACGGACGGGGCATACTTATGGCTGCTCGCAGAGACACCCGCCAGTGTGCTGATGCCTATAGTCAAAGTCAAGGGCCGCTGGGCAGATTCAGCCCGAGTCAATTAAACTGGCTTGCCAACTTTATTACAGACTACATTATGAGTTCCTGATATGCATCGTGGGGGTCTTACTGCTTGCTATGTTGCATAACACGTACATGTGCAGGAAGAAGGCATGTTAATTTTTTATAACTAACTTGCTGGCCTTTTTGCCTGTTGTGTGGAATCGCCTAATCCGGAATGGAAGCCAAGTGATGCAGCATACGCCATGTGATAGTAGTGGTACACCCCTTCCCCTTTACTATCAAACCAGTAACTCCCTTTCCATCAAAGCTTATTAATTCCTACATCAAGGTTCCATGAATTTTTAACTTCGGGAGGGGTTTGATGATACATCATAGGCGAACCCTGAGTACAGAACCAATGCACATCTTCTTCATTATTGGGTAGGGGGAAGAACAACGTTGATCTTCAAGGGAACACCATCTTCGGCGGGGAAATTTTCTTGGTCTGCCGACGTGGGTTCCGTGTCTACGGGCGTATCGGGGGCCGCCACTGCCTCCGAGAGCTCGGATGAGCTTGTGCCGTTCGCCTGGTTCTCCATAGCATACAGGCGTGCAGCCCGGCCTTCTTTCTTGCGAGGTTGAGGCGCTTGGTCTCGGTTAGTATGTTTATCCAACAAGTCACCAGGAAAAGGGGGTGCTCCTTACCTCGGCCATTCTCCTGAACATAGAACCGTCTCAGCAAAGAGACGGCTTCGTCTCGGAGGTACCCACCCTCCGCAGGATATCCAGGCTCAACATTACCTCCGTCACCGTCTTCGTCGTCTCGAACATCTTGTTGAGCGCGGCCGCGAGTGATCTTTTCGGCATCAACCGGGCCATATCCATTCTGATATGGCCGGTCATCGGGTCTGGACACAGGCTTCGAGTTCATATGGACTCGGAACACTCCGCCTGTCCCACCAAACTTGTCGTTTACCGCACCGAAATAGACCTTCTTGATACCGAGCTGTCGTAGAAGGGATGCACACATGACGCAGGGTTCAACCGTAACATACAGAATACACTCTGAGATGATGGACCGGTTGACCTTGGGCGAGGGGTGCAGTTTCTGCCCGTAAGGGTAGATATGGCCGTCAGTGGGGTCGACGTCACCCCAGCTCGACTCATCCAGAGCCGACTCGTCCTTGACGTCGGCGTCTGGCTGGTGAGAGAGCAGAGAAGACAAGGCCATGAACTCGGCGTGGCGAGTTCCGTTCCGCGTCACATTGGTCGCGTTCATTCCTTTCGCAATAGTACGACCGCGGTAGACCAAAACGCAGCCGACAGGCGTCTCGTTCGTGTTTAAGGCGAGTTGTCCCTGCCCGAAGTTAGTATCGTGCTTGCGATAATTGACACGGAAGAAATCATGAAATGCAAAGGGTAGCATCTATCATCGATGGGGGCACGTGGTGTGTGATAGACAAAAAGACAGGGAACATATAACAGCAGACTTACCATAGCAAGAGCCTCCCGCATGAACTTGAGATGCTCCGCTCGCTCGATCTTGCCCTCCTCGGTAGTGGGCTCGATTAGCCCAGGCAACACCTGACTAGGGGGCGTTACCAAGGGAGCAAGTGGCTTGGGAATAATGGGCTGCTTCAGCCCGGGGACGGCGACAACGAGGGGCACAGCTGCGGCCTCGATGGCGGCCGAATCCTTGTCCAAGTCCTGCTTGGAGGCTGGCTTGTCGTCGAAATCGAGCGCCTCGAGTGTCGCCGTGGCCTGGTCCATATTGGCATCATCAGTGGGCGGGACGCGTTGCAAGGCGGGCAGATTGGAAGGGCCGGTGTTTTGTGCACCGTCCGCGCTGTAGCTACCCGAAGTCTGGATCTCAGACCGGTTCGTGGTTGGTACAACAACCGTTGAAAGTGGCGTCTGGGGACTTGTGGGTTTCGGTGCGTCCCGAACACTGGCAGAAGGCGTGGCAGTAACAACAGTAGGAGGGGCGACATCCGAAGAGACATCGTTGGCGGCATCATTGCCCAGTTCCTTGGTGGGAGGTTGGTGATCACGGTTCTTGTCCGACGTAGACACAACCTTCAGCGGTTGCTTGAAGTTTGCTTGGCTATCATGCTTGCTGCTAGGGCCGACATTCTCCTTTTCCCGCAGCTGTTGCTGCTGCTGGGCCAAACCGAGGGCGTTATTGGAGACTTGGTTGGAAGCGTTAGAAGCGTTAGAAGCGTTGGCAAGCTTGGCAGCGGTCCGTTTCTGGCCACCACGTTTCTTAGCCGCCATGGCTTCATCTAAGAGCGGGTCACCGTTTTCCAGATCGGAGTTGCTGTGAGGATGTCCTTGTTGGGTTGATGCAGCGTTGGTGGTCGTGGTGTCAATGCCAGCGACGGGTGTAGTAGTAGCCGCAGCAGCTTCAGTGTCAGTAATGACGATGGCTGGCTGGTGGTGGTTTGCGTCGGCGGAAGATGAGCCGGGATGAGGAGAGGGAGGCGCGGGCGCAGGAGCAGGGGGGGGTTGGGATGGTGATTGTTTCGAGCTGGTGTCGCCAGACTTGACATGAAAGATGCGGGAAAGCAGTTGAATCAAAGATGCAAACAGTGCTTGCCAAAAGTTGGTGATGTAACCTGAGCCTGAGCCTGAGCCTGAGCCTGGGCTGGCGCCTGAACCTGCCTGGTTGTGACCCGCCATGGTTTCTGGTTTCTGGTTTCTGGTTTCCCGTGTGATTGAATTGAATGAGTGAACTGGACTGGGCTGAATGAATCAATCGCTCCTTCCTTCCCGGTCAATCAATCAAGCAATCAATCAATCAAGCAATGAATCAAGCAAACCAGCAGTCAGTGCCCCTCGGTGATGCAGATCCAGCCAGTCAAAGACTTCCAAGAGAGAGGTATGGGATGAACATCAATCAACACCGATACAATCCTTCCTGTACGGCCTCTACTGAAACCAATTGGATCTAATCTGTCCAGCCAGCCCAGTTCAGTCCAAGCTGCATCACAGGTCTTCACTATAGGCTGTGGTTTCTCTATTACACCGTCACCCCCTTCAGTGGTGCCAAGTAGAAACACTCACTGGGAATCGAATCGATCAGCAATCAGCAAACAGTGACGGAGTGAGTATACTTTGACATTTGAGCCACTCAAAAAGGAGATACAAGAGGCAGTAATCCAACAAAAAGACGGGATAGGAGCTCAGTATACTTTCAAAAGTGACAGCCCTTATAATGATATTGCCAGGTAGTCAGGCCTATGCCTAGGGTCTATGTAATAATAATAATAATAATAGACCGAGAAATTTCTGCCAGTAGCAAGTCGAGTTGAACCCCAATCAAGAAGGCGGCAGGCGCCATTGGATTTTCTAGGTTGACCTTAGCACTTTTAGGGTAGCCCCGCCGCTGTGACTGTGACTGCTAATTGATGGGCTAGTACTTGGTACTGAACGACTGGTACAGACAGATAGACAGACAGGACACAAGACACCCCACCCCACCTTGACCAATGTCGGTTATATGAATCCATACTTCGGATGTTATCTAAAGTATAACGCCCAGTCTCATCAGTTAGTTACCTACATCTAGTTACATATAGGTACACAGCAAGACAGCATCTCCGTTCATGAGGCTATGTAGGCAATTGTATTCAAAAATGTATTGATTCTAGTATTATGTGACCGCTATCCTCTAGTCTATCATCGCTATCGGAACCTATCTGTAGGTAGATGAGCCGGACCGTCCGAGGGAAAACATGTACTTTGTATAATACATTGGGGTGCCTGCTCAAAATGCAACAAATTCAACGCTCGCTGTGACTGTCAAGACTGAGAGAAGCTCAGACAAGGATCCCCCGCTGCAAGTGACCTGCTAAGGATGAAGATAAGGACGAGCCCATCTGCCTCCAAGTACTGACTGCTCCTGGTACCATTTGGCTAGGCCATGTGCTCCATCTTGGGCTGTCCTGTGCATCCGAGTCTTGTTTGTTGCCAAGACCCTTCTTGGACACTGTTTGTAGGTTCAAGAAAGCAATCGCAGCAACGGGTAAGGCTGCATGAGTCTTGCCGCATTGGACTTGCTGGGCACCACTGTCCAGCCATGGCAGTGATGTCTTCACGTAGCTGGATAGTATGGTGGACACCACAAATATGGCGGCGAATATGGCGAGAGCAGCCAGTGACTGATCCACCACCGTGCAAGAGCCAGTTTGGCTAAGTGGCGTGGACTGGGGTGCTGCTGATGACCGATCCAAAACAGTTCGTAGTTCGGTTCGGCTATCCCAGCTGGCCTGCCAGCCTGCCGTGGACTCCTTGGAATGTTTCCGGCCGTTCAGACTGTCATGGACGGCCAAAGTAGATGCATTCTGGCTTGTGAGCGAGCGGCGACTATGTAGTGCCTCTGCTCTGTTCTCATCGCCATCGATAATGCTGGTGGAGGCCAAGCGTGAGCTGGCAGTAGCGGTATTGCTAGTAACAGTGGCACTGTCTATAGTAGCAGCACTGTTGGCAGCAGTCACGGTGCTGGAAAGCTGCTCGCTTCCCTGGGCTGCCAATGCGCCGATTGTGCCTGGGCTGCTCGTAGCGAAGCCACTATGAGCTGTCGTCATGTCGCTTAGGCGTGGGCTGGTCGCAGTGGCAGTGGCAGTGTTGACAAGCCTGTCGCCTCCATGAGCCGTCGGTGTCCCGTCTCCCACATTAGCTCCCGAGTCAGTAGCGAGCAGTTGATCTGCAAGTATGTCCGTCCTGTACTGTTCTAGCCTGTGGCCAGAGTAGGAGCGCTGACTGGAGTAATACCCAGCCCTAGTGGACACTGTAATGTCTTGCAGCAAGCCTGGATCTTCATCCAAGAAGGAAGAAGCTGGCGAGTAGAGGTTGAAGTCGACATAGTTGTTGCCAACATCGGCAGCGTCCCTGGCGAGGTATGGCAGTGTGGGTTTCTGGCCCAAGTCGGTACCATAAGGTTCGGAGCCCGTGCTATCAAGATGGACCGATGCCGCACCGCTGTCCAAGGCTTGTACCTGTGGTAGGCTGGTGCCGCTTGCGTCGGTATCTACCGTGTCAATACGTTCTCGTGAAACTGGTTGTAAGAACGTGGGCGCCTCAGCTGGTACGAGTAGCTGGCCAGGCGTTGCCGCGTTGGGCGGCGTGACTGGCTGATGAGGCGATGGAACTTGGGACGACGTGTTCGAAACGGACGGGGACAAGTATCCTGCCGGGTCGTAGAAGAAGTCGTAGTCCTGAGGAATCGACTCTGCGTACTCCTCGTCGTACTGGATGAATTGGTCCCAGCTGTCAGCGGCGGGCTCCAATGCACTTGCAAAGCTCTGACCAAGAGTAAACGAGTCAGCTGCACCCGAGTTGAAGCTCGAAGCAGCCATTACAGACTCTGCCTTCATTGAGGCTACACTGGCCGATTTAGTAGTGGTGGCCTTCTTGGCCTTTCTGTGGCTGGGGTCGCATCGAGTCTTCTTCTTTCGGCAAGACTCGCAGGCCTTGATGATACGCATCAGGTGTGCGTGGTCACGCTGCTCCTTGGTCTTGCAGCCGCGCGAGGCCGAGTTGGTCACATCCTGGCCATCCTTGGTCATGATGGAGAAACCAGGCATGTGAGAGAAGTCGGTGGTGGCCTGGTGCTTGGAAGAAGCCGTCTTCTTAGACGCCTTTTTCACGTTGGCCTGGGATGCCGAGGTAGAAGGCATGGTCTGGGCCCATTGGCTCTCGGACATGACGGGGGATGTGTTGAAGTTGGAGCCGTAGCCGGAGCCGTAGCCGGAGCCGTAGCCGGAGTCGTGCATGCTGGAGCTGGCAGGAGAAGCAGTAGTAGAGATGGGGGTGTATACGTAGAAGAACTTGAAGAGCTCGCCAGTGTGGATGGTGTAGTCGAAGAACTCTAGAGACACGGCGGTGCGCTTGTCCAAGATGGAGGCAAGGCCAGGGACGTAAAGGTTGATCATGTGATCCAACTCCTTGGAGCCCATCTCGGGGACGAACTGCAAAGGAGCGCCCAGGGCCGGCTGGTAGACAGAGAATCCCACCAAGGAGGTGCCGGAGCAGTTTCGAGACATGTCAGCCATTTGGAGATGAGGCGGAGGAACCCGGGTGACTTGGATGGGCGGAATTGAGTGGGTGTGGCAAGGGGAATCCGGAGGGACCGGAGTGGAGGGCGGAGGAGCAAAGTAGGCTCGCCAATTCGAATAAAGTTAATCGGGACTTGGGGATGCTGTAGTGAGAGAAGCAGCAAGCCAACCCAGTTGGTTAGTGAATTGTCCAGGGGAGGGGACTTCAATGTCAGCAAAGACTAAGGCTAACAAAGAGTGGTGGTGGGTGGCCCTCGACGAAGACTCGGGATGATCGAATCTCGAATCTCGGATCTCACAGAATACTACTAAGGTACAATCTGGTATCTGGTATCAAATGGGATTGAATAATATGAAGGAAAGAAGAGGGAAGAAGCGACAAGATGGAGTTCGGGAGGGAGTCATAGTATTTCAGGTTCGCGACAAGCTTCAAGATTGTTAGAGTAAGCAAAGCCTCATGCACCAAACATGGCGCAGCGTGGGGACCGCATCACGGCGAGCTCGATTAGGAAAGGGCTGGGTCTTTGGCTCGGCGTCGGTGATTGGCTCCTTTTGGCTTCTGGCATCCAAGTGGGTGCAAAGGGCTGAGCGCAAATCTCCCAGGAACTTTGGTCTGGCCAGAACTCAGTTGCCATCGCCATACTTTTCACGACGGCGACAGGTACCGATACTTGGCGGCTTACCCTCCATACCCTCCATGTCGACCAAGAGTCCGCGTCGCACTGCATATTCCCGGCGAGAGGAGGCCCTTTTGATTCGTCAATCCGGCATGACTCAATATGTATCATATACCAACATGACCATGGCCCCACCCTGCTTGCTGTCACTGTCAATCAGCGTTGCTTATTACTATGGGCTGTCGCAGACGACGGCATCGTCTTATTTGAGGCCATTTCCCCTTTGCGTTGCTGTGTCCATGATTTGCGAAAAGGGGGAAGAAGAAGAAGAAGGAACCCCCCCCCCCCTCTGCCTAAAAATAAATTATTACGGCAGCAGTCCCATCGTCGGCCCTCCCTCCATGACCGGATACTTAAGCTCGACCGAAACAGACCATGGTTGTCCGAGATGAGAACCGACAACATTATACAGCTTACATACGTACACTTCGCGGAATGCGGACTTCAAGGTCAGAGGGTGTTGGATGGATACGAGGAACGAGGAACCCGCTGCACAATAAGCAGTGAAACGACCGACCGAGATTGCTGATTCGTCGAGCAAACCACCCGTATGGCTTTGGTTTTAACGAGGGCCCAGTAGGAAGGTTAGCAGAAACAACAGCAGCACACAGGCACGCCGCACATGCAACTGGAATGGTCCTACGACGTAGTAGATGAGCGGGATGGGTGGATGGGTTGAGTCATTCGGCGTCCGTCGTCCTAGTCTCACCCCTAACCTTAAGAGGAAGAACAAAAAAAAACGATTGAAACGGACAAATACATGGGTTTACAGCTGCCCCGCTATGTCGCGCACTCACCAAGATCCTGGGGAACGTGGGGCTTTCATCGCCATATTGACCAGACGGTAGAGCAACGCAGGGTAGCAGTGCTTTGCGAATTCTTCCCTCTTCCCCCCTTTTTGTCCTTCCCACAGATGAGAGCAAATATATCTAGGATTTCAAGATCATAGGTTTTACCGGCGGTCACAGCATTTGCCCGATTGTGTCTACGAACACGTGAGGAAATTGGCAAGTGTGGGTGAATATTAACATCAATGTAAAATCCCGGCATACCCGACTAGAACTGGCGCGAGGATGGCTGACAGAATGGCTGAAAAACACATAATCTCATATGTTTCCTTCGATTCGCAATGCAATGAAAGTCGACCGAGAAAGCGTTGAACGGGGAACATGGGGGGTGGAAAGGGATAAGCCACAAGATGCACCAATTATACGATATCCTACACACACACACACACACACACATCCCTGATTCCAAGCCGCCTCTAATCGACAATGCTCCAACAGGCTCGCGGCTACCGTCACAATTTCACCGCCCAATCGCCCATCGGAATCCCAACCCCCCACAAATGCTTCGCAACTTATGAAAACCTCCTCGACTTGCGATATGGGTATAGGGTATACAAGGCAAACTTGAAACACGCTTCATTCTATGGAAAATATACTGCGGGGGAAGGGGGAAAAATGATCGAGAAAGCTGGATGATAGCAGATGCGCTAAGCAAAGGCCAGGCCGGGTCCCGAGATCGACACAAAGATTGACGGTGATTGTGAGACATTGTTGGCCAACTCGAGGTTCTACTCGTAAGGACTAACACGATCAAACGAGTAGACCGACTCGGAGTCACCTGCCGTCAGGGCCGGAGTTGAGGCAATTGTCGACTCGACCAGAGTATGGCCAAACATGCACCTTTTCCACTGACCAGGGAACGCTGAGCAACTCTGCGATTCACACCGGTCCGGCGGTTGGTCGACCATCTGGATGCCTTCGCACCGCAAGCAGTGGCACGAGATGATGGGATCGCGGTATGCGTGGTGTTCGGATCTCCAGTGATGTTCTAACTCGGCCAGCGGGCCCGACCAGCGGCATCCCACCGAGGCGGCAGAAGCAGAGGTTGCATTGGGATGGGTAGGAAACTCGCAGCTCCAGCTCCCCGAATAGCACGGCAGCGCTTCGATCCCTATGGCGAAGGGTTGCGAGATGGTCTCGAATGGGATCATTGGCCCAAGCCCCGGATTGTAGTAGCTCGTGTTCGACGTCGATAAGGTGCCGAGACCAGTCCGTACCGAGTCCACGTTGAACTCGGTCGCAAACCGATGAACATCTAATCTCGAAACTGGGGCTTGTGGCGAGTTTAGTGGTTCGTCAAGATCCGAATCGGCCAACTCATGCGGTATTGGTACACCTCCCTCGGGGACCAAGTAGGGCAGGTAGTCATTGGTGGTGCTTTGCGATAGTGTTCTGATCCTACGACTGCTTTCGAGGGCTGGTCGTGGCAGTAACGGTGTGGCCTTTTGACTGGCCAAGTAGGCTTCTTCGAGTTTGGACAAGTCGTAGCAGTGGCACTACACGGAGTACATTAGTGACTTTAGTTTGAAAGGCAAAAAAGTGAACTGATCTAGCCGTACCGTCACCTTCCGGGTCTTGCAAGTTTGGCAAACCAAGCCCAGTGAACGTTTGACAGCGGTCCTCAGTCTTGTCTCCGCGCTCAGTGGGCCGCCTCGGCGTCCTCGAGGCCGCTTGCCGGGCTCAGATGGCTCAGGGAAGGTCTGGCTCGGTGCTTCTGCGACAGGGCTGGGGGATACACTTGCTCGGGCACGGCTGCTGCTACGTGCTCGAGGTATAGGGACAGCTTTTGAATTGGGTGGCTTCAATAGAGATTGAGAGTGGCTATGACATTGCTGTCGATCTAACTCATCCCGAATTCTGTTATAGACAGTTTGTTGGTGCGCTGTAGGCTCAACAACTATCTTTTGGTGCTGTCGCGATTTAGTCCGAGACCCTGTAGAATACCCCCTGGCAATTCCTTGTGGTTCATCGTTAAGATGCAACTCCATTAGCACAGCTTATACGACCACAGATGCTTCCGACGATAATAAGTAGTCTATAGGTAGAGTACGGGAGCCTTCTTGCAGAACAAACTTGTCTCCAAGTGGCACTGCGCTGGCTGTCACAAAACGAGAAATCGCAGGCTGCGCTGGAGTCAGTGTCTAGGGGAAAAACAAGAGGAAGGAAAGTCGGTAGTGTGGGGGCGAGTTGAGCAAAGACGAACCTGATAAAATCGGCCTTCGAAGGGAAAACAGCACTTGCTAAGATGGGCTCAAGGCTGACATCTCTCGTAAGGCAGACAGCTCGACACACGTTCGTCATTTGGGTGGTCTGGCAGTTGCCTTCTTTTCGAGCGCTTACACAGCCATCCCCAAACCGGATGGTTCGCCTGCATTGCACTTAAGGCTAGGTATATAACGATGCAATCAACCCCCGCCGCCAACCCCCGCGCCCAATATTGGCTCTAGTATAACAGATGAACCAACTGCATATGTTGTCCCAACCGTATTATTCGAGTTTCGTTACTCCTTGAAATAGCTTATTTAGTTGTTTCTTGAGCCTGTACACGAATTGAATGTGATAGAGCCCAGGCGGCCGCGACGTTGTGTACTGCACATTGATGTGTAGTCCTCACCTCGAGACAACTGCAGCGATATTTCGGTGTAAAGCCTGAGGGAGGCAGTGCTGATCCCCAATGAGCAAGTGTGTATATCGGATAGGTGTTACGGGCCGAGCTTTGTTCCTTTACTAAGTATTGGCCTATACGACCACCTGGGGAATTAAACACTCATGGTCATTGACCTCGTGAGTGATGTTGTACTGCAGTTTTACCCAGCTGACCTGTCCCTCATGGTTGCTAGGCCAATCCGCTGAGCGCCTTCGTCTTGCATTAGGCGGCAACACTCCACCAGGGCGATTGGCACCAGACAAGGTGTCTGGAATATACTATGTCGCGTCGATTACATTGTCCTGATATTCACTCAAGCCCTGCGCCCTCCAGAATCAAGGCCCAAATCGAGGCTATTGACGCAGTGCTTTCGGCGACAAAGTTGCGTGTTATCGTCTTCTCGTCACGTGCTATTGGTGTCGAGAAGTCGTCGGATACATGACGGACAAGACCCCTCCTGTCCAACGAGCAGATCGTAATCAACGAGGTCTCGTAAAAGCGAAGAGATCATAAGCTTCTATGCTCCATGGTCCTCCATTGGCTGTTGAAAAACCTGGCAGCGCAGATGGTCGTTCTTTGGCGGTACCCGTGATGGGGCTGACTGCAGGAAATGGCGGTCTATTTTGCAAGGGCCGTGATTCTGGAGGCAGGAGGCTCTCCGGCACTTGTCCCGTCGCATCCGATGGCCTCGCAGCCTTCCTTCCTCGCGTGGCTGGGTTTTTCAATCCTGTCAGAGGGCGGAAACTGGGGAGTATATGCTTTGCAGGTTTGTTGCACACTGCTGGGCGCTCTGCCAACCGTTTCTCCTCTTCCTCACGGAGTTTTCGCTCGGCTTCCTCTTGTTGTCGCTTCTCCTCCTCCTCTTCTTCCTCTCGCCTAAGTCTTCCGGCCTCTTCGCGCCGTTTGGCTTCTTCACGCAGTCGAGTTACTTCGGACAGTAATTCTTCCTCACGGGTTTGAGCCTCTTCTCGCTGCTTGGCTATTTCGCGCTGCAATTCTTCTTCACGAAGTTTAGCATCTTCGCGCTGTTTTGCCTCTACATGCTGTCTAGCCTCCTCGCGTTCCTTGGCTTCTTCACGCTGTTTGGCCTCCTCACGTTGTCTAGCCTCTTCGCGTTCTCTGGCCTCTTCGCGCTGCTCGGCTACTTCGCGCTGCAATGCGTCTTCACGCTGCCTGGCCTCCTCACGCTGCCTGGTTTCTTCGCGTTTCTTGGCTTCCTCAAGCCGTTTGGCCTCCTCACGCTGCCTAGCCTCCTCGCGTTCACTGGCCTCCTCACGTTCCCTGGCCTCTTCGCATTCCCTGGCTTCTTCCATTTCCCGTGCCTTTTTGTCCTCGGCTTCTTGCTCTGCTTGACGCTTCTTCGCCTCAGCCAATTGTTTTCGCCGTTCCTGGCGGATTCTATTCGAAACGAACGCTGGGTCGACGGGACGCTGCCCTTGATCACGCGGAGGTTCTGTATTGTCTTTGTCCCTCTGCGGCCCACGATTTCGCTCTTCGAAGGCCGACGTGGACGTTTCTGCATGGTGTTGTTCAAGATTTTGCTTCCCGGAAGGATTTTCTAGAAAAGTAGACAAGCTATCGAACTCATCACTGGACGGAAAGTCGATAATCTCCCGGCTTCGAATGCTTTTGCGTGATAATTTCGCTAGAGTGGGATGGGGTTTCCCCGAGGTTTCACTAGATACCCCTTTGAGACCTCTGTCTGTCCGTGAATTCGTACGAGAGATTGGCTCAACCAAAAGGGGTTCCTCTCTAGATGAGACCAACGTAGCGCGTGCGTTTAGTGTCGTGATATCAGAGAGGGGGTCGCTCTTCCCCCTTGTCGTTTGCTTGCTCTCCTGAAGCCGCTCGTCCAAATTCTCGTCACCAGAGCCCCATCCATTGTCAGACAGCTCGTGGGGGTTGAGTAGTATATCCGTAGGAGCGGGCATTCGAGTTGCTACTGGTGTGGCCACTGTATTGGCCTTTCGTGTCGATCTTCTAGATAAGGCCGAGCGGTTACCTTCATCCATTGTTCGCGCATCCTTCCCGGCGTCCCCTCTCGCCGATGCGTGATTGGTAGGCTCCACGTCAGACTTCTGATCTTCTCTAGCCAGAGATGAGAAGGAATGATCGAAAGAGGGAGCTGGCTCCTCTACCAAGGCGGCCTTGCGAGCCTTTTTCTTTATACCCTGGTCAGCCAGCATGATGAGGCCTCTTTTTTTTCTCGGTTCTATGACTAGCTCTATGAAGTGTTTTGAAGAACTGTGAGCTTCGTCATGTTCCTTGCTCTTCCCTAACCCTGCAACTGGCTGCCTTGGTGTTTTGTCCAGTGTGAGCGGGTCCCAGGGGGTTCTCGCTGGCAATTTGGTGGTGCGATCATCTGCTAAAGGCCGAGAACTGACAGCATAGTGCGTTGATTTTGAGACGTCTTCTGAGGGAGGTCTATGATAGATAGGCGGGCAGTCCGTTGGCTTTGTCTTCGGTCTTTTCGAAGATAGGCTATCACGTTTAGAGCGACTGGTCACCGCTCTCTGCTGGTTGGTGTCTTCACCGGAAATCATGGGATCTGCCTCTTGGGCTGCTTGCCGACGGCCAACATGATCAAGGGGAATTGGGTCTTCTCTGGTCTTGCCTTTTGGTATGATCGAAGATGTACCGCTTGATTTTGCCAACTTCCGTTTGTTAGACTTCGTTGCCAATGGAGCAACATCCTCATCCGAAGAATTACCCTCCATAGAAAGAATAGCGCTCGGACGCCTAGTTAATGAGGCTCTCTTGGGCTTCTTCGGCCCTTCGCCTCCATCATTCGTTTGTTTTGGTTCTGAAGACGACGGTGGTGAGTCGTCTTTCTGTGCAGGCATGGCCTTCCTGTGATTATACCGTAAAGGGGCGCTGCTCATGGGTCGTGCAGACAGGGACAAGGGAGCTCCGAATAAGTTCTGTGCATATCCTTGTTTGCTGCTTGTTGGTGAGGTATCCTCTCGTCGCCGTTTTGCGGGACGAGGTGGTTCCTGATTCGCATTGGCTTGTTCACGCTGCTGTTTCAGCTCGTAGGGAGACTCAGTAGGCACAACTGCCCGACCATAATGGCCACTCGGGGTCCCCATTATATTCTGCAGTGGTCTATGGCGTTGCTGAACCTGGGCCGGCGATGAGTGGAGTGGCCCGGACTGCGAAAGTGCATGGGATGAGCTGGCATGGCGAGCGGCGGCGGCGGTTTGTCGCTGGACTTTCTCTTGCACGCGCTTGTCGACGAGCTCGGACAGATCCTGTTGGGTGCTGCCGACGCACTCGGCCACTTCCACCATGACACTACCTCGTTCGAGTTGGAGCTCCTCACCCGGTCCAAAATCATAATCCTCGCGCCAGTGCGAATCTCCAATGAAATTGCCCCGCTCATCGTAGACCATGATCCTCTTGTTGAAGGTGTGAAATTTGAGGCGGCCATCTTGCCAGCGCTTCTGCTTCCGCTTCAGGTCGCGGGTGAACAGGCATATATATTCGAACACTGGAGCGGCGCTTGGTTGACCCTGGCCGGAGTTGGACGCCGCCGAGCTTGGGGCGAGCTGGGCCATTGCTGCCATATCGGGGAACGTCCAGGAGTTCCTGTCCTATTGCTCATCGTCTGGACATGCTATAATCCAAAAGACCCCGCCGTTTGCTGATGAAATGACAATGTTGGATTAATCAAAGGCAAATCGAAATGTACCAAAAAGGTATCTATCTAGACGCGTTGGCGACTGACTACCTACTATTGACCAACCTACCTAAAGTACATGCAGGTTGCCTATCGATAAGATCCACTGGCAACTAACTGGCGGTTTTCAGCAGGCGCGACCAATACGCGAGAGCACGTGCTAGCAGTCAACACATTTCCACTTTAACCTCCTTAGGTAATGTCTTGATTTCCTTCCTATTCCTCTTAAAACTTATTTCTATAAATGACGGGTGTCTTAACGGACGTTTTGTTTCCTGGCCAAGGTTAGGTATGTAACTACCTAGATCACGGCCTCCTTGATATCACTTTACTAAATTGAGCAATGTCGTAAAAGCGTGGCTAAGTGATCCATTCTCTGAGAGAGTCTGGTTAGTTTCGGCCCGCTCATTCATTCATCAATGATTGATTGACTTGACCGACCCAGCACGGAGATGTTGGCATTTCCATGATGGAAAGTCGACAAGTTTGTACATGTACGTACATTGCCCAGTGTCTTCGGCTCAATTCGATCACATGGATGAGAATCAGATTTCCTGAACATACAAAAGGTTTGTGTGGGTGTGGCGACAACAACAACAACAACAACACTACCTACATCACAATATACCTGGGGAACTGCGGTGAGAGAAATCAAATACATACATCCATTACATTATGTACATTGATGTAGCCCGCGGGCCCGGCACCTTATTAATTAACTACTACTACTACTACGACGACCATTATGGGTACGACCCTGAAAGCCCATGTGTGCGACAGCAACAGAAACTCTGAAGTATCATATCACTGCCGCGATCCGAATGCAAGTTGTTCAGCAGTGGCTGGCAGGCTGGGCCGTCAAATTGGATGGGTTAGCCAAGGCTCTTTTGCTGCCTGTCCGTCACCCCCCTGGACGCTGGACGCTGGACGACCCCTCAGTGAGACGATAGTTGTACACGAGTTCGTCTGGGTTGTCTCTCTCTCTCTCTTCCATTTCCTGTGCTCGTATAACCATTTGGACCGTATATGCAGTTACAGAAAGTCGCTTGTCGCTTCCCATCTTCGACGCCTGCATGCAGGTGTTTGTATCCTAACTCATTAGTTCTTGATCTGCGGAGATCCTCCTCTTTACTTGTCCCCTCGAACTAACACCAGCGCTTGCTTACTGTTCCTTGTCCTTTTGATTTGATTTCAAGTTCGATGTCTGCTCAACCTGACGCACCATCCCGCTCCTCCTAGCAGTCCGTCCGTCAACCAACCGACTGCACCGCCTCGCCATTCACCCTCTAATCAAACCGTGAACATCCATCCATCGCATTGGTCCATGTGGAAAGAAAGATAACAAGAAGGCCGGGCGTATTACAACCCTCGAATACAACCTGGAAATTCTTTCGTCTCACTGCACACAGGGAATGTGTTCTGGATTGATTGATGGATGGACATTAAATGTTGATTGTTTCTCCTGATTCCTGATACCGGATACCGCTACCAGCGTACCAGCAAGCACTATTGTTCCCTACTGCCCTCAACTTCCAGAGTTCCCCGCCATTGTTCGCTGCCTGGTTCCCCACTCCAGATAGAGAGAGACACAGAACAAGCAATCAGGAAACATGCAGTCTATGCAACGATCGTTTGGGAAGCTCCTGAACAAGGCGCCGGGAGACAATGCCAAAGTCTCCGTATTGCTTAACGACTACGAAGATATTGACAAGGTTCTTGCCAAGGTACGACTGCCCAACTAGACTCCCCCCCGACTCCCTATCACACCACCCGGGACTAACGTATTCCTATCTTGAACTATCGAACAGCTCAACGACCACACCAAATCATGGCGAGACTCGTGGATAAACCTCACCAATACCCAACTGGGCATTGTCACCGAATATGAGGGCCTCTACGACCCCATCGTCGGCTCCGACCGGACCAACGTCAAGGCCACGGCGCCCACGCCCGAGCTGCAGCTGCACCGCACCTTCCAGCTCAAGGAGGCCTACGGCGAGCTCAAGGTCGATCTGATGGAGGAGATCGCCTCCATCGACGAGCGTGTCATCAAGCCCACCATCGACGCACGCGACTGCATCGCGCCCCTGCGCAAGACCATTAAGAAGCGCGAGAACCGTCGGCTCGACTACGAGAAAGCCCAGGACAAGGCCACCAAGATCCAGCGCAAACCTGGGAAGGGACCCAAGGAGGAGGCCGCCTTAGCAAAGGCAGAAGAGGAGGTTGCCCGGGCTGCTGAGGTTTGTTTCATCTTTTTCATTTTGAATATATGTTACCTTATTAGAATATTCGTATGGAGTATACTGACCCGGAATGCCATATAGGAGTTCCAAATCGCCGACAGTCACATACGCGAGACGTTACCACCGCTGGTGAACGCTACGTTTAGTCTCATCCCGCCCCTGCTCGCCGCGATTGTCCTCATCAACAACCGCCTGCTGGGCCTCTACTACACCGCCCTTCACGGCTACTGCGAAGAACACAACTTCCCCTCTCCGCCCCCGCCCATGGAAGACGTTATAGCGTGCTGGTCTGCCGACTACAGCCCTGTCAAGCGGGAGTTCGAATCCATCAGTTGCATAGCCCACGGCAAGGCGTCCAAACTTCCCATGCACATCACCCCTGAGGAGCAAGTCTCGCCCAACGAGGGTCGCAAGTCCTCCATGCCGTTCATCCGACGCTCGACTTCGGGGTTGATTGGTTCTTCACCAAATTCGAACAACGGCGCCCCTGAGGAACCCGGGCCCGGGCCCATGCCGCCGCGTCCAAACCGTATACCCTCCAACACATCCTTAAGCTCCCAAGCTACCCCCGGGCCGCGGCCACCGAACACGAACCTAGGCGTCCCCACCGAGTTCACGACGGCGTCGGGCTACGGCATCAGCGCCAACCGCTC
The DNA here is from genome assembly GCA_017163955.1 of Apiospora koreana. NCBI lineage: Eukaryota > Fungi > Ascomycota > Sordariomycetes > Amphisphaeriales > Apiosporaceae > Apiospora > Apiospora koreana. Next base: position 1,607,965 of record JAFHKQ010000010.1, read on the forward strand.
GCCCGGCGCATCGCCCAACTCGCTGAAGCCGCGCTCCGACTACTTCGGCGGTGGCAGCAGCAACGGCGGCGGCAGCCAGGGCCGGCCCGGTACGGCGTCGACCGTCGCCTCGAACATATCGACCATCAGCCTCAGCGGCGGCGGCGCGCCCATCGTCAAGAAGAAGCCGCCGCCCCCGCCACCGAAGCCCAAGCGCATCAACACGAACCAGCCCGAAGTGTTCGTCGAGGCGCTCTACGCGTTCGCGGGGCAGGGCGCCGGCGACCTGTCCTTCCAGGAGGGCGACCGGATCAAGGTGGTAAAGAAGACGGGGACGGACCAGGACTGGTGGGTGGGCGAGCTCGGGGGCGTCAAGGGGAATTTCCCTGCGAATTACTGCAAGGCGGTCTGATGTTGATGACAGGCTTAGGAAAGGAAAGAGAAAGAAAAGATTCGAAAATATTGAGTTTTGTTCTTGCCACTGCTGGCTGTGATCAAATACGCACACAAATTCGTCTATACCCCCCTGAACTACTTTTACCCATAATCTAAGCACTCAAGCTTGAATGACCTCATAGCCTTATTGGCACTTTCCCTCAACAGCTGTCTATTATCAGTCACTTTTCCCGGGATGGCTCTTGGGCATCCAGGGGCAAGACATGGAGTACGGTCAGGAACCATTATATATTGAGCTGGCTCGCCTTGCCAATAGAAAGGACGTCCGCTTCCCTAGGCTTCGAGCATGTATTTCGCAACAGTCGGTTATTGACAAGTTAATATGTATATGTTAATATGTTAGAACGGGAAGAGGCTCACGTAGGACCAGTTACTGCAGTGTCGTGGCAATTTATGTTTGTAGATAAATAATGTATTATCTATCTATATGCTCATATCCCCAGCAGGACCGCATGCTTTAGCCGTAGGTGTTCATTCCATATCATTGCCACATGTTAATATGTACGACCCAACTAACGTTTCCCGCTTTCGCCCATACGCATGCACAAAGTGAATGCACTCATCGCATTACGACTCAGAATCGCGATGAGTATGATTCCAGAAACGCAGCAACACGGAATCGTCAGTGTCGAAAGTCTATAGCGAAAAACTAAAATCAAGGCGTTCAATCATTCTGCCAACGCGCAAGGCCGCAATGGGTGCTAGACATTCTACTGAATCCATCTCAATTATTCCTCCTCCATAGTAGAACAGCGCAAAGCAGTAAAGAAAAGAAAACTAGGGGGTATCAATATCATGATGTCCTTCCGGGAACCATGTCCTTGCGCAGTGTGCGCTATAACAACAGACTTCAGGGGAGGGGGTGGGAGAAAGACATCGAGTTTTTCTCTAGGGATGAGAAAGCCCGGTCCATCGGCTGAACTGTATCGTAGTACTAGCAAAATCTCCACAAATGATGGGGTTCCCAACGGTGCTGTCCACCTCCCCACATACTGCCGACGCCATCGCCTGAAACAAGAGGCGGCTACACACCCTTCTTGTTGTCGATCCATCCTTCTGGATCGCCTGGCGTGAACAAGTCCGTCGGGTATAGCCCTAGAAGTCGCCGGCTTCTGTCAGGCAAGTCTGGCAGGTTACATTCCCAGTGCAAGCTGAAAATCTTGGGTCGAAGTTGTATGGAGTAGATTGTGGACTTGTAGGCGTCCAGTTTTCAATCCCATGGTGAACCCTTGCAGGTCTCATCATATCGGGTTCACTCAGCCCGACAACTCGACAATGGGCGAAGTCGTTCCCTCGCGTCGCCTTCTCTCTTCGTCTGCTCGTATAGCACGCGCGATCTCTTCAATCTGCGCACTATCTCCAGACGGGGCTACACGAGCCCCAATGTAGCCATCATCGGTGCTTTCTAGCTCCATGGGGGTGACAGGGCCGGGGCTTCCGAGGGGTTCAAGTCTAGGCTTGTTCGGCTTGGTGACGCTGGTGAAGCCCATGTTGCGAAGAGATATCGCATTCAAGGCAGCAGCATTAACATTACCACCGTTGAGTGCGAGAGTTGCTTGAGCAATCATGTCGCGTTGGTATTGCTGGAGTCTCCGCTTGGCTTCCGACTCGTTTCGTGAATGACCCATAGAAGAAGATGTGTCCGGCCGATACGTTGGAACCTGAGTGTCCGATTTGACACTCATGGATTGGGGAGCAGAAGCCATCGGCCGTGGCGGTTGCGATCGCTTTTCCTCCTTCCGCTTCTCGTAGTTCGAGGGGTAGTACTTTCCCATTGGGAGGGGGCTCGCATGAACCCCGCTGGGAATGTACGAAGCCACTGGCGTGTTGGCGCTGCCCATGCTCGCTGTTGAAGGAGGCGCCGGCAACGTTGAATCAGATCTAGAAGGTGGCATTGGCACACTAGCTGGTGGAGGCGCTCGACCAGTCACCGGGGGTGCTGGTTCGGGTTGCTGGTCCAGTGGGCTGTTCTGCGAAGCTTGTTGTATTGATCGCTGGCGTGCCTTGGAAGCGTCTAAGTGAAAAGGATGGCCGTGGTACACCCGATTCTGCTCTTCGTGAAAAGGAAAGTAGGCACTGCATGTTTACAGAAAGGTCAGTAAATGCATACCACTTATACGTTTGTTGTTCAATAAATATTGCTTCATGGAATGGAAACCACAACGCCGTCGATCAGGCGGAGGAAGCCGTCGCGAAACATACGAAACCGCCAAAAACTTGAATATATAGTTCCAAGGCGGATCGGCTGCATGACTGACAGACAGAAAACGGGACTTACCCAGGAACGTCACCTCGAGCCGACAACGGGGCCGGTGGAGTATAAACAGACGAGGTGCTAGAGGCGATCTTCTTAGGGATGGGCAATTCAATGGCGATTGGGCGACTGCGAACTGATCTGGGAGAGTCTAGTAATATAGGCGAGTCAGTTGCAGTGTCCAAGGGTGCATCGTCTGTATCTTCGAACGGGCTTAGCATCGTTACATGACGCAGTTGGACATTTGACAGTATTTAAGGTGCGGCGGAACACATGGAAAAGGTCAGGCCACTAGGGGGGGGGGACATTGGAATCCCATGCTAGGCGGTGGACAGTCTTGAAGAAAAGCGCGGTCCCTGGGATTGGCTTTGGATGAAGAAAATCCCCTCCTAAAAAACCTAACCGCGACCAAGACCCTGGTTTGCTCTATGGATGCCTCCGCTGACGTCGAAGCGAGGACAATATGTAGGCAGGCAGGCAGACAAGCAGGTGCAGCTGATAGCATGCCATGGCCCACGGCATGAGTAAACCCCACCGAGCCAGCGAACAGCAATCAATGTAACCGCTGTGTAAAAAGGGCAACCAATATATGCAAGGTAAGGCAAGCAGCAAGACGAGGCAAAGGCAAGGGGGGTTTGATGGGCGGACAGGGGATAGTGGACAGTGGACAGTGGACGGTGGACAACAGTGGACGGTGGACAGTGGGGGAGGAGAGCAATAGTAGGGCAGGGCAGATAGTGAGTGGGCGAGTGAGTGTGTCTGTGTGTACTAGCGAGCGGCTCAACTGCTAGATAGGCAGGCTAGTAGAAGGGGGGAAGGACTCGTACTTTTTAGGGGCCCTTGCTACTACATACGCGAGATCCCAGATCCCCAAAATACAAGTCTTTCCACTCATCACCGTTCAAGCCCTCCCTCTGTCGGATAACGGGCCCGGCTCGGGAGCGGATTGGACAACTTTGCCCGCCCGCGTAGCGGCTTCGGCAAGAACGGCATGGTCAGAAAAGCCACCATGCCGTTCTGGTGTCACCCTTTATTGACGACACGAGACCAATGGCGGAATGAAGAACAGAGTAGGAAGTAGGCTGTGGTTAGGCTATGGGGTATGATTGGAATGAACGGGTCGCTTGGCCCAGAATAGCAATCGCAGCGAACACACGACCATCCACGGAAGGCGGGTAAAGAGTAGTGCATGCAGTGTATAGTCATTTCGCATAGGTATGTAGTCCAGGGGAATCAAGTCTCGACAGGAGAGAGAGAAAGAGAGGGAAACACGTACCGGGAACTTTCAGGTGCATATCTCCGGCGCGGCGAGACAGGCTCGAACTGTTCAGATTGGGAGACGGTTTGGGCGAGTAGAGGACCTCGTCGGGGTTCAAGTCGCCTGGGGACGAGGGCGCCGACGACGCCTCGGAAGTATTCGACATGGATCGTCCAGGCATGCCTGGACGTCTCCCCATGGTCGAGAGATACGACGGAGGCTTGAGGGAGCGGCCGAAGCTCACCATAGCTTCGACTGGAAAGAATGGATGCCGAAGCAAACTCTGTGTCTACCTGTCAGGTGATGGTGCAAACGGAAAACTATCGTCAAGCTGGCGAAGATTCCTTCTCTGGAGACAAAAGGTGGAGGATTGCAGTGTAGATGGGTAAAGTTCTGCAGTAGGCAGATGTGGTTGGCAGTGGCCGACTATATCCTTAAGATATAGATAGTTTCTCCCCCGATGACCCGAGTAGTAAGAGCACTTTGGCTTGCACCGACACAGACGAGTCAAACATCAGTGATACCCTACGAGATCCGAGTATAGGAAATGATGCTGCCTGGATTGTCTCTGTGTTTAGAGCGTGACCATGTGGGCAGGTGGGCAACAACAGGAGCAGCGTCGACAGCGACAACCTTGCGGGTAGCCACAGATTAGGCCTAGCAGTGCGTAGTTGCGACTGTGTGGTGTGGGTGAGAGGATGTGGGTGTGGGTGTGGTGTATGGTGTATGGTGTATGGTGTATGGTACACAGTGGTATGGTATGATGATAGTGGGATAAGTGGAGGGCAGTAATAGATTTGACCGGACAGTCAACTGTGGTGTTTTGATGAAGGGTAGGTATCCTCTGTGTTCAGGTGGCTGGTGGCTGGCGGCTGCGTTTTAGTGTTCGTTTGCTGGCTTGCTTACTCTTTCCCAGTCTTCTCTTTGTGAATTGTGAATTGAGAGGCTTTCACACCGCAGGAGGTCCCAGGAGCCAGGGCTTGCGTGCCTTTTGAAAGTGATTCAGAATTCAACCTGGATCGTCGTCTCGTCGTTGGGCGCTTGTCCGTCTCCACTGCCAATATCTGGGATTCGGCTGTGGACCTGGTCCCGCATTTGCATTTGCGCGAGGGAATGGAGTCGGCGAGGGAGTGAGAAGCAGAGGAAGAAATAAGTAAGAACAAACAATATGCCGCCTTTGCAGCTACCTGCAACAACGCACATGTAATGTAATCTACCTTACAAACCCTGGGTTGGAATCATGTAGGAACAATGCGTCGAAACATGCAACCAGGGAGATTGCAGACAGTATCTAGGGGGGTGGGAAGTGTTGACAGCTTGAAGATGGGTTCAACGACAAGATAAAGAATATAGTATCAGCTAATAGTATGTTGAAGCTGTAAAGAATTGTGAATTGCATCCAAATAACAACCTGTCTTGGTGAAACAATCTTTCTTTAGACATTACCAATATACCAGGCATATATACGTGCTGCCGTCAAGAATATAACCACCAAGACCCAACTTGAGTCAAGTACTCCATACACAAGACTACAATCTACATGCATCAATGCATCTACCTACTTATCTAATGAGGGCTTGCGGCCACGGTTTCATGTCAACTTGTCATTGTTGAAGCGGCGGTTAGAGAGCATAACTGTCTGTAAGGTCGCGACTGCTGCAGGCTAATTACATGTAGCCAAGTATTCACGCCGCGGCGATCCTATCCTCCAGACGTTGCGCATTTACTCTATGTGATCTAGATCTTATCGGCCGGCCGCAAATCGCTTCTCAACCTTGGAACCCGTGCAGAAATTAGCACATTGAACTGGGAGGACCCCTAAAAATGAGAAGAGGAGAAAGCAAGCCCGGAGAAGAACAGTGGAACGCTTTTGTTGTATCCAGACAGACTGGTTATCAATGGAATTACAGCCATCAAATACCGACGACCACACACACTCACTGACACATCCGGGCTTAATCCTACCCAATCGCAGACTTCGGGCGCCCTGGTCGCCAGTCGCCAGTCCCCCCCCCCCCATCCATCCATTTGGGCATACGACCGACTCCCGCGAGCCGGCGGCTTACCAGTCGAGGAGTCGCCTCCCGCCGAGCCTCTATTAGCGTTAGGTTTCGCTGGCCGGATGTCATCATACTCGAGCCACAGCTCACTGGTGATTGGCGCAAAGGCGTGATAATTCGAGGGGTCGGCATCCCATCACCTATGATATGTATGATTGTGGGATTCATAAAGAGTGTGTTCCCAACCAACATCATACCTGCCTCCTGCCTCCAAATAGCTCACGTTGTTTGCATTCGACTCCGGTTCTATGTATCAACGTCAACCTAGCCGTGCGTGTACTGTGCTCTACACACTCCCACGCACTCCTGGCACCTGGCTCAATACATATGTACGTACAGTATTGATGCTTGCTATCGATGTAATTTGCTCGTCCTAGTTCAATACGTGCATATGACATGACTTGACCAGTCACCCTGTTCGAAGGGATCGGCGTTCCTGATCGGCCACTTCCTCGAATTGCATGCTGAGGATACACAAGCCACATGCACCTTTCAGGTATAGAGCCCATGTGAGTTTCATGGCGCTCCCCACATGGACTATGTTTCTGGCTATGCTGAAACATGTTCATGGCCCGCGACAAGCATCCATCCATTCATGGACGGGCGGGAAAGAAAGAACAAGCAAGCAAGAGGCCGCCGGGGTTCGTTAGTTTATGTAAATCGTTCTCGGCTATCTATGATTCTGGAGATAATTCAATCCGTAGCACACTTCAGCTTATCAGTACGTACCTACCTACAACGGCATGTGCAAAGCACGCTGGTATGGTGGGAGGAAGGAGAGCGGGATCTTTGGATGGCGGTCGGACAAGCAGACAGGACCGACAGCGCTGATCTCCCTTTTCCTTCCACCTTTTACGATGAGCAAGATAGCGGTCATTTACCGCCGGCAACCCCCAGACAGGATGCTGTCGGTTCCATGCTCTTCTCGAGGCACACCCACAAACGTGTTGTGTGGGCTTGTCGTTATTTGGACCGGTCATGTTCACATATCGTCATACCGAAACCGAAACCGATCCTCATCATCAGCCACGTCCCCCCAGTGGCGAAGCGGTCACCAGAAACAGCAGCAGCTCTTGCAGTACGACGCGGCTGGCAGGCTGGCTTGCCGGCGGTTGGATTCCATTGTCAAACCCAACCTGCAGCTACTAAGCCCCCTCCATGCCTCCTACTGAATCCTTTGTTTCCTTGCGGTGCAGCCTTCCTCCTTGAACGGCTCAGCGCTGATCTCGCTGATCAACGCTCGCTAGGGGTCTACTACGTACTGGTGATCCCTACAAGGTTAACCGTCCGCCAAAGAAGCTCGGGGGTGGCAGGGGCTATCCTCTACTACAGGGGGCGGGGGGAGATGGTGGTGTGGGAATGATCATCAAATCCCTCCGTGCCCAACGATGCGCACAACGATGATGGATTGATACATGCAAAGTTGTCCGGTTAACTCTATCGAAAACCACCCGCGGCCGGCAAGGTTTCCAAGGGAAATGGTCCTGGTGGAGGTTTTTCCGACGTGTTCAATTATGTACTCCCTACTACTCGGGCTCTTCGATCCCCAGGAATGGCAGGATTGGGTAGAAGCGACGACATGCCTTGGCAGGCAAGTCGTTTCTTCCAAGTGGACCAAGGCTAAGTTAAGATGCCCCTCTTCCCTCTTGCATTTCCGATTTCCCCATGGTCAGACCCATGTCCCTGCCTCGTCGCTCCCTTCTCGCGCGAGTCAAGGCAGGTTGTCAATCTGTCAATGTAACTATTGCTGTGTGCTTAGCCGGCGCGACGGATCCTCTCATGACGTCGTGAACAGCCCACCGTCGGGGGCCTTTAGCATTAGGAAGGAGAGCGCCCGCCGCGCCCTCACACCACCCCTAAATCGGGCAACGATCATCCCGGCAGCTTCATCTTTACTAGGCTTTCCGCCTTTGCCGCCGGTGGTTTTTTTTTTCTTTTCTCAAGCTTATGATGGTCATGCTTCTCATGGCACCATCTCAAAGCATCTCTCCGGTTTGATTACGTTCGAGGCAAGGCGCAAATGAGCATCGGATTACTTCGGCAATCATCAATGGTTGGACGGAATGCTGGACGAAATACATTATGTATAGTTTCGCCTCCATGAATAAGCACAATCGGTACTACTTGTTGCACGGCCTGGCTAATTAATGAGACCTGTTGTTGTAGTTTAACATCACTCTGAATAACACTGAAGGTGGCATGTTCATATGCCGATCTGAGTTGGTTTGGACGTGGGTTTCTCGTTGTTTTGCCCTACATACGTTCACGTCCTCTGTTTGTATCCAAATATTTTGACGAACAGATACGTCTAGTCTCTGGGCACGCCTGATCCAAAGATTCTAGGTTGGTTTCCCCCTTCCAGAAGGCGCAGAACCGTCCATCGTTCGCTCTCGCTACCTGGAATGGGAAGATTTTGGATTCGTAAGATACGCTCGATTCAAGCGCAATAGCGGACAATAGCGGATCAGACCCGCGAAACCAAATATTGTGGTTTACATGTAAATTGAGATTGTAATAATTAGCAAAAAGATCAGCCGCAAGCTCCCTGGCCAGGCCGGAACTGGCTGGGGTTCGAACAGGCCTACGAAAATATAAGGGGGTTTGACTGATATTAGATATATCTTAATTATTAGGACTTGTATAGTCTAATACGCGTATACCGACCGACGAATTGCCGGCTCCACCAAGTTATTAAAGGGACAGACTTTTCGTCCCATGCCTTCCCCCTTCATAATCCTAACAGAACGCAAAAAGATTGCGGGAAGTAGAAAACAAATGGTATATGTTCGAGATTGCGTGAAACATGCCCGTCATGTACGTGGTATCGTGTGCAAAACGCCAAAGAAGCAGTGCTGTCCAGCCATGCTGCTGCAAAAGTGATAACTCGCTTCCATCTTGTCCATCGGTCACACCTCGCTTGCTGGACCCCTGCTCCCTGCCTGCTCCTCTTCTTATTCGTGCGTTTTTCTCCCTCTCGTAAGATCATGTCCTCTATTCTTTACCGAGTAGATATCGTATAGGAGGATCGTTTATGCCTTCCATCCCGACGACCGGGTGGAGGCGCCGCGACCGAGCTCGGCGCGGCCGGTGAAGCGGCTCTTGCGGTCCTTGTGCACCCACCAGTAGGCGGCGCCGGCGACGGTACCGATGAACCACAGCAGCATGTTGGCGAGGTCGACCCAGACGGCGTTCTTCATACGCTGGATGTCGCCGTTGCCCTCAGCGTCCTCCTTGATGTACATGTTACCAAACAGGCCGAAGAGCGCGACCCAGAGCACGAAGATGACGAAGCTCCACGCGGGGACGGCGGCGAATCGCAGGATGAAGGGGACTGAGTAGAGGATGGCTGTCAGGGCGGAGAGGGCGCCCACGACTTCGGCGAAGACCTAGTATGCGTGTTAGCTAACTATGTTTTCTCTCCTTCCACTTGCGCCATGTTCGGTTCGTGCAAATCTAGAACCAGATGCGGTGTGTTTGATATTTGGAATGGTGCCATTGGAGCAGGCTCTTCACTTACCCATTTGCCATCGGCGTACTTGCCAGCCTTGCGCGCGCGGTCGAGATCTGTTCCATAGAGACCGCAGACGACAAGCGCCAGGACGAATTGGAAGAAGTGCAGTATAGTGAAGGCAATATATGCGAGGGTCATTCCAAAGAAACCCATCTTGGCGAATCCGACTCGCGTACGCGGGTGTTGTTTACAGAGATTGGCTGTCTGTTTGAATATGGATGTCGCTTCTACTGTCGCATAGGAAGCAACGAACGTAGTATTTAGTCCGTCTGGCGATTGGTTTCTACAGCGCTGGTTGTTGATTGATGGCAGAGGATGTCGGAACTGGAGACAGGCAAGGACGTTGCCCATTTCTTGGTGTTTTTCCTCTCCCCCATTTAGCGCTCACTTCCATGATCTGGCGGTATCATGACGTCACTGGCGCGGTTCGCGAGACCCTGTCTGGCGTTAAATTAGGGGTAGAGGGGGAAAAACAAGCCAATCTAGTAGTCACTTTGCATTCCATCACCAAATTGTGTGTTATCTGCTTTAATCCACCATTTACGCTAGCAATATCAAGATATATATCAAGAATCATCCCGCATGGCCCGCACCGTCCTGCAAGGTTTCTGCTAAAGAGTTCAGCATTTCGGAGAAGTCCATGCCAAGCTCAAGCACACCAAGCACGAATCCCCCTGCCATTTCATCACAAGGATCTACAATAAATATGCCTGCTCCTTGATCAAGATCTTGCTAGCTTACCTCTTCTTCATAGGTCAGCCAGTATACGGAGGAATAACCGGTGCCCATCGCGAGTAGTCCTTAGCCTCAAGCCCTCGGACCGTGTTCGCACTCAGTGGCTGGATCCCCCTCAAACGGATCTTCTTGTCGCAAGAGGCCCGGTCGCATGGCTCGGGGAGCGGGACTGCTAGGTATTTCGGGCCCTGATGGCGGTGGTTATTGTCCTTCTCCTGGCCCGGCTCTTGTTGTTGGCAGCGCCACATGCTGACGCCGGCAGCTAGAGGATGACCACAGCTGTAGCAGACCACGATGCCCGTACAGTCCCTTGGTGGGCATTTCTTGCAACGTACGGAAAGTGCCTGCAGGTTCATTTTGACGCTGGGGCCGCTGTTGGGCAACTCTACCGAAGGTGTTTCGACGGAACGCCGGATCTCAAAGTGTCCGCAAGCAAACTCGTTCAGGAAGACCTGCCACGCCATATTCTTCTTTCAATTTATATCGACTTGTAATGGTTAGCGTTCTTGTAGCTAGGTCGTGGTTTTTTGGACGTCCTTCTTAACTAGGTTTCTGTCTTATAGGGCGACTCAGGCGACATAAGGTAGGGAGGGGGTCAGGCACTCATTTAAGTCCTAGGAAAATTACATTCTGGATACAAGGACTTTGTTCTTCGGCGACCAGGTAGAATATGCTGCCATGCATATATAAGAATTCAATAAAGAGCAATATCAGCCACCATAAAAATTGCACCGTCATCTTTGTGGTTTGAGTCACAACAAAGCCGCAGTCATTGGTGTCCCCCTGAAGTCCCTTGAAGGCTTGTAGACTATATTTTGCTAACCACAGCTTTCCATACTAGACTGTTTTCTTTATTTCTTTCCAAAGATGGTTTATTGTTCCACACAATGCATCCATCGCATGATGTAAACAGAACCGTGTGAGGCTGTCACACTTATTGCCAAGCCTGGTACTTATCTGTTATCTCTCCGCTAAAAGAGTTAGACATCTACTAGAACCTCACGGGAACTGTCACTGGCAACCCGCTGTGAGGTGAAACTGGACTTCTCCGTCTGTAGATACCTGCTGAGTTGGCACCACAGTCCAATGTGACTGGGCGTTCGCACGTCAATGAAGATTGGAAATATATACCTAGGAAATGACCTAGACCTGGCTCATTCACCGAGTGGAGGCAGTAAACATGCAAAGAATACTATACATATGTTTTAAGCCAATTATCGGTCTTGGTTTTAGGTATATACTATTTTGGTTTCCTGACAGAGAGCGTCTCGTGGACATAATCAGCTACCATGGCGTTCATTGCCCGAGACTCATCATGCCATAACGATATTAATTGGAGAAAGCCCACGGGTAAAAAGAGGCTGTGGATGACGAACTCGTACATATTCGAGGGATAGTTGTGAGGCTTCCCGGATGCGATGGCTCTCCCACACGAGTCCTAAATCGATTCCCGGTTTCCCCCAAGCACCGGGAAGATATCCATACGGCCATCAACCAATTGGGGCATCCAGTGTAAATACATATGATGATATTGCTCATGGGCTCACGGTTATAGTATGTAGTATATAGGGGGCAGGTGAAGCTCGGTGAGGAAGGCTTACTATGACAGCTCAACCCCTCCACAATCAAGTTGTGCTGCGGATGCGGGTTGGAAGTCAGGGGTTGGTATTTGCTCAGTGGCTTACCATATCTCATTTCCCTCTTCACAGAGCCTCACCATGTTGACTCTATCCCACTGCACTTGTCAAGGGGGACGCCCGAGTCAACCGTATTAGTCGTACCAATAAGTTTTATACACATGATAACATCTGTGAGGATATCCATAGCCGACATGTGTGTTGTCTCCCCTGGAGAGCCGCAAGAAGTCACCTTTCACCAGCCCCTGTAGGATCTGTCATTTGACTAATGTGTCTGAAGACGACCCGAATTAGGGTCGTTTGGTAGCATCATATAACCTCACGCGATACATGCTAGCGACGCCCCTTTACTGACTTCAACTCCCCGGCTGCCCACCCAAGATGCTGCACGCGAGGCATGTGGTGGTGTACGCAATACAATTGACTAAAGTCACCATAGCGAACTCCGCAGTCCTGAGATACGAAGAATATGACTTCTTTAGCAGTGTTGTAGACTTATAGTTGGCGTTATTCGCTGCATGCCAGCAGCGCATCGAGTGTGTAGAGATAGCGAAGCTGATTCGCGGACTTTTTCCTAGTGGTGTATTCGTGCGCATGAGTTGGGCGAATGAGGCTGCATTTCTGCGACACCAACATGCTCATTCAATGAAGAAGGTGGTGTGATAAGAGGCTGCGTGGGGTGTGTGAACCAACAACGGGAATGGGGAGCCGCATGGTTTAACCCATGACGTGTAACTAACGCCGGAATGAAGCTCTTCTCAGCCTCATCTTAACTTCTTCTTCTTCTTATAAGAACAGCAGATGGTCCATTCGTTCTTGATGTTCCTGCATCATCGAAGTGATACAACATACCCTCTGGTCCTACAGACCGGAAGTAAGAATAAAGCCTCGATACCAGGATTCTAAGGCATATACATGCCTAAAACCCAGGTGTGTGAGGCTCGATACTCCATCCAATCGCGGAGACCTGCCAAGACAATCTCAACGTGAAAGCAAAGATGGAGGAATGAAAGAGACGAAGACGAAGACAGCCACATCTAGCACCTGCCGCCTCAGCTGGGGGCATGGTCGGGTTTTGTCAAGGTGGTAACAAGGAGAAGGATAGGTGCAGGGGGAAGGCCGCTTGGTTCACTTGACCGGTAATATTGGCTTCGCCAATCGTCGACAGAGCTGACTTGGTCCGGCACATGAACCCCCAAGTCTTTGGGTTTTCTTAGAACAGGATGACCTTCCGGTACGCCTTGTCAGAAGGAAAGCCTACTGTAGGCGTTTCGAGGAAGCAAGAGTGAAGTCTTTGTCGGGGGCAGAGTCATCTCACCTACGTCTCCACAGTGAGGCCACGGCGAGAGTCATTAGGTCAAACTCAGCATGTGTGTTAATGAGAGCCTACCGCCTACCTCGGAATTACTTAGTCGCTTCTCCTGAACGAAGGCAACAAGGTTGATCAGGATGAAACGAAGAGTCCTGGAAACAATACCGCACTGCCCTGGGCTTTGGGAAACCCCCTGGTACAATGGCTGGAGTTTGCCCTCGAGCCCACCGAAACGAAATAGAAAAAACCTCGTCGCTGTCACGAGACGAAACTATAGGCCCAATGGCATCCCCAGCTCGACCGCAGCATACGAAGCTATGTGAGACGAGAGTGTCCGCAGGACAACCAAGCCCTGCTAGGCGTCTTCATGCTCGCCATTCCAATATTCCAGAAGGGGTGAGAGAGACACAAAATGAACCATACAACCCCGTCAAAGCATATGTGTTTTCCTCGATATAGACTGTGGCCCGGGGTTGATCCACAACTTGAAAAAATGGAAAATCCCCTTTCCCAACTCTACGCAATGGTGTTGTGGGATTCGTTGCAACTTCAGACCAATGACCCCAATCCCATCAGTCAGAAAGGGCAGTTCAATGGAAACTGACCTAGCCACAATCCGTGTTCGCTAAAATACGTCAAATGGTTCAGGAATATGACATATTCGGCATGTGATTTGAAAGGTGGCCAACCAACTACATGTTCCCAATCTGGCAAGGAAATGGAAAAAGGACCATTGGTCTACGGCAAGACCCCCCTTGAGGCACCTTGTTTTGAAGTTGAGCAACACGCCTCGTGTAAAGGGGCCTCGACTCTGCTTTGGACTGTGATTCGCCTCATTCCGAGGACACGAGACGGGGCAAAGCCACAAGGGTTTCGGTATACCTTCGTCGTTTGGATGACTCAGGGGTACAATCGAACTTGTGCCCCAGGAGGATGCGGTAGTATAAAGATGCGGTCAGTAAACCGATCGAGGATGATTATTTTGAAGCCCATCAGACAACTTATAGCAAGCCAACGAGAGCTCGACCGCCAACATATAAGAACCAAGAAGAACTCACTTGTCAGATCGCAATATCCCACCATCAGAACTTGATCAAGCACCATAGGATCCGAACCCTCTGATATATCTTCAAGATGAGCCACAGAGAGAAGAAGAGCAGTAGCAGCAAGCACCATGATGCTAGGAAGCCCGCCAAGAACGAATATATCGAAAACTCCCAGACCAAGAAGAAATCTTCTTCTACTGCTGTATCCTCTTCGAACGCGAATTATCGCTGGGTTTGCGTAAGTATTCGAAACCAGCAGGTCTGATACCATGTCGTTAATCAGTCGTAGCCCAATTGCGGTGCCGGCAACCTGTCTTATACATATGACCCCAGCTGCCCCTTCTGCTTCCAGCCTCGGCCTTCCAGTTACAGCATCCACACAGCGTCTTGTAAGTACCAAGCTGAAGAACGAACGTCCCAATGAAGACCCACTAACATGACAAACCGCTCGAGGATAGAGAGACACCACCTACAACCACCAGGGCTCACTCTTGCGACGAGGGCTCACACCAGGCACATGGCATCTGACTACATACATTGTAGTGTGTGCAGAGTCATTGGACCGCCGATGTACGATTGGCTGAAGGCAGGATAGGATCAGAGGATGAGCAAAAGAGGCGGAGGAGAGGGGTATCGGGGTTATCACGTTGGGATAGAACCTTCAAAGTTTCGATTTTCTCCGTTAGAAGGAACGGGGCAGGCTGTTTATGCTTATTTATACCCGGCTGGAGACCAGGCTACGGATTGTTTTTACTCTAGATTTTCTCAATGTCAAACGCATACACACACTCGAATGCCTCAGAACTACGCCTTACGCCCTCCCCCAACCATGGTAGAGACAACCATGCCGTGGAAAGATAGTCTGCAGGAAGGGCAAGGGAGCTTGCGTTGCAGACGGCAGTTCTGCTAGCAGGGCAGACAATATATGGTAGCCGGAGTCAAGAGCCGCATGGAGGCAGTGAGGCAGTATACGCCCGTGGACAACGCTTACAGGAAGGACGAGGACAAAGACGGCAATGAGCATTGCCACAATAGATGGAACAGGAGACTGAGGCTGTGGTGAAGAGAGAGCTCGCAAGATATTGCCCAGCCGGCTTCTCAGGTGTTGCGTACTGGGGCGCGACCCAGAGCTGGCTGGCTGGCCGCCCAGCAAATTGTCACCTCATCACGGGAAACACGAGGCTGTTTCGAGGCCCAAAGCCTCAGAGGGAAAGCCTCGAGCTTTCTCGTGCCCAGCCACTGACTGGATGACGGGTGGACTCGAAAAATGTCGCAAATTGCCCAGGGGGGGCTTGCAGACTTCGAACCTGGCCGTGTCGTTTCGCTCACGAGGCAACTAAAAAGCCCCCACTAGCCTAAGGCAGCGAACGCGGAATCGGTAAATGAAGCGGACAGTATTGGTCGAAAGGAGAGGAATATGCGGACGGACGGTTCACGGTTCCAAAAATGTCACTCTCCGTAAGCGGTGAGTGGTATTGAAGTAGAAAAAACGGCCCTCAAGTCGAGGTAAAGGCAGAATGGACAGCTGAGGCCCCGGCACATAGGTGATGATTCGAGGTCAGTCAGTTCATTCGTGGGCTCGGCCACGGGTTCCATCCCCTAAGGCTGTGCCAAAAGTAGAGATTGAGTAATATTATATGTATGCGAGGTGGAAAAAAAAGCAATATGTCCTAACATTGAGCCCAATTGGTCTCGGGAGACGGGATAGACAGACAGGCAAACTGTCTACCACATTTTGCTCTTGTAGAAGAAGCAGGCTGAAGAGGGGGATGCGGGCAAGTGAGTGAGTGAGTGAGTGAGTGGGGTCAGTCATCCTCCTCTCCGGCTATCTTCTGATCATCGTTGCCAAGGGGGCTTGCTTGGCTTATACATGGGATATACCATGCCTACAAAGATGACCCAATTCCAGCTGATTCACTGATGTATTTTTGATAATTACGGACGCTGAGCGACGGATTTGAAGTCACAACATCGGTATCACTTGTATGACCTGAGCCCACGAAGCCTGGACGTGGTGTAATGCACACTTACGCAGGTACGTTCATTTCATGTTCATGGCACCTTCTGCCAACCCATTTCCAGTTTCCATCTTCCACCAATTACCAAGCTGTGTGTGTACGCTTGAATGGATTTACATATGTGCTACGCCGCAATTGGCCACTTCCAAGTGCCGAATGAATAAAGCCAACGGCCGGTTCTGTGAAGGCCCAATGTCGCTCGTAAACTCCGCTCCCTTGGATACATACTTGTTCGCATCAATTGATTAAGTACTTACGTATTCCTTGAACGGTTTTGCCATTTCTACATCCTCCGTTCTCACCACCCTGCTGCATGCCCATATTCTGTCTGTCTCCTGCTTCACCAATATACTCAAAGCAGCCACCATGACGATGACGACAACGACAACGACCCAAGTAGCCCTGCCACCGCCCTTTCTCAACATACCGGGGCTACCGAACTTCCGGGACCTTGGCGGCGTACCACTCCCCATCGCATCCCAGCCCGGGAAGACTATCAAGCGCGGCGTTGTCTTCAGGTCGTCGGAACCCTCCAAGGTGACCGACGAAGGTGTCCAGCAACTGCGGGACCTCGGCATCAAGAAGGTGTACGACCTACGGTCCTTGGATGAGATCAAGGTCGGTTGGCCCCCGACCTCCCCTGGGTATACGCAGTTTCGTGGATGCTGACCCTCCATTGATGATATGTAGAAGGATGCAGAGGGCGGGCATCGGCAGGTGAAGGAGTGGGAAGGCGCCGAAAGGGTCTTCGCTCCCGTATGGAGAGACCAAGACTTCTCGCCCACGGCACTGGCCCAGCGTTTCAAGCAGTATAGCGATGAGTCCGATGTAGGTGAAGCTCCTGGGTCTCCCCCCTCCTCCAATTGCCTTCATGCCCATTGACCAAGGCTGACGGACGACATCTCAAAGCGAGGCTTTTTGGAAGCCTACAAAAACATACTGCTTGCCGCCAGCAGTAACGACAAGCCGTACGAGGTCATACTGACCCACCTGTCGTCCTCGGACAACCCGCCACCCATCCTGCTCCACTGCACGGCGGGCAAGGACCGCACAGGCGTGCTTTGCGCGCTCATCCTCTCGCTCTGCGGCGTCGACGATGCCACCGTGGTTCAGGAGTACCATCTCACGGACAAGGGCTTGCAGTCGCGACACCAGGAGTTTGTGGACTGGTTAATGAAAGACCCAGCCTTGGCGGGCAACCCTGCTGGTGCCCGACGTATGATCAGTGCTAAGTGAGTGTTCCCCTGTGTCTACTATTTCAGCCGCGTTTAAGGACGAGGTTTCCGTTTATGCAGTTGCGGTTTGGTTAACTGACTCGCGCCCACAGTCCTCGGAACATGCAGGTTCACCTCAACTGGATACGGGAAAACTACGGCTCCGTCGAAAAGTGCGTTGTCGACTTGGGTATCATCACATCCGAAGGTATTGAGCAACTCAAAAAAAACTTGATTGTGGACGAGAGTGCCCACACTTCGTAGCTCAATGTTTTGTTTTGGGTGGTTTATTTTGATTTGTTTAGATGCCGTCACACCCGTAGATGTGGCTAGACTTGGTATTTTCTTTTTACGAACGCGAGGGGCATAGTCTGTGTGCCCTCCTTTCAGTGATAGATGCAAAGACATGTAGCAGCGCCCTTCGTGCCGCTGAGCACCCCCGCGCTTGGTATCTAGATTCCAGAACTCCCAATATACAGCTCGTACAGGCTTGCGCTTTAGTGGTACAACATATGGTGACTGGCACCTAATTCTTTCAAGGAACGCTGGTGGGGATCTTGACCAGACCCTTCTTCCGGTCGTAGTGCGGCATGCCGTACTTCCAACCTACAACATTCGGAGCTCGGCCGTCTTTGCCAACTAGCTCTGAATCAACCTCCTTGAATCGGAACTCAAAACGAGGTGTGTTGACCTTCTTGGTGGCTTGCTCATCAGCCATGACCTTCTTCATTTGCTTCTCAGCAGCCTTGCGCTCGGATTGCTCTGCAGCAGTGATGAAGCGAGCCCTCGCTTCGTCAGGCGACATACCCCGAAGCAGGTTTTTCTCCATTTGAATCAACTCGGGATGGGGCACTCGCTTATCCGCCGACAGCATCTTCGCATGGAAAGCCTTGGCAGCATCCTCTCGGGTGAACTGTCTCGACTCGGCCGTAGGCCAGAAGAGTTGCTTCTGAGTAGCGGTGTGGATATGGAGTTCGTTAATGGGCTCAAGAGGTTGGTTCTGCACCCCTTCTCTGAAAGATTTGGTGGGTAGCATACTCAGAACAGCCTTGGAGTAAGGTGTTGCTAGCTTTTTTCCCTATTCAGATAGTTCTGCGTTAGCATGGAGGCCAAAGAGAACGTAGTGTTGGTTATGAGCAGATAAAGGCCATAAGATGAGATCAGAGAGGCTCGCAACAGATTGTAACCATGGAGTATGTCTTCAAGACTAATCGAATTTTTGTTGGATATCATCATGGAAGTAGGGCCTGTGTAGGGAGGGATTGCAAGCATGCAAGACGAACCTTTGAAATCCAATCCTTCTCCACCTCCTTTAACCGTACAACGGCGGCCACTCTGGTCAGATCGACGCCCAGCTCAGCCGAGACGGCCTTGAGAGTTTCACCTTGTCTCATGACCTTCTCCCAGATCAACTCCCGCGCTTGTTCATCCAGTACACGGTCGCTCCGGAACTGGGGGTTCAAGGGGAAGGGTTTTTGATTCATGAGGTAGTTGGGGCCGCCTTCGGGTTTGGGCTGACGAAAATTGGCGCCGATGGTCCTCGTCCACTGGAGAAAGGCACGACGCAGATTGGTACTGCGCTCGAGGGTCGGGGTTGTGGAGAAGCCAGCTCTACCGCTGGGGAGGCACTGAGATGTGCATGGCGATACAAAGCTATTGCGCACCAGCGCCGAGGCCGAAGAGGCACTCGGGTTGGTGGGAATCCTCGGCGGCATGACAGTGACTGAACAGTAACCAGATCAACTGCCAACCGATCCGGGCCCAAGAGACAAAAAGAATTCTTCTGGGTGGTCTTGCAAGGGAATGACCTACTTTTGTATCAAAAAGCTAATCGGAGAGTGTCCAGTCGTATTGGAAAATTGTTCTGGAGAATCCACCTCGGATAAACGTTTTTGAGGAAATATCTGTAGTGCCTTACCTAACGTCGAAGGCTCAAACAGCGGCCCGCTATGAAGCCCGCTATGCGACGGGAGTTTCCTGATCTAAGGGGGAAAAAGAGGCACTGTCTCAATTGGAGGTACGGAGTAGTTGATGTTCTATTTTCTATTGACTACGTACTTCATCAGATAAATTGATGACAGGCAAGTTTCTGGGACATGGACCATACATACCTATGTACCTAATATGACAATCTTGTAGGGCTGTTCATTGGGTCACTCCCGGGGCTTTTCACCTATGTACGGGCCATAGATTGGGTACTTATACATGTATATCTGTGCATAATGCAGAGTCTCGCTGAAGAAAAGTGCAATTCCATGATACCTGAATACCTGAATACCTGACGGCGACGGGCGCATAATTTCATTACAGAACAGAAGGAGCTGGCTCATTCACTGTGATCGGAACAGCTGTGAGAGATCGAACTTTAACCCCAAGCAGAAGCCAAGTTGAGCCACTATGGGAGGTGGGCTGGTGGAGTCAACTAAAGATTTGACAACCAATATGCAGGGGCGCTAGTTGCAACTTGCAAGACACTCCCGAATTGGCTTGTGGTTGTTAAGGTGCAAGGTGGCAAGGTCTTCTCGTCTTCATGGTAGCAGGGACCACTCCGATTCGGTGAGCCATATTGGTAACTCCCGTGAGAGAGAAAGAGAGGAGAGACGGCTGAGCATCTATCCGTGGAATAGAAAGCAAAAAAGAAACATTACCTATGAGCTGTCCTGACGTGCTGTGCTGTTGGCTATATAAAAAAGAATCCTATCGGACGATGGTTGGCAAGGGTAAGTAGGTAGTCGTGGCCGCGTGGGGCGACATGGGACTGAGCTCGAAACTGGGAACGCGCTGTGCGAAATAATATCATATGTCCCGGCCGGCAGCCCAGCAGCCCAGCAGCCAGTGCCACTGCCAGGCATTGTTGTTATGATTATTCAACGATGGTGCCCAAGCAGAGCTCGCCAGCTGTACAACGCGGCCGATGTATCTATTCACATCCTTGCATCGAGCATGCCCGCCGCCGTGGGCGAGCCAATGCAATTAATTAATTGGCTCTTGTCGAATGGGATGGATGAGATGGATGGCCTTTAACCGGAGCAGACTGCCCTCGGCTCAGGCCTCAAGCTTCTTTTTGATCTTCATCGTAGCTCCCTTTGTACAATATGTAATCTCATCGAGTGGAAAGATGTAAATACATGTTGACTGCTTCCTCCACTGATTGATATTCTGACCTGTAAACGACCGACGACAAGACAAGGCCGAGGCCCATAATCATCCGATGCCCTCGCAGTAGCCGTTATAGCAGCAGCAGCTTACCTACAAGCTACATACAACTCGAGACCTGGTATTTGTTCCACTGCTGGTGTTGCATCGTACGCAACCACGCGCTTCTTCAGTTTGTCTTTTTATTTGCAACCACCACCGTGGGATGATCCCATGTAGCTTCACAGGCATCTCACTACTATATGTTACCAATGGTCGACCTCCGGGCGCGCATCCGAGCCAGGTTTTCGAGGAGAAATAGCACTGCCCCTTCCGTCGCATCGAGTAAGGGCAGCAGCGGCGACGGCCATAGTTTGCGACACCAAGACTCCAACCGGACACACTCCCTTCATACGAGATATGCGGCCTCTTCGACAAATACATCGGGCGACGTAAACGAGCACAGCGACGATGAAGAAAACGGAGAGAACTGCAGAGATCGAAAGCACCGCCATAACAAGAACACTTCTTTGCGCGTCAACGGCCATGGCGACCACGGCTCTTTGACCAGCCCCAAGCGCAGGCTATCCACGACCAGGTCTACCGAATCCACAACAGCACCACCGCACGCCGAAAAAGCCCCTGGCTCTGGAAATTCTGGGAATTCTGGGGGGGGCTCCGAGAACAAAGTCGACCACAGAAGCCAGATTGAACAAGAAGAAGCGAAAGAGAAGGTTATTAGCGACGGGATGGTGGTGGCTCACGGCGTCGACGGATCAAAGACTACGGACAACGGAGGTGGTGGTGAGACGCTAGCGAGTCCTAACTCTACTACAAGCAACCACGCCACTGAGTCGGGCATTGATCGGCAGGATTTTAGCAGCCATCCATTAACGGCCGACGCCATTAACACTACCACTTCCAGTAACAACCACCTTCTCCCCAGCATCAACGAACACCCCGCGTCGCCCACCACCGGGGACAACGTCACAACTGCTGCAATTCCTGCCTCTGCCTCTGCCTCTGCCTCTGCCTCTGCCTCCGATCATCCGTCTTCCCCGTCACGCCAAGCCTTTGCGTCGACTGCACCAGATCCCGTCTCACCTGCACCAGTCGCTGCATCGTCCACCCGCGTCCTTCCTCCCACCAGCCTCGACATCACCATCGACCAAATCAACACCGGCCAAGACTTGCAGCTTCCTCTGAGCCCGGATCTCTCAACACCAGCGCTTGCTTCGTATTTAAACCAGCTTTCACCTCGACTGCCTCTTACCCCCGGCGCTACTCGACCCAGTATCAGCAGACACCAAAGCATCGTCCCGACTCGACAGACGACCCTCATCAAGGCCCTGCTCAACTCGGGATATGCCCAGGACCCCGGATATAGCGTCGAAGATCCGGACCAGCTGCTGCCCATAAGCGGAACCATGGTGACCAGGAAAATCTGGGTCAAGCGGCCCGGCGCCTCGCCGACCTTGATCACGATCAATGAAGATGACTTGGTGGACGATGTGCGCGAGCTAATCCTGCGGAAATATGCCAACTCTCTAGGCCGCAACTTCGATGCCCCCGACCTAACCCTCCGAATCTGCCCTCGGGACCAGAACCAACGCCTTCTACAGCCGGATGAACCCATGGGGAGGACACTCGATGCCTACTTCACGGGAGGACAGACGGTTGACGATGCCCTTCTTATCGATATACCCACCCGTCGCACACCGAAGGCTTCGCCCAACCCCCGATTCTACACCGAGGACCGGCCTCACGAGTCGGGATCGGATTACTTCCCGCCTTACCCACCGCCTGCCCATTCGCATGGTTTAGCTACGGCTCCGGCACCAGGCGCCGCGGCTCTCGCCAACGGGGCGCATACCCTTCACTTGCCTCCGTCTATGGCTATCCTTGGTAATGGGCAGCTGCCTCCTCTGCCTTCGCCTGGTAGCTCGAGGAGACTTGGAGCGCCCCGTCCCAAAATACAACGGATGCACACGGCCTCTCCTATTTCCACGGCGACTACCAACGGTCACGTACAACACACGTCGGCGCCTGGTACGGCGAACGTTGGTACGCATTACTCTTCCTCTAGGCCAGCCAGATCAAGGACTCACTCAGCTGCTTCTTCAGAACAATCCACCAATCATCACCCGCACCCTCATCAGGCCCCGACCGCGCCGCCCATGCCCACCCCACCTATTGCAGAACGTGTGGAGACCCCTCCTCCGCGGATAGCCTCCCCTCGCCCGTCAGCCCGAGCCAAGAAGAGCAAGAAGAATGTGGACCACCCCTCCCTCCCACCAGGCATGCTTAATGGCGGAGTCCCACCCATCAACGTGTTGATTGTCGAAGATAACATTATTAATTTGAAGCTGCTCGAGGCTTTCGTGAAGAGATTAAAGGTGCGGTGGCAGACGGCCATGAACGGCCGCGATGCCGTCACCAAGTGGAGGGATGGCGGTTTCCATTTGGTACTCATGGATATTCAGCTGCCCGTCATGAACGGTCTGGAGGCCACACGCGAGATCAGACGACTGGAAAAAGTTAACTCGATTGGCGTCTTTTCATCTTCGGCAAGCAGCGCTCCCGAGGAGGTCAAGGGTGACCCTGCTGAGGAAGATAAACTCTCCAACACGGAGATGTTTAAGAGCCCCGTCATCATCGTCGCTCTGACGGCGAGTTCGTTGCAGAGTGACAGACACGAAGCTTTGGCTGCTGGTTGTAATGATTTCTTGACCAAGGTACGTTGTTCTTTCCGTCTCATATGAGAAACCGTTTTGATTGTGGTTGCTTACTGGTCCGACATGTAGCCTGTCAACTTCGTGTGGCTCGAGAGAAAGGTCATGGAATGGGGTTGCATGCAAGCCCTGATTGACTTTGACGGATGGAGGAAGTGGAAGGACTTCTCCCAGAAAACGGAAGAGAGCGAGGCGGCAAAGAAGGCTGCTGCGGCCAAAGCCAAGGCTGCCAAAAAGAACCGCCTCTCAATGACCACTGTGGCTGCCGCCTGATCATGAGGGCATGCCTACCATCATATTAGCAAGCGCGGTTCAACTGTAGTTCGGGGCTTTTTAGCCTGTGCGTGAAGCGTACATCTTGGCTTACGCTATACTTTTACATTCAAAACCAACCCGGCCACCACTTACACACAAACAGTTGCTTTTCCTTTGTGTACGGGAGCGAGCGGGTGCCTGGGGATATTGCGCCCCTTATGAACACAGCAGGGGTATAATGACGTAAAAAGGAGGCCCTGCTGTGAAAGAGTGCCCAGGAGAGATCCAAGAGGGATGAGATATCTGACGTTATCGCGGGGGAAGACCGTGTATCATAAGCGTTGGTTGTCTCTATGTTGAAAGCGTTGGGCCCTGGTGGTATATGTTTAGCAGGGTAACAAACAAGATCAAGGATGAAATGATACCACTTTCGAATTTTATACAACTGGATAATAAACACATATATCAGATTATGCACCAAAGCGGCTACCAATGGGGTGTTCGACAGTGGTTTTTGTTGTTTTGTTGGATAGCCTCTATACATCGCCATATTTCAGGCGAAGAGGTCGCAACTATCTCATAGTCTCAATAGACATAAAATATTCTTCAAAGACGAGGCATGCGTATATAACGTGGGCCATCCGCTTTGAGTGGTCGGTCGTGTTAGAAAATCCAAGAATACAGTGCAATTGTCACAAGTGACATGTCGGATTTTCAGAAAAGGGGATGACAATCAAAAACTAGTCGACTGATAAAGCCTTCCAAGGATAGAGAAAAAGATGCAGTAGGATCTTGAACCATTTTTTTTAAGAAACTGTTTTATACTCCAGGTCTGACGGCAGCGAGTCACGAGAATTGTTTCACGCGGATGCTGTTCGCATGGCTCCCTCTACTGAGCCAGTCAAACAGAGACCTGCGGTACAAGTTTCGAATCATCATTCAGTCAATGTACTCACCTAGGCAGCAGAGGAACGGGACACAGATTCTCTACTTTTGCTACTTTCCGTTGGCCTATCTGTTCGGCTCAACTGCCTTTCGGTTTCGCTTCCCGGCCCCTCAGAAGAGGATGGAAGCACATCATACGTCGAGTTGTGCTTGCTAGCCATCCCGAAATCCTTTCGCAGGCGGCAATAGGGGCTGAGGCGCCAATACCCCGACAAGAGATAAATAGAAAGCGAGGCATTGAAGCACCAGCACAATGAAGGAGACGGCCACGCCCGGGCCATGGCATTTCAAAGAGTGCCAGACTGGTGACTCTCAATCGGGTTTTGAGGCACAGTCTTGATTTTGACAATTTAAGCTGTAATAGGCTGTCGGGCAATATCATGAGAGCTCTGTTGTCAGGCATGCGGTGCTACGCAAGCCGAGGTGGATAGGGACGGCCTAGCCAGGTAACCAGAGAGGTTCAAGGAAGGAGTTGTGCCGGGTAAGAGCAGGGGTCCGACGTCCTCTCCGATGCCTACGTATGATTTCCAAAGACATCCTTCCCGGTTCGCGCGGCTGAAGTTGGCTTATCGCCATGGGTCTCTCCCACCAGAGCGTCCAGAACGACGAGGTAGCCTTCGTGGCGAACCAGGTTCCGATCGAGGATACACATTACTAGGGGAGAATGGAAGGTCACGCCAGCAAGGGGTCCAATGCTGGTATGTTAAGCGCCGAGCCTGCCATCTTGGGATATCAAATAAGTAGCAGTAAAGCCATGGGACTGGTTTCTCCTCTTGTGTGTCCATGGTGTGCTGATAGATGGCAGAATGGAAAGCCGCCTAGATAGGTATCACGGTACGGCAAAAAGTAGCTGCACTGGATTTGCCGCAGTCCAAGTATCGCGAGATATTTTTCTACCTATACGCTGACAGACCTAAGGGGGCTATTCCATTATCTTCATATCTATTCTCTAAACTCAATATTAATGGCCGCGGGCGGAAAACCAGCACTTTATGCCGTAGGCAGCTCAATGGTCCTGCTATGGTATCATTCTGGGACGAACCGGCACGACCACTCCACTCGAACTTACCTGCCTCCGAGGCTGCGAATTGTAAGGCGAACCGAACCTCTTGAGGTTACATCTACAGTTGCCCAAGTCCTCACGACATGTCCTAAGCGCATTCATGTTCGTTTGTTGTAGTTCTCCCGAGGGAGTCTACGTTTCCGAGCTGCTCATTTAGTTGGCTAAGACGCTGTTGTCGCTCATATCCTTGTTCTTCGCCACATGCGGCGTCTTATGTATCGATCCAACATTGGCTTAGGCAGACGCATGGTTCGACCTGGAGCATGGATGCCAGTAGGAATAACGTCACATTGTTTGCTGTCTACTTGGCCTAGAATAGACAATGCCTAAGGCATACTGTTTCTGTTTCTGTCGATTTGTGGGGGGAGATATCCTCTTTGAGAAACTTCCTGCCAATATAGTGTTATTCCTCGATAGAAGCCTGATTCTCTCGGAATTCTAACCGATGAACCAGTTCGTAGGATCACAACCGCCATGCTGCTCAGGTTGCGACTGCACTATCGATTTCTCGCATCTTGACTCTTGACTACTCGTATGGGCAGTGTTCCCTGGAGCAGGATTCTGATGCTGGTCAACAAAACGTACTGTCCTCCTTTCCACGACAAACTTTGCTCCGGCATTTCTTGACGGCTCATAAGTGTTCGGAGGCGATGGGAGAGGATGTCTGTTGTAAAGCCAGCACTTGATGATTTGTTGCCGAGCCCTCCAAAAAAGATGCTTGGCTGATGCTGGGGCCCTGTCTCGGAAAACGATGCATATACACAACAGGCATTGCCTTATTTGCTATGGTCAATCCCATTTTTTTCGGGTCGATGAAGCTGTGATCAAACCCCCTCAGGGGCCTTATGGGTTAGTTTGTGGTTCGTGGGCGAAGCATTCAATGAAGGAGGATGGGGAGATTATGCGAATCCTTCGTCCTTCTCATTAGCTGTCTGTCTCCTGTAGTGAGTCTCTGGCACACCAGCCATGCCAAATTCGGATGATTCCTGCGGAGGATCCAGACCCCTAATCATGTCCATTCTGCATGCAGGAACGGTCAGATCGTTGACAGGGGGTAGATGAGTCAATGCTACGTCGCATTCGGCCGGGTCGAGTCGAAACCCAGTGGTACGGCTCGCACCACGCAGTTCAACCATGTTGCCAAGGCCGATATTTCTCTTTTCAACCTCATGTCTGGCCTGGAACGATCTGTGAGGCTTGGGTTTCTTTGGTCCTGGTTAGGGGTTAGGGGCAGCAGGCTTCCCGCTCCCTGGATTAGACGCATGTTGGCAGTGCTTGGACATGAAATGTGTATGGTGTGAGTCCTCTCCCACTGCTCAGTATTACGGCTTTCCCCCAGGCTTACTCACCATATGAACTTCACAGTTTAAGCCCACACTATATACGGAATTCGTATGGGACATGTGATTGATATTACCGCTTTGGCAATCCGCCCTTCGTTTACCTGCTCCTGCCTGGCCCTAATCCCTCAAGATATTGCTAAGATATTGCTGACGCTTCGAATGGGCCGTTCTCAGACGAAAATGCTGTTATCACGATGATGGGGTGACTAGAAGTTACGTTCCAGTTCGCTTACAAGCCATAGTGCATTTACCGACATCGAGAGCATGGCGACTTGAAGAGCTGCACCATGGTAGGATGGCTCGGAGCCTCCGGATACCCTCATGATATCCATGCAGCTTCCTTCTTGGGCATCTTCGCTTCCATTGCTATGGAGTCTTATGGCATCCGGCGTTCGGTGATATACCCCTTGCATCTCGTTGTCGGTAGCTGTATGGCGCCATGAGAACAGGAGACACCGTCCAAGAGTCCACGGCGCGGAAGATTGGATAGAAGCTCAAGTATATATAAAGCAAGCAACACTCGCAGCAATGATGCCAAAATAAACTCCTGTCCATCATCCTGATCATTACTCCTCAAGTCAAGACACATACAAAACTCAATATCTAAATACCCCTTACATACATATCACTCTTCCCGCCAACAAGATGGTTGCTGCCCTCACCACCTCGCTATTCATCACCTTCGCCAGCAGTGCGCTTGCTTCCGCAGTCCTGCCTGCAGTGACCGGAGTCGAGGGTGTCATCCCTTCCGGCATGGTCACGCTCGGCCCCAGACCCACTCCTCCGCCAGAAGTCCCAGACTCCCTTCGAGCCATGATGGGGCCGGGGCCTAAGTATGTGACCATCACCATCACTAACAAGAAGGACGAGCCTATTTCGACTTCTCACGCCCGCGATCCAAGCAGTATGTCTTCCTTATCCCATCACATTGGGGAGATACAAGGGGTTCTCCTTCTCCTTCGACATAAGTGAACCTTTACTGACTCATTCTACTGTTATAGCCCCAAAAATGGTCTCCGGTAATGCCAACCCCGGTGTCATTCCTGCTGGCGGAAAGGCCGAATTCGCCGTCCCAACTGGCTGGATCGGCAGCGTTGCCATCACCCCGTCTCGCTTCAGACTCACCAACGATATCACGCTCATCGAGGCCAATTACGTGGTCCCCGCTGCAGGGGGCTACAAGTACGCAGTCGCCGATGTCGACGTTAGCTTCGTGTAAGTAACTCCCACGGGCCCTGATGTTCATGTGGAAGCCATCTGACAGGGTCACAACACGGTGGAATACTGACAATAGTGATAAACAACCAGCAACGGCTTCTCGGTGACCACTGTTTGCTCTTGCAGTGGCAAGGCAGTCACTGGCTGTAACAAGAACCTGTGGGCTTTGAACAAGTGCCCGGTAAGTTTGACGGACTGCCCCTTTTCATCCCATTGTTCACATAACCACGTCCATTTTTCAAACCTCGTCTCTTCTCTTCTCAGTTTCACCAGTAGGCTGTTTCTTCACATCTCTAATCTTTTGGTGCCCCGCAAAACAGAACGATAACAAGCAGGGCGGCTGCGTCAACCCTCTGCGCGCCGACAAGTTCGCCAAAGAGGCCGCGCCCTTCTTCCGCCCCTGCCAACACGCAGCCTGGACCTACGTCGAAGATGGCGCGGCCGACGCCTGGGGTTCCTGCCAGAGCGGCCACATTACCTGCTGTGTTGGGCCCAAGTGTGCCCCCAACCCCAAGCAGTCATAGGGAGCCAAGAGCATCTTGACACACACCGGCCAATACGATGGCATGGTCCGTTCATGACGTGGAAGGGAGAGAAATAACGGGGAGAGGAAGAAAAGAAAAAAGAAAAGGGGAAATAGGGGCTGGGGATTTGCCCAACTCTTCAATTTTTGCACATGTTTTATCCATGGCTTGTGGTTCGTCTAAAAGGAGGGAAAAGAAACTAGAAATCGATCACCGCACCTCAAAAGACTGTATATAAAATTCTCTGTATATACTTGGCAACAGTAAATATTATTCACGAATTCCAACAATCGTTGCGGCCTTTGTTGGATTTCGGTTTGCACCTTTGTGTTGTTTTGATCAGTCCTATCAAATACACGTGCAGGGGTATTTCGAACTTCCCCAATCGGCGTCCACTTGTATGTTGATTGGGTTATCCATGGCGTAGTATTACCCCAACTCTATCCAAGGCATCGCCCCGAGTCGCCCTCAAGCGTCCCAATCAGAGCCAAGGGTCTATATCAGGCATCTTAGACAACCTCCGATACGACTGCTACTTAGCAGGAATGACCCCGAGATTGGAGTCGATAATACATCACCCGACGTGTTTGTATCTCGGTACTTACTTTACGACCTTCCGGATACAGCCTCAAACGGGGCGGACTGGGAGGGGGAATTCGCATGAGTGACTCAAACTATGAAGGGAAAAGTCCTTAAGATGTAGTGTCTTCGCGGCCACCCACCGGGCAGGGAGCAGTTCATAGCGAATAGGCACCGAGACACGCATACGCACATTGTGGGCTAACACGAAGTTCAGCATGTTGAGCACCTTCGTTATCGCACTCTTGAGTCTTTGCGCTTCATCGGTCATAGCCCAAAATGACGACGCCCTCGGGCTGAGGAACGGTTACCTCAACTTAACGACCAAGAACTTCGAGCTCAAGCTTGCGCGTGACGCCGGGGTCCTGGTGTCGCTGAAGCCCGCGGGCAACTCTTTCGACTTCCTGCCTTTCGACTACTTACGCTACCGCGCCCGCAACGGCCAGTACCACTGGGGCGACATCACCTACCGCTACCGGGAAGTCTCTGGAAGCAACGGCGGTCGCTGGATCGATGGCGACTCAGCGGCAGCGCGCAAGCCCGTTGGCGCAGCATCTGGGGGCGGCGGCCAAGGGGGAAGGGCTCTGGTTACCTCAGTCCTGGCACCCACGCTACCCAGCGGCAGCCCGCTCAACGTGACGCGGCAGTGGACCGAAGTAGCGGGGGGCGACTTGGGTCTGCGCTTCATGATCCGGAATCAGGGCCGAGTCGCCATCGAGCTGGGCAGCCTGGGTTTCCCCACCGAGTTCAACAACATCTTCACGGGCCGGCCCGCGGCCGAGATGGCGCGGCTCTGTTCGCTGGCGGACCCGTACATCGGGATGCATGCGGGCCACATCCGCATCACACCGACCAAGGGTAACGGCCCTGCCCTCGTCGTCACCCCATTGGCACTTGGTAGTAACAACAGCTCGGAGACACCCATGGAGGCATACCGTAACTTGCGCGAGGACCACTACGACGAGCAGACGGCGTACGGGAGCCAGACCTTCGAGGGGCTCTATAGTGGCAAGTCCTCACAAAGGCATGGGCAGAGAAGGAGTGGGCTGGAGTCGAGCCGTGGAACGCGCCCTCCTCTCGGGTCCTTCAGCCCGGCGAGTCGCTCGAGTTCGGTCTGCGGTTCTCGGTGGCCAAGGAGGGTGTCCGGGGGCTGGACTCAGTCACCCGTTCCACAGGGACCCCCGTTGCAGTCGGAGTGCCTGGATACATCATCCCGCAGGGTTCCTCTGCCCTATTGTATCTGCAGGGCCCATCAGAGGTATCATCCGTTACCGTGAGCCCATCGGAGGCACTAGCAGTCACAAGACAAGCTACAGGGAGGTATGCGGTAACCCCCGCCGGCTCGGCATGGGGTCGCGCCAGGCTCGACATTAAGTACGGCGACGGCAAATTGCAGACGGTGCACTACTACATCACCAAGAGGGGAAGTGAGGCCGTCGCCGATCTCGGACGCTTCTCCACGACGGAGCAGTGGTTCAACGACACGTCGGATCCGTTCGGTCGGGCGCCGTCCGTCATGACGTACGACAATGAGGCCAAAGCCATTGTGACGCAGGACCCTCGAGCGTGGGTGGCCGGGCTCAGCGACGAGGGCGGGGCGGGTTCATTTCTGGCCGCGGCCATGAAGCAGGCCGTGCAGCCGAGCGCCGAGGAGGTGGCCAAGCTCGAGGCATTCGTGGACGGCGTGCTGTGGAAGATTCTTCAGAGTTCCGACTTCTCTGTGCACAAGAGCCTCTTCTACTACGACCCCGCCAAGGTGCCCACGCCGGGCTACAAGTACAACCCCGCATTCGACTGGTCCGTATGGTGGTCGTGGAATAAACAGGCTGCTTACGCAATCGACCGGGCGTACGACTACGTCCACGTCGCCGCGACGTACTGGGCGTTGTATAGGGTCGCGCGGGCGTACCCCGCGCTGACGCGAAGTCACGCGTGGGAGTTCTACCTGAACCAGGCGTACCAGACAATCATGCGAAGCATGAAGTCGGACGTTGGGTACAACAGGGTCGGTCTCATGGGTGAGACCGTTTTTGGGGAGATCCTGGCCGACTTAAAGAGAGAAGGGCAGGCGGCAAAGGTAACCTCGCTGGAACAGAGCATGCGCATCCGGGCCACACAATGGAATTCGGAGGAGGTGCCGTTCGGCAGTGAGATGGCATGGGACTCGACTGGCCAAGAGGGCGTTTATTATTGGGCCAAGTAAGTTAACCAACAATGGGTGTCAGACCACACAGAGTGTGCAGAGTTCAGTGGTGATTTCCTAACAAAACCAACACTTAGCTATTTCGGGTTCACCAACACGGCACTCAAGACTGTTAACAGCGTCCTTGGATTCATGCCCACCGTGCCACATTGGGGTTGGAATGGCAACGCCAGACGTTACTGGGATAACATGTGCGTACCACTCGCGTTCTTTGCAAACCCCATTCTCCCCCTACAAGAGTGAGCACTGTACTAAAATGAGATACCCTTTTAGCTACGCGGGGAAGCTCCAAAGGATCGAGCGGCAGATTCATCACTACGGCTCCGGGCTCAACTCGCTGGTCCTGCTCTCGGCCTTCTGCAGTGACCCTTCGGACGCTTACCTGCTGCGCGTGGGGTACGGCGGCGTGAGCGGCCCGCTAAGTAGCATTCACGTGGACGGATTCGCATCGGCATCATTCCACTCGTGGCCCGACACGCTGAAGTGGGATGGGTACAGCGGGGATTACGGGCCCAACTTCGTCGGCCTTGCGCTCGGGTCAGGAACGTATGTGGCCGAAATGGGCGACGGAATCGGACTCGTGGCGTTTGGCGGTAGCTTGAATACTACAGCTGGCACAGGTAGGGTCGCTGTCGTCACTGGCGACCCATCGAGGAGAAGGGTCTTCATCGGCCCCCTTGGCGTTTTGTTGACCGTAGATGCTGGGATCATCAGCAAGTTCAGCTACGAGGCTGGAGGGGGCATATCTGTCACGCTATCACAGTTGGACGGAGTCCCGAAAGCCGACGCTGCTGTCATCTGGATCGAGACGCCGGCCAGTTCTGTAAAGTACAATGTGACGACCTCCGGACTGCAGCAGGCCAGGGGAGGTTGGAAGGTACCGCTGTCAACGGACGCAACTGTTGAGATAGGTCGTGTTTAGTCAAACCAAGGCGGCGTTGGCGCACGTCCTTTCGCCCATTAACTTCTGTGACAATTTGCGGCTTCTCGCGACGCGCATCAGACAAGTGCTCATAAACAGGCGCAATTCCGAGGCGTACTTGATGTCACCTGCTGGGGAACAAGCAGCCTAGTATCGGGAGCTACGATCATGGCTCAACCCCAATATCATCTCAGGGAATATGAAGCTACTGCGCCTGGCCGCGGGGGTGGAGTTCGGAGACGAGGCAATACCTAAGCCCGCCTACTTCTCGAAACAAGCCCAGGGTGATGGCGATTGACCTGATCCAACTCAGCATTATCCATCGACTTCGCTTGGTCGAAGGAAAGGGATTGTGGCCGGGGGTGCTGAAGTTTGGGAGAGCAGACGCAGAGTAGCTGCTACATGCTCGCCCGATCTGTTGAAAGGGGGCTTGGTCAAATCCAGTCTTGCAGCTAGACCCCTGGGTGCACAGATGTACGAGGTTAGGTTCGACTCCCGACAGCGCTACTGATATCTCGTTGCCTCGCTCCTAGACCAATGATATTCTTTCATTTACTCAGGACACATGGAAACCCAAAGTGTCTTGAGGGTAGTCTGAGGACTGGTGTATGATTAACACAGCTTTGAGGTTAGCCTCCTTCCATTGTAGCCAGCCGTAGTTATGTATGTGCGATTCGAAACAAAGGACGAGCCGTTCCGGGCAGTAGCCAGCTTACTGGGACGGCCGATAGATAGGTCGAGTCCAGACCAGTCCAAGCCAAGTCGCGTGGCTTACTGCATAGTCAAGTCGAGATGGCTTCTCAGACAAGCGAAACGGCCGTTGCCTGCGATTCGGGCGAGACCGGCTGGCTCATGGTTTGATCAAGCATCGAGGCGGTGTTCGGCGGACTGAGAAGCGGGATCAGCCTCAATGCCAAACCCCCATGCTGCCATGCTTCTCGGCCTACGTAGTGGTATGGCATATGTAGGTGTCGTTGCCGACGGCAGCTGTATGCTGGTATGTAGTGACGATCCCGGTGGGTGAACTGATAAGCATCGGACCCCGGCCGATTTGCTCATTGGTCGAGACGTCAAGACCAAGATAGCCGGACATTTGGTGTCCTTGTTGGGACTAGCGGCAGGGGCATGCGATGATGCATTGATGGATGTCTCTGATATCGTAAAGGAAGGCGATAAGAATTGAATTGGGGAATTGGATTGAATCCACCCACAATGCGTGTATGTACATATGTATGATGTATGCACTGTAACTCCCGGCCTAGATGCAGCAGCTGAAATCCAGGTGTGTCGCGTGGTTCCTGTTTCTATTATGTACGTGCGCAACTTCAATGTTGAGTGAGCTGAGACGGTGCGATGCCCGATGCCCGTCCCAGTAGATCGGGACGACTGACAAGAGTGGAGAGGAACTGCATCCAGTGAGGGTTATCCGCAATCTCCCCTCGTTACTATGTAAAGTCTCCATCTATTATCTGGCCTGGAGTTTGCGGCTCACGGGGAAGGAGACGATATCGGAGGAAGTACTGTACCTGACAAAGAAAGTAGAAACAAACCAAGCGCCTGTTTAGCTATCAATATCAGCACGGCAAAAAAGAAAAGAGAAAAAAGACTGGACTGTGACTCAACTCTAGTAGGAATTTGGCCTATATGAGATACATGTATCCTCGTATGACTTTTGTTGACTCGCGTTGGTAACGATTTGGTAACCAAAGCCCAGTGCACTACCCTCTCTACCTTATAAGTGGAAAGCCCTATGAACAACCCCACAATCTGGGAATTGCCAAGATCCATGCTAGGTAGTTAAGTAGGTAGTCACTGTGCTGCACGTGTGTACTGTAGTGTTTGCATGTACTGTAGGTGTGTATAGAGTTGCGTTGCGTTGATATGGTGGCACAACATGTTTTCAGCTGACGGCCTTATGTTTTTGTTATCTACTTAACATGTAATTTCGTCCCACTTCCCACTTCCCATTGCAACAACTCGTAGTAAATATGTCCATGCGAGAAACATCCGTCGAAGAAGGAATCCAAGCCGAGCAGCCCTTTAGGAAACTGGTCTCCCTCACTAACAGAGAGATCGTCTCAGCCTCCAACGAGTCCAAGTCCTCACGGAGACTAGACCCAAACTCGCCCCCATCGCCAAGGCACCAAAAGATAAGAATTCTCGCCTGCTCGCCCTTCGTGGACGACAGCCGCCCAACGACATTATCTCATTCGATTAGTTGTAGACGAGTTTTCCCACCCCAGTCCGCAGGCCACACCCATTGCGACCCCGGTCTATCTTGGCGCAACGCATACAACGGCTCATTCCCTGGCAATTCCCTCCTGCCTCGCTGCTTGATTTGCCCCTCCAGCCAGACCCAGCCATGCTAACTGCTGTTAATCGCTGTGGCTACTCGCGCACTCCTCTTTTATACGGATCCTGCCTCTAGCCTATATCTCGTCCATGTACCCGCGCCATAGAGCAACTATGAGATAGACACTTTCAACCGCCTAGGCCTGGACCCTGAACCCGGCCTCGCTTTTAATCGGGGAGCCAAGAGACTACTTTTTTCCTTTTAGTTATCTCATTCACATGTGTGTATGCATTTAAATATTCGGGCTTCCCGCTTCTCGTAGCTCTAGAAGAGAGGGAAAATGTTAGATGGTTCGATGATATCCTTCCCTCCGCTGTCAAGGCCGTGACAACCACCTCCTAGTTTGGTCGACTGTGACCAACGTCTGTCTCCCTCACTTCCAAGTCATTACGCATTCGTCAGTCCAGACTGTATGTTTGCCGTATACACTTATTTCTTTATATAAGCTGTAGCTCCTTGACTTTTTGGTCTTTTTGGCCTCGGATACCCCGTGTCTCACCACGCGTGAGCTTATAGTCGCCCATCTTTGGACTACTATACGATAAGATTACACCAAGCCAGCGAATAACAGCTTGAGATAAATACATACATACTCGCCACTGTCGACATAATGGGTTGGCTCGAGAACCTCAACACTAAAGTGGCGGCCGGCCCGGTCGGTCGCTGGTTCCGACTGGACGGCTCAGGCCATGTATGTTCATCTCATCTCTCTACTGTCATTGTCGCAGGGTGAGCCATCATGTTTATGCCCATTGATCGTCTTTCGAGACTATACGAGATGGGCTAGATTTGGTGGTGAAGCCTTGTCGCGCAGTGTGTATGTGAGAAAAGAAAAAGTCCGGATTTGCTAAACGGATCTTTTTTGCAATATAGGCCAAGGCGCGCAAGGGATCCAACTTCTCTACCGAGATCCGTGCCGGCGTTGTCGCCTTCTTCGCCATGGCCTACATCATCGCCGTGAACGCCTCCATCGTTTCCGACTCCGGCGGCACCTGCGTGTGCAATGGTGGCGCCGAGGACCCCATCTGCAAGACGAACCAGGAATACCTGCTCTGCGCTGCCGAGGTCAAACGCGACATGGTCACTGCCACGGCAGCCATTGCGGCGCTGACTTCTTTCTGCATGGGTTTCTTCGCTAATCTGTAAGTGATTTCCCACTTCATGACTCTATATGTTGTGCGCATATGATGTTAAGGATGAACAAGACTAATACGAAGAAAATAGCCCGGTCTCCCTCGCTCCTGGCATGGGTTTGAACGCCTACTTCGCTTACACCGTCGTCGGTTTCCACGGCACCGGCACGGTGCCCTACTCAGTCGCCGTTACCGCCATCTTCGTCGAGGGCTGGATCTTCTTCGCGCTGGCGCTTTTCGGCATGCGCCAGTGGCTCGCGCGCGCGATCCCGCGGTCCATCAAGCTGGCGACGGGCGTCGGTATCGGTCTTTTCCTGACCATCATCGGTCTGACGTACAGCGAGGGCATCGGTCTGATCGTGGGTGGGCAGTCGACTCCCCTGGAGTTGGCGGGCTGCTTGCCGGAGCTCAAGGGGACTGGCGGCGCTGACCCGGGCATGTGCCCAGACTCCAACAAGATGCGCAACCCGACCCTGTGGATCGGCATCTTCTGTGGTGGCATCCTGACGGTCATGCTGATGATGTACCGCGTCAAGGGTGCCATCATCGCCGGAATCGCCCTCGTTTCCATCATCAGCTGGCCACGCACTACCGACATCACTTACTTCCCCTACACCCCTGTGGGCGACGACGCCTTCAACTTCTTCAAGAAGGTCGTCGACTTCCACCAGATCAAGCACACGCTCGTGGTGCAGGAATGGGACATCTCGCAATACGGCGGCCAGTTCGGCCTTGCCCTCATCACGTTCCTGTACGTCGACATTCTCGACTGCACGGGTACCCTCTACTCGATGGCCCACTTCGCCGACCTCATCGACCCCGTCACCCAGGACTTCGAGGGCTCGTCCATGGCCTATATGGTTGATGCGATTGGTATTTCCATTGGTGCGCTGTTAGGCACCCCGCCCGTGACCGCCTTCGTCGAGTCCGGCGCAGGCATCAGCGACGGCGGCAAGACCGGTCTGACCTCGATGACGACGGGCATCTGCTTCTTCATCTCCGTCTTCTTCGCGCCCATCTTCGCCTCCATCCCGCCCTGGGCCACCGGCTGCGTGCTGATCCTCGTGGGCTCCATGATGGTCAAGTCGGTGACCGAGATCAACTGGCGGTACATGGGCGACGCCATCCCGGCCTTCATCACCATCGCGCTGATGCCCTTCACCTACTCCATCGCCAACGGCCTGATCGGCGGCGTCTGCTCCTACATCCTCATCAACTCCACCGTCTGGCTCCTCGAGAAGGTCTCGGGCGGCCGCATCGTGCCCCACGACAAGGACCTCAAGGACCCCTGGACCTGGCGCATCCCCGGCGGCATCTTCCCCGCCTGGACCCGCCGTCTCGCCTCGGGCAAGAAGGACTTCTGGCGCGAGAACGAGGTCCCCGTTCACGAGTCGGCCTCGAATGCGCCCTCGCAGAACGGCGATGGCGAGAAGCCGACGTTGCCGGACGATGGCGCTGTGACGGGCAAGGAGACGCCCAAGGTCACGGGGAAGACGACAGGGGAGAGATCGCTCTGAACGGCTACCTTTCAGATTCCAAAATTGGTTTACACAATCTCGTAAAAAGGAGATCTATGGGCGGGACGTTTTCTTTTTTGGTATATAGCGGTGCATTGTTCGGAGTTGTTATATATGGGAACAACAACTAACTGATTTAGCCATACTCTGATGTGAGATGAAGATAATTGAGCCGAATCTTACCACTTCATTGCTGTACCAGTGTGAATATCAACATATCTTTTCCTTTTCGAATCAGTTGATCTGTGAGTCGCTGAGTCGCCATATTCTATGCATCCTTCAACTGTGGAGTCAACTGGAAGCATCGTGGGTCTGATCATCTTGAGCATACACATGCATATATCTCCTTGATTGCGAAAGCTGCATAATCCTTTCTTTGAATGATTTACTGGCCTATACAATACGGCACATTTTGTTGGAAGCAGTGGCTACGCCATAAAGGGGATACACAGTAAAGACAATGTCGTATTCAACTCCGATTAACAATCCATCCGACTACTCTATGCCTAAGTTGGCTCGGTCCTCGAGCATCCAAACACCAAAACGCCAACGACAGTCACACTATGAAGTACCGGCAAATCGTAACACATGATCAGAACAGACAAGGGTTGGCCTAGGCAATTTAAATGCTCATGGTAAAATCATGTTCTATGCCAGGGGTGACACTAGCCATGAACTGGAACCGATATGTTAGCATACTGATCAGGAACTTGAATAGCGCAAAATTTCTAGAACACTCACCTTTAAGAAGACCACGAGGTACTGGTCCACCCGAATAGCAACTTCGGGATCCTCCGCCTCGATTTCCTCCCAGTCATCGTTACTGGACTCTGCTGCTGCTTCAGCACTCTTGACGTCGAGCTTGTTAATCTCATCGACCAGCCCCTCCATGCCAGCATCGTGGCCAACGCTCTTGCCAGCCTTCATCTTATCGCGGCGGATCTTGAGGGCGGCGTCGGCGCGGTCTAGCAGGGTCTTCATGACGGACGCATGCTTGCAAGGGTGGACGCTGGCCATCTTCACATTGCTGGCAAAAAAGGGGAAGTCCTCTAGAGTCACCGTCTTGTCTTTGTAATCACCGACGATGTCCTCCATCATGAGCTGAGGCGCAAGTGGCTGTCCGTCGGAATAGCCCGACAGATATAGACGGGGCGTACGGTAATAGGGCGAGTACATTATGTAGAGGTTGTATGTTCGGCGGGCACTAGCAGCAGTGATATTAGCATTCCAACCGTGCGACCTGGCTCTAGGATAGCCATCTCAGTAGTCGTAACTTACCCCTGTCTTTTGTGGGCATCTGCGTCACGGATGATGGCCTCGTCGTCGTCTTCATCCTCCATATCCGGGATTTCATCATCATCCTCGATGTCGCCCACGTTGCCAGCGTCGTCCACCGTACGGACTTCTTTGGCCTTCAATGGTTGCGAGCTGCTGAGGCCACCGGTGCGCAACCAGCCATCATCGTCGTCTCCCTGGCCTTTGGACTTGAAGTCGGCGCCGTCGCCCACAACGGCTTCCTCGTGCCCCGCATCGCCGGCGAAGTTATCGTCGAGCCGCCGGTGGCAAGGGACGTTGCGCGTGACAAGGTACTGCTTGTCGGCCGGCAAGTGCGTGGCACGCTGAGCATCGGACTCAGCGGCGGCCCACTGCCATGTCGGGAACTTGAAGACGAGATAGTCGCCGGCGGCTACGAACTCGTCGGGGGTGATCTGGCCCGTCTTGCGAAATGTGGACTTGTTCGACACCGGCGTGTATTTGTCGCGGATGGTGTTGACCGTCGAGTAAAGCAAATTCATGGTGTTGGCGGAATGCGGTGGTGTTTATAGGCCCGAGTCTATCGGTTCAAGTCGAGTTGTCGAATCCCAAGCGGGTTGGCTGTCTGGCTTTCAACGTACAACAAAGAGGCCGGGTCGGGTCGGAGGGGTAGTTGTAAGTGGTGCCTAGTAAAGCTGGTGGTGTTGGTGTTGGTGTTGGGTGGGATACTTGCACTACAATGGTGTGTAAAAGAAGTCTTAATGTTGCTGTTTAGAAAGGTGCAAGAAAGAGAAATGTCGTGGTTGATTACAATGATAATATGCGTTGTAGAAGCCTTTGTTTCTTGCGACTTAGGCAGGCTGATTCATGATGAAATTGAAGTTCCCAAGGCAGGTAAACCAGCTAAGCTGCCGTCACATGGTACATACTGAGGCACGCAGGCACGCAGGCACGCGCAAGATAGGAAAGCACTCACACCCCCCCAGTCACCCGTATATTGATGGAGGGGCAATGTTAATGAGTACCTCAGTTAGCATAACCTCAGGGTCAAAACGATCCAAGTTGGTTGCAATATTACTTTTATAGACTCAACATTGTAATGAATAGAATATCCACAAAGCTGCGATTGAAATGAACCAGCCAGTCATTCACCATATCCGGCTCTGGCATGCTGCTCTGGCATATATAGGATGCTAGATTGCGGCTTAAATACAACCAAATTTTGGAACATTGAATTGAGGGATGATGATGATCTCCTCTCTTATCCAGCCCACCAGCCCACAATGACTTCAGGTGGGAGCGGGGCAGCTGCTGGTTATCTAATCTTTCTGGGTTGCTCAGTAGGGGCATAATAGGTTTTGCTGCATGGCCAGCTGGGAGAGGGGCCGTGGAATCAACCAGGTGGCGAACACTTGTCGGGCTGACCAAAGTTCCGCTCAGTCGCACTTTGCCGAATCAAGCTAAGCCACAAAAGCTGGATTGGGGCAGTCACCTGATCCCACACAACACGCACGCTACTCCAACTCCAACAAAATTGACTGATCTATGCCAAAAACTTTCGGATTTTGAGCAGACGCCAGAACAACCTACTAACCCCCCAGCATCCCACCACTTCGTCAAGATCTCGTTGGGTAACATCTAGCAAGAAGGTATGTACATCATCGATAACGACATTATCCGAATGCCCAATTCGAGGAATCCTCACCCGCTGACCATTTTTCTTTAATTTTCCAGTCTCAAA
The DNA here is from genome assembly GCA_017163955.1 of Apiospora koreana. Taxonomy (NCBI): domain Eukaryota; kingdom Fungi; phylum Ascomycota; class Sordariomycetes; order Amphisphaeriales; family Apiosporaceae; genus Apiospora; species Apiospora koreana. Next base: position 1,648,362 of record JAFHKQ010000010.1, read on the forward strand.
ATGAGTTAGTAGCCCGCGCCCACCTCGAACGAAACAACCGATTGGAAACGAGTGCGACCAGACTTACTGACTTCGATGAACAGCCAAGGGAACTGCCAGCTTCGGCAAGCGCCACAACAAGACGCACACTCTGTGCCGACGATGCGGACGTCGATCGCTCCACATCCAGAAGCACACCTGTGCTTCGTGCGGTTACCCTGCTGCTAAGACCCGAAAGTGTACGTTTATTGCTCTGTCCTGCCCGGCCCCGGACACCGCAGCTCGCTTGGAGAACGACTGGACGGGCCCTGGTGCTTGGTGCTGCCACGCGACCGACGTTTTACTGACAAGCAATCCGATACAGACAACTGGGGCGAGAAGGCCAAGCGCAGAAAGACCGTCGGCACCGGCCGCATGCAGTACCTCTCCGGCGTCTCCCGCCGCTTCAAGAACGGCTTCCAGACTGGCATGCAAAAGAACGCTCGGGGCCCTGCCCTGAAGGCTTAGAGGGATGGAATCGGTAACTTCTGAGGGTTGGCATCATGGTACTACGAAAGGCGGTTTGGCGTGATAAGGATTGCATCATTGGGACTGAATTCACAGGACCCCACGAGGTCTTTGCCTGACGAAAGAGAAGGGCATGTTACGCTAGCAATTCCGACCAAAAATTGCATTTTTCGAGGCATTTGATGAAGTGTCGCGGCAATACGAAAGAATCTACGACCGTCAAGATGTTTCCATGAGACGCGCTATCTGGTTCGGTGGTGTGGATGGGACGGACAATACCCAAATCGGTCTGCAAAAATGATGTGATGACAAATGTCTATCTGCTTTAGTATCACGGCGTCAAGAGGTATCTACTTGAGTTTCTGAAAACTGCTGCCTTTTTGACCGAATGTCTAATGTTGATCTTATTGCCCACGTTCGAACACGCGAACGCCCCCATCGCCAGCAATGAAATAAAGCAACTCTCGATCCTCTCCTGCATTTGCACTTGCGCCTTTTTGTGTTACTCTGAGCACTCCGCTCACGTCTTTGGCCGTTCCTGTATCAAGCATCCTGAGGCTGATTATCATGTCAGCCGCATGGGCGAGGGAAATGACAAATGCAGCATGTTCCTTTTCCAGGGTGGTTGTCTGGGCCGACAGCAAAGGCTCGTCCGCTGCCAGAGTCACAATTGACGAATGGACTTCCTATCAGAATAGTTCTATTAATACTAGTCTTACATGCCACCGATTTCCATACACTTACCTCTCTTATGTCAAGTAATAGATGCTGCAGTGCGGCCCCCGTCATACTTTTGCCGGCCGCTGCCAGTAGCAGATCTGGACTGTCCAGTATCAATACAATCTTGGAGCTCTGGCTCTGTTGCCGCAATTGCGAGACAGCCTCAGTCAATTGCTTGCGCAACTCATGTAACGTAGAGTTCGACAAGATCTTGCCAGAAGTATCAGCAGGAGAGGAGACGCCATGCGCCGATGGCCCCCCTGAAAACAGTTTACTGAGCCCATCCACGAAGACGAACTTGCCCTTTTTGGAGGAAGCATCCAGATCCACCCCGATCCTGCCAGCGCCTTCCTTCCAGAATGCATAGTCTCTGAGGAAGCTTACCAGTACAACGCTCGCGGAATCGCCGTCGTCGGGGGAGGAGAAGGAGTCACCTTCTTCACCGACGGCGGCCCGTTGTGCGTTGCGGTCAGCAGCGGTTGTTGCCAGAAAGCGGCACAGGTAGCGCTGGACGAGCCAGTTGGTGCTGGCGCCCAGAACACCGGTGAGCACAATAAGCGAAGCCTCCGGAGGAAGGCCGAGATAGGGCTCCAGTAATGGTGGCGTCCGAGATGCCATTTTATGCCTTGCGGGCTTGCCTGGCTTGGCCTTTGAGAAGTAAGAGGGAAAAAAAAGCCCGGATCTCCTTGGCTGACACGGCGGTCAGATTGGACTTGACTCGAGAGTGATATCCTGTTCGCGGGGTCGGGGTAGGATCGTCCAGAATACGCTTTTCTCGGCGGGTAGAGAGGTTGATCTCTTTGTCGATTGGAGATATCTAAACCGGCTCGGGCAGGTATATCGCACAGTCGTCCCGTCTCCTCTCCTCAGCTTTTAGAGCCCTAAGAAGATGCGTGATGCGCCCCACTGGCTGGTGCTGGTTCGGTTCCAAGCGCGGTACCACAGAAATAAATAAAGAAGTTCCAACTCTGGGGCGCCCGGGGACTGGATGAAATCGTTGGTTAACGTTGGGTGGGATCAAGGCATAGCTTAAAAAGACCAGACGAGATAGGCGCCGAAGAAATTAAAATGAATCGAACGGCGGGCTGGGCACAAGTGCAGAGAGTTGGTGGTGGGTTCTTGGAAAAGATCAAGATACTTCAAGTCTTGGCTTTGATCCTGTCACCCAACGAAAATGCGAGTTTATACTACACACTACTACACGTAGTACAACCAGTCCGCGTAACATGAAGTAATACACAATTTAGACTTGCCAGACGTGGTATATAGAACCCCAAATCTGTATTGAGTATTGCACGTATATGTTAGGTATGACTGAACAGCTTGGACGAATCATCGGTTTCGGTCAGTCAATAAGCAGTATCCAAAACCCGATCGCTATTTGAGGTTCACTTTAGCCTTCAGCTCTGTCAGGTAGACATACTGGGGTGGATATGGGCCTTGGCTCGGCGTCATAGTGCATTGGTTGGGCGCTGCAACAACTTCCAATGTCCATGTTGATTTGGGGGTTGGACCCTTGGGAAACTTGGGAAGGGTATTTTGGAGACGGCCGATCGTCGGCTAATAACACGACCGAATACATGCTGCACATTGACCTCGTAGGCGCATGACAACAACAATAGAGTGGATGGTTACGCGCATCGGAAAGGACGTTCGGCATCGCACAGCAGCCACAGTCGTTGCGTTCGAAGTGCCGTCATACGGAGATAGCAAGGACATAGGCATAGGTTATCGGTAGATGCCTACATCCTACCTGCATGGGGGTGGTGGGCTGTCAACCTCTAACCTCTACCACTCTATGCAAGATCACGTCCGCAAGTCTGGTATCTGGTATGGATGGATGCTGGGAATAGTCACAACGCAGTACCCCAGCACCCCAGCACCCCAGCACCCCAGCACCCCAGCACCCACCCCTCCCTGCCTCCTCTCTATATCTGTAGGAACTCATAGCCCCCCACACCCTGTTTTCTGTCAAAAAACAAAACCCATGGCATGGGCTCATGCGCCTCCTCCTACACTAGCGGCTGACTTGATGGAGAATACGGGGTCTGTAGAGGGTGCGACGGAGAGAAGGAGAGCAGCCGGCGCATGTGAGAATGGCCTGCTGACCATATTGACCGCATCCCGGGTGGATTTGCAACTGAAAAGGCATCACGCATTCCCCAGCTCTTGACTTAGTGATTGGACCTCGACCTCTCTGCCAATGTCGCGCCGCTTTGTAAGTGCCGTACTTATCAACGATAGTAGATGGTGCGGGTTGTATTGATGCATGGAGAGAGAGTAGTGGGAATGGCCGAAGCAGCAGCACTGAGTGCAGGCGGTAGGTATGCTTACATACTTAACATACTTAATCTCGCCATCGATCTTTCCTCCGTCTCGTCCAGTTCATGTTTCTCTTCCTCGTTATCTGATACTTATTAAATATAAACTTGCGGTGAAGTGTGTCCCACGTGCTAGGTGGTTCTCCAGATTCTCCAGGTATATCTATCTATCTTGAGCCGTTGGCGCAGGGGGGTCCAAGCCTAGAAGCCTGGCACCTGGACCGGTCGTGCTTTTCAAGATAGACGGGACCACGCCATCTGAGTATATACTCCACCCTCATCGGACATAAAGTTGGTTGTATGTATGCTCTTTATTTGCCTACCTGGGTCGCCAACAACCAACCTTGTTGACTCTGCTGACCTACTATCTGGCTTACCGTCGTTTCATAGACCATCTGTGTGAGACATTAGCTCTATATAGCGCTGATATATCTTTCAAATCGCCCCGGTATCAACAAGCTTCCGAGTTCAATTTAAGCTTGCACCGGCCTGCCCTGTTGCCTCCTCCCATATTCACTCAGGCTCAGGCTCAGGCTCAGGCTCACGCGCAACAACTTGCATCATACCTGCAGCAGTGGATCAAACGGCTGCCATTCCAGTCTATCCATCGCGCACACGCTCTCCCTGCATTGGCCATACTCCAGTGCAATCCTGGTTCTTGGGCAACTTCAGTCGACATTGCCATTTCGGCTAAGAAGGTTCGGTTGACTCGAGGCGGAAAGAAGTCGGCCAGTTGCCTCCTTCCCCAGCCTAGATCGCCGCCACATGACTCGTGGACGACAGGTCCCTTGGAAACCACCCCTGACTACCTTGTCGCTACTCTACTCAGTGCTGTCACAACGAACAAGTCTATTCAATATATTATAATCCGATCGCCCTCATTCTACCTAAGACTACTCAGCATCGCCTCACCTCTCATATTTTCTTACATTGATTCCTATGAAATCCCTCCCACCTACAAACAATCTTTTCGATACCTAAGATTTGCTTTCGTGCATCAGCTGAACCAATCGGAGACCGCCGTTTCAGCCCCGACTTACCAGATATAGCAACATACGTCCTTCGCAAACACCATGGCGGAGGAGAAACCCGCGGGCCAGCGGCGCCCATGGAATGGACTCTTCTCCAAAAAGACTGGGCGAGATGAGGAATCTGCCGAGTCGGACGAGCCAAGATCCAGATCAAAGAACCCAACGTGGAATATGGGCATGCTGAATGACAAGCAAACCATAGAGGTGCCCGGTAAGCCCAAGCCCCATATCCTTCTCACCTGCAATATCTCTAACAAAGCCACCAGGTTCTGTTTTACTCCTCGCGCAAGGCCGGAATGAGCCTCTAGGTCTGAGAAACGCCCCCGCAAGGACGTCACATTCTTCTCTGCCCACCACCCCTCATGAACCGCCGCCGCCTCCTCCGGAGGACGACAAGAAGATGACCAAGGACGGGCAAATCATCTTAGAGCCGCAGCCTGATGATTCGCACAATGATCCTCTCAACTGGGCCTCGTGGCGGCGAGATCTCGCTCTGTTGTCCCTTGGTTTATACTGCATGGTTGGAGGTGGAATTACTCCTCTGATAGCAGCGGGCTTCACCAACGTAGCAGAAGGTAAGCACCCCTGACATACAATAGGCAAAATACAAACACAGCTGACATCCCGCAAAAGATTACAACGTACCAGTCGCCCGGGTCTCGCTGACTACTGGGTTGTACATGATGGGCCTCGGCATTGGAAGTGTCATCTTCTCGCCTACCGCCATCTTGTACGGCAAACGCCCCGTATACCTGTTTAGTGCCGTCATCTTCATCCTCTCGGCAGTCTGGTGTGCGCTTTCACCCAACTTCACGTCGCTCCTAATCGCTCGAATCTTCCAGGGCATCGCTGTGAGCCCGGTAGAATGCCTGCCGTCCGCCACGATCGCTGAGATTTTCTTCCTTCACGAACGAGCCTACCGTATCGGAATCTATACCTTGCTGCTCCTTGGCGGCAAGAATTTGATTCCTTTGGTGAGCGCTGCCATCATCCAGAGCCTCGGATGGCGTTGGGTTTTCTGGTAAGCATCAATAGTCGACCCGTTACAGCCGCCGAGTATTTGACACTGACCACTATATATCATACAGGATCGTTGCGCTAGTTGTTGGCGTCTGCGGTATTTTGCTATACTTCCTCGTCCCTGAGACGTTCTGGGACCGAACGCCGATTCCGAGAGATCGTACCCATCACAAAAGACCTAGCATATTCAGCAGACGATCGTCTAGGCATGTGGTTCCTCGCCTATCAAACGACAAGAGCGGCAAGACTCCCGTTGCTGTTGACCACGACCCCGAGAAGGCCGTTGAGAAAAGGCATGATCCAGTTGACGGAACCGTGTCGCCACACCCACGAGCTAAAACCACCCAACATGTGGGTTTTGCGGCGGAAGTTGGCGACGATCATCATCACCATCATCATGGCGACCCGTCGAACGAACATGTACACGACGCAGCTGGACCAAGTATATCTGCCTCCCATACAGGGTCTCAACTGCAACCGTACCAACAAAGTGCCTTGGCGTCTCGGGTAGTTAGTGGCTCTGCGACACCAGCTGGCGCAGATACAGAGAGTGAGAAGATGTCCATCTCCAATATGCCGACTACGGTAGGCCAGTTGTACACCCACACTCTCCGGAAATCGCCCCCCAAGTCGTTTTCTCAACACCTCCGCATCTACCATGGACGACTCAACCAGGACAAATGGTGGAAGGCGGCCGTCCGCCCCCTCATTCTCTTCTCGTACCCGGCGGTGCTCTGGTCCTCGGTAATCTACGCATGTTCCATAGGATGGCTTATTGTGATCTCGGAATCCGTTGCTATTATATACCGGGAAGGCACCTACAAGTTTGGCGCCCTGGCCACCGGTCTGGTGTACTTGTCGCCTTTCATTGGCGGTGTCTTGGGTACGGCTGTAGCTGGTAGAGTCAGCGATGTTATTGTGAAGGCCATGGCGCGCCGCAACGGTGGTTTGTACGAGCCGGAATTTCGCCTAGTCATGGCGATCCCGATCGCGATCACCACGGTGATCGGACTGATGGGTTTCGGCTGGTCCGCCGGCGAGAACGATCCCTGGATTGTCCCGACCGTCTTCTTCGGCGTCGTCTCGTTTGGGTGCTGTCTCGGATCGACTACCTCCATCACTTTCTGCGTGGACAGCTACCGCCAGTATGCGGGCGAGGCCCTCGTCACGCTCAACTTCAGCAAGAACATCTTCCACGGCCTCGTTTTCAGTTTGTTCGTCACCGAGTGGCTCACGCACGACGGCGCCAAGTCGGTCTTCATCTGGATCGGCATCATCCAGCTCATCTGCCTTTTGAGCACGATCCCCATGTACATCTACGGCAAGCGAGCGCGTATGTGGACGGTCCGCAAGAATATGATGGAGAAGTTTTAGATGGGTGCATCGCATTTGGGAATTTCGCATTAGGTTAGGACATGGTTCTTTGCATACTGCATGTAGGAGGAGATACCCATGATAACCCCCATGCTAGTGCATACACATTTTACTGGAGCATTCAAGATTGGTTCGAACATAGCATGCATTCAAAGAGTATAGAGCTTTTGGGCATACATAATGGCGTTTTGGGTTGGGAGGATATCTGTTACGAAGGAATACCTACGATTAGCGATTATGACCTCATGATAAACATTTTGATGCCTTCACGAATAAATCCCTTCGTCTAATGCTGCCCCTGGTGAGCTTACCCGCGGTTTATTAGTATTATATGTCCAACTAAATTTGACTTGTAGTTGTAGGTGGTTGTGGAGGGAGGTTGTGCTGACAGTGGCTGCCGGGTGCTGTGATTGCTTACCCCTGGCAGACTTACACGCCAAGAGTTCGCTTGCCGATCAAAGAGTCCCGACGTCATTTTAGAGTCTTGTTCACGTAATTACGGCTTGTAAAACCTCACCCACTCTCAGGTTTATAAACAACGTCTACCAATTACCTCTTACCTACAATCAATTGACTCTGGATATTGACGCAGCAACTGTCCACGACCCAACATCCTCGGTCCAACCAATTAGCTCTTCTCTCGGCAATATAGGAAGAAAGTGAAGTTCGACATCATGCGCGTTGTACTGCGGGCCGCCCCGTCGATAACTACGGCTGCGAAGAGTTTCGCCAGGAAGCCCATTCAACCACAACGCGCCGCCTTCTCGACTTCGCCCCGGCATAATGGCAGGAACCAAGTCTACGATACGTAAGTCTACTTGCTCTAGGAGGACAGGCTACCCCGATACTCGATTGAAGAGGCGCATATGGCTAACGATTTGAAACTGTGATCACCAACCAACAGCGTCCGCAACCCCGCCGCATTCCAAACCTACCTCCAACTCTCGTCGTCGTCGCGCACGCCCCTTCTAACGTTCTGGACGACGTCGTGGTGCGGGACCTGCCGGAAGGTGAAGCCGCTGCTGCAGGAGATGATCGAGTCGGGCGTGGGCGAGGCCGAGGGCGGTGTCGGGTTCGTCGAGGTTGAGTGCGACGCGCCCGACGTCATGAACGAGAACATGGGCATGACGTACATGATCACGTCGATCCCGACGCTGCTCAGCTTCGACGGCGGCGAGGCCATGACGCAGACCAAGGTCGTCGATGCCAAGCGCCTGCGCGACCGCGCCTGGCTCGAGGAATGGATCCGGACTGAGGCCAAGCGGCATGGCGGCCGCGGCGGAGGCGGTGGCAGCGGTGGCGGGCTGCTCGAGGGCTTGTTTGGGAGCTGGAAGAACTAATTGGAAAGGAAGTTGTGTTCATCATCAAGTCTGAACCTCTGCTTAAGAAACATCATGTCGCATTCACGCTATGCCAATTTTGTTTGTTGTCCGGTTTACGGGATATCTATCTTATCATGATTGCCATGAGAAACCCTTCTTCTTTCCTGCTTTCAATACCACACCAATTCCCCCATTACGCCTGGTAGAACACCTCCTCGACCGGCTTCCACCACGACGGCTCCCCAGACTCGCTGCTCTTCGCGCCAGGAACCATGCTCTACCAAAGGCACACACCAAGTCAGATACACAGGTCCATGCTTTGGAAGAAAGGGGGTGGGAGTTTTCTTACCTCTTGGTAGCTATCCGTCATCGCCCACCACTCGCGCACCTTGGGGTTTTCCCGCATGCGCTCCATATCGCCCGCATAGTCGTATCCGACATACTTGAAGCTCGCAAATAGGATGCGCGTCTCTGGGTCATGGCAGATGCTATCTGTAAGATGGGGGAAAACCACATTGTTCACATTAGTTATCTGACGACAGCCGTCTGAAATACGACAAATATGGGGAGGGAACCTCGAGAGAGCATTTACAGTCCTGGATGTTGCAAGCCTTGATCTGGCGCTGCACCTCGGGCCACACGGCGGCGTGGCACTCTTTGTATTCGGCGACACACTCGGGCTTCAGCTTGATGATCTGCGCGAAGCGGCGGCCCGGGTTGCGTTGCCGCCCTCCCGTGGTGGGCGAGGCCACAACGTCGAGGGGCGCCTCGAGGGGTGGGGTGGTGGGCGATGCGGTGCCGACGCCGGCGCCTGTGCCATTGGGCGAAGGGGACGTGGGCTGCTTAGACCAGAGCTGCGACATGGTGGCTGGCTTACTTGCGTTGAGTACTGACTTTTGTCGTGTAACTCGCCTGGGGAACCGATGATACCGGCTTATCGTTAAACGCAGGTACCGTATATATAGTGTAAGCCTCCGTATGCTGTATAGCAGTATTAGATCTTCTCGTGGTATGGATGCTGCCTCCTATATATACCGAGGAACAAAAGGGTTGCCAAGAGTGTGTGTGATTGTATGTCTCCGCGCAGGCAACAAAAAGCAATATATGGTTCCTGAATGTTTGTGTGATTTCCTGTCTGACGTGGGATGACGAGAAAAGAGAGATGGAGATGCGCAAAAGAGCGAAAAGGTACAAGTAGACAAGTTTGTATAATTGATATGCGAGGATAGAGCACTACATGTACGGCCAGCGGATGTCACGGTAGCTTCGGATGAATGTTGGGGGGGGATTGTGAGTTGGGGGTCCCGGGGGTGCGGGGTATCGCAACGATTTCTTCCTTCCTTCCTTTTCTATTCTGCCCTCGTCTCTTGTTTCTGGCCACTTGCTTTTCTTCTCCCGCGATCGACGATATGTAGCCTGCTTACACCTGGAGGAGCTATTCTTCCGCGAGTGTGTGGATGACTGGAGGCTGGCGCTGACCGAGCGGTCAGAGACATAATCACCAATGGAAACCCACCCTCACATTAGGTACTCTTTGTGTATTCCCGCGAAGCAGGTTCTGGCATTTTGAAGGCAGTTTGTGCAGACATCCCGGACCTCCCATGGTCGCGTACCTGAACCACCGTGATCCGGGCAAATAAGAAGTGCTTTCGCACGTGGGGTCGTATATCAAAGACCGACCGCCGAGGCGGAGGTAATGTAGTAGTCGTAGTAGTAGTGTGCAAGTCAAATCTATTAGTGCATCCACCGCTTCGGTACTCCGATCGTCAAATCTCAAATCTCAACTCTAACCAGCGGTCTAGGCCAACCTGGAAGGTCTGGCAGACAAGACAAGAAGATTGTGAGAGCTCGACTTGCGGAGTCCGATCGACCAGGAGACGGTCCAAGTGCCTAGGTAGAGTTACATGATATTATTTTTTATCTGGACCAGAAATTGATTGCTAGTGACCCTCCCTGCCGTTCTTCCTGGTTAAGAAAAGGGGGCGGCTGCTCGCTATGTCCGGCTTCAATGTCTGTACAATGAATTTCTCGCAAAGCTGCGAGATGTGCAAAAATGCGTAATAAAGACATAAAAGAAAAGAGATGATCGCACCACCAGCCAGCTTGCCTGTCTCCTGGCCGGGGATACTGTATATATTTTCCAAACTCCGCCCCATGCTTGTAACGTCCATAGCTCTCGCTTTCCATTAACTTGCAGATCAGGGTATTCCCCTCGCCAGGTGCCGCATTACTATACAAGTAAGGAAATAAACAGGCCGTAACCCCAGGATATGCACCACGGCCTCGCCTTCTCCCCGGTTGTTAACGTTTCATAGCGAAGTAGTCACCGGGCTAAATCAAGCATACAAAGCTTCGAACAGGTAAATGAAGCCGAATACCAGGAAGGCCAGAGCTCCGCCAACGGTGACTGTCATATCGTTAGCTCGGTTTCTTGTAATGATGCAGACTTGGGGACAATAGCAAACTTACCAACTTTCATACTGACTTTGCCAGCAATGGCTCGCCCACCAATGACGGCGACACCAGTGCATATGGAGTGGCCAACGAGAGCACCAAGGGTGACCCACCAGTAGTCTTGACCGGCCGCCATCGCAATGGTTGCAATCTGGCTACGGTCACCCCATTCGCCCAGGAAGGTCATGACGAACGTCTGGACCCAGGCCGGGCTCAGCAGGAGTGAGGCCAGGTTGGACATGCCAGTCCCCACGCTGCCCACGATGCCACCACGAGGGGACGGGCTTCTAGCCGGCGAGGTCGAGGGGCTGCGCGGCGGCGTCGGGAAACGAGACTTGGAGCGGGACTTGCGGTTGCGACCCAGCCCCATCTCCATGGTGTACACGGACGATCGGCGTCTTCCCTGCTTCAGGGCCTGGTGCTCCTTTTCCGCCATCTCCATCTCAACCTCTTGCATCTCAGCAGCAACACCCTCATCGGGGCTCATGGCCATACCCTCTCGGAGCAGCTTGGCGCCAAACACAAAGAAAAGTCCGGCAGCAAGGAAAGCTGTGATCTTCTTAGGGATCAGAGCAGGCAGCGTGTGACCAAGGATGGCCGACAGGAATGTCATGACGAGCAAAGCACCGAAGGCGGCGGTGAACACCACCATGCGATCGTGCTTCATGGCCATGAGGGCAGCCACAAGGAAGGTTTTGTCGCCAACTTCGGAGAACAAAATCATGGCGAAGGACAGCACAAAGGAGTGGAAGGGTCGAATAATGCCCTCGTTACCATCTTCAACAGTCTCTTTCCAATCCTTTGCGGGCTTCGTCTTGGGCTTGGATACGTCGAGGTGGTCCTTGTTGGCTGAGTTGGGAAGGGGGTTCGGGCTATCGCGGAACTTGCCCGGAAGATCCATGGGTTTCTCCAGACCTGCAACCTGTTCAGGCGTCTTCTGGACGTCTTCCTTATCTTTGCTGTCCTTGCTCTCCTTTTCCTTCTTGGTGCCCTTATCGCTGGTGATCTTCTCCTGCTCGCTATGGGGCAGCGGCGGCTTCTCTTTCGGAGTCTCGGGCACCTTCTCGACCTTCTCGCCAGTCTTGCCCTCCTTGGCCTTGCGAACTTTGTCCTTTTCGCTGACGCCGCCCTCGGTGCCGGTGGTGCCCTTCTTCGGTCGCAGGTGGTCCCGGTCGTCCATGACGCCGTCATTCGATTGGGGAACATCTTTACCTTCGTAGACAGTGCGGTCCTTAGGCGCGTCCTTCAGTGCAGGCAGTTCTTTCTTCGGGGCAGCAGTGTCTGATTTGTCGGCCTTCTTAGGCTCGACGAAAGGGCCCTCGTGGGGCTTCCCATCTTTGCCGTCCACGGGGGCGTCCTTGGTGCCGATATCGTACTTTGGTTTCGAAGCAGCCGAGGCGCCAGTAGCACCCGTGACGGGATCTCGCTCTACCGCAGCCCGGACATCCTTCTCTGACGTGGTATCTGCCGGGGTCGAAGAGGCGATGGTTAGGGCGGGAAGCAGGAGAAGCAGAAGCTGCGCGTGCTTCTGCCGTAACTTCATGGTGACGTTGATGGAAAGGTTCGATTGGGTGGTTCCGTAACAGGAGTCGTCGAACTGTCGAGTCGAGGAAGGTGGACGGAACGAAAAGTGTCCAGACCGGGGACAGAAGCAAGTGATTGATGGGGGATCGAATTAGGAGCTTTTTGGGTTTGTGACTGCCGTGACACGAGAATGTCTCTCAATGAGAAGGAAGGTGGTAGGCTTAACAAGCAGGCAATGAATGATTAGGAGAAGAAAAGATGGAAACACCGCAGCAAGAGAATCGAAGTCAGAACTAGATTTCTTCCCGTTGGTCTGGAGGGAAGTCGTGATGAAAGCCGGACCTGAAATCAACCAGGAGCCAGAAACCAGAAACCAGAAACCAGAAGCCCCTACTGAGTGACAGACAGGGGGTCAGTGCTATGCTGATAGCGCAAGTAGCGTAGTGGACTCGTGGCCTAGACCTTCTAAAACCCAGCCGCGATTGATTGATTGAGGAATGAGACACGCGGCCAACTCATCAACTCGAACCCAAGGCAATGCTGCTGATATGATACATGGAATAGAGCACGCATGAAACGAAGCAGATATTACGATTACGGGTTCCATTGGCAAAGGAGAAACGACTACAGCTGGGTTAGGTGCTGCTGCTGCAATCTTTTCTCAGTTAAGTTCTGAGCAGGACTGCGCCATCCTTCCAACTTTCTTTTCTCCTGGTCCAGTATTTGAACTTTTTATTAGACTGGTTTACTGACCCTATTTGAAGACGGTACAATTGCTTTTCTGAAGTTACAGTACATGTACGTATGAGCAATACGTGTTACGCATGTGTTACGGCAGTAGGTAGACCCCTCCCTAAAGAATTTCGATTGCTGCAGGGGCACGCAGGCAAGCAGGCCAGGGGCCAGCCAAGTTTGGCCTAGGGAAGCCAATTTTCCCCGGCCAGGACGGGGGATAGTGGACGTGGGTGGGTGGGCAGAACTAGAAAGTGCGTGCCTTCAGCATGGAATACCTGGTACTTTGTCAAGCTGAATAAAGAGAATTAAATTAACCGAGTTCTATTCTAATTCCACTTCTTTACGAATTTATTTCAAGGCCATCAGTATATTTAATAAGTAGTAGAAAGGCCTAGAAGTTGAGTTAAGTGGGCAATGTACATGTATTATTGAAGTCGTTGCTGGTAAGTAGGACATGGAGATATATGGAAGGGGCTGTGCTGAAATACGGCTTCCAAGCCCTCCTAATGCGAGAAAGCTGATATTAATAAAACTTCTAGAAGAGAACCCCTTTTCCTCTCGGTCTGTCTATGACTCGATACAGACGTGTCGCAATCCGATTTATCCAGTACAGCAACTCCTGTTACAACAATGAATCGTGTTAAGAGTCCTGCATAATTAGGCAGCCTATAGGATAACATAGAGAGAGATGCTGGAGAAATTGCTTAAACTATAAGGATAACTATATACGTAACTACATGTACTGACACTCACCCCTGTACCACCATAACTATCACTTTGCATTCAGGGTGCCATTGTCTGTATAAAAATAAAAATCGTCACATCATCTTCACCTTTCCTGTACATAGCATCGCCTAAACTAATTCCCATTGTAGCTATGTATGGTCCGTGCCCACTTTGACTGGAAAACAAATCCTATCCTATTGTTTAAGTACACAACCTTTCAACATCCGAAGCCTCCAGGTTGGAAGTTGCATGATACAAATTGTCTGATGTAGTTCCTTCTTTTCATTGATTTCGCATGGCGCCTTCCACTAGGTCCAAGGCTGCTGCCGCTACCGGTGCATCGCCGACTGCCAGGAAATCTGCCAGGTCGACGCGCCAGGCGCGTCAAGCACCGGAACAGAAGGCAGAGAAGGCCAAACCCGGGAACGCTGCAGCACACCCGGACTCATCACCGCAATCGCCCCAACTACCGCAAAGTGCGCACTCCAATGAGCTGACCTCGGCTGACTCCGTGAAGAAGGATAGATTTCCGATTACTCGTCGATTCATCCCACGGCCCAGTGAGGCTGAAAGTGTCGTCCTGCCCTCAGACTCAGATGATGGGCAGCCGGATATGTCGATGGCAGAAGGTGACGTTACCATTTGTAAGTCAGAAATATGAGTGGCAAGGTTAGATACATCTTAGGTACTGACCACAAATGTTCAGTACCACCTCCAAAACCCAAGAGTAGCCGGCCTGCACTAGACGCATCGCAGGAAGATGCGTCGCAGGAAGCAAAACTGGATGCTTTTGAGCCGGAAACAGACGCAAATGGCAATTCCTCAAGTGTAGACATCGATACCCTTGAGCTCCTGACTCCGGATATCAAGAGAGGAGCCTCTGAACTCTACAAGTGCTTGATCCTACTGAACAATGCAGACCAGACAGGGCCAAACTTCCGAGCGCTGTCAGTGAAGATGAATGCCGCTTTCTCTATGTTGAAAAGCTACCGGGCGGGATTCCTTCTCAAGGGTGAACAATTTATCGATGTGATGCGATTTCACCGCGTTCTCAAAGACCAGGAAGATCAGGATTTTGCCTATAATGCATATCACACTATATGCGCATCAAACCTTGTTACTCTGCTAAAATTCCTTCTGGGCAAGCCGCAAAGAGCACAGGAAATTGTTGACAGGGTCGCTTGTCATTTCCCCTGGGTATTTGATTTTTCCGCACCTTCCGAGGACGAAGACGAGGTTGCCAGGCAGACCAACCTGGCCTTTTCACTCCGCTTCTGTCACTTGGCCAGCCGCATCCGCCAGGAAACCTCCGAAGATCCTTACGTCCTTGCTGCCAAGGTATTTTGCAAAGATAGGGCTGAACCGTGGTGGCGTAAGGCAGCGAAAGACGCCATATCGCAAGGACCGTACAAAACACTCACTGGCCCCCATGTTCCTGTCTTATCAACAAAGGCATACAAGGCTCGCATGAGGGAGCTGGACGGTTACTTGGCAGAAAAACAACGCGAGAAGACAGAGCGCAGAATGGAGGCAGCATACCCAGTGGAGCAACTGGTCAAAGATCTTGAAGTATGGGTCGAGAACACATGCGAAATTATATTCAAGCCTCGTAGCCCGAAAGCTCAGAGCGCAACCGACATGGTATCTGCGACACCGGAGCATGCACCACGTGATCATGAAGATCATAAGAGTAGCGGGTCGTCCTCCATCATGGTTCCTCAAAGCAATGGGGAATCGGAGCTAGAGTCAGAGCCAGATTCTGAAGCAGGACAGCCTATTCGTCGAATAGATACCACAGCTGAGTAAGTATAGAACTCGACGTATGAGCCCACGAAAGCCATTAACACTCGAACAGTAAGAACATTGCCGACTTTTCAGATGATGACTCCGAAGTGGGAGAGCCATTCATTCGCATAGGGGTAGATGCTGCGTAAGTTATCCAATTTTATGCCCTATAAAAACCCTACTGACACCTTACTACAGTAAGAGCCACGTCTACGATAGTGATGGCGGCGAAGATGAAGCTTCAGTGGCACATGGTACTCCTGCTGGAACGGCATCATCGTATACAGCACCAATCTTTAATCAGGAACTCCGTACGCGCATACTAGGCTTGGATGCCGAGCAAATCCTGAGCAGCAGCAGACCGAACGGATCGGTTCCGCCCGCCAGCTTTCTGCCAGCACACCGGCCTCGGAGCAACTTGTCAAAGAGACCAGTACCTCCCGTGGCTGACGCTTCGGATGAAGACATTGACGATGGTCAATTTGAGACGAATTCGTTGGTGGCTAAGAACGCCGGTCGGATCGCCGCCAATAGGATCACCATGGAGCGGTCGCCTAACAAAAGGGCCCGAATTTCCACGTCGCCCGTTGCTTCTGCCCCCATCCGGCGCTCACCTCCCGTCGCCGTCTCATCTAGACGACGGGCTGAGAGTCCTGAACGCGCAGAGAGCGAGCGGGTTTCCCAGCAAGGCTTACAAGCAGAGGATATGCGCACACTTACTCAGATTGCTAAGTCCAACAAGGTAAAAGCCCGCCAGCATGCTGGACGCAAACGTCAGGTCCGAACAGCGTGGTCGGACAGTGACAGGGTAAAACTCATCGAGCACATTGCAAGACATGGATGCTCGTGGAGTCTCCTAGAAGAAAAAGGCAAAGGGAGATATGAGGTTGAGCGGAACCAGCAGCAGATTCGCGACAGGGCACGCAACGAGAAGGTGGAATTCTTACGGGCTCGACAGCTTCTACCTGCGGGGTTCGACGACGTGATTCTTGGGCGCAAGGAAAAGGACATAGTTATAGATCTCGGCCTCAATCCGTCGCGCAAGGAAGACGACGTCGAGTGGGTAGATGGAGTGAAAAGGCCCAAGAATCTCCTGCTATCTGAGTATGACTCGGCCTAGATAGCAGCTGGCTGGCTTGGGACTCTCAGCTTGGCAGGCGAGAAGAAGATTGATCCATGGTGTCTGTAGGATGTATAGGAGGATTGTTGCTGTTACTGTTTACGGATACCCTCAGTCTGCGTTCATCACCCTTTCTATCACATGTACGAATTTATTTATTTACATGTACTTTTGTTTCTCTCGGACCGGGTTCCCAATACATTTGATACCTGTGACCAACCCGACTAATACCAGACATGTACATGCATTGATATTGATTGTTGACTGAAGCTATATGTACTTACATACCTTAGGTACTCTGGTGAGACTTTAGGGGTCAAGTGGTGCATGAGCATCTCAGCGGGCAGGCTGGCTGGCTGGGGCACCTAAATCAGGTGTCAAGGGTTAACCTTGGTGCTTGCTTTTGGTGGGCTGAGTGAGGGACGATCGGGGGTCCAGTTTTACGGCAGCTGTCTTATGGACGTTAAGTACGTGCTTAAAGTAGGTAGGAAATACATGACTTAAGTATACCTACTTACTACTTATACATCAATCTTACGCTGTCTACCCCACACGTGGCTCTTTCACCCACTGACGTTGGGTTGATCTGGTTGCTGCTGCTACCTGCTGCTGCTAATTGTTGGATTATTGGCGGCGGTAACACTGGACCACTCGACCACTCCGAACACTGGACCACTCCGAACACTGGACACTGGACACTGGACACTGGACACTGGACCACTTCCACAGTCGAACTTGTCACGTCAGCTCAGCTCTTCGAGCATTCGGTTTCGGTAGCCCTCACTCCAGACTCCAGCTTGTGCGCTACCAAAGTACAAACACGTACTCGGACTCTAGATGCAGCCATAATTCCATTCCTACCAAACAATCCCTCATCTTCTGTGTCTTGTCTCCCTGTGCCACCGTTACTCGAACCACCTCCTACCGTTTCAGTAGGCATGTAATCCCCTCGCTTCTTGTCGCCGCCTGTAACAGTAATCAGCAACCTACCGATCGCGCCGACGACCTCCATGACCCTCGCTACTCTGTTCATGTTGCCTTCGAGAGACCTTGATTCTGCCACCGGCTTTGTGGCCGCTGCGTCAACATGGGCAGCTGGACCGGCTTCCTGTTAACCTACCTTCTGGGTGGTATTACCTTCCTCCCGCTCCTGCTCGCTACCATCCTACTGCATGCCTACTTGACCCTACCAGCCCGCGACCATGTCCAGGCCATCCAGACCAATGCCACCGACGATGACATCGTCCAACCCGGCGACGAGACCACCGACCTGAAGGCCACCTTGAAGGGACAAAAAGAGGAGCTGAAATCGCGCTCGGCCGATACGTCGGACACGGCGGCGGGCTACTTCGCAGTATGCCGTGAATACGTTCCTATGGGGATCAATGCGAAGCCCATTGAGCGCTCGACGCCCATCGGCTCTGCTACCGTCGCCGCCCCGAGTCGAAGCGTCTACCAGGCCATGTACCAGACCATATTCGACCGGAAACAGTCCTCTGGCCCGGACATGAATAGCGGCGCCAGTCTTCGCCCTAAGAAGGCCGGGAACGTATTTTACGTCGTTCTGAGGTAGGACGGTACCCTTTTTGCAGAGCCCCTTGTCCCATTTTATATGCTAACCTATCAACCTTGCTCCATCAGACACGGCCATTTAATGCTTTTCGACGACGAGGAACAGCTCGAGGTGCGGCATGTCATATCCCTCGCTCACCACGACATCAGCATCTACTCTGGAGGCGACACGACTCCGGAGGGCGAATTATTTATAAAGAGAAACGCTCTATGCTTGACTAGGAAAGAAAGTACGGTCGGGTTGAGCCCAGACACACATATGTCCAAGCCTTTCTACCTGTTCTCCGAGAATTGCTCGGCAAAGGAGGACTTCTACTTCTCCATGATAAAAAACCAGGAGCATGTGTTTGGCGCGACTAGTAATGCGCCGCAGCCACAGCATTTCGAGGTCAAAGACATTATCTCGCTCGTGCAGCGTCTCCATGCCTCCGAGGAGCATATGCAGATTAGGTGGCTGAATGCGCTAATTGGCCGCGTCTTCCTGAGCATCTACAAAACTAGAGACCTGGAGAATCTTATTCGGGAAAAGATCACGAAGAAGATATCCCGGGTTAAACGGCCGTCTTTCCTGACCAGGATTAGTCTGCAGGACATCGACACGGGCGATGCGGCGCCCTACATCACAAACCCGCGCCTGAGAGATCTTACTGTCGAAGGAGAGTTCGTAATGGAAGCTGATGTTAAGTACACGGGATGTACGCGTCTGGGTATTGCTGCTACAGCTAGGATCGATTTGGGGCCTCGATTCAAGGCACGCGAGGTCAATCTGGAAATCGCAGCCGTGCTGAAGAAACTCGAGGGACGTATCCTGTTCAAGATCAAGCCGCCCCCAAGCAACCGGATCTGGTTTTCGTTCCAGACTATGCCCAAGCTAGAAATGAGTATTGAGCCTATTGTCAGCTCCAGGCAGATCACCTATACCGTTATCCTTCGCCAGATCGAGAACCGCATCAAGGAAGTATTTGCGGAAACATTGGTGCACCCTTTCTGGGACGATATACCGTTTTCCAAGACAGAACATAAGGATTGGCGAGGAGGTATATTTGCCGGAGATGATGCCGTCGAGCACTCGGAAGATTATGAGGAAATTGCTGCAGCTCTTGGCGACGTCGACGAGGTTGTTCACATAGAAGAGACGGGAGTGCCTTCATCGTCTGCTACGCCTCCCGAGACCCTGGGAATAGACAGGAGCCACACGATTTCCAATGACCACACATCCTCCTCCAACTCCAACAACAGCTTCTGGGCACGGAGAACAAACAAAATGAAGCCGCCACCGGCTACTTCTCAACAGGCATCCGCATCCACTACGGCATTGGATGCAAAACACGCCCAATCTATGGCCGATGCCCCCCGTCTTATGCGCAAAGGCTCGTTCTCCGCGTCGAGTCCAATCATAAGCACAGAACCCATCAACGCAGAGACATATAAGCCGCCTCCAGCCAGCCCTGACGGCGAGGAGGCTGTTCGCGCGATGGCCAGCGTCGCAGCACGCTCGACGCCATCATCACCAGAACAAAAGCCGATGAAAGCATTTTTGCAACCTTCGATGGTGGATAAGGCACCAGCAGACCGGCCTGAATCTTCCTCAGAATCGCTGGCTACTGATGGGTCTCTTGGACAAATACCAACGCCTACGGGGCGTAGGAATACTGCATCCTCCATCGACAGCGCGGGGAGTAGCTCGCCAGCCCCCTCGGTCAAAGGTTCGATCAAGAGCACCACGGGCTCGATCGGACGAAACCTCTTCAGCCGGAAAGACAGCACTTCGTCTCCAACTCCCTCTACCAATGGAGGAACGCCTGAGCGGAAAGGCACTACCTTGGCAGCCGTGTCCAACGCTGCGGCGACGGCGAAGCGGTGGGGTTGGAACGCTCTACAGCGCCAGAACGGCCAGGGGCCCGACGGGCGGAAGCTCTCCGACACCCCCGTGGTGGACTTGAACCAACCCATGGGCCGCGGTCAACCGTTGCCACCACCGGGTACGCCACTGCCTGGGCCAGACAAAAGGTCTAAAGTGACTCCGATCCCAGTTCCCAAGCGAAGTCCCATACAGCCGCCCAATCTCCCTGGCCGTCAGCAAAGCACGACGAGCGTCGATCAGGCAAAGGCGGGAGGTCGCCGCCCGGTACCCACCCCTCCGCTCCCGCGGCGCAGGCGCGTGTCGGAGGCCTACTTGGACGACGGCGAGCCTGAGGAGAATATGTTAGTAGTCGAAGTACCGACCGACTCGCAGCCAAACTCGCCGCTACTGCCGCTGCAAGAGGGATTCGATGAACACGGTGCGCCGATCTCGGCTGTTGGTCCCAAACATGCGTGGGTAGAGGATGCCGAAGACGAGGATGGTGCCGAGGGCGGCCACGGCGGCGGCTCTTCGAGAAGATCATCTCACGCAGCGTCGTCAACAGCGGGTGCCCTCGCCGAGCCGGAACGCCCGAGGCAAGCCCGTACGCCGCCGGATCTCCCACATCGTAGAGCAGCTCGTACACCGCCGGATCTCCCACATCGTAGAGCAGCTCGTACACCGCCCGAGCTTCCACGACGTAGAGTCTCGGCGGATACGGAAGACGAGGAAGAGGCGTGGGCGAACTGGCTAGAAAACCCGGATTTCAGGGAGGTGGACATAGAGGAGGAGGAGGAGCCCGTGGAGGAAACATATAATCAACCAAGGAGGATGGATGGCCGATACTAATACGACGGCAACGGCGGCAGCGGCTTACCTCTCCACGGCTAGTCGCTTGTTGCTGTTAGTCGTTGATCATGGGTAGGTAGGAACTTTTGAGTTGAGCTCTTGCATTGTTTAGGTGTTAAGGGGGTTGTTGGCTTGATTGTTTGTTATAATTGGTAATCCATCCATCGAACAAACATGCGTATACGGGAATATACCATTTTAAGAGGTTACGTGGTTGGTTGGTTGGACGTCTGGTTTTTCGTTTGTGTGGACATAGCCGCAAGCTGTTGCTGAATCATCCATGCAAACAAGCAATGAAGCAAAGACGTCGACTGCTTGGCTAGAGTTTTGTCTAGCGTTCAGGGGGCACACAAAACCATCAAATGCGATGCTTCCTAGGTGAACCAAGGACACGAGAGAATACATACATTACATAACATACATCGCTCGATGAGAATCATTATGAAGAGACTGCAGTCAATAAGTGTTGCCCTCGGATAGGGAGGCGATTACCAAAGGCTTCCTTACTGTGATTGACTCGAGACTAGTGATATGACGAGACGAAAGAATGTAGCAAAAGGAAGTGTGGGCAATTGCGTACCTATATATTACGTTTGCATGTGTATATATATATATATATAGTGGGCAATATCAAAATCGCGCCCGCAGCCCATGCCTATGTAGACCAGTACGCGGTACACATACACAGTTTTGAAGTTCAAGGGGCTATTCAAGATCTCGCGGCTTCGTTTGTATTCACTGCCTGTGACAAAAGGAAAGAGATATCTACAGGTATCACACACAAGGTGCCAGTTCTGGCCATGTAATTGCTGACGGGCGGCCGTTCAGGATCTCCCGGTCTAGACCACCAGTGATCATCGTGTTTCCATCGCTCTATTTTGTTGGATTTGCTTGTCTTTGTCTTGGATAAGTCACGAATCCCTCTTCCGCTCCGCCGCCCCCTCCCTTTGTCTTCTGGGCCTCCTACCTAGGCGTCTGCTGCGCCCCTACCATCACCATTCTTTCTCTCTCTATCTCTCGAGAAAGAGTTAAGTATGCAAAACGTATCGGATAGAAATAGATCGGATTGTCTAATCTAGGCGGTCTTGTCCTTGTTGTGGTAGTTGACGGACTTGTTCCAGAACAGAGTCTTGTCGCCGTCGCCCCAGGGGTAGTTCTTGGAGCGGATGTTCTGGTAGGGGTACTCGACGCGCTCCTCCAGCGGGGGCTGGTGGCTCCAGTGCTCCCAATGCTCGGACCACAGGTTGTAGGCGTTGGCGGCGGCGAGGAGGACGCAGGGGAGGACACCACTACATCACCAGTCAGCTCGGGGCTCTCCTTGTTTCTTTCTCTTGCGTCGTGATGTCGTTGAATGTATTCGCCCGGAGCGAAAGTTTGCTCTCATCAATTGAGTCATCAATTGGGGAGGGTTGCCCGGCGGAAGGGGCGGGATATGTCAATCAGTCATAGTCATAGTCGTGGCTTACTAGATGGAGATCTTGCGCCAGAGCTCTGTATGGCACGTGGAGTGTTAGCAGTCGTCACTGATACGGGGAAGTGTACGCACCAGTAGTGGCAGTGGCGTGCTCCTTGACAGCCTCACGCTCCTTGATGAAGGCGTTCTCGGTCGAGGCCATGCGGCGCTGGACGTTGGCGCGGAAGGCGGTGGTGCGCAGCTGGGCGGACAGGCGGGGAGCGGCCTTGAGGAGTTGGCGTTGGGCGAACATTTTTAGATCGTGGTCGTGGATCAATTGGGGGGGGAGTGGAGAGGTTTCTGCGGTCGTTTCTTGTGAAGGCGGGAGGTTTTGCAGGTAGCAATTGCAGTGGTTCGATGTTGGAGTCTTTGGAGTCTTGAATGACCTCCAAGCTCGGTTGTCGCAAAACGCTTGGACCAACCGGGAAGGACGGGGCAGTGGGGGATTGTTGCCTGAGGCAGAAAAAGAAAAAGAAATTGAAAGCAAAAAGACGGTGGATGTGGTACAGTACGTACATCCGATCAAATTGAATTGATCAATCCGTTATTGGAAGTACCGGTCAGCTGAGCCCGCGTTGCTTTGGTGTCGGCAGTGACGCAGTTGCATCATTGATTGAGCGCATCGCATCGCAAACGTGAACGTCCCCAACATTGAATTGAAGCGACGCATTGGCAACCCCCATGGACTTAGAGCGGTAACCCAGCCTGTTTTTTGTATTTTGTCCATATCCCTTTCCATAGTTGGGGAATTTGTCCATTCGCTTGTTATGTGAGGGAGTCCTTTTGGCGCCAATCCTCATAAGACCTCGGAACGTCGAAGGGCCTAGGTACTATTACTTTCCATGATACCATGCTCATGCACAAGACGAACGATTCCTCAACACATCATACCTAAAGTAAGTAATGACACGACAGTATGGGGGTCCGCATCACCTCATGGAACGGTAAGTTTGCATCCAACATCACTATCCTACTAGGGACTAGCTTCTAATGTGCATTTGTGGCAGTGAACGGCATCCGGTAAGAAGACATGGTGCTGTCGCATCCGATGGAGGAGCTTCGTTTCTAACGGCGCGACAGGAACCCGTTTTCATACCAGCCATGGAGAGAGAACCGCACATTCGAGGTACGCAACACTTGGTCTGCGCCTGTCTTGGCTTACACTAAGAGAGCGTACAGTATATGTTTGATACGCTACAAGCCGACATCGTAGTCTTGCAAGAGGCCAAGATCCAGCGCAAGGATCTTCAAGATGACATGGTTCTCGTGCCCGGCTGGGACGTCTACTTCAGTCTGCCCAAACACAAAAAGGGCTACTCGGGTGTGGCCATCTACACGCGCAACTCGGTATGCGCACCTATCCGCGCCGAAGAGGGCATCACGGGGGCCCTGTGCCCGCCAAACTCCACCACCAAGTTTAGCGAACTGCCCGAGGACCAACAAATAGGGGGCTATCCCCGCCTCGGCCAGTTGACCGGCGTTGTTGACGAGGCCACGCTGGACTGCGAAGGTCGCTGTGTCATTCTGGAATTCCCGGCCTTTGTACTCATCGGGACGTACAGTCCGGCTACTCGAGATGAGAGCAGAGATGACTTCCGACTCGGCTATCTCGAGGCTCTCGATGTACGCATTCGGAACCTGGTTGCTATGGGCAAGAGAGTAATCCTCACAGGGGATCTCAATGTCGTCAGAGCTGGCGCCGATACCGCCGGTTTGGCCGAGCGACTACGGAAAGAAGACATGACTATGCAGGATTTCTTCTCGGCGCCCTCACGCCGCCTGTTCAACCAGCTTGTCTTTGAGGGAGATGTTCATGGACAGAAGGACGAGGGTCGAGAAGAACCAGTGCTGTGGGATCTCGGCAGGCTCTTCCATCCGACAAGAGAGGGCATGTATACCTGTTGGGAGACCAAGAAGAATTGCAGGCCTGGGAACTTCGGTAGCCGCATCGACTATGTTCTCTGCAGCGACGATATGAAATCATGGATTGATGATTCGAATATCCAGGAGGGTTTAATGGGTTCAGACCATTGCCCGGTCTTCGCCACATTAAGCGACATAGTTCAAGTCGATGGCAACGACGTCCATCTCAAGGATCTCCTAAACCCCAAGGGAATGTTCCAGGATGGGCAGCGCCTACGGGAGTGGACGGCAAAAGATCTACTACCGCTATCTGCGAAACTCATCCCCGAGTTTGATCGTCGGCGGAGTATCAAGGACATGTTCTTCAAGAATCCTGCAAGCACCCCTAAACTTTCTACAACCCCCGCGACCATAAATGCGCCATCTCAAAATGCCAGTGTGGAAGAGCCCTCGCTCTCCCCTGTTCGGGAGAAGAAAGCACCCCAGACCTCTCAACCCGATTCCTCCAACTCAGCCGCCTCGCCAGCGAAGCGCGCAGCAAGCGGTCTGAAGCGAACACCATCTGCCGTTCCGAGCAGCAGTAAGCCACAGAAGAAGGCCAAAACTTCCTCGGGCAAAGAAGCTTCTACGGGCAAAGGCCAAAGTAGTCTCATGGGCTTCTTCAAGCCCAAGGCCACGAGCACTACCGCCGACCAGCTACCCGGCCCAGGGGCCAAGAGCAGTGTTAACCCACCGGGCATGGACGGAACCACCGATGGCAGTCCCAGCGGATCGGCTACAAAGGTGGGCCAGCCCACCACGATCGACGCTTCACGGCCTGAATCGGACACGAAATCACCGGCGAGTCCAGCGAAATTCATCGACCCAATCGAGTCAAAGGAGTCTTGGTCCAAGTTGCTTGGCAAACGCGTGGTCCCGAAGTGCGAGCATGGTCAGGATTGCATTAGCCTGGTGACCAAGAAACCCGGTGTCAACTGCGGCCGGTCTTTCTACATCTGTTCAAGGCCCGTGGGCCCTTCGGGCCAAAAGGAGAAAAATACCGAATGGCGCTGTGGCACATTCATCTGGAGCAGCGACTGGAACGGAAACTCGGCGGGGTGAGTAAAGACATGTTGATATCAGTCGATACATTTAGAACATGTGCAGAACATATAGAATCGTCGGGCTTGTATCAGGGGGTCTGATCATCCAAGGTCTTTCCTAGCCCGAG
The DNA here is from genome assembly GCA_017163955.1 of Apiospora koreana. Taxonomy (NCBI): domain Eukaryota; kingdom Fungi; phylum Ascomycota; class Sordariomycetes; order Amphisphaeriales; family Apiosporaceae; genus Apiospora; species Apiospora koreana. Next base: position 1,673,770 of record JAFHKQ010000010.1, read on the forward strand.
AGGGCCATAGTAATGGACAGGATCGGTGCCTTCTGAGCGACTCGAACACTTGCTACCCTCATCAGCTAGGCAGCAAGGGGCGCAACCGATGCAGAGGCCGCTGGTATGCCATGTGCGTATTCGATTCTTTATCCATGCCTCCTCAATCATGGAGTCCAGCCTCATACCATTATACATACGAGGCTATAAAAGTTGAATAGGTGCCGGTAACAGCACTGGAAGCCCACTATTCTCGGAGGGTTGGAAACTGTGGTAGAGGGTCATCGCCATCAGGCTGTCATAGGTGAATAGGAATATGAACTTGACTATGAACGCAAGGAGACATCAGGAGAAGCACGCTAGGAAAGTCAGCTAGAACTAGTTCAGAGATGCCATTCATTGCGATAATTAAGATGAATGGCCGCAGAAATATTATGGATGATATAACGTATTGGTTTTGGTCAACGCTCTCTAAATGCATGTTCACTCCAACCAACACAACATCTGTTACGCAATCCCTGGCGAGACTCTCCATATGATATCTTACAACCCGAAGAACACAGAAGTGCAAGCTAAAATTGCCTTGCTCCCATACCAGAGACACACGCGAACTCCAGGTATCCAACCTCCTTTGCTCCTGTAATCAAGTAGGTATCATTTGCCCCTTTCTAAAAACACAATTATTACGCTTAGCCTGCTCTCTATTGATTGAGCCTCACCACTCCAACAAGTCCCTCCTCTCCACCTCGTCCACCAACGCCTCGACCACGGGCTCCACGAGCCCCCTTTCCGTGCGGTACCGCGCCCCTTGCTTCATGCGCGTGTAGAAGACGGGGCAGTCCTTGCTGTCGCAGGGCACCTCGTCGAGCGGCGACAGCCCCGCGCAGCTGCGGCATAGCTTGAGGACGTCGGCGAACTTGCGCTCCTCGGCCGCCAGCTGCGTCTGGAGCTTGATGATCGAGGCCGGCGCGTACCGGCGTCCTTGGCAGCGCGTGCACAACATGGAGATGGCGGCTTCGGCGGCGGCGCTCACACCCGTACCCGCACTACCGTATCTTCTGTTCTTGCTTTGGTCGGTCGTCGTCGTCTTGCCACCGCATACTAGACACGAGGCTGCTTTCATGTACGACTCGAGCGTCGCCTTGCGGAAGAGGCTGCCTTTGGCATTGGTAGCCCGCGTGTCGACGCGGTGTACCCGCTGCACCTTGGGCATCTCGTCGTACCAGCCGCGAACGTTGGCACCGACGAGGTTGAAGATACGCTCGAGCGGGGGGATCAAGTTCTTGGAGATGTAGTACTCAGCGTCGAGACCGAGGTGGGAGTTGCTGCCGCTCAGCAAGTCCTCAGGCGCGACGCAGCGGTCGATGAGCCTCGCGCCAGGGGCGCCCGTGACCACGACGTAAGGCACGCGCTCACCGTATTGGGGCTCGGCGCGCGCGTCCTCAAGCATCTTCTTGGTTGAAATCAAGGCGCCGGCAGGCGGCGGCCCCTTGTCGCTGTAGGTGCCCAGCTTCACCTCGCGGGCGAAACAGAAGTCCTGGATGGAGACGGCGCCGCGCATGATCTTGCGGCACTGCGTCTGGAAGTACTCTTTCACCTGGCTCAGGTCGGCCGTCTCGAATAGGATCTTCAGGGCTTTCTCCTCAATCATCTGCTCGGCGGGGGTGCCATCACGGCGGACCGTCTCAATGCCTTTGGCGTCAAAATCGGGCTTGACCTGGTCGCGTGATTCGTACTTGTAGCCCACGTAACGCTTTTTGGCCAGCAGAAGGCAGGGGTGATACACCTTCTCGAATTTCAGCTTGATCGGCCGGGGGTTCATGTCAGTGATCGTCTTTGCAATCTCCTCGCCAATGTCGAAAGCTTGGTCCTTGGTCCGACCTGGGAGGTAAATGAAGAGCGAGTCCGTGTCTCCATACACCACCTCTGCATTCCATTTCTGCACTGAGTGAATCAGGGCAATGGCACGTTCCAGGGTCTCTCGCCCAGTCTGCACAATGCTGTCGGCGATCTCGGAGCATGGCATACGGCCCGAGAAGGAGGCCGAGGTATATCCATACGTGACATTGGCGAGAAGCTTCAGAGCCAGCTGTCGGTTGTTCAGGAGTTGCTGTAGTGTCTTGTCGGCCTTGTCCTGCTTCATCCCACTTTTAACCATTACTCGAGTCTCGAGAATTTCTGTCAACATCTTTGCCAGCAGTGACTTTCTGATCTCGGCCTTGCTGTACATCATACCATTAGGGGAAATGTTGACATGATCCTTGAGAAGCTCCAACAGCATATCCTGCCTCTTATAGTCTGCAAAGCCCATTTTGCTAGCACCACCTCGCCAGTTGTTGATGCGGCCGAGGAAGGTGGAGTAGCAGTAGTTATAGGCAATCATCACACTCGGATACAGACTCTGGAAGTCCAATACCAAGAGCGGACTACTGTAGAACGCACTTCGCGGCTCCATGACCAGAGGCAGACACTCGAGGGCATTCTGCCCACCCACTTGCCTTCTGTCCGGCGAGACTAGGATGAAGTTCTCAGGTTTGGCAATGCGGAACATGATAGATTCCACCTTGTACTGCGAACCTCTTGAGAAGACGGAGAAGAAGTCCACGCCAAGAAGACGAGCCTGCTCGCTCGTCCGCGGAACTAACTCATTGGCCTCGAGAATCTCGATATCAAGCCTCGTTCGAGTCAGGTAGTAACGGAGGAGCTTGGCCAGGTCGCGCGGCCTGTTGTTAATATACCAGTCTGACAAGGTTCTCCAGTTGTAGTGCGGAATTCGACGATGAAGCAAGTGCCATACCACATTCTCCATAGTATATTGTAGCAGATTGAGCTCCCCACGCATGGCGCGCCAGACATTGATCATATGCCTACCGGTGACTCTAATAGTGGACGTCGTATTGAAACCCCAGCGATCAGCTTCTTTGCCAAATCTGCCAAAGGACTGGACCTTCATACGCGAGAACTCGTCACACAGGTTGTAGTCGTATTTGAACCTGGCTCTTTCGATGAGATAACCCCATGAGCTGCCGTGAACTTCGTAGCCCGTGAGGATATCGGGATCGTGTGTCCGGACTATTTCAACCATTCGTACCATCAAATCCAGCTCAGAGCTCTCCTCGTATATTTTGGCAGTCGTCTGACTCCTTATCTTCTCCACCATAAGACTGTCCTCGGATGCGACGATAATGCCGGTCCGGAGATCTGATGCGGCACCTTCGCTGGAATTGAGGTGCTCGTCCGACTTGGAACACCAGAAGATGCATTGGACCTCGTCTTCCTCTGGATTGGGTACCAGCCTTCCTCTCGTGTTGACATGGACCTCCAAGCTCATTGTACTCATGTACTGTGCTTCGAATTGGACACTTGTAGACTTCTTCTTCTGGGAATACTTGAAGCCGTGTTTGTTCTTTGGTGTAGCACCTTCTATTTGAGACAGGTAAGGCTTCATTTCCGGGTCGTCTTGGATCCGCAAGGCATGCTCCTTGCTATCAATGTCTCCTTTCCTACCCTCCCACCACTTCTCAACCTCAACGCAGGTGGGCGGTGGCTGAGCAAATTCCCAGCTGCGCAGGCTACATTCGCGCCGCTTTCTTCTGTAGTTTTCTTCATCTGATGGCCTAAGGGCAGAGCTCTCAAGCTTGATACCGAACGTTGCAGCGGAGCCACCCATCCCATCGAAGTCCGGCAGATAGGGGATTGTGTTGCCCTCCAGGCGGAACTCCTGTCCCGCGTATTCACGCATACGACGTGGCACGTCCTTGTCATTGCTATAATACGCATCTTGATATATAACATCGGGAAGGTTGTTGGCTTGCATGGTAGAGAGAACATCCTTGGCCGAGGGTGGTGGTGTGGCGAAGGTGAAGAAATGGGCGTTTTGTCTTGGTATACAGCCTACATCGATGATGCTTGAGGTAACTTCGCTCGCCTTTAGTATACTATGAGGCGGGAAGTCGTGTATTTGGTTTGAAGGCTCAAGACTCTTGTCCAACGAGACGTTAGACCCAGATGGTAGCGAGTCCACAGCCATTTGTTTCTTGTACGGGCTGTCCTGGCTCAGTTGAGAGCTGGTCTGTTGACTAAGCCTCAACCGCGTGCTTGGATCATTTGGGTCTTTCACAACTGTAAAACTCAGGGTTTGGCTCAGGTTTCTCCCAGTGCCTTGGGTTCTGTTTTTTGCCTTTGCTCCTTGCGAAGATGCTGGGGGAATGAGCCGGCTAGTTGGCACAGGGATTTGGTCATGAGGGGTTTCTTTGGTAATAGTCGGAGTTTGATCCTCATGGTCCAGCGAGAACTCTACACGCCGACGTTTCGACTGCTGTTCGCCTTCTGACGGAGTTGGGGGCCGCTTCGTGGTCATATCCAGAGGTTCACCTGAATTCACATCTTTCGCAACTTTACTAACAAGCCCCTGTTCCTTTGCAGTTGCTAGCAATTTCTCCGACATGGGTATGGGAGAGAAATTGCCCGACTTCAGTCGACTGACGTAAACACCCTTGGGAAAACCAACCGGCACACCAGGGCCCCTCTTGGGCTTGTTCCAGGTGGAAGTTGAGGGACGGGAGTGGTTTGAAGGTTGCAGTAGGCTGGTATTGCTCCGCGCCCCTGAACCCAGGGGCGTCGTTTCTGTCAAGCTTCCTTTATCCGATGCCCGGCTCCCTAGTCCTGCTGCAGATTCTGTAGATTTCTTTGTGGTTCGTAAAGTATCTTCGTCTGAATCTTCCGGGAACAGACCGTCATCACCCATATTGTTCGCTAGAATTTGCTGGTCATCTACAACAATGCTGCTCGCAGGCTGCAACTCGGCTCCATCCTCTAGCACAGGTAGGCCGATAGATGGTCGAAGGTTTTGCGGATAGAGATCCTCTACCGATTGCAAAAGCGTGTTGATGGTATCTTCTAACGGTATTCGTTTCACGAAGTTGTCGAAAGTGACCTTGGTTCTGTCCCCCTTTCGGTTTTCCTCTCGAACCATGTCAATAATCTGTTCCCGATATTCCTCTTCATGGATCCATCCAGGCATTTGAGAATTACGAGGATCTGCTGACATTGAAATGAGAGCGTCGGCAGGGAAAGGACTGCTCCCTGGTGCTGGATTCTTCATCCTCCTCTTCCGACGTCTAGTTTCGTCTTTCCACAGGCCCGCCATACTGTGCACCAGCTTCATGTCTGGCGACAAGGGGTGTACTCTCTCGACAAAATCATGATGGAGTTGCCTCTCTTTGATTTCAAGTCGGTTGAGGATATCCTGGACACAGATGTCAACCTCGATGGAGCAATGGCTGGCACGAGGGAGATCTGAGCTATCCGTGATGCAAGCAGGGGAAACAGACTGGCTGTGCCACAGATGAATCGAGTTTTCGTCGTCGTCATGGCGCGGCATAGGCGCACGGAAGGACGTCCTGCGAGTCTCAATATAGCCGCAACCGTAAAGGTTGTAGTCGGCCATGAACTGGAGGAGGTACTGTAAGTGGGCCTCGTACGGCTGGAACCTCCGCTTCATAATGACACCCTGCTGCAGCAGCTCGGCCAATCTCGTCATGACCATGGGGTTGAGCATGTATATCTTGAGGTAGAACCGGTAGCCAACGTAGAAACCATAGAAGGGAATGCCCTTGGCCAGAGTGATTCTGGCCACAAACTTGGGGTCCTCGGCGTAGACATTACGCCGGTAGCTCACTGCCAACGCATGGTCGATAGAGAGGTGCAATCGATAGATGTAAGCACCGACTGCCGTTGGTTATTAGAAACAGCTGGGTTTTGTATAGCTAGGGCAAGGGGCTGTTACCATCTTCGGGCAGCAAGCTACCGTCATACTCTATGTAGAGATATGGAAGAGCTCCATGGATGTGAGCACACACTTTTTGACCAGTTTCTGTCGCTCCGAAGACCCGAACGACAGGAAGCTTTGGTTCCTTATGGATCTGAGAGAGGCGTACATCGTTCCGAAGCTGGGGGTCATATTTGGTAGGGGTGGCTTGGTAATGGTCTATGCAATTGAGTCGCACACGGAAGACGTCCATAATGGCGGCAACTTCCACATATTGATCGTCCCGGCTGACATGCAGTTGACCCGGCAAACAAAAATGAATCCAAGAGCTCGTCTAAATCAGAATAAGCATCTATCGCAGCCGTAACTGCTTTGTTTCGGCATTTTATCCAGAAGTGAGACGCGCTCGACGTTTAGTACAGGCAATTTACACGCGCCTTAGCCAATCGCGCTGTCAGGTGGTAGCGCAAGCCCCAGCCACATTCTTTAAGTTCTACTAAGAATAATTCCAAAGCACCAGCCACGATCCGGGAACTTCACTTTACACTTTGTAATTTCTACGTATCAGACATCTCCGATATCTCGAGCTGGCCTTTCGCATTCAAGTGGCGATTTATCATCACTTTGCGCACCCGATCCTATTGTGAATCCCACTACAACACAAACAAAACAACACACCCATCATGCCGCCACCGCCACCTCCATCCCGGCGGAACGACGCCAACACCAAGGCCTCGGCCGCCTCAAAGGAAGAGAACGTCTACATCCCGTCCTTCATCAGCAAGCGCCCCTTCTACGCCGGCGAGGAGACAGACGACACCACCGACTACCTCGAGCATCAGCGGTTACAGCAGCAGAAGAACAAAGACGACACCTCGAAATGGTACGACCGCGGCCGGAAAGCCGGTCCCGCGGCAACCAAGTACCGCAAGGGCGCATGCGAGAACTGCGGCGCCATGACCCACAAAGCAAAGGACTGCCTGAGCCGACCCCGCGCAAAAGGTGCCAAGTGGACGGGCAAGGACATTCAGGCCGACGAGGTGATCCAGGACGTGCAGCTGGGCTGGGACGCCAAGCGCGACAGATGGAACGGCTACGACCCGCGCGAGTACCGCAGCGTCGTGGAGCGCTACAACCAGATGGACGAGCTACGCAAGCAAATACAGGACGGCGACAAGGCGGCCGACGGTGAGGGCGAAGACGAAGAAGATGGCCAAAACGCGGGCGAGAAGTACGCCGAGGAGTCGGACATGAGCAAGCACCAGAGCACCGCTACCAGGCAACTACGGTTGCGCGAAGACACGGCCAAGTACCTGCTCAACCTGGACCTGGAGTCGGCCAAGTACGACCCCAAGACCCGAAAAATGGTGGACGCGGGCGCGACGGCCGACAAGGCGGCACAGCTCTTCGCCGAGGAGGGCTACCTGCGCGCCTCGGGCGACGCCGCCGAGTTCGAACAGGCGACGCGCTACGCTTGGGAGGCGCAGGAGAAGACGGGCGACACCCGTCAGCACTTGCAGGCCAACCCGACGGCCGGTGAGTTCTACCGCAAAAAGGAAAAGGACGAGGCCGAGAAGAAGCGGACGGAGCGCCTCAAGGCTCTGGCCGACAAGTACGGCGGCGAGGAGCACAGTATGCCGGCCGAGCTGCGGGACGTCGCCGTCACGGAGTCGGAGCACTTTGTCGAGTACGACGAGGCCGGCCTCATCAAGGGGGCGCCGAAGGCGGCCGCCAAATCAAAGTACGCCGAGGACGTTCTCGTCAACAATCACACTGCTGTATGGGGCAGTTGGTGGTCAAGTTTCAAATGGGGTTACGCATGTTGCCACTCCTTTGTCAAGAACAGTTATTGCACTGGAGAGGACGGTATCAAGGCATGGGAGCTGGCTGAGCGACACAGGACAGGAGTCAATCTTACGGTGGAGGAGCAAGCAGAGCAGGATGCCGAAGCTGCTCGCGAAAAGGAGGAGGCAGAGCCATCCAAGATTTTGCCCAAGAAGCGTACGGCAGAGGAGATGATGGAGGAAGAAATGGAAGAGTACCGTAGGAAACGGACGGCCAAGGATGATCCAATGGCGAAATTTTTAGGAAAGGATGAGCTTGTGCAATAGTCATCTTTCTGTTTAGACCAATATCAAAAATGTAATATTCACGGTCACAATGGTACGGTCAAGCATGTGAAACCGTCCTTCACATTGAAATCAAAACAAAAAACTAGTAGAGTATCATTGTTGGTGATGAACTTTTCATGCATTCCGTGATCCCCTGGCCTAACGCCTTGAGCTATGGATGGTACAAGCCACACGTGCTCATTGTATGAGAGATGACCGGATCTCCTGCCCAGTAAAAGATCCTCATGAAAATCATTAGGAGTGTCGCAAGGGGAGAGATATTTACTCTTCCTCCTCCTCCTCACCCTCATCACCCTTCTCGGCAGCCTTGGCCTTCTTTCTTCGGACACGGCCGGGGCGGCCGCCACCGAAGGGCGAGGTCAGAGAGAAGTCGATGTGCTTCTGCGAGTCGAGACGGACGATGAACGAGGGGACGTTGACGATCTGCTTGCCGACGCGGATGTGGCGCTGGCGGATCAGGACACGGGCGTGGTGGATGGACTTGGCGAGACCGAGCTTGTAGACGCAAGTCTGGAGGCGGCGCTCCAAGAAATCCTCAACCTTCAGGGCCAGGACGTAATCGAGCTTCATGCGGGACTCGTCGAGAACACCGACACGCACGAGACGGCGAATCAGGGCATTGCCTTCGAAGAGACGCTTGGGGTCCTTCTCGTCGAGGGTAAGCAGCTGACTGTTGGAGGGAAGAATTGTTAGCCTGTGGATTTCTCAAAAGTTTTCAAGTCCCAAATCGCGACTGGGGAGCAAGGACGTAAGACAAAGTCTGTCTGTTGCGAGGAATAAGCACTTACCGGGCAGCACGACGAATCTTGGACAGGGTGAGCTGGACACGCCAGACCTCACGCTTGTTGCGCAGACCGTACTCGCCAACGAGCTTCAACTCGGAGTCACTACAAGGGGGAAAAATACCGAAGTCAGTTTATTGAACACGACTTAAGCAGAGAACAAGCTCTAGCTCATTGGCCGGTGAATACTGACAGTCGGGCGGCCTCGAAGGGGCGACGGGGGACCTTTGCGGTCTTGGAGTAAGACAGAGGCGCCATTTTTACGACGTTGCTGCTGTCTTCTTCTTCGGGTTGGGAGGGTTGACGATGTGAAGAAGAGGGAAGGTGGGATGGGTGCAAAGTCTCGACGTGAGGTTAGATGAGAAAAAAAGAGGAACCACACGGCCAGTACGCAGCACCAAAATTCGTGACCAGCCAAACCCACACACAATTGACAGACAATTGGCAGTGTCAAGAGGAAAGTTGACTGAATTCGGTTGTCGTGGATGGTGCGCTCAATCGATAAGAGTGGGTCTAGGGTTTCCCCTCTGGCAAGTGGAGAGTCGCTCGCTTTCCAGGCTTTCCAGTGGGAGAGAGTGGGAGAAAGGGAGGGTGGAAGCTGCTGGCAGTGGCTGGCAGGCAGACACCAATAGGCTTACTTCAGCACCAGGTCCAGTCTAATTCGTTGGTTGGGGCTTTCTCACTGTAAAAGTACAGCAGATACTTGGGCGGTCCCCGCACAGACCATCGACCGCGGGCTTTCCTCTCTTCCACAAAAATTCCAAGAGACCCTACCAGCCAAAATTCCCGTTACCTGCGAGAGATCCCTAGTCCAGCAAAAGTTCGATCATCTCTGAATCCCACGAACCCGACCACATCACCACCACCCCCTTCAGTAACGACACCACAACACCGTCAAGATGGGTCACGCTGCAGGTCTCCGCGCTGGCACAAGAGTACGTTCAATTCCGATTTTAGAGACGTTTGGAGAAGAATAGGCGTCGGGGCTTGCTTGCTTGCATATTTCGACAAACTCCGGTGCAATGCAGACGACCGACGACAAGATGGACGGAAAGAAGACCATGACCACAGACGAACACAAAACGCTGACTTGAATTTCTCTCTCCAGTATGCCTTCTCCCGGAACTTCCGGCAGAAGGGTATGATCCAGATGTCCACATACCTTCGTCAGTACAAGTACGTTGCGACTCGAACATCCGGACTTGGGAGTGCACAAGGGAAATTCTCTAACCATTGGCAATAGGGTCGGTGACATCGTGGATATCAAGGCCAACGGTGCCGTCCAGAAGGGTATGCCCCACAAGGTCTACCACGGAAAGACCGGCGTTATCTACAACGTCACCAAGAGCGCCGTCGGTGTCATCATCTACAAGAAGGTGAAGCACCGATACTTGGAGAAGCGCATCAACCTCCGAATCGAGCACGTCCAGCTGTCGCGCTCGCGTGAGGACTTCATCAAGCGCGTCAAGAAGAACGCCGAGCTCAAGAAGCAGGCCAAGGCCGACGGCAACCCCGTCCAGGTCAAGCGCCTTCCCCTTGCTCCCCGCGAGGCCCACCTCGTCTCCATGAAGGACAACAAGCCCGAGACCGTCGTTCCCCTGGCCTACGAGACGACTATCTAGAGGAACACGGTTGCTTGGGGGTGTTGTGCTGCGTTTTCACTGGGTCTTCGGTCGGTTTGCTTTTTACTCACATCTGCATGGGGTTCTACGAGTATGGATCTCGTCCGGTCCGGTCCAAACTGGACTGATGACTTTCTACGAGCATGGCATTGCAGGGCATGGACATTGTTAATGCCCATAGGATCATGAACAAAAGAAAAAAGTCACCAATACCCAACGACTCAATTCTATCTCTGTGCCGCTTGATGTGTCTCAGCTACATGTATTTGACAGACAGGCATTTGGACAGTTGCCATGATGAGTGCATGTTTGATGGGCTACGCAGTCATAGCAGTATTTATGTGAACTGGCCGTATGAGTATTTCATAAGGTGCCAGTTCTTGTAGACTACCGGAGGAGATCATTCCAAAGCCGAAGGCCGATGGTGAATAGATTCAAGATAAGAGTCAACAATGAAATATGAACGCCCATATTATATATCGTTGTGACCTACCGTACTGACAATTTCAAGAAGTACCACCACCCGGATTCACTAACAACTTCGCATACAGGCAGCAAGTGCTCCTTACTCTCCGCTCACTTCATAGGACGACCCAGCCTTAGCCTCCACCTCCTCCTCTTCCTCTTCCTCCTCCCTTTTGATCAGCTGGGATCTATCGGTATGTTTAATGTCATTCTCCACCATCCCCTGGTGTCCCTCGACGGACACCATAGCCTTCGGAGGGCCGACGGTGATACCGTCGTCCTGGGGGTACAAGTACATCGGCTGTTCATGCTGATGCTGCTGTTGCTGTCGCTCTTGCTGAGCTCGCCTTGCCTTGCGTTCCTGGCACGCCCGCAGGATATTATATATCAACCCGCCTTGGCAACGGCGGCGCCTTGGATGGCATCTTTGTGAAACGCTCCCGCGGGGACACATTGCGGTGATATCGGGGCAGACAATTGTAGCCCCGGGGGGGGATTCATATAAGTTGGGATTACCCTCTGCAGCGGTGGTGTGAGTATATGTGTAGGCTGCTGGGCCAGCCTATTTATTATATATGGATGAATGACTCCTCTGAGGAGATTTGGGGGCAAGAACAGAAAGCAGGAGGAGAAGAGGTAGTCGGAATATGGTCATGCTACTACTGAGGTGATACTGGGTCTAATTTGTTTTATATGTCACAAGAGGCAGCATCCATGTGACGGTCTTACCGAAGCCGATCATCCAATCCAGACGACCAAGGCACTTGGGTATAGTTTCTGAACGACACAACTTCCCGAGGCAATGCGAATGCGACCCTACGTGCTAACAGCATACTACAAACAGTCATCGTGTCTTACACACACAAATCACCTGGGGTTGTTTGTCATTTCAACTCGCATTCGCTTTGAACCGTCTAGCCCATCAGCCACCCACATCGTAACGCACGCACATTGTGACAAACCTCAAAACCGGGCGGGCCTTCGTCGGTAATTAGGTATGTGTGAAACTTGTCGTATATCTATTAAGACAGTTGCCTAATTACAGGCTTGAAAATACGAGAGCAACTAAGTATAAGAGAGCGACACTATACCCGATCATCTAGCTTCAACCCATCCATAGACCGGACGGTATCGCGACAGTCCAACAGCCATGTATACATTGCGGCCACATATATTCTTCACCTCCCGCTTTTATAGAAAGCCCATGAAATTTGTTAAATTGAGGTAAGGCCCGGTATTTGATACCATCATTACGCATGCCGCTCGAGGCCTGGCTGGTTGCCGAAGAGCTAAGACGCATGTTTGTTCCCTTTTCCCTATTCTCCAGGTACCGGCCGGGTTCATGCCGAGTGATCAAACGTAGGGACAGCATACATAACGCTCCGAACCCCGGTGGCAGAGTAAAGTCGAGCGTTAGAAGGTAACCTTGAGTACTATTGTCACAGAACCGCATTGGCAGGTTGACCTTTCAAGTGTCGATGACGCGCTGCTTGTATCCGTACCGTCGTGGCGCTGGAAAAGCTAACCAATGTAAGATGTTACATGTAGGACCTTCAGGCACGGATGGGGTGGGTATGGTATGACCCAGGCAAGTATCGAAATAGTGCACATGTTGTTAAGCTACCTAGAGTTATCGCGATCGAAAGGCGCCCAATGTGGTAACATGCAATTACTTCAAAATGTGACTTTATTATGTCGAGAATGTGATAGTCGTTCGCTCTGCAGGGGCCGATGAGAACCCCAGCGATTTCTCCGCAGTGTAAGTACGTTTGTAACTACATGTAGGTTTCAACTAATTACAGATTGCTCGATGCTATATGTGCGCGCTGTTACGCTTGACGTTTTCGTCACCACCATTCGTCTGCCACACACATGCAAATACATTTATGCGCGTGTATATGGCTATGTGCATCTGGAAGCAAAGCAAAGCCATTGGAAAGCTTTGCCAATTATATCACCGCCACAAAAACTTTTCCATCCAAACCCCAGCTCTCTCGGCTCGTCTGCTGGGGAAGACAAAGGTAACTATACCATTAGGTACCAAAGGTTGAACGATTCAAAATTCGACGCCCCCTTTCGGTAGCTCAGACTAATGCCAAAAGCAGGGAGAGAGTACATGTAAGACTCCTTGAACCTGCCATTGAAGGAAATCGAGCACCCGTAGATGGAGTGTGCTTTCCTGCCACAAATGCATCGGAATGCATTTAGAGGAAGCTGCTCCCGTTCATGAGAATCGTGGAAAATGTAAAGAAGCCGAGATTAGTCTCGGCAGAGAGTGAAAAAGTCGTGAAGAGACCAGGGGTATCTGAATCGAAAAGAGCATAAAAGTTTGTTCGTCGTCAGAACGGACTGGAACGAAATCTGACGCGAAGAGAAGATGGTACAGAAGGTAAGAAGATGAGTCGTGCATATAAGTAATTCCAGTCAAAGAAGAAGGATCAAGTCCCTCGCGAATTGAGTAAGGGCGTCAGGCGTCTGTGTTGTTCCAACCATGTGGCATTTGTCTATAAACCGGGATAGGCACTTCCAGGCATCATACCGCCACCGGGCTTCCTGGCAGGACCCAATTGGAAATCCGGGTTGTTGTTAAGTACATTGACCTCGTTTTGTTGGTTGTTCACTGGTCTTCGCGGTGGCGCTTGACCATAGCCTCCAGGAGGTACAGGTGGTTGGTAACGGGGATTGATGCCTCTTTGCGAGACTGACGTAAAGGTGGATCGCTCCGAAGGCGCCGGACTCCTAGCTCCAGCTGCGACATGCATATCATCGTCGTAGCTTGGCTCACGCATGGGGTCACGCAACGGTGGGGCCGGGCCGGTTTGAAGGGCACGCGGCGGCGGCTCGGTAAAACGTGGGTCTACATCCTCGTAGTAATTCGAGTCACTGGCAGCCGGCGCCGGGGGTGGAGGAGTCTGAGTAGGGAGCTCTGCCGCCTTGGGAGCAACATTGAGCGGCGAAGGCATTCTCGGAGAGTTTCTTCCCGGCCCTTGGTTCCAGGCTTGTCGGGGTGGTGTGTATGATCTGTCGGCATGGTTAGTGGTGGCTTGACGGTTTAAGAGATATGGATTGGAGGAAACATACTCGTCTTGGCTATATCTTGACGCCTCGCTCATATAAGTATCGTGTCTTTGGACTCTAGCTTGTTGCAACGCGAGCATGCCGGCCACATCGGCGTCGCTGTCTCTTATGCCATTGAACTGGCCAAAGCCTGGCGGCGCATGAGCAGGACTGCCAGTAGTAGCATCCATTTCTACTGCCCGGCCCACCGGCCCTGAAGTATCTTTATCAGTACCGGGTAAAGGGGGTGGAGATTCCGCTCTAGGCAATTCACTGACTCGGTCAGGATTGTAAGCTTCGTAGCTTCCTGTCCCCGCATTTCCAGCCGGTACATTGGGCATCGACTGGTTTGCGCCATAAGGCACACCTGGTGCAGGAGATCCATTACGTGCCGGCCCGTAGGCACCGTACGGATCGGCGGGCGACGGGCGCCGGTCGTAGCCCCCATTACCGCCGTAATTAGGTGGCGGAGGTCCCCGGCCTCCTCTCATTCCGGCGCCATAGCCTGCTCTCGGTGGTCCGTAGCCTCCTCGTCCGTTCGGGCCTGGTGCATAACCGCCACGCTGTGGTCCACCATAACCTCCTCGGCCACCGGCACCTTGGGGCGGGCCATAGCCATAACCTCCTCGGCCATAACCTCCTCGGCCACGAGCGCCCGCAGGCGGAGGGCCGCCGCCTCGTCCCCTGGAGTTCATCCGTTCCTGAGATGGCCCACGCCTCACGCCATAGGCTCCCTGCGGAGGTTGCATCGGGTTTCCGTACTGATCTCTTGGCAGAGATTGATTAGATGCCGAGCGTTGTGGGCCTCCGCCGTAAACAGCGTTGGGTGGAGCGTGCATGTCAACGGGAGCGTTGTTTGGCGAGCGCTGAGATGGTGAGGTAGAAGTCAAAGGTATACGCTCATCGCTACTGCGATCGTCCTTCTTCTCATAAGTAGCAAACGAAGGCAGCTTATCACTAGGCCCGTTGCCGCCGCTAACAACCGGAACTGTAGGCTGCATTGAGGGTGGCGTCGTAGTAGGCATAGGTGGCTGAGCATTGCGGTTATAATAATTCTCGCCGCTCATTTCGGCGTTCTCAGCAATTCGCTTCTTCCTGGCCTTCCTGCTGACAACAGTACGGCGCATAGCGCAGGAGACGAGACCGCTCAAAGCCACCAGAATGGTGGAGGCCAAAACAATGTATGAACCCCAAGCCATATGGGGAACGAATAAGAGGACATCGATCAGGAAGGCAAGGAGACATACTAGGAAAGTAAGTATGCCAAAGATGAATAGTGCCAACAGGTATCGGGAAGAATGAGAAGGTGCGTGCATATGAGCGACTCCAGCCATGATGAGCATAATCAGGGTGAAAAGCGCGGCGACAGGGTGAATGATCAGGATGGCCGAGAGGGTACTTCGCGCCGAGTTGGGGAGATCGAAATCGCCCGACTTGGCAGCTTCAATGGCACTGGCATCGTATCCGATCTCTATACCACTGCAAGTGTCGCCTCTACACCAACCGAATACACCAAAACTGGTGCCCTTGAACGTCCCTAGCGGTATGGCCTTGATGATGGGCGTCGAAAGGACGGACAAGACGAGTAGAGCGAATGCTGCGAACAGCAGGATCGTTAACGGAGTGGCGGGACGTAACATGACGGCGACAGTAAGGAGCGCGCCGACTCAAAAGAGTCGCGCTGAAGTGGGGAGGTATCTGCTGTATGGGTCGATTTGTAGCGTGCACCTGCACTCGGAGAATTGACCAGGTGTCGGGGAAAGAAGAGGTCGTCGCCGATCGCGGTGATGAACTGCGTCTCACGAGAATTGCGGCATAGGGTGCGCGTCGTTCTGATATTACTTCCAATTTCCTCCTTCAATCGTCCTTCCAGAGTTTCGTCGGTCCAACCAAACAATTAGTTTTTGTCAATTCAATCAAGATTGACACCAGTAGTCGAGAGTCGTAGGAATTCGATAGTCGACGTGATCCAGCACTTTGCCCAGCCCAATTTTTCCGATTTCTACCACTTCGAGTCGCAATACCACAAAACAAGCCCTGCGAAAGCCGATCGATCAGATGACGGAAAGGGCTCCGAATAAGACTTCTATGCAATGAATAAATGGGAATGAGTGTGAGTGAATGTGGTTGTTGTGTGTACGTGTGTGTGTGTGGTGTGCATGTGTGAGATGAAACAGAGCTGGTCAAGACTGTAAGGGTGGCGGACTGGTTACGCCTAGGAATGTGGCAGTGCCAGCCCTTTGGTCAAGTCAGGTTTAGGTTTAAAAGAGGTTGAATGAGCGACTGAAATGAAGGGGAATAGAAGCAAGCAGGCCGGTTTAGTTTGGGCTCGGGTCTTGGAAAGATTGGAGAGAGAGAGCCAAATTGGGGGGGGGGGGGGGATGGGGGGGAAGAGTCCCCGATGGTGGTTTGGTTCCAGTGTGAGTGGTGGTGGTGGGTGTGTGTGTGTGTGAATGGATGCCCACTGCCAAGGGGATGCCAGGCCAGACCCAAATCAGTATCAGTTTGACTGGGTACCTGGTCTAGTGGGGATTTCCCTTCCTACGACTTACTGCTACTGTACTGTAACCACAGCCTACAATTCGACGACAAGCACCAGAACAAGCAAGGGAGTTAGGGAGCCAGGCAGGTCTATCGCAGTCCCCACCCCTGATCGCTTCCATTACGGTGGGCTAAGAGTGGGCTTTCTAATGCATAAGAACGATGCAAGTGGCCATGGAATCGCCCGAGTCGCTTGCGAGTTGCGACAGATTGTGGCTATGTGCATACATCAGACACCAAATGTATTTCATCAACGTAGGATGTAGGATAACGCTGGCCCTTTTCCGTACCGCGTTTCTAGCACATGTTACTTCGGCTTGCTGATAGGCTTGTCTTGCTTCCGATTTGATTCACCACTGTATTCGATGACATGTCTCTTCATGCACTTGAATCAAGGTTACCAATACGTAACTGACCTACATCCCGTGTCTACAGTTGACCTCAAATCTAAAAGAGTACATCAATACATACACACATATACATATCAATACGCCTCGCATCTGATCAATTTCCATGCTGACGGCAGAATCACCGTAAACTCTGCCTGCGCGACTAGGATGCGGACGTACTATCATACGCACTATACTACTATGTACAGGGGATGGGGGGGAGTAAGAGATCAATAATCAGTCAGAAACTCTATCTCAAAAGATTTGAGAAATTAAAATGTCAGGTTTGATTGTGCCCCAGACGCATTTCATACGTTGCGCATCAGTCAGTCAGTTGAAAGGTATACTTCCTCCCCCTTCCAATTGGCGATTGGCTCCAACGAGAGTGAACGGTAACGGCGATGCCAACGGCGGAACGCAGCCCAAAGCGCCCTGCTTGTTGAGAGTAAGTACCTGTTTAAAGTTGAGGTTCGACGGCGGCCCCGTCGTTGTTGCGCCAGTGTTACGAGTACAATGCTCAATTTGGACACCAACTCTCCCCAAGGTTCATAGGGCTCAAAGATGTTTTATTTGATATCAAATGTCGCAATGTTGACGTTATCTTCCTTCCCGTCCTTCAAGTCCAATGCCCAATGCTCAATGCCCGGAAAACAGGATCTCGGATGCACCTCCTGTCCACCAAGACCAATACCGACGCCTCATAGGCCCATGCCTCCATAGGCTAAATGCAAAAAGTACGGAATACCTGTATGTAACCGACCGCACGTGGTGTCATGAGGGTCACCCCACGATTCTAGCTCACGAAAACCGCGCCTTTTCGTGCGTTCGTACTATGATGGGCACCCTATCGAGCCTCGTATTCACTACTTGACCTGAATCAGGAAAGTTGAGCATAGGTATACCGGGTAGACCGGTCGCCGCGGTCAATGAATTATCATTCACTGGCATGTCATACATATTCACATTCACCGTTAGAATGGCACATCTTGGCACAACTTTCTTCTTCCCCCGCTGCCTGCAAGATTTTGGTGTGAATGTGATTTTCCCCTAGCACATTGAGTCAGTCTTATTTGTACTCGCAGCCGGTATACCCCGCGAGAAGGGCCAGAGTGCAGCGTATGTGAATACCGACTGCCAGTCTGGGAAAGGATCCCGCCATTACCTACCAGACGAACCAACCAAATGTTGCGCCCTGGGAGCCCGTGTTATCCGGCTACCTGCATCTCTAGCCCTGCGGGCTACGGGATGCTTCGATACTGTCGAATGACTCGTGGGTGGTCATCTACTCAGCTGCAAGCCCATTCCAAGACTTGAAGCTCCCTTTCTTATTAGTACCATTTCAAATAAACCTATCATCGATAGATAGTCTTTGCTGCCTCGACGGTCTAGACGTCAATCAAGCACTGGGCACGGATCGGACCAGGCGTTCCAAGTCTCGGGCCCAACTTTCTAGCGTCACATAAAAACCCCGAACTTCAACTCATTCGGAAACGGTCTGAGGCATAGTCAAGACTTCCATGTGGGAACCGAAGGTAACACCGCCCCATATCTGCAGTTGCCAACCAAGCACTGTCATATATAGGGCAGTCCACCAGCTGCTACTATTGGCAACGCTCTCGTCATACGCGAAACGTATTGTGGGTTTATATAGTACGACCTAAAAGGTGCCCTCCAAATAAGCCTCTGATACAAGCGGTTGCCGGACATTATGCACCGCGAATATATAATCTGCAATGGCCCTCGATGATGGTCGGACCATATCTCCATGTCTACGGTATGGATGCGAAACCCATCGCCGCATCACGAATTTGTGATGTAAGGGTAGTAGGAAAATCCTGAAATCATCGCCGGACGCTCAGCATCTCGAGTTAGAAATTAGTGCCTAGGTGCCTGGTGCGCGTCAGACATATGATCTGCTTATTATCATATAGGATAGTGCGCCAGGGTCGGGCGCATCCTGATACTAACCGAGACGGATCCGTAATACCAGGGCCACACAACTATGCGAGCCACTTGCTTTTGTCGGAATCATTAATCACAATACATATACGGAGCACACGTGAGACTGGAAGCCGAATGATGAAATCTCAATCTGCCTTCGCTTAGAATGCGACTCATAGCAGCATAGCGTAGGTGTAATATACATGGACTATTTGCTATTAAGGGAAGGGGAGGGCTCGGTTACGTAGAATATGCAATAGGTCGACAGACAAGACAAAGAGCCTCCCGCATACCCCAGAAGCGATCTTTGTTATCGCGGCCGCCCACCCAGCTTCATATGAGGCCTCATTTCTCCTTTGACCGAAGTCCGGTTCGAGTCGGGGATGGAGTTCGGTTCCGTTGAATGGGGTTAGTCAGCTCGATCGGCCTAAGCTAAAGACAAAGTCCGAGCCAAGTTCCCCGGGCTGGTCCGTCAGCGCACGAGACCAAGGAACATAGATCGTCATGGACAGTCAAACCGCTCAACTTTTATTTTCTGAGGTGTATTGACGATAATGTAGGGCATTCTCTTAGAGGCTAATTCATTATATCAAGTAATTTTGCAGTCTTTCCCCTTGACCGGCATTAGCTATGTTTCGTACAGGCATAGCAGGTCTCGGCAGACGCCCATTTTCGTCATGTCCCTCAAAGACGTCATCACATAATTGGCTGTCTCAAACCGCTACCACCACCACCTGTCGAAGACGCAACGCTACATCCTCATCCCTGTTGCGACAGATCAACAATGCCCGCCGACAAGCATCAACGAGCAGCCGTAGCGGCGGCAGCGGCGGCGGTGGCCAGTTCCAGCCGTTGCGACCGCCCTCGCCCGAGTCGCTGGGTGCGCCGAAAGCCGCGCGCGACTTCAAGCGCAGCCGCAAGTGGCTCCGGCGCTTTGTGATCCTGGGCGCCGTGGGCGGCACCTTCTACCTCGTCGACCGCGTCGCCTTTGCCGCCGGCATCAGCCGCTCGCTCCTCACCTTTGGCAACGGCCTCTTCGTCGCCTTCGACTACAAGATCAACTTTCGCGCCCACCCCTTCGTCGGCACCATCGAGGACCTGCACAGGCGCAGCGCGGAGCGCCTCTTCGAGCTGCTGCGGCACAATGGCGGCTTATACCTCAAGATCGGCCAGGCGATTGCCATGCAGAGCGCCGTACTGCCGCCCGAGTTTCAGAAGATGTTCGCCCGCATGTTCGACGATGCGCCGCAGGGCTCGTGGGAGGGTGTGCAGAAGGTTATCCGCGAGGAGTTCGGAGGCAAGAGTGCGGAAGAAGTGTTTGGCGTAAGCTTTTCAGGAGAAGAAGGCAAGGGTATCATGGAGAAGAGAGCGCGCGCCAGCGCCAGTGTTGCCCAGGTTCATTGGGCAAGGCTGCCAGACGGACGGGAAATCGCTATCAAAATCCAAAAGCCCGAGATCGCCAAACAAATAGGGTGGGATCTGTGGGCATTCAAGTAAGGACAGACGCTGATTACGAAATGTATGATCAAATGCTGACCTTGCGTAGGGTGGTGATGGGAGTCTACTCTTGGTGGTTCGATTTACCTCTGGGTAGTGTTGTACCGTTTATCACGGAGCGGCTTCAACTCGAAACCGATTTTGAGAGCGAGGCGCGGAACTCCGAGACCATGCGAGAGCTAATCAACTCGGAGCCGAGTCTCAAGGGCAGAGTCTATGTCCCAACAGTCTATCCCGAATTCACAACACGAAGGATTCTGGTAACGGAGTGGATAGAAGGCGTGCGGCTGTGGGATAAGGAGGCAACTACGAGCCGCTGGATAGGCGGCCACGGCAAAGGCTCTCCTGGTGTACATGGGGCGAAGCTTAGTCAACCCGACATGGCTCTTGTTCGGAAACAGCTACACGAAAACCCGGGCATGTCGAACCTCAAGCCCAACCGTGAGACCTGGAGGGGACGTAATAACAAGGGCGGTCTTGGACTGACGGGCAAAGAGGTGATGACCACAATAGTCGATCTTTTCTCGGCACAAATTTTCAAATGGGGAGTCGTGCATTGCGATCCTCACCCAGGCAATATCTTCATCCGACGCCTACCATCAGGCCACGCCGAGGTGGTTCTCATCGATCACGGGCTCTATGTTTACATGTCTCAAGATTTCAGACGCCAGTACAGTCTATTCTGGAAGTCGCTCATGACTTTTGATAACGAAACCATTGCCGAAGTCAGCAAGGAATGGGGCATTAAGGCGCCGGACTTCTTCGCTAGCGCGACCTTGCTTAGGCCATACGAGGGAGGCGACAACAAAACCAAGAACGGTATCATCGAGAGCCTCGACGGCAAGACGGCGGCCGAACGGCACTTTGAGATGCAGCGGCGGATGAAGCAGGGGATCCGCGACATGCTGGCTGACGAGGACAAGTGGCCCAAGGAGCTCATCTTCATTGGGCGCAACCTGCGCATCGTGCAGGGCAACAACCAGTTCATGGGGTCACCCGTCAACCGCATCAAGATGATGGGCGACTGGGCGAGCCGCAGCCTGTTCCAGGACCCGAACCTGCCGTGGCAGCAGCGGCTGGTCAACGCGTGGCGGCACCTCCTGTTCCGGACGGTACTGCTGGCGACGGACGTGGCATTTTACACGTTCAAGGTCCGGCAGTGGTTAGGATACGGCGGCGGCATGGAGGATATGCTCGAGTCCAAGATGAAGGACATGGCCAACGACATGGGGTTCGAGTTGCAGCATGATGTGTTTGATGGCTAATAACGACGTCTTGCGTAGGGAAGCGTCATCCTGCCCTTTCAGCTGCGTGTTATAGAATAGTAGATATAAGACAATAGAGCATGATACCACTCAGAAGTAACAGGCATGGTTGCGATTGCTACCAATGCATTACGTCTTCAGATCTGTACTTTACGTACCGTGAGCCGACTTTGGCAGCATTGAGGCAGGCATCAAGGGCAGAGATTTAGTCAAACGGATAGCTACAGTTCTGCCACGTCGCAGGCCTGAAGGATCTACCCGCGAATTACATTCTCGGCAAGCGAGATCTGAAGAAGAAGAAGAAGACCTTCACATCAAAGAAGGGTTGTGATATATATGTATGTCACTTTTGACGACTTCATTTTTGAGCGGATGCCGACCGGCGGCTTACACGTGCATCTACAATCTATCTTCAAGGTTGGCCCACGATGGTTACGGGCCATTTGCTGTTTATAGACGTAGGGTCCCACCGAGAGAGGACATCTGGGTCGGTGTCGTCTGCATTCAATTGGAACTAATGCAGGTACCATCAACATGGTATCCATACCACCTAATTGGGTGGGTTCTCTCGAGTAAGATGAAATTGATGAACTGCTGTCTCAAGTCTGACCACTCAATTCAAAATTCAAGGTCCCCCTCCAATGTTCCCTCCCAGACTTGGAGGGGTTGGCAGGTTGGGTGTTTTTCGTTCTGTTCTCTTGGCCCAGTATAGGCAGTGCTTTTTGTTGCCGTTGCCATGGTTTTTGCCTATGCCCCTAAATGAAATTTATGTAGACGGCGCATGTGATCAGGAATTGATTGGACAGGCAGTCAGTCGGCTCCCATCCCATCAGCCGCGCCCTCGTTGATGGGAAAGCTTGGAATCCTGAAACGTGAAACAAGGATATCGACAAGATGCGTAATTGGTCCCATTCCCATAGGCATTGACCAGGGGTCCAGTACTGGTCCAGGGTTCCTCATGGGTTCTGTGGTTCTCTCCAGAGAGGGTGGATTCTTCCAATCTCGCCGGCCTGCAATTTAAAAGGGGTTCGACCAGAGACAGATTCCCTTCAAATAGTAGTATTACTACTCTGTACATGTGTAATCCATCGTATGCCTTTCGGATGCCGCAATCTAAACGTATATACTGCTACCGACAGACTACTAGTACACGACAGTACTACAGTGTGTGTGTGTGATGTATGCCAGCGCTAATGCGGAGAGCTTCGGTTGCTTGCGTGCTCGTACAAGCTGGTAGCCTCCCAACGACGGCCTTGTGTCCAATCGATGGAATATTCTTTTCTGCCTTCTTGTTACTATTGATTACACCCATCCAGTCAACATGTGGCATCTCTGTGCACATGGGTTTCCCTCAGAGTCTAATCAGGCCTGTTTACTTTTGGTAGATTAAGTTTTAGCAGTTGGGAAGGCATCGGATGACTTAGAGACGCCAGGGATGGGCATTGAATGATCTCCGCGCGTGGCGGGAATACTTTGGAAATACCTAGTCCTCCGGCTAGGATGCGCCAAAATAAACATCAATAGCAGCCCAGACGATCCCGTTGGCTGGTAGTTGATGCTAGCGAGCAGTGTGGCTACTGGAAGACTGCATCGCAAGTTGCAAACTCCCATCAACTCCAGTCCAATCTTGACCAGGTTTGTTTCATTGTGCAGCTGTGAGAGTGAGGTCTGTTATGTGTTGTGTGTTGTATCTACCGCCCCGTGGACAGTGGGTATGTAGTGGGCAGTCGGCAAACGCACACACCCCAGCAGCAGCCCATTCATTGATAGCAGACGTCGTTCTTCGGAACATTTCTTATTTTTCTTCGACCCAATCCAATCGATGGATTGACCGGAAGAGACGTGGGCGCCAACGAAAGCTGGGCCAGGCCTGTTTGGGATCACGTAAGTACGTACTCCAGTCTTTCCTCCTTTTTCCGAATTGCTGAGATGAGATTCCCATTCGTTCATCTCTTCTTTCTTCCAGTACGACACGACAGTACGACGACTTGATTGAATGGTGAAGTAGTAGTAGAGAAGATAAACAAGAGAAACTGGCTGCTGCCCCGAACCTTCAATCCCAATATCGTTTTACAATACTACGTACTAACCTACGTACATGTACATTCGTTTTCTTCCATTCCCTGAAAGAGTGCCGTGCCGCTAGTGAGTGATCTTAGTGTAAGCCGGAAAGTAATCTCAGGCAACACAGACCTCTCTCTGCCTGCTCGCCCGCCCGCCCGTTCGCTCACACTCTCTCCTCCCTCCCGCTGGCTACGTGCTACTACTACTACGACGACCGCACGGAGGTGAATCAGCCCATTGAGTAGCATGTAAGCGGGTTGGTTCAATCTAGAAGTCCTTCTTGTTTGGAACTGCACGTTTTAACCAGCAGACCCAGACCCAGCAGCTGCTCAGTGCAGACCAGTCCAATCCAACATACTCCGTAGGCCCTCCGCAATCTACAAACAAGCCGTCCAACCCCAGTCACCAGTCCAGTCTAGGGTCGAGAGCTAAGGTTAGGTCGGAAAGCTATTATTGCATAGCATCGATAGCACCTTTGCTTTACCTTAGTCCTTAGGACAGGAACACACACACACACACGCACACTTGCTTGCATCTGAAACCTGCATTTGTTCGTTTCTTTTCTCCCCTCCTCGTCGTCGCCGTCGACCTTGTTTGTTTTCTTCTATCAATCCCACCTCCGTCTGTCGTCGGCATTCCCACACGAACCCTAGCGGTCCCAAACGAACGTTCGCCGCGCGCCGTTGTTCTTATCCCTCCCTGGTGCTGCTGCCACACCAACAACCCCTCGGCTTTCACCACGTTGCGCAAACGCGCCTCTGTATCTCAAGGTTGGTGCTTCTCCCGTTTTTTCTTGCCTTGCATCTCTGCTGCCTGCGCGCCGCGTGTCTCTCTCGTCGATTTGGCTCTGCACGCCAACTTCCTTCCACCATGTGCATGGCAAGTCCTCTCTCCCCAAGGTTCAATGCCATCAAACGTCAGATGCGCGCAAGAGACGACAGGCCACGCGAAAGTGGTCGCATCCTTTCCCGCATCCCACTACCAAAAGATGCATATTATTCCAATCCTTCACAATTGGGGAAGCAAAGTAGACCGTTCCCTAGATGGTGCGCGTCGCGACACCCAGTTGGTAGAGCAGATCGCATTGCGCGCCTTCGTTCTATTCTGGGTGGAGCTGCGTGCGGACTGGATTCGCATTGCAAACGCACGAGTACCGGCGCAACGGGTGCGGGCGCGGCAGAAGAGGGAAGAGAGACAGACATGTTCACGGCTGGGTCCAGCGGTAGTGGGATGGGGGAGAGACACCCACCAGATCTCCAATCATTGACTACCTTAGTTCCCCCAACCGTTCAAGCTAGTGGTGTGCCATCAGAGACACGGATTGCCGTTGCTGATCACCGTTTTTGGACGAAATAACTGACATGACGCACTTTCCAGGGCTTTCGAGCTTGAAGCAAGCAGTCGCACACAATCTTTCAACTTGATTCCAGTAGTTGGCATCGTCGCTCGACACCCGAAATCTTGTAAAAAGCATCCAACGAGTCACCCTGTGCCTACCTTATGCGCCAGACGGATATCTCCCAGTGAACAGCTTCTGTTTCTTGTGCCGGTTGCAGGCGGCGTTGAACTTTCCAGATCTCCTCCTGGAATCGCCCTCAAAACACCCTCACGGAGCAGGATTTAGACTTTCTGCAAGTCATCAGCTGGACTGTATCGCCTTTGGATACTCTCGCATAACCCACGAGCCCTGACAAAGCACCAACAGGGGTTCGGGCAGACGGGAAAAAAGTACAAAGGAACAAGACTAAGACACGTTTGTTCATGGTTTATGCTGGAGGAAAGAGAGTTACGATCCTTCCACGTTATTTCGTCATTGTCTGAAAACATCGGTGATTGTACTGGATCAATCCTTCGCAGACCCGAGCTCTTGCAGATAAGCGGCATCTACGTCAACACATTGCAATCAACCGGAAGCTGTTAGCCCTACGCGAGCGACTTTCGAATACTACCAAAGGCCGAACGTTGCTTCTTGGGCTGAAACTTACAGGTTCATGCCCCCACAACCCACACCACTTCAGCAGAGTATAACTATGAGCGAGCCGCCTCGCCGCTCCAGTTTCGGAATGCTACTACGTCGTAGCAAATCCGGTGACCTTGGCAAGGGAGGACGGAAACAGCAGAAGGAACAACAGCAAAGGGAACCCATTCCCAAGTCTCCACCTCGCCTTCCCGATCTCTACAATGGTGCACAGCCTCCCGAATTGCAATCATTCGGAGGTGACATGCGTCCAGACTCTCTCGCCATAGTCTCAGGCCGGGCAGATCATCCTCATCCTCACTCCTATCACCCTACCTCCCAGTACCAGCAGCAGCTTCGACACCAATACCCTCCCTCCGGTCGAACCTCAATGGATCCTGGCCGTCCCTCCATGTCCTCGGTAGCACCTCCGGTGCCGCCGATGCCCACTACCACCAACTATGTCGATCCATATGCCCGGACGGAGAGCATGACCCACCGCGGCCGGTACAGCTATGCTAGCAGTGCCATCAGCACGATCAACAGCCCCAGAAGAGTTCGCAGGCGGAAAGACCCCACGCCTTTCAAGTGAGTTGAAGCCTGTTTGGTTTGCGCTACGTTCGAGCCAGGTATTGCCATGCATAATTTGTTTCACACAGCTAACGATCTGTTCTAGCATCTTGATTGTTGGCACACGGGGCTCTGGAAAGACGTCATTTCTCGAATTTCTCAAAACTGCCCTGGCTCTACCACCGAAGAAGCGCTCGCCACGAGCAACCGAGATCGACGAGGAGTTTGTTGCCAAAGGTGCCTCGTCGGGCAACTTCATCCCTCACTATGTGGAGAGTGAAATAGACGGCGAACGAGTCGGGTTGACGCTATGGGATTCCGAAGGCTTAGAGAAGAACGTGGTTGACTTGCAGTTGCGAGAAATGTCAGCGTTCATGGAGAGTAAATTCGAGGAGACGTTTACCGAAGAGATGAAGGTGATAAGATCACCGGGCGTACAGGACACGCACATCCACGCGGTTTTCTTGATCCTTGACCCCGCCAGGCTTGACCGCAATATATCAGCTGCCAAATCCACCACGACGATGAATGGCCATGGAGGCAAGCACCAAGATACCTCGCGCCTCGTTGGCGGGCTTGACGAGGACTTAGATCTCCAGGTTATGCGTATATTGCAGGGCAAGACTACCATCATCCCAGTGATATCCAAGGCCGATACCATCACTACCGCGCACATGTCCGTCCTCAAAAAGACGGTCATGGCGAGCCTGAAGAAGTCCAATATGGATCCTCTGGAGGCGCTCGGTCTCGAGGCTGACGACGATACGCCGGATTCTAGCAGAATCGACGAGGGCGATGAGGACGAAGATGCCTACGACGACAAAACGTCGAATGAAGCCGATAGTGATGACGGTGCTAATGATGATGGTCTTCCCATCCAGGGCTCCTTGTCTAACCCGAAGAGACGCTCTGCCGCCTCGGGACACCGAAGCAAGCCACCGGCCGAGGAAAGTGAGGAGGTGGGAATCATTCCCATGTCCATTATCAGCCCTGACATCTACGAGCCGGGCGTCATTGGCCGGAAATTCCCGTGGGGTTTCGCCGATCCGTACAACGAGGAGCACTGCGACTTTACTAAGCTCAAGGATGCCGTCTTTGGCGATTGGCGTGGTGAGCTCCGGGAGCTGAGCCGTGAGCAGTGGTACGAGGGTTGGAGAACGAGCCGGCTCAAGCAGCATCAACCTTCGGTCCGTCGTCGATAGGGTCTTACGAATGACTGATGTTGATCGCGCGAGCTTTCTCCTTTACTTTGGGGGAGGCACTCTCGCCTCTGGGGCGATTGCTCGGTACATGCGCCATTCTCATGTCCAGTGGTCTTCCGTTCTTCATCCATTGCGTTCCTGGTCCTTTACAACTCATACCCCCTTCAGTCCTTTTTCCGACTTCTTAGTTGCGCCGTATCAGTGGATGTGTTATCATCCTAGGCGAGCAAACGGCCATCCTACACTCAACTACTTTGAGACATGGGAAGGCCCTTTTTATCTAATGTCACCTACATACTCAGGGAGGCGGTTCTTGGCGGCAACGATACCATTTCCTTTTCCATTCCACCTGTTCATGTCTTAGACAGTCACAACAAACTGCTGGAACGCAGATCACACGGTCCCATGGCGGCCGGATTCCTTTTTTACTCCTTTCTTCTCTGCTATCCTCTCTTCTCTACTTTTCTTGTTTCCCACCACCCTCTGTTCTTCTGGCGAAGTTCCCACACATTAGGATTTTAGTTTGTTGTTGTTTTTGGGTGGCATGCGAAACCCAATGTTGTTGACAGGCGAGCAAAAACATAAAAAGCCACGCGAGTTGGAAGGATCCAAGCTTAGCAAAGAGCAGAGCTTACTTGGTCCTCTTCCGCATGCGTGCATGGTTTTTGAAACTGAAGAGCATGGCGGAGGTCTCTTGTTGTTGCTGCTACTGTTGAAAGAATATTTTGCCTGTTGGAACCGATTCTTTGGAGAAGAAGCTGTGTTATTTTTGTTGTGCCTGTGTCACACTGTTAAGATTCATGCCGGTGTAAAAGTGGGGAAATCCAAACTAGCAAAAGGGGGAAAGGGCCCTTTACTAGCTGGTTGTATTCTTTGTATTTCGTCAGGGTCGAGATGTGAAAGAAACCATCCATACCCTGCAGTAGATACAAAATCAAAACTCTGGCAAGCCTAGTCTCATAGTCGTGTTCATCCGTGGTATTATGTGTGTGTAACGCTGATTAGATATATAAATGTATTGAGAGAGACCCTTGTCAGCACGATCATACTCAACTAAATCCAAATATACATTTCGATACCATGGGATTCGTCATCTGCTTGCTTTCAGGTAACCATAGAATGCATTACCCGATTTCAGTGACGCGGACATATTGGATACACCATAATACTATGCTCACACGATGGATTCGGTCAGTCCCGTTCCGACCACCACAGTGACACATGAAAATTTGCCCAGTCGAAAGCATACAGCACTCATTCAGTATAGCATTGAGGTAAAACACAGGCAAAGCCAGGCACATGGGTGGCAAAACTGTCCAAAATGTTCTCGTTCGGTCTATGAGTAGTGGACTGCTGAAATACTGCAAAAATGCCCTCTGAAGTTCTGTATTATGCGCATTAACCCCTCAAACCAATCGCAGCGCCCTCTCTGTTATGGACTCCAACACAATAGTCCTGATCCATCACACTTGCCAATCTATTGTTGGCGTTTATCGGTGTACTATTGGTTTTCTGGGAGCGGAATCCAGAATCTGAGGTATAGGATCATCAGCATACTAAGTAAGAGTTCCCTTGGAGATTCAACTCCTATTTCGGCTAGCTCGAGTGGTTGATTCCGATGGGTATGATCTCAACCGTGATCGAGACGACGTAAAAAGATGGCGTGGTGTGAAATAGGTGATAGCTGTCATCCGCCAGTGTATAACGCGAAAAAGAGGCGTGTTCCAACGATTAAACCCAAGGCCATCAAGCCAACACAGCACTGCGCTGGCCAGAACAATCCTCCATCTCCAAATCGAGCCGCAAACTTTACTTCTGCCTTGTTCCAATCGTGTATTTTGGTTCTCCTTCTGACTGCGTAGATGATACTGCCCACCCATGCGACAGCCTGCCTAAGGCAGGCACAGCTATCACTTGCACGTAGGAAAGTGGGCGAGTTTGGGTAGTTTCGAGTTGTTGGTGAAATTAGGATGGTCGAGAAGGGTCTGATAAGCCATGCTGATGAGAGGGATCGAGTGCTCACTGGCTGGGATGCGATTTGCCTCCTCAACCGTGAGCTTTGGGTAATCTGTTCTGCCCTTCTGGGGGGGTCCGCTCTGGATTCCGATGGTTCGCTCAAGGTCCCTACGATTCTTCTCAAGGCGAGCCTCGGCTATACTCTTGCTCATCATGTAACTACCGGCGTACCAAGATTCAACGGCATTGGCGCGACGTGCTTCTATATCTTCCGGGGAACATATCATTGAACGTTTCTTTGACTGACCGAATCGGTTCAAAGGGTAATCATCGTGCCAGTCGGGAGAGATTGCCTTGGTGAGGTAGTCAAAGTCCGATGGAAGGGCTTTAGGGTAGTACTTTGCTGCTTGTTCGGCAGTCAAGGTGTCAGTGGTCTTGCGACGTTCTGACTCCTTCAGGACTGCCTTGATCGAGCCTGCGCCAACGTTTTGGTGGAGCGGAGTAGATCTGCCGCTGGCCCATGGACTCGAGTGTCGTGGCTCTGCAAGCCGAGAAAAAGCATTGCTTCCGAGCTGTACCTGAGGTTGCTGGTATGTTGAAAGTGCTTGGCCTGAGGTATGTTCGTTGGCCGATGACTTGAACCTGCGAGGACCTGGGGGACCGGCGGTCAATGGCTGTGGAGCTCCAGGACCCTTCGAAAGAATCGAGTCAAACATTGGTCGTGTTATGGGTCGAGCCTGGTACTCGCTGGCGCCATCTGATTGGAGAAGACCAGCAACTGACACAGGATCAGATCGAGCTCCTCGTAGCGTGGCCAGAGTGTTGGCGGCTGGGCGTGCTCGGGAAAGTACCTTCTGGGCATGCTTTTGCTGGGGGTTTGGATATGAAGCCAGGTTTGTCAGAGTCTTGACCGACATGGCCTTCAAAGTCTCAGCAACGTCGCCGGAGTCATCTTCGTCGTCCTCCAGCTCTCCGTCATCTTGGCTACCGACGGCATCGTGAGTGGACAGCGGGCCTGTGAAGGACATTTTGGTGAAGTAGTCCGAAGTACCGAAGTAGTCCGAAGCACCCGTCATGGGGCTGACGGCTCGTTCCGAGTTCTGCTGGAGAGGGGAGTAATGCAGTCTATTGCGAGTGGCAGCGGTGTTGGATGGGGATCGCGTCTGGGTCGCGAGGGAGAGGGCAGACAGGGAAGACTTGGTGGCGGCCAAGTCGTTGTGCGGTGGCCACTTGACAGGCCTACCTCTCCGGGTGGGAGGCTGGAGGGGTGCTGCACTTGGGTTGTAGATGGAGCCAACAGTGGTGTAGACCTGAGGGTTCTGTTGTGATTGCTTGGATAGATCCATGGCTACCTTGGTTTCCCGGTATGAAGTAACAGACTGGCGGGGTAGGGCGTGTAAGGAAGGCTCCAAGATGAGCGAGTGGTCTCGATCGGATTGTGCCTGCAAATTGAGCGGAGTGAGTAGAGTGGTTTCAAGCAACTGGGTTGGAACAGGCATACGTGAAATTATGGGTGGCAGCAGCGTCAGTGAAGTTGTTGATGACTGACGATAGCCTAGGGGCCAAGAAGGTGGCAGATACCGAAGGGGGTGGGTGTTATTTTCTAGGTCCACAACGAAGAAAGTTCTTGCCCGTATCGACCGACACGCTCTTGCCTACAGGACTGGGAGTGATGGTAGGTGGCCGGATGGTGAGTGTACGCAGTGAAGGGGTGTGCGGTGATGATGATGGTGGTGGTGGAATACGAATCCAGCCTGCTGAGTTTTCGGCAAGGGAAAGATGAAATAACTTCCCAGGTTCTATGTCTAGGTGAACATGTAGGGGCCGAAGCAGTTGCCAGTTGCCAGTTGCAGATGGGGTAAAACAAACCGCAAACCGCAAGAATCAATAATTGTGCTCGAAAGGAAGGAAGACCCAAACCTGAAGCACCTAATTCGATTGTTAGGCACGCACCTGCCTACACTCGGTAGTCACCTCATTAATTAGAAATAAATACCTCTGGTGGGGAACGGTGAGCAGGTACGAGGGAGACACCATCGACGTTCAAATCCTTATCAGCCCGTGTAGAAATTGCATCACAAAGTTCCCCAGAATCGTGGTTTGGGTTGGTTTCCATTGATCCATACATGTGTATGTGTGTATGATTATACCTGACACGATTAGACAACTCTCCTTTTTGGCCATGTTGACAACACGAACAAACGCCAACTTAACTTGCAAATCATGTACCGTCAAGCAGCCAATATAGAAACCGCATCACACGGGGGTGGCCATTTGCTTCTTGTTTTGTGACCTTGTGTTCGAAGAGAATGGAAGGAGTGGCATGGTGGACACAAGATGTCTCCCGTATATGCCCATTTGCGAGCATCCCTCACCAATCACCAACCCCTATTCGTGAAATCATTGGACTTTGGGAGTCGCAAATCGCATCCTCCAAACACCACCAATACCAATGAATACTCGGCATCGGTAGGTCATCATTCATCGACATATCCCAGCTTGCAAAGCTATGAATCAACAGCACGCATTTGATTCCATCCCTGATTTTGTAATGCCTGGCTTTCCGAGGGGGTCAGGCATCTTTGCGATATTCCAACAGCCAATCCCTGGGTTTTAGGGAAAATGCACATGTTTACATGGGCATGATCCTCGTCAAACTCACTATGCGGCTCTGATTATGTGCTTACTTTGAACATAATCGACTTGGCCATAAAGGCCTCGAGACAACAAATGGTGTGCAGCCTTGTCGAATTAGACGCAGCAGTAGGTGCCACAAGAAGTACCAGACAGAGGCTCGAGATTTAGAAGTTAATCAATTTTTTTTTAGACATATGTTGATTCATTGAAAGAATGACCAATAAGGAACATAGATGCAAGAGTTTGTCATGTACTGCAAGGGACGAGAAGATTTGATGCAGCATCTCCCAGCTTATTATGCCCCTTTTTGTATTAATCATGGGGACACTTCCAAAGACTTCAGCAGATAATCAAGCGATCGGCAACAACTGGAGGTCCAGGTTTACTCTTAGGACATACTTAACCGAGAGGCCCAGCCCTAAGTGTCATCTCTTATGCGTTGCTGACCTGGACCACGAACGTAAGCAGCACCGCCTCGACCCTCGTCCAGGCCGAAGACAGGTATACTTGGATTACTGGGTGAGAGCATCCACACGCAGACTCTGGAGACAACAGCTGCCACATCGACCAAAGTCAATACAGGGTAAGTATGTACATACATGTAGTCACATAGTCAACCGCCTTTTTTTTTGGTGGGTTGTGTCATTGGCAACGGAAACACGGGGCCCAGATGAGTCGGCAGCGAGCGAGCGAGCCAGCCAGCCAGCCAGCCAGACAGCGTTGTTGCGGCTGAGAAACTACAGAGCGCCATAGGCAGACAGTGGCTAATCGTTTGGATGCATCGCGACTTTTTGTCTTAGTTGTTGTCTTATTCTGGGACTGGCAGCTAAGCTAATTGAGCCAAGCCAAGCCGTATCGTTGGATGGTTGGTTGACGAGCTGTTACGCTGTTATGCTGTTACGCTGTTACGCTGTTACGCTATCCCCACTCAGGCTTCGCTACTGGTCCGACAGCCGACCCTGCTTTTTTTTCCTTCACTGACACCCACCCTGGTCTCGGTCTAGAAGACGGACGGGCAACCTTAATCCCCAGATTAGGTAGACGACGATAATTCAGGTTCAGGCCAGGTACTGCGCTATCTACGGGTACTTCAGCCTCTGCATACAACATTGATAAGTATACATGATTGATCAATATACTCGCCTAACTCAATACCGCCTCCTTCTGTCTCTTTACGAGGGCTTTCAAACTGCGTATAACATTGTCCAATATACCTATTTAAAGTCCTTTTTCACTTTGACAGGGTCCATGACCAAGTATATCGAACAAGTATTAAACACTGCAGTTCAGGGTCTTCCGCGGGCAGATGGCAAAAATGGCTGCACGTAATCCCGAAGCGGCACTTCCATTGAATGATTGAAATCCACAAAGTACATGGCAGAAGACTGAACCCACAAAGTACAACGACCCCCCCCTTCATTCTTCAAATGTTCAACCTGCCCTGTCCGTCCATCAAACCCCGACCCATCCAGTGATCCATCGCCCTCTCCCTGCTGGCTTGCCACTGGACCGACAACATAAGCAAACGGGGCGCCGTTCTCCAGCTGATCTTTGATGTGCCCGGCCTGCCTGCCTGCCTGCCTGCCCTGCTTGCCTGCCCTGCTTGCCTGCCTTTCTACAACTCGAACTCGCCGTCCACTCGCCAGTGTGCCCGCAACAACCAAAATTGTCTTGTCTTTCCCAAGCAGGCGTAAAAGTTGAAACATCGTCTGTGCCATCAACCAGCCCATCATGAACTTCTCACACCCCTTCTACGGCCAGAACCAGCCGTCATATCAGTTTATAGGCATCCCTCCCCTGACGCCATCGCATTCCAACTCGGCCGCCTCAGACGAGTTCAACAACCAGTCTCCACCCGTTCGTGCTTCCCTCTCACCACCAACCGCTTTCTTGGCTTCATCGCTATACCTCCAATTAATGAGTACTAACGAGTGTGACCCGTGGATCAACAGGAGACCTTTGATGGATTCCAGAACCCCGAGCAGTTCCAGCAGAACTTTGATCAATATGCACAGTTCAATCAGCAACCAGCGCAAACCTTCCCTCCCGGGCCGCCGACCCCGCCAACCACACACTCTTTACACGGCCAGGCTTCATCGACGGTAGCCAACCCGAACAAAGGTCTCCAGCAAGCCGACCTCCTGCCCATGACCAAGTCGGATCCCGGGAACAATGGTTCGAACTCGGACGATGAGGACATGACGCCTGCCCAGTCCCGACGCAAGGCACAAAACCGCGCGGCGTATGTTTCACCCTCGATATACTTCGCTGACTTCTTGCCCGTCTGAGGTCACTTGGCTAACTCCCCTATAGTCAACGCGCTTTCAGAGAACGCAAAGAGCGACATGTCAAAGATCTGGAGGCCAAGTTGGCCTCGCTCGAGGCGACGCAGAATGTGACAGCCTCCGAGAACGAAAAGCTCAAGCGTGACCTTCAAAAGATGAGCACCGAGAACGAGATATTGCGCGCCACCTCGAGCGTCCAGGGACCGAACGGCGCCATGTCCCCCGCAGGTGCCGTAACCACCACAACAGGGCCCATGCACTACAACCCTACCGACTTCTACTCGGACTTACTGGCGAACCACACCAACAAGACGCCAAGCCACCGTGTGGTCGAGTCCGAAGCCGGCGAGCGATTGCTGGCCGCCGGTGCTACCTGGGATTTCATCATCAGCCATGAACTGTTCAAGAGGGGATTGGTGGACGTCGGTGATGTCAGCGAGCGCTTGAAGTCTCAGGCCAAATGCGATGGCCAAGGTCCCGTCTTTGAGGAGCGTGCCATTATCAAAGCGATCAACGAAAGCGTCGCTAGTGGGAGTGATGAGCTGATATGAACAAGATCTGCCGGGTTGCTAAAACTGCTCATGATCGCCATGGGGGCGACTGTCGCCCACTTTGGCGTTCGACGAAACGATGAGACGAATCGGTGCTGATGGCCTTTCATTATGTTCTAGGCGTGGTGTAGGAACACGGAGTTCAACGGGATATGGGTTGATTATTGGGACGAGGCATTGTGCTACACTGTGTTTTTCTTCTTTGAAATTTTACGGCGATACGGCCGAAATGATATCCCTCGGAGTTGCTGACCACACGTCCAGCTGCCCAGATCTCAGTGGCTGGAGGCGTAATGCTTTTACAGCATCATGGAGGGAAAGCCCCCCCAGGCTTAAACTACGCTCGTGAATCTTGCTTTCTTCCGCTGTCTTGCGGTAAAGAATGGCCGAGTCCGAACCGGCTTGATGTCTGACTTTAATATTTGGTGTATTTTGGATATCTTGAACATGCTAGATTCGGCATGGATCTCACAGATGTAGGGGCCCACGTTCTTGATTCTCACGGTGTTGGTGTTCTATGGCATTACCGTTTTTATTCTGTTACTTGATACTCGGAAATATTTCAGTTCTCACGACTGGAAAAAGGGGAAACTCTTGGGACCTACCTGGACCGCGGATGCGGATAAGGAACGGATGGATATCATGGGAAATTTTGGGACCCGGGATTTGGCGGTTTGGTTGGCTTTTTGCTTCCCTCTCTTTCTTTCTTGCCTTGTCTTTTTGAAATACTGATTGCGCTGTGGGAAATGGAGAATATTGCATTAATTTGTTTTATAAGCATGGAAAGTTAAGTAGAAATGAGATGGGCGAGGACGTCAACCGCTTGAAGCGATCTCTCTGCGACAAACAAGATATTTCTGTACAACCAGATCAGACTGCTATACAAATGACTACCATCCCGCCCCTTGGCACACTTCCCCTTCACTTTTGAAGCCAGTAAATGGACTTGGGGGGATGGGAGTGTCGTCATGGGGTGGCCTGCGCTCATCATCTCTCGACCGTGTGTATGTCGCCTATCCGCCGCTCTCGTGTTTGTGTGTGTCCATCCATACCTTCTGACTGGACATGCGATGGCTGTACTGTACTGTTTTATGACAGATACCTCAGTGTTCGGTGTTACTCTTCGATGTCAGCCATGGACTTCCCACCTGCCTGCGCCTTGATCTCGTAATAGTGGTTGGACGGCGGCGGCAACCAGTCAATTCAACACGATGGCCAGGTTTTGAAGGCGATTTTAGACCCCTGGGCGAAGGGTGAGATAGGCCAGTAACCAAATTCGTATACTCGTCAGCGGCTGGAGTGAGCATCGCTCCCATCTGTTCTGGCCCAGGAGACAAGAAAGTGGGAGAATGCGACGGATGTTGACGGGGCGCCTCACTCAAGGAAGGTACTGTGCTGGTCTGGGAGAGGTGATTGAGACCACTTACCCATCCCCTCGAATTTCCCACCACTCGAGACCTGACGGCAAGATCCTTGAAGTCTTTGGGCACAGCCGCGCTTAGTATGTGCTCGTGGACGCTGAGTTGAGGGTCAGGGACTCAGGGTCGAGGTCAAAATCAAGGTTCAGTCAGGATTTGCCCCTGAATCTCGGCGTCCAATGTTTTCGGGCGCTAGTATCAGCTGGTGGTAACACCGAGGTACCTCATGCCTTCGTGTTGGTTATGATCGCCTGGACAAAGGATTTCCCATTCCTTTGTGTCATTAAGGTAGGCCCCATTGGGCAAATGCCCTCGTTGCGAGACTTCGCGCCGGTCCTTTTTGATACCGTACTATAGATGACAATCTCAGGGACTAGGCAGAAAAGTTGTCAACGTATTGATCAAACCGACGTCCAGTATAACGGGAACCTCGTTCGATCCACTCGAGAGGACTGTCGCGTGAAACCCAGGCCAGGTAGGCGTAGTCCAAGTAAGCATGGCCAAATTATTCCAAGAAAAGAAGCAAGTATATATAATTAAGCACTCATGGTCTCGCTGTAACTCCCGAATCTATCCGACTATAAGTGGTATCTCAAACATTTGTTTTTCATGTCCCAGCCTTCCACCATGCCATGGTATATTCCACGTGTTACCGGAATACCACATCGTCTTTTGTACAAGATGTGCATGGTCTCGTTAACACATTTAATAGGACAGCGAGAAGCAAACCCACCCATGATCCGTCGTCCTTTTTCGTCCTCTTCCGTGTGCTGGCACTTCCGTTGTATGTTGTTACGTTCCTATCGTGTCCTCGTGAGCACCTGCGCAAAACAACCACTTCGGCTTCTGCTTCTGCGTTGGCGCGCAGGTGCCAGTATTCTGTCATATAATCCAAGGTCCTCCGTTACTCATCAGGAGAACCTTTCATTTGCCATTTGTGTCCATTCATCTCTGGTGGACTTAGGTTCCTGGCAACAGGCCTATTCGGCCTTCTTCTGCTCCTCCTGACCCTCGACATAGGGATGCTTGATGGTGAGACACCATATATCCAAGTAGTCGCAGATGGTCACGATGACATCGACAACGAAGCTGCCGTAGATGCCGATGGCCATGCCCAGCATGCTGAACATGAAGGCGACTTGGTACACACCGTCACCGAGGGCGCTAGGCCAACCCGAGGCCCAGCCAACGTGTTGCTGGAGGATGGGACCGATCGAGTCGATCACGCCGAGTCCCAGCGGGATGACGAGCACGTTCCAGTACGGGAAGCGGAGCTTTACCAGGTGGGCCGTGATCATCTGTCCGACGCTGTAGGCGTTGACAAGGCCGCAGAAGATGACGAAGGGGACCAGATGCTGGGTGCGGATGACGGGCTGAAGGTACAGGTAGGCCACGACCAGGACCCAGGTTCCGAAGAAGGGGACCAGGCCCTTGAGGGCGCCACGGCTGCGGTCACCCCGGGCGCGGCGAGCTTTGATGACGTTGCGAGCGCTCTCGACGGTGTTCAGGATCAACATGACGGTGCCCTGGACCATGTACCACTGGGTGAAGTTGAAGTTGTAGATGAGGTCAGGGATACCGAGGGACTGGGGCACACCAAAGGTAGCCAGCATAGACTGCTTCCAGAAGCTGGCGCCGCCCATGTAGCCGGTAAGAGCGTGGACGCTGATCAAGATCAGGACACCCTCGACGGGTCCGTTCACGATGCCCAGGGTCAGGGTCTTGGTGTGGTACTCATCCCAGGTCTGCACGTAGAAGGTGAGCAGCGAGGCGAAGAGGGTCGCGACCGTGTACCATGTCTGGCCCATGTTCTGACTGCCGGCAAAAAGGAGAGCCCCGAGCGACGTGTTCAGGGCGTCCACACCGTGATCGAAGAGTTCGCCAAGAGGACCACTCTGGTGGGTTCGCCGGCTGGTGGACCCAAGAAACATTAGTACAAAAGCCCCAGATATACTACTAGGCAGATGCAGCAGCTGTGCCGCAAATTGCAGTTTGGAGGGGGTTCAAGCAAAAGAAGCTAAGTACTCACGCCTGCGATCCGTCGACGGCATCAAAAGTCTGGTAAAGGAAGAGACCGGCGGCCCAGGTGTAGTAGACCCATGGAGGGCAGTCCTGGTCGAGCCCGGGGTTGTACCACAGCAGGGTGAAGAAGTTGGCGATGATGAACATGAAGCCAGTCAGGGTGATCAGGTTCGGGGCCATCCACATGGGAAAGCACTTGATGACGACATTTGTGTAGAATGGCTTCAGAATGTACTTTGAGGTGAGGGAGTGATCGACTGCCGAGTATTTGTACTGCTTGAGGTTTGGCAGACGCTCCTGGCGGACGTAGACCATGTTGACGGATGTTGGCGGCGATGATACGCCGATTTAGCCCCAAGAGAAAGAGAGGAGGGAGTCTTTCTTGTCTGTTGATGGATGTGCAAGGTAGGAGGAGTGAAAGAGATAATTCTGAATTACTCGAAGTATCGATCAAATAGTATCAAGTGGTCGCAGCCCACTTCGGTTCATGTCCTGATTCGAAACACGTATGCACAAATCAACTTTGATCTCTAGCGACCGGGGCTATTAGATTTAAATGGTAGGTCGATAGAGAGAGAGAGAGGGAGAAAGAAAAAAAAAGGAACCCGACGTTGGCCCTTGTGTATTGATTTGAGGGGATTAGATTAAAGAAAAACAGAAGTGTCGTGTTTCATTACATTAGTCGGAAGGGAAGCAATTCTGTCCAACTTCCTCTGCTTCTTCTGACTTCTGATCTCATGTGATCAAATGGGAACTTTGGAAACAGAAACATTTTCAATTAAACACACACGTCATTCGAACTGGAGATAAGATCGACCAACCAACCCTACTGTAGCGACTCCATAAACCGGTCTTTTTCGCTTGGCGCGTTCACGCTCGTGCGCGCGGGTCGGAATAAGCAGCAGTGGACAGACAGAGACTGTTGGCTGGCCTGGCCTGGCCTGGCCTGAGAGCCCTGGAGGTCGGGTACATAACATTGAACCAAATAACCTACCTAGCCTGGTTGGGTTTAAGTCCCCTGTCATGGTAATCACCTGCATCTGCATTTGCATCTGCATCTGCATCTGCATTTGCATTTATTTACATTTGCTCAGGCAATGCATGCAACTGTGTCACAAAGCACTTGATATATAGATGAGCAGGATACAGCTGTGCGGTATGCATGCCCTATAGAACACCCCTGGATACAGGTTGTTACTTGTACTCGAGTAAGACTTACACGCAGGCTCCTGTTGTCCACCAGGAATACACGTCGATGCAAGAACAAGAATGTAGAGTCATGGCTTCGGTTTCAATATACTTCAATTGGGCTACTCGCCGCCCTCGTCTATTCTCAAGGCCCCGAGTTCTTGTCCGTGGTCTGCTGCTGCGGTTGCTGATGCCCATACTGGTGTCTTTGCAGCAAGCCCGACAACACTGCACCACCTCGTTGAACAGCTCGAGAATCCTTGATCTAAAGAAGTATGTCTTGGGTGTGAAAACAGCTAGACATCGCTTGATCATATTTTGCTGCATGAAAAACGCCACCCCAAGCCAAATCATTAAGCGACCGAATCCACCACCATCTGCGCCACGTTCTCTTCCTCGCTGCGCACCGTGATTTTCGTCGTCACACCAGACTTGGACGAGTAGGCCATCCTCACCAGCGCCACCACGCGCCCGCCCAACACCGTCTTGCCCAGAAGCTTGAGCTGATGTGTCGTCTGGTTGATCGGCACATCGGTTCCCTCCAGCGCTTGCAGTGAAAGTGACTTGGCCAACAGTTCCGTTGCCTCTGTTTGAACCGGTTAGCTTGCTTGTTGACACTTTGAATCTATCCCATAATGACGTACCTGCAATGCTGCTGACGCTCGAGAGTTGTAATGTCTCCTCGGCCTCTTCCCCTGACGCACCCACCTGCTCCCAGATGTGGGCGAAGTTGCCGGCAAAGGCGGGGACGACGTAATCACTGCCTGCGAGGTCAAACTCGCTGACCTCGTATTCGTCGTCGTAGCCTGTATCCTCGGGCTCATTGGTGGACGGATCAATCTCCTTGCTGGTGAACCTGAGGATGTTTGTGAACGAGCTCGTAGCCATGGATCCTTCGCCGTTGGCCTTCTTGAACGCCACGTATACCTTGCCCGGCTCATCCGTGGGCAGCTTCTCTGCCTGAATGATGAAGACTTCCTCCAGTTCTTCCTCGTTGTTCGGGATCGCCACCACCGACACGTTCTCGAGCACCGTGGACGGAAGCGTGTTCTTGACCTCGTATTGCAGCACAATGTGCTCCTTGAAGATGTGCTTCACAACTGAGACAACGTATTCGGTCTCGGCCTCTGTCAGCTCAACAACAGCCGACGACTTCAGTACGCTGCCAAACTCCTTCATCTCCGGGATGGCCATAAGCTCTTGCGCATACTTCTGAGCGGAAGCAACAGCTGAAGCCTGTGCCTCCGCGCCGCTCGGCGCAGCCTTTGAAGGGCCCGTCTTGGGTGGCTTGAGAGATGGCGTAGTAGCCGTAAGCTTCTTGGTACGATCCTCGGCATCGGCCTCTTCCCGAGTAACGACGGGAATCTTGCTGATATCGAAAGCCGAGTCGAAGGTAGACTTGTCATCCGATGTAACATACATCACGAGCTGGTGCTCGAAATACGGCAACGAAAACATGTTTTCTAGGATCTTGTTAGCAAACTTGTCGTGAATACGGGCAAGTTTCTTGACATACCGTTCTTGATGAAACGCTCGGCCAACTCGTCTTCCTCATGCATCAGTCTCAGGTTAAGAGCAGCACGGTCTCGCACCTCGTCATCAACGTCATCCAAGCATCGTGTCAACAAAACATCGACGCTCGACTTCACCTCGGGATCCTTCTGTCCAACGCCAAACTTGGCCAGAGCAGTGACAGCCGCGGCTCGTACTATGGCGTTCTCTAATACCACGCGGTTGTAGATATAGCGGATGTACTTGGTAGGCTGAGACGTCTTGGGACCTTCCAAGCCCAGGAGATGCAGGATTCGCACAGCCAGCTTTGTGAACTCGCAATCCTCAATGAACTCGCAGAGATGCGCCAGGGCATCCTCCTTGGACTCGGGCACGAACTTGATCAGGTCGAACATGCTTTCCACAACTGCCCTCTTGAACTCGTAACCGCCCTCGTCCCGCAAAATCCCACTAAGGAAGGCGAGCATGCCCGCCTGCTTGCTGGGGAACTTCAGGCATAGAGTCCGGATGGCCTCGACAATGGTGATCTTGAACTCGTCGGTGATCTCAGACATGAACCCAGTGATCTGTTTCATCAGGCGGTCGACGCTGGCCTCGTTACCCGTCTTCAGGAGTGTAGTAATGGCAAACGTGGCAATGGATCGATTGCTGTTCGAGATCAAAAGCTCAATATCGGGGTTGCAAACATGGACAGCTTGAGGCTTGAACGAGGCAAAGTTGTGGAGGATGCGGAGAGCGGCGAATTTGGTGACGGCGCGAGGAGACGACAGGAACAATTGCAGAACATGGACAGCCTGGGTGACCTCGGCGTCTGTCACATCTCTCATGTCGCAAATAGCCTTGGCAGCCTCAAAGTTCACCATCTCGCTCTTGTGACGCAGCCAGCCGTCCAGCAGCGACATCATAGGCTTCCGGAGCTGGGGGTCGTCCTCGGCGAGTTGCGCAGCAAGTCGTACGAGCATGACAATGGCGGCGGGGCTCTTGACAGCGCCCGGGGTGCCAAACTGCTGCACCATCTTGACCAAGGCCATCTTGTCGTGCGATCGCATCTGGTATAGGAGGCCGATGGCGTGGTATTGGGCCATGGTAGAGTTGTTGACGGGCATAGAGCTAGAAGAAGACGAGAAGCCCAGAGAGAAGCCACTGGACGACTTGGTGGAGGCAGCGGCCTCTTGTGTCTCGGACTGCCATCGTCGAACGACATCCTTGGCGATAGGCAGAAGGTGGTATGAGGAAACGAGGGCGGCCGAGGAAACGGATGGGTTCTTGTCCACGATGGCCGTCTTCATGACACGTTCAATGGACTGGACTGTAGTAGACTGGCAGGTTGATCAACGTTAGCAGGAAGACGGGACCAATCGGTCATCTCTCACCGAGCCCGACCTACATCAATAATGCGACACAAGGCCCGAATGGCGTTCGGCCTGTAGATTGCGTCGGTGCTTCCTCCGGTATCCTTCATAATGGTAGCCGTGACCATAATAACGTCTTCTGCCGAGGCTGCCAGTTCCTTGATGACAAGGTGGACCATTTGGCGTAGGGCGGCATCCTTGTTCTGGAAGAGCTTCGAGATACCGAAGAAGAGAGTGGTGGCTTCGTTGGTCGGGAACTTCTCGCCGGTGTAGAGGAGGAGTGCGATCTTGGTGAGGAGGATACGACATCTTCGGGGTTGAATGGGCGAGCTGTTGAATAATCGGGCTGGAAGGACAGTTTAGCCATGCGTACTTGGCCACGTAGGTAGCGGGTGGGAGAGAATGGTTGATGATGGTGATGATGGTGATGATGGCACCTCGAGATCGAGGAGCAAAGCGAGGCCGAGTCAATTGGGGGACGCACCTTCTTGGAATACCTGGGTCCGGTCTACCTTGACCAGGCCGAGGTCTGCATCTTCGTCTTTCTTGCCGTAGCTCATGTTGGGCGAGGGTACGGCGAACAATGGGAGTGACGAAGGTTGAAGAAGCGGTGGCTTTGGATAGGATTATCTGGTGAATTAGGACTCCCTAGAGCTTCTGTCTAGAGTTGAAGACAGCCAGCCGCGACAGTTGTCCATTCCGACAGGTGGCCCCACCATCAAATCCCCTTGCGCCCAATCACCGTACATAAAATATTCAATCCACAATTAGCTTCCACGCCCCCTGTATGCTGTAAGTACTCAGCCCAGCCAGGGCCAGGCAGCTTAAATGTTCCAGCATCGCCAACATGTCACCAGTGATGCCATATCTAAGGTTCAACACATGGATCCATGTATGTAGTTGCCCTAGTCGTCATATGTTCACCAATCTCAAGTATGAGCGATATTGTATTTATTTGAATCTAGATTCCGCATCTAGCAGCAGCCAGTTGTTGGACTGAGAAGCACTTACTGACTAAATGCATCAATGAGATCTGGGTGCGACTTTAACAAGCTTCATGACATTGTCGAGATAGCCTGCCGTGCCTCCATATTTTTGCACAATACCGTCAAGTTGCACGTCAGAATAATTCGGTTTCCTCTTTCTTCCAATCAGCGCTGTATTCCGCGTGCTGGGTATGCGGAGCATTTCCGTCTCAACCTCCCATCCGCAGTCATCTGCAATACCTGAGACCCAGATGACAAGCGAAGCGTATGCTGAGTTTGACTTGTCGACGCCCTTTGGTATAGGAGCCCGGTACTTTGCCCCCGTAAGGTTATGGCTACAGCAGGGAATCATCATAAAGGGACAATCGGAGATCGCTGCAAGAATCGGGGTCCACGGCGTCAGCTCATCCGCATGGTTGGAGATAATGAACGTGCCCTCGGGGAAGCGCCCATCATGCAATAGTTTCTGGACATCAATGCCAGTTTCATCATGATCAAGGGATTCCGACACCTCTTCCTTGTCCGTTATGATGGACGGTAAGAGAACGTGCTCCCGTAAACATGGCAAATCTTCCGAGTCTGATGTTGTTTCACCCTTGGCATTGTAGTTTGCCCAAGATTTCCGTTCCCTAGCATCGAAACCCCATCCTTCATAGCCCTCTTGCCTCAACAGGTAGACGAGAAGTCCGTTGCCGCAACCGATGTCAACGAAGCCAGGGAAAGCCTTCCCCTGATACATCTGTTCCCAGAGCTCAATCAGGAAGGCAGCAATGCCTAGATCCTCAAAAACATGTTTGGTTGGGTCGGTTACCTCTGCCCAGGTGCCGATGAGCTTGCGGGCGTACTTCTTCTTTAGCTTTGCATATGTGTTTTGCATGGTGATCTGGGGCACGACGACATCATGGTGGACGCGCTTGACGTAGCCTGTCGTCGTACCTTGTCCATGCTTGTGGAGGGTTGATAAGAGGTGAAAGGCAGTCCTCACCAACTTTGGCGAGCGTTCTACATCGTCGAAGAAGCAGTAGTGAGTAGAGACTCGGCCTGTGTTCTCGTTGCGGTTCCACTCATGCAAGAAAGCGACACCCCGGACGACCGGGTGGTAGAAGGGCATTTCAGTTGGCGAGGACACATGCGGAGTGTAGATGACCATGGTCAACTCGTGGTCATCTGACTGCAAGCTGTGATAAAATAGACACGTCTGGTCAAGAGGCTGGTCCCGCAGGGTATTCCGCGGAATGAGTCTTCGGACCAAGGTCTGTTCCAGGTCGAAACCGGTGAAACTAGCAGGCCGGGGCAGCACTGCCTCCGAGTCCGAGACCCCATCTGGCACGGTTCCATTCTCGTATAGCACATCTGCCCGGAATAGCCAAGAAGAGTTGATGTTTGGGTTGCGGATGAGGTTCATCATTACCTGCGTGAAGGCGGTAGGATTGAAGGTGCAGGCGTGCCAGAAAAGGGGGGTCCATGGCGCCCCGGAGACGTCCTGGATGGGTGATGAGGCATCACTCTCAAATTGTGTTGGTTCAAACCCCATTACAGATACTGCTCTGGAAGCCCTCAGTTATGTTGTAATCCGGGATACGGGATGTGATACATGAGTCTGCACATCAATATGATATGCAGTCATTTATTGGTGTGTGTGTATTTCGACTTTGCCATGTCTTCTAGAAGCGGCTTTTTGCAAAAACCGACTTGACTAGACCCCACCCTGGTCGAGG
Organism: Apiospora koreana; assembly: GCA_017163955.1. Classification (NCBI taxonomy): domain Eukaryota; kingdom Fungi; phylum Ascomycota; class Sordariomycetes; order Amphisphaeriales; family Apiosporaceae; genus Apiospora; species Apiospora koreana. Next base: position 1,718,628 of record JAFHKQ010000010.1, read on the forward strand.
CTGGGTCACACGAGATTGGGTTTGCCATACCTACACGTACTTACTCACTTACCGCAAGGCGACCTGCCAATCCAGAGCGGCAGCGGGAGTCATGAGATGATCTCCATCAGGCTGCGCAACTTGGAGAGAGAGAACATGACTCAATTCTTGGGAGAGTATCTTTCGTAAGTGCTTTGGGTCAGGCCGTACGTATGTATTGCAATTTGTTAGGATGTAGGTATCAGATAGAATGGCCCTTGTTTTGTTGCTTCGGCGTTTTGTTGGTGCTGAGTGCTGATCTGACGGACCAGACCGACCAAAAGGGCCTCTTTAATTCTTAGACCCACCGCCCTCCTCTTTCTGCCCAACCAGAAGTGACTCCCGGTTGCTGCTAACCTTACTGAGGGTGGTGGGTGATCCGTCACTATCACTCGTCCCCCCGCCATTTGCCATTTGCCATTTGCCATTTTGCCCAGGCCCTGTCTCCTTGTCGCTGGGCTCTCTGGTTAGGTTGTTCTTGCTCAGTGGGCAGTGGGCTCCCCTCCCCCCTAAAAGCCTTGCCTGCCAACTGCCATCCCCAGTTTATTTCATTCATTCAACCCACCCTGCCACCCACCAACAACAACGAAGTCAGCTCTGAATAAGGGACTGTTCAGCCATTGTGCCATTCCAGCTTCAACATTCCCCTTGTCCACTTTTCGCGACATCAACTATTTCTTCCACTTTTCTTCCCACTCACATACTTCACTACCAAACAGCAAACTACGACATCACCGCAAACCACAGCAATCCAACAAGCCTTCTGCGAGACCTCATCCGTCCGTCGCACCACTTCGAGAACCCCTCAATACAAAACCCTTTCCCCAGTTTACCCCGGAAAACTCGCTTTATATGTCCATCGAAAACCTCAAGACCTACGGTAAGTCGCAAGTCGCAAGTCGCTAGCACCTCATCGCCATCAATTCGGTGCCACTTTCTCTTTGCCTCATTCCCGCTTCTTTCTGTGCGACCCTGCCAGCCTGCGATCGATGCAATACAGGACCGTGTCCAACGAAACGCTCGCTCCTCTTGTCATCGAACCCGCATCCCCCCCGAAAGCCTCGGATGCTTGTGCTCTTGCGATCAAATTAACTGACAAACCTCTCTCTTCAAACAGACCCCTTCGCCGAAGCCGACGAGGATACTGGTGAATCCAAACAGGCACAGAATTATATCCATATTCGTATTCAACGTACGTTACAGTCATTCCTTATTATTCGTCTCACGTGCAGCAATGGGATGAGGCGCTCTCAATCTGACAAGTAGCCCCTCATTGACCAACGACCCCACTACATCTTGCATCATCCAGCAACCTCGTCCCTCTCTCCCCGAACGACCCCAGTAGCTAATGCCATTGTTTTCATTATAGAGCGCAATGGACGTAAGACCCTGACCACGGTCCAGGGCTTGCCCAAAAAGTTTGACCAGAAGAAGATTCTCAAGGTCATCAAGAAGAAGTTTGGTAAGCTAACTAGTTCTTTCATTTGACTCTGTCAGTACCGTTCGATACACTAACACGGCGCTTCCCACGCAGCTTGCAATGGCACCATTGTTAACGACACCGAGATGGGTGAAGTAATCCAGCTTCAGGGTGATCAGCGCAAGGATGTCCAGGAGTTCCTCGTCGACAAGAAGGAGGGTCTAGAGCTTGACATCAAGACCATCAAGGTCCACGGTTTCTAAGCCTACGTTCAATGCCCCCGTTGCGTCTCGGTCTGGAAACGCCATCGGTCTCATCGCGATCCTTTCGCACCCGTACAACTACTTTGATGGCTGGGCAGTCTTGTCTCGCTAGCCTATGCTGGACAGCGAGCGCTGCTGGCTAGTCATGAACTTGCCAGCGGGCACGATTTTGATCATTGACGAGAGGCGTTACTTTCACGGACACGGCACGGATCCGGCATGATACCCCCCTGTTGACACGACAGGACTTTTACGGAATGGCATAGGGAGTTTTTTTTTGGAGATTTCGTGCTCATCGTATTTCACGTCTTGCTCCGCTTCGGCACCTCGCTTGGCGATCCGAAGGGACATACCGGGAGTGGATTGGCAAGTGACTTGCATGCCTCTCTTTTCTTGATCCTGCAAGCACGTCATTTAGGTACGAATGAAAATAGAGAAATGCATCTCTGAAACACAGGCGGCCCCCATTATGTACTGAAACATGGGGATGTTGCCCTTGCATCCTGATATGAACTGTGTAATCTGCAACATAGAATGCCTAAAGTATCGGGGGTATATATGTAAATCTGCAACGGAATCACCAAATGCGACAAACGCCATGCCCTTTTTCTGGCCATGAAAACCACCATGAATGTTAATCCAGCACCAACCAACAACGCCTTGACGGTCTAACAAAGCAAATCGTAGATTAAAGCAGGTGGGCGACGTGTACGCCCAGGAACAGGCCGACCGACTACAGCCCGTCCCGATCACGCAAGTCCAGCACCTTGACAATGATCCAGCCGCCCAGCTCGGCGGCCTTCTGTAGAACGCCGAAGAGCGGGACATCGGGGTACTCGAGGCGGTTGATGTGGTGGTGGGAGAGCAGGGCGACCATGCTGATGAAGCTGGTGATGGAGAAAATGCTGATACTGGCAGAAGTCTCCTTCCGGATGTTGATCTTGCGCTGCGAAACGTGGTAGCAGACGGTCAAGGTCGTGGCGATGCTGATCCAGGCCGGAAGCAGCATCGAGGGGTCGTCGCCGCCTCCTAGCAAATAGACGGTCCAGCTCGAGATGTAGAAGTAGATGCCCGTCAGGGTGAAGAGGCGCACAATGGTCGCGTGGGGCGTGTAGTTGAGGAGCCAGCGGGACATGAGGGAGTCGGTGAAGATGAAGGCTAGGTAGGCTCCGGCGCCGCACTGTTTCGTGAGAAATGAGAAGTCAGCATATTACTCGGGAGGCATCAGAAGCAGGCTGGGAAGCTAGGCTACGTACCCATATTATGGACAGCGCAGTCTCGGTTAAGCGCAGCCTCTGCTCAGTCCTGACCTGCCTACGCACCGAGTCGGAGGCCGAGTCCAGTATACCACTGCTGCCACTGCCATAATCTAACCCCAGGAACTGGGCCACGTCTCGGCTCTGTAGGAAGTCGGATATGAGGAAGCGGAGGGCGCACCGCAAGCCCCACCACAGGGCGGGCGCAATGGACAACAGTCGGCATATGAAGAGAAAGGGGTGCCATTTGCGAGGCACGTTCAGGACGACGGCGATGCGTGGCTGCATGAAGCCAGCGCGGACGACGGGCGAGTTGCGCAGGTGTTGGGTGTTGCTGCCGTTGCCATAGGGGTTCTCGTCTCCGTGGGACGAGGTGCGTGCTAGCGTAGCGAAGCCATCCTGCTGCTGTAGCTGTTCGTACCGAGACGACGACGGAGGGCGGTGAATGTGGTTGTTGTTTTTGTTGCTGAGGCTCTTGGGGTGGGCATGGGCGCTGTTGCCATTGCCGTTCGGCTGCGATGTCCAGGACCTCGAGAACAGGTTGTCCATCAATTGGCCGCCCGGGCAAGTAGGGGACTGCCGAACCCTGGGGGAGGATATTGGTCGTCGGGGAGGTTTGATCCTTGATGGCACCTAGCAGCAAGAAGTCCAAATGCAATGCAACTCAATGATGACGTTCACTGGCGAGGCGAGAGGGTCCAGGGAAACAAATATATATACACAAGATTGTTGTCAGAAGGCGAAGGCGACACACAGGACAGGAGGGGTGAGCGAGGTCAATGGGGCAGATAGCAGATATGGACACAGGTCGCCAAGGATGACAAAGTCAATAAAAGCAAGAAACCAAATATACAACACAAGAGGGTAAAGGGATTGTATGTATGTATGTAAGTATACCTGCTACTCACATACCTACTTTAGGTAGTGATCAATATATAAATACCTCCCAGGGTTAATACTACTTACTTTACGTAGGAAGTATGCAAGGTCCCCCAGACTGAATCAAATCGAATTGCAATTGGGCAGCGCTAATTAGGCTGTGAGGTCATTCTGTTTGACCCTCCAGTCCACCAACCCTGGAACCTGGACTTTTTGGACTGGTTGACTTATTGATAGAGAAAATCCATGGGCAGCGGCGCTTGAGTTGGGTTGGAATCAATTGAACCTTAAGAAGACGTGCTATCCATCATGGATGCAGGGGGGGGGGGGGGGGGGGGGGGGGGGGGGTCCCAGGGGCCTGGGGCCTCTACTGTACCTTAGGTCTGGTAGTACTTACTAGGTAGGTACTTACCTAAGTGAGGTAGGTAGGTAGGCTTTTGAGCTTTAGAGGGGTTCGGGGGTTCTTCATTGGTCGGCGCTTCATTGGCCGCCTTGTGGTCAACGGCTCCATCATAATTTTTTCCCCTTGGAGAATAGCAAGACACAATTGCTGCTTGATAATATCTCGAATTCCTGTTGGAGCTCTAGAGACCGGGCTTTAATTGACTTTCCTGGGCTTCCGGAAGTCTGATACCCTCGAGGCACTCCATGCGCTCGGGCAGCTAAGCTCTCTTGCGTGCTCGGAGCTTCCAACCACCCTCGACCCCTTCCACGGTTCTACACGAACTTTCGACGACGCCGACGAAACCCATAGGGTCCTCCTCCTCCTACCATGGCCACCAACCAGTTTACAAGGCTGCTGCAGCCCTCGCTCCGCACCTCTATACCGGCCTATAGGGCCACGGCGCCTAGTTTGTGCCTCAGATATAGCAGCATCAGCAGCAGTGGTAGCAGGAGTAGTAGGATATGTGCGGTGCCGACAACGATATGTTCCTCCGCCCGCGGCTTCAGGACTATGTCCTCGCCCCTACGAGCCAAGGCGGCCCCGAAATACAACCGTTACAAGAAGGCCGATGACACTTCGTCGAGGTCGCTAGAGATTAGCATGGATAGCGTCATCTTCCTCCTGCCCCAGACCCTCGTGGCGCCGCCCCTCTCGCGGTACCCACGGTCGCCCGCCAAGTTCCTGCAGCTGGCCTGGATCGCCAACTTCTCACGCATCTGGAACTACGGGTCGCTGCTGCTCTTCAAGATCGCCTCCAAGCTCGACTGGAAGTCGCGGCCCCGCTTCAAGATCCGCCGCCAGGTCATCGTGCCCACCGCCAAAGCTATGCACCTCGAGATGAACGAGGCGCTCGCCCGCGGCGACAAGGAGACGCTTCGCCGCATCTGCACCCCCGAGTACTACCAAAAGATGGCGGGAATCATCGACGCCCGCCCCCGCGGCCAACGCGCCGAGTGGGAGCTGATCAAGTACCGCAGCGCCCTCTCGTACCCGTGCGTCACCGAGGACAAGATCGGCGTCATGCCCACCCCCAGCGGCGTCCAGAAGGCCTACCGCCAGGCCATCGTCTCCATTGCGAGCGTCCAGCGTGTAGTCCGCTACGTCCCCAAGGGCAGCACTACCGAGCGCGTCGTGACCGAGAAGCCTATGCTCGAGCACCTCGTCCTCTCCTCCCAGATCGACCACATGAACACCTACGGACAGACCCCCTGGAAGGTCTGGGGTACGCTGCCGGAGTCTACGCTCGAGAGCTACCTCGAGGCCAGGGAGGCGGAAGAGTGGATGGCGAAAAACCCTAACCAGGGTCAGTAATCGATCAGGTGATAAGGGGATGAATGTTGCTAGAAGAGAGCGATCTTTCTTCTCTGCAAGGACTGTTCAAGTAGACATGTCGAGCGATATCAAAGCGATAGACGAAAAGGGTGATGTACTATATGGGGATGGCAACTATTGTACAAATCTTGTAACTGTATGGGTAGTGGCGTGCCGGCGCAAGACTTGTACCCACTCAAACTATGACATATAATAGTAGAATGAGAAACTCTTACAAAGTAAAGACTCCTCTTTGGCTTGGAAAGACATGATTCCAACCCAGGAACTTGGCTATCGGACAAGAAGTCTTTAGCTTTCGTGTTAAAAGCATTTAAGCTAGGTCTCCTACTGGGTTGGATCTTCAATGTCTGGCGCGTGATAGCTCTGCGGCTTCACCTACACAGTTAAAGGGGATTCCGATATCCCCCTTGACGCGTGGGCATGTCACTCCCAAGGTGTCAAAAAGATACAGGCAGACAAATCGTCTTTCGCTGTATCAAACCTGGATTCTGACGAGAAAGGGGGTGATCAAATATTGTCTAGCTCGCTCGACAACTTACATATCAACATTCAAAACGATTCGTACCGATGGAAACCCAAAACGTACAATAATACCGCATCCTATAATAGTATCCCTATTAGACCCTGGCCATATTCCCATGTCAACATATCTTCCCTTGTTCTCTGCCACTTGCAACTCTGCATGACATATTGCTCTCAGGGCACTTCCATGCATACTTTCGTCTACATCTTTCGCCCCTGCCCCTTCTCTCATTACTGACTCCCAACCGAGGCGCAGTCTGCCTCCGCAAAAGGTTGCGCTGTTGAAGGCGAACAAGTTGCGGCTCCCAGGAACAAGTAATCCCGGTTATCATCCAAACCAAACCGCAGCTATCGGCCCTTGTATAATCGCTAGGATTCAGGTCGGAGCCTTAACATTGCCAGCTGCGTTGCATTTGTTTGCGAAATGGCATGGCTCCATGTAAGGGGACCTGTAGATCATGCTCATTAGGAGAGCATTTATCTTGCCAGTGTAGAAGAGCGAAAGAGAAGGTATTGAGTTGATAATGCGTCGAAGTAGGGTAATTGGATCGACCAACTTCAGGTCATATGCCCCAAAACTTATATCTATAATTCGTCACCTAAGCTCAAGATACGGTACTCATCTTACCCCTGATTGATGGCGGATGATGGACCTCACCGTTGCTTCCAGACTGGATCCGACAAGTGAAATCTCGGTCCTTGTCTGAATGAGACTCCCAAGCCTTCCGGCATGGCGGCAAGTCTCTCTCATATCTCTAACTATCGCCAGCATTGGGACCGGTCGGTCGATTAATGAAGAGGATAAGGTCTACGGCTTCTCATCCGTTCTGCTCTTCTGGTTCTCTCTCATGCCTTTCCCATGAGCGTTGCCCCTACTAGCGATACCAAGTAGTCCTTCAATGACTAAAACGATGGCGGTGACAGTGGCGGCGGCTGCTCTACGAGCTCCTCGGGTTGTATGTGTAAGGTGTGAGAACCACAAGCGGCAAGTCCGTTACCGCCAGGGTCAAGCAAAAGGGATTCTGTAGCTTGTCGGTTCCATTATGATACCTCGGAGCTCACAGAACACACCACAATACTTGGACGATGCCCGATGCTACTGTAGCCCCAGCAACAGCTCAGATGCCAGTGTAGGACTCGGCGCTTCTAAGCCCACACACTATATCGTATATCGACTGAGGAAAAGAGAGGTTGGGCAGATGTCGTCGTGTATAATCGTTCGAACTTCCCCAGTGTGTGGGATGGGAAAAGTGTTCGGCTCCGAATCAGGCCACCCAATCTTTCCCCGAGTTGCTAGGCGACACACTCCCTGTCTCGATCCCGCTTCCGCCTCTGCCTTCTTTGACGGTATTCTATTATATTTGATATTCAAGGCTGTGTATTTCGTTGTTTCGGCTTCGCCTTCGTCGTCAACGTTGCCTTCGTCTTTGCTATCGTCGTTCTCGTCGTTCTCGTCGTGTTTGGATTCTTCTAGGTCTGGCCCAGTCATGTTCATTGCTATGGAATACGCTGTTCAGTATAGATTCTTCCATAAATCTTGTTTGAAGGTTGTTGTGAAAGACTTAGCTCATCTCCACTGGGAAGGGTATTTCGAACGAAAGGGGCAACATGGGATGCTCTTCGCAGTCCTTCGCATCCTATCGATATAGAGTGATAGGTTGGGGCGGTATTCGAGAGACCTTTGCAACAAAACATACGTTAGTTCTCCTCTCAAAATACTGTATTGCTAGTAGAAACAAGGATCTTACCAGGTCGAGGCAGCATGGTGAGTACGAATAGGGATAGCTTCGCCTGTGAGGAAGAGAACTCGATGCCTTGCCGGTTTCGACGTCGTCCCCAGCTAGAGACGGAAATAGACGGTGAAACTTGAGTACGATGGCGAGCAAGAGGAAGTAGTCATCACCAGAACCATCAACCGGCGCTAGGTAGAAGTTCTCCCCACACCTCCCTTGAAGCTGAAGCGAGGAGGTCATGTCACGAGAACGATAAAAAAGGCCGGCTCGATCTTTTCGGTTCATGTATTGGTATTGGTGGCTCTTGGTTTCGCCCCGTATGTATTGGTTGTTGATGCTGCCTCCTTCTTCGCCTTGAAAGGATCCCTTGAGCACAGATAGCCTGCGGTACCGTTTCGATCAAACTGGTAGGTGAATAAGGTAGCGTTACATCATCTCGGAGGCCTGTCAAGGAGAGGTGAGAGATCAGGTTCCCCTTTCTTTGAAACTGACTCTGCTGGTCAGTTCTTCAGTCAGCTCGGGGTGAGTAGAAACACATAGGCCGGCCTTCGTTCGAGGGGTGTCATGCACATACCAGAATGCGAGTCTCTGAAAGTATTAGAAGTTAGCATTCACATACTATTGTTGTTGGTCCTAAACATACCTGTTCTTGGTGACGGATTGCCAATTTGGTACATCGACCCGAACACTCATGACTCTCCATTTCCACCGTCATGGCCAGCCAAATATGATATGCCAATGATGCCATTGATCAATTCATTAAAGTAGCAGCCCGCCATCGGCGAATACCCCACCGTGGCCTTTTAGGTATGTAATCTGACAATAATCTGACAATACCAGCTTCTCTACCTCCTTTCGAAGGACGATGTCTTTCCTCGCAGCAATCTTTGTCGTAATTCTTTGAACTTCGAAGTATTTCCTACCGGTTTAACTCCTTCAACCTTCTTCTTTGGCTGCCCCTTTCGTCGATATAGGCCCAGCCCCTTTCGCGCCATCTCGCCTGCCTACCCTACTTCCGCAGGGGGAAAGACAAAGAACAGGTAACCCCCAGATTGAGTCATAGGATCTCGTTGCCGCAGCTGACTGCTTCCAGACCGCAATGCCCTGCTTGTTCCTACAGCACAGATATAACATAAACCCCAAACCGTCTGTCTACGTAACTTCGAGTTTCGACCCAAGCTTCCTGCCATCCCCATCGACCGATACCGAGCCGACCATTCCTTCCAGATCCCCGACCACCTCCAAGGTTTCCTTCCGACCCTACTTCCTATCGCCCGTCTTCACGACCCATATAACAGGCTCCCTTTGATTCCTAAATGGCAATCCCTGTACACAAGGCTTCATTTGACCACTTCCTTCACTTGATTTGGAGTCCACTCCGAGGACTCATTAGTTCCTGGCGCTCGTCAGTTGCCACGAGTCATCTGTGAGTAGCGCGTTACAAAAGAAGACCCCTTGATCAGGTCCGCAGACAGTGTCACCGGAGCGGATTAAATATGTGTAAAGTGAATAGGATTTCTGCTGATTCTGTTGTCCCTATGTACTGGTCCCAGTACTCATGCCCATGTAATCCCAATAACTGTCTCTAGAATGGAAATTCGCAACTACCACCAAAGCTGTCACACTTCTAGGCTCTCTCTATACGCCTACACTCCTCGCACGCTCATGTCCTTTGTATACTGACACCAAGCCCACCTAGCTCCTTCGTAATTATATACCCGACCCGTTCTATATCACTCCCATCCTTCTCCGCAAACCCGTCTAGTTCACTCCTCCATATTCCCCGACTGTCGGCAGTCTCACCCACTACCATGTCTTCCTTTAACAGGATTCGCATAGCTCTAGAAGAACTTGCCGGTGGACTTCGAGATGCCCACCACCTCGCGCTGAACGCTGACCGAGTTCGAGTCGTCGTCGTCGTCGGCTCGGGACTCGGGGGCAATAAGAGGTCTGTCCAAGGCATCGAAGCGGTGGCCCCTCTTCTTGGCCAGCAGATACTGGAACGACAGCCTTGCACCCAGGGCGAGGAACCCCCAGATGAGCCCGCCGAAGGGGGCGGCCACGAAGGCGCCGAAGGCGCCCCAGTCTGACGTGTATAGTCCTTGCTGGAGCAAGATCAGCTCGGCGCCCAGCTTGGCGTCGCCGTAGTAGATGGTGCCGAAGATGAAGACGGTGAAGATGCCGCCGAGGCCGCCCACGAGCACCTCGAAGCCGCGCCACCAGTAGAAGCGTTCCATGAGACCCAAGACCAGGACGGGGATGGTCGCGGCCGAGAGCAGATCCGAGATGAGGTAGATCTGCAGGATGCTGGGCGCCTTGAGCGCGATGACCACGACGGGCGCGAACACGGCCACGACGGCGCCGCGGATCCACCAGATGTTGAGCCGGTTGCGGAACAGGTCGTTGGAGGCCGTGGACACCATGGCCGACTGCAGGCTGTCGAAGGCGGCCGTGCTCATGGTGACGGCCATGACCAGGATGATGCCCACGACCCAGTTGGGCAGCCGCTCGAGCAGCATGAAGAAGGCGACGGAGCCGTCCTGCGCCGGGTCGCCGGGCCAGGCACCGGACCAGGCGGCGATCAGACCGGTGCATCCAACGAGCGTCAGCACGATCAAGATCACCACCATGGCGATGCTGATGCCGACCCAGAGATCCTTGTCGGTCTTGGAGGCGAAGGTACGGAGCCAAAAGTTGGAGAGGAAGAAGTCGTTGGTCAGGACCGCAACGGGGAGCATGTAGAGGAGCTGCCAGCCCAGGAGACTCGGCTCGAGGAGGCCGGAAGACTCGATCAGCTCCCGCTTGATCTCCGTCTTGGCCCCGATGGTGATCGTAGCGATGATGATCAGAAGAACGATCATGGCGCCTTGGACGTTATCGGTAAGGAAGGAAATCCGGAATCCTCCGATGGCTGGTGGGAGATATGGTCAGCGTTGGGGACATTCTCCATAAACTAACTGGCAATATGAACTCACAGGTATAGATCGTCGTCACCACACATTCTACAATGATGACCGGCAGCTCGTTGACGCCAGTGAGCGCAGTGACTACTTGGCCTATCGCCGACAGCTCCGCCACCATGTAGAGAAACAGAGTGACAAGCGTCAGGAAGCTCAGGTAAAGCGCCGTGGCGATTCCGTATCGCTGCCTTGTCCACTCCGTGAGAACAAACCCTTCTGGGCATTTCCTCCGGATGACGGGGCCCAGAGCAGCAAATACCAGCAAAGGTAGAGACGAAGAGAGGGCATAAATAATGACACCCTGAAGACCAGCCAGTGTAGCCAGCTGCGGGTAAGAGAAGAGAATTCCGGAGCCCATGGCTGAAGATTCACACAAAAGCATATAACGGTTAGCAAGCTCAGAGCAAGGGAAAGGAGAAGGAGGGGGTTTCATCAGAGCGGCAGCACTTTTCCCACGCAAGCATTAACTTGATCGAGTAATTACGGTACAATCTCAGCTTCATCTTCACAGTCCCCTTTCTCGATCTCCTTCCTCTCGTGACGATGAACGTCACCGAGGAAGGTTGGATCAAGACAGGGGCTGTGTCGAATCGGCGCCCGTAGTGAGCCGCGGCCATCTGCCTCCCTCTTCAACCCTCGAGAACAGTTGATCCATCCCGGACGAGTGAGGGGGGAGGCAGAAACCATCTTCATCATGGGTACGAACCTATTGGTCAGTTTGCGCATGTTGTCGTCGTCGCCGCCGTTGCCTTCATCACTCTAGACCTCGTACTGATCTTGCTCATTCGGGTGGTCCCCGAAACCGCCGCAGCTTCGTCGCATGCAGACATGCGGGGTGTCGGTACTCTTTTCATCAAGCTGTGCTACCGCTCGGGGGGGATCTCGACAAGGAGATGTTCGCTCGGGGGTAAGCCAACATAGCTTTCACCTCTACTCACCAGCGGCGATGAAGTTGAGGGCCAAAGGAAAGGCTACAGGTATGGTCAGCGAGCGTGCTCTTCATAGGGGTAAGTTTTTCGACGAAGATCTTTTCTGTGAGACTCATTGCAGACCCTCAACTCTGCGATCTTCTTCGTTGTTTTCTGACCCGTCTGAGTTCTGTTGCCAGCAAGGAAATCGGCCTTGGGCTGATTCCACATCTTCACGGCCAGCCCTGTTCCCAATACCCTAGAAAGATAGTCAGCGCGCAGTCTCTCTGCTTCAGAGATCAGTCCGGTACATACAGGAAGGCGCCATAGGTAACGTAGATGATGGCATTGGATGCCTCAAATGATGGTTGGCCCATTGTCGGTCCAACGCTGCACGCCTGACACGCAACAAGTCGAAATGAGTATGTGTATATGTAACTGGGCGTTGCTGTTCGCGGATATAAGTGTTCCCAAACACAGTTGAAGCTCCTGATTCGGCAAATGTAGAACGAGGATGGGCGACTCTGGGGTTAATAACTCAAGAAAATATTCTTTAGCCTGGTGCCATGTCGTTGGCGCCTCGGCGGTATAGCGGGGAATCGTCGTGACGCTATCCACTTTGTCCCTAGTGTGGAGAACCGGCGCAACCAAAAACAGGCCATCCTCGACCGATCGTCAGTCAGCAACAGTCTAGACTTCCAACTTGAATTCCCTCCAGCCCTGAGCTGAATGCATATCGATATTCGAGAAGAACCGAGAATCATTCCACACACGTTGACATGTTGTAGATATGTCTTCTTTTCCAGCTTCTCTGTAACGCCCAAACCAGCCCATCAAGAACGAAAGACTCACATAACAAATAGATAAGACGCGCATGTAATACGCTCCAAGAGAAGTCATCATGCCCAATGCTTCCCGCGATAGTCCAGTATGTACGAGCCGTTAGCAGGCGTATTTTTGAACGCACAGAGGGTCACAGTGAAGAGGGCGAAACTTACCTGCCACAGACATCTACAACTCGAGTTCTGCTTGGCACCACAAGACACACACTGGGGAACCATCGCTGCACTTCGTCTATCGGTGTACTGCAAGTCTCATTGTATTGCATGCTAGTCATGCTGTACGCAGGATATTCATGTTCCTGCGTGGGTGTTCTCCTCCTATCTATTGTACATGATCAAAAGTCGTGAAGTAAAGTCTTCCATCCAGACGCATGACTGGTTTGCAGAAATCGAAAAAATGGCCAAAGGGTCATGGTTTTCCATGACATATTTAGACCAAATGTCGTCCTTCTCTGCATAGGACCAAGATTCGATCACCTAACAAGATTTATCGCCGTAGCAACAGTCGAGAGCTAGGTGACTCGCAATCAAGTCTTCAGCAAACTTCGAGAGACCAGAATACGCCTAAGCGTCATCGCCGCGAGGCTTCTTGGAAGCATTGCGGCGCTCATCCTCGCTAGCGCTTTGATTGCCTGGAGCGACAAAGGCAGGTGAGAGGTGAGCATTCTCTAGAGCTGCCAGGTAAGCGGCACGAGCTGTGTTAGGATCACTCATGTACGGGGCAGCCCATGACATAGAAGCCGGCAGGTAATAAGGGTGCGGCGGGTATCCCTCCATGCCAGATGGTGCCATATAAGGCGCCGTGGTATAGTTGTTGCCTCCATAGGCAAACCAACCAGGGTAGGAAGGAACCGGCATAGCCATCGTGGCCGGGGTTGAATCATGTACGGGGACGGTGCCAGTCTGGTTGCCAGCTCTCTCGACATGCCGAGGAGTGTACATGTCATTGTCTTGTCGGTGGCGTCTGGGGGGACTTGCGACAGTGAGGGGGGTGATGTGGCCAGGTAAATCTAGGGATCGCATCCTACTACTGCTGCCGGGTTCTCGAGTCTCCTTGCGTTCGACTCGAATGCGGCAGCCAAAGATGCGACGCCCAGACTAAAGATGTTAGTCAATACACAAGACATTATGTAATCCTACTTAAAGGATGCGACTTACAAGATCCTGCGCAGCCAGCTCTGCAATTGTGCCGTTTTCGAACTCTACGAAAGCAAACACGTTGATGCCGTAGCCTACAACAGTAACAATATTAGCCAGGTTCTGTAAGGGGGTGCGAATCATGACTTACCAGGGCGACCCTCCTTGCGAATGACTTGGACACCTAGAACGTGTCCAATCTCTCCAGCCAGGTTGCGAACTTCTCTTTCGAGGCCGCCGACGTCATCGGGCAAGTTGCCAATGAAAATGGATCGACGATCGAGTTCGTATCGGCGCAAGTAGGCCTGGTCGGAGTTCGTAGTAGCCTGGGGACGCCGGGCGCGATGGACATCATGAGCAGCAACACGGTAAAATGCATGATGTCTAAACGTCTACATAGAGAGAAGAGATAGGTTAGTTACTGGCACATAGTTTGTCTCAAGAAGAATGAAGGCACTCACAGCCTGAATATCGCGGTTCGGATCATAATTCTTGAACTCAACGAGGACTCCTTGCTGGATGCCGATAGAATCGGCAATCTCCTGACTGACTTCCTCAAGTCTACCAATGGCTCCGAACTGGCGGAGAACGTCGCGGGCCTCGTTGATAGTAACGGAGCCACCAACATAATTACGTAGAATGAATGTTCCTGGTGATGAATTAATAAAAAAGCTAGATAAGGATGGGAGGGCAAAGATATAAACTCACGATTGGCTCGAACCATCTCCGTGCGGCAGGGACGTCCTTGGAACTCAGTGCCAGCGCCATGAGCCATAGCTTTGGATGCGTCCTTGTCGTTCTGTGTCCAAGATGTCAGTTGGTTGGCAAGGTAATTACTCCTCGAAAAACTTACGGTGTACTGGCAAAAAGCGAAAGGCATATTATCCTTATCGCGACGAATCTTGACAAAGACGGCACCCCATTCACCAAAAGCGTCACTGAGCTCTCTCTCCAGTGTAATATTGTCCATAGACTCGGGAAGACTGGTTATATCGTTAGTCAAGGATGCCGATGAATGCTGAGTGAGTAATAGAACTTACTTCGCGACGAAGACACATGCGCTGGCCGGGTAGAACTCCTGAGCATCAACAGTGCCATTGGAATAACGGCGACGGCGGGGCTCGCGGACACGATACTCGGCGTGGTGGTAGGGCTCCTCTCGGATCCCAAAGGGGTCGTCTCTAGCCCGGCTGTCCAAGGCCTCAGGAGCGGCCGTCATACCGACAGCCTGCGCAAACGTGGGTCTGTGGTCTAAGTCGATCGCAGCCAGACGAGCACCAAGTGAGGCACCACCTGCAAATGTTGGGTCAGTGTTATGTACCAGTAATGGACGGAATGAATGTGCCGTAGGATATCGACAGCGTAGATAGCAAATGGTATATTAGAGAGGGATGAAGATATAAGAGTAGCATAATCCCCTACGATACTTGATGGGAATGCTTGTTAAAGGGAGGAAGGTCTAGAAGAACCAAAGAAAAGCAGATAATACTTACCATCAGAGCTGGAAGCGTTCGACGTGACTCCAGGCGAACCAGTCTCTCGAGCGCTGGCAGTGCGAACAAGGCGTTGCGAGCTGTGGCCAGCCATGTCGGCGGATGCAGCGCGGCCCAGGTTGTTGGAGGAAGGCATTGCAAGTAACGCTGGAGAGATCATGGGTCAGTTTACATGATGACATAGGCAATACTAATATGTGGGAAGGAGAGGGAAGAATAGGGAATACTCACTCGACGTTCTTGACTGGTAGTTGTGGTCTGATCGGGTTGCTAACTTGCTGGTTAGTACCTGAGCGACGCGAGATGCAATTTGAATGGACAAGAAAGCGAATACGTCGACTTGCAAGCCTGCGCATCGTAAATTGTGTTGAGGGCATGGGGAAAGAAGAATAAGAGCGAGCGAGAAGGGAGGGAGGAAATCGTGCTAGGCACAACCACGGCAGCGACAGGTAGATGACAGAGACGAAAACGTAAAGAAAGAAAATATCAAAGGCTTGCAAGCCGGCATACCGTGAACTTGTGTTGAGGGTATGGGGAAAGAAAGAATCGAGGTGAGACGAGACGAAGGAATTTGTGATAGCACAACTATGGCAGCAACCAGAGCGTGCGACAGAGAAGGGAAATAATGAAAGGAGAGAAGAGGGTGGTGGGTAAGAGGAGACGAAGGAATCCGTGGTAGAAACGACCACGGCAGCGATGACCAAGTGATGGAGTAGGAGGAAAGGAAAGGAAAGGAAAGGAAAGAGAAGACAATACACACGGATCAAGCAGCGAAACTCAGCAAGAGGGAGGGTTCTCTGCGTGCCGAATAGTCAGTGGACTGAAGAAGAGCCCAAGGATGAGATGCTTGTGGGTGTTGAAAGATACTACCAATGGAAGCGACGATGACCATGAGATGATTTACATCAGATAGTAGAGCCAACTGCCAGAGGAAACAAATTGCAACTACTGAAGTGTTGATGTGATGTTGAAGAGAGGAACGAAGCAGATGTCTGCGCGGGTTGTAGAGGGAGAGAAGAGATGTGGAAGCCAGACTGGCACGTTGTATAACATTCAAGGGCCGTTCCAGCTCATGAAAAAATATTACGCAGCGCAGATGGAGTGTGGATGGGCGATGGAGAATGTGAAGGGAAAAAGACTGTGGCTGTAGAGGAAGAAGAGATTGTGGAAGTCAAGCTGGGAGGCAACAAACCCTTCATAGATTGTTCCAGCTCATGTGAGGGTATTGCGCGTCACAGATGGAGAAGTGGAAGGGTCATGTAAACAACAAGAGAAACTTGTGAAGGATGAGGAAAGATAAAGTGAAAGAGAAAAGGAAAAATATCTAGCTTACCTGTGAGTAGTGATGGTGAGATGATGGTCAACTATCACTAGAGATATTGCTGTGATTAGTTTTGGATCTGGGAGGAAGAAGGAAAGAAAAACAAATAAATAGGTAAGCCAACCTTAGTATTAGTGATTTATGTGAGGGAAAGAATCATGTTACAGGAAATGGAAGGGTTGAATCGTTGAAGATAGGGGAGTGATCGCTAAGAGTAGGGGAGTGATGGCTAATAATAGGGGGGGCCCGATCTTATACAGCGTATGGCCGCCTGTAAACCACGACCCACCTCTTCACTCCAGGCAGGCCAGTGATCCACCGAACAGCCTGGCCAATACAAATCGAGGGCCGCCATGAATTCAGCTTACCATCTGGGGCGGCGTGGAGTGACGGGTGGGCTGGCTTACCTGGGTGCTAATACCCATGCAAAGGCAGGGATATAGCTGTGATGTGAACGGGGAGATGACGGAGATGATCTTACCATGTAGAGATGACGATGTGTGTATGGATGCAAGGAAAAGGAAAGAAAAGGAATTGCAGACTTACCAGGCTTGAAGTTGTTGATGATGAGACCAGAGAGGAACTTCAACAATCTAGAAAACCGAAGAAAAGCTTTTGCTTATTCGCAGGACTGATTTAGGGCGCCTACCCCGTGGGTCCACGTCTTTGGCATGGGCGGAGTGGCTAGAGGCATGCGGGCTGCGGCCTCCAGGAGGCGTGGCCAGGGCCGGCCCGGGCCGATAGGGGTTCTTAGACCGGAAGCTTCCCGAAGCCCTCGCACTATCGAGGGGCGGTGGGGGTTCTTCCAGGCCGAGAGCTCCCCGGCCGCACAACAAGGAGCCAGGCCCGGCCTTGTGAATACTTATACTCAGGAGAGCTACCTAAGCCACCCCTCAGAAGTAATTCATTATATATACCAGGCTGTTCAGGCAACATCATGTGAAGAAGCATTGTTTGTATAGAATCTATATTATAGTGAAGAGTTGTAGCATGCGATCGAACTCGAGAGCCTCATTACGCAGATCCTACTCTGGCGAATCCGTCGTTGGCGGTATGTGACCTGGTGTGCTGAAAGGGGGGCATTACACATGTAATATTTGCATGTCACAGAGCGTAGCAAGAATAGCAATGCCTGCAAGACAAGCACGATGTTTGACTCGGTCACGATGACCAGCATGGCTACCGAGGTTGATCATTAACATGACAAAGAGCGAAAGGGGCTTCCAGGGTGAAAGCTGGCAAGGGACCGTGACTGAACGACTACCCAATCAGGGAAGATTATATCTGCCAGTGGACATGCATACTTAAGTCATACCTGGTGTATTATTTCAGGGGCGTTTCGTTCGGTGAAAACAGTCAGTATGACAGTTAAGTTTTGATCATTGGCCATGAGCAAAACTAGAGTGTAGCCATATCGTGACAAGGAGAGTCTGCAGCTATAGACTAAACTTGGCTTCGAGCAGAAGATGAGTGGTATCTGAACCAAGGGGGCTAGCAAGATGTAGATGACCTTAACCATTTTATTGGGGTTTAATGTCCAGTATTGTCATGTATTAGCGAAGTGAGCATATTCAGTTGCAAGACTTGTAGGACTGGAAAGCAAGATTCGAGTTGTGAGACTGAATTAATTCAACACACGAGACAGGTTTTGCTCCGAACTATGGGATGGAACTGCTTTGAATACAGTATTGGGCTTTGGCTCGGCTGTGTTGGCTGGTTCGGTATAATAAGAGGTGAAGATTGGTAGAAAGCCCCCCTTTCGGGCCAAACTTGGATATGTTGTTCACTCCTAATCAGGCGTTGCTTACAGCAAAGTGGATGGAATCAGTCGCTCGGAGGTGATCGTTGGGAGAGCAAAGACAAATCTGCAAATGTAGTTGTTAATCGTTTCCATGAAAGACATTAACCATTCACCTGAAGACTGTATTGTGGTGCTGGATACTGTGTTGTCTTGATGATGCTGATCTTACGAGTGTGTTGGGTTTCTTTGGTTTACTAGGGCCACCGGGTACCGATCACATCATCTGAGCGAACTGTGAGAAGACTCACTACTAAGCCTTCCTTGTTCTGAAATCATAGAGGTAGCCCCCTTCTCTGGGTCAGGTATTGGCTGGAATCCATTCTTGGGAGACAGTATCGAGTTTGACACATAGAAAAGCAAAGGATGAATTCATGGAGGTGTTTATTATGGTAGGCAGAAGCTCAAAGAGGAGAGTTCTTAAAATTTGTAGTTTTGAATCCTTTACAGGCATATGCTTTCCAGCGGCCACCTGGATACATGTTGGTGACCTTGAAATTATTGTATTATTCTCTCCAGGCTTTCTGAGCTGGTTTGGCACCTAATCTACGCTGTGAAAAGGCTGCAGAACCTTCATGCTGGAGCATTAAACGGAACTTGCTAATTGTCATTGCCTAACTTTAGAGTATGAAATGTTGGTCTGACCAGGAAAGGGAGGTGTGGTCGAGCCGAGTAATAATTTGTTCTTTTTGGGATCACCATTATCTTCCAAGAACTCGGCTTTGAATTGCTTGAACGCTTGGTTTGGCGTCGATTTACTGATCTCTATGTATTTATAGGGTTAGGGTTATAGATTCATTGAATAATAATGTTTCACCATTACTCTCCTTCGAAACACAGTGCAAACTGGGTTCACAGAGAAATCACTAAGAGTTTTGTCATTATTGTATATTGATATTCCATCACCTTGTCGTGGGCAGTAGGCATGTAAGTGCCTTGTTGGCTTAAATTGGATGTAGACGTCCTTCCACAAGGGAGTTGATGGATGGCCCTTGAAATCGAAATCAAAATACTGATTTATTCCATTAGGAGAAAACTGTGGCTCTTAAACGTCCAACGTGTAAGAGGTTCATTTGCAGTCGGTCATATTGCCGGTGTGGGCATATGCGTGAATCATTTTCTTGGCTCTTGAGGTTCCTAGGGGCTCGGTATGGTTCGGTTTGGGATTGGATCAATATAGCGGAAGGGCGACTGTAAACATTATGATTAGGCCTGTTGGGAACTCATGGGGAGTTTGATGCTTACTTACACAATGATATATGTGCGGCACTCCATACGACCTTTTGTTGAACATACCACTGAACCAAAAGCCGGCGGCCGACTGATGAGACAACCGGTATATTGGTATGTATGGCTTGTGAGAACCAACTCCCTTCGGGTGAGAGCACTGCAATCCTCTACTAGATAAAGTATGCTGTTGAAAGACTGACGAGACGTCCATTCGCACCTGGGACAACATGAGAGAATGCATGAAAGACATGGAAATCCATAATTTTCTCTCTGCCAGGAAGCTAAGACAAGTGGTTTCAGTTCAGGGCTCCCGCTCAAGTCGCCGAGTAGTGGATATTGCAAGTGTAAAGCTTGTGTTCCAGAGATTGCGGTCCTGCTGGTGTGTTCTTTGGCCTGCCATCTTCTACGGCAGTTAATTGTCAGTTCGTCGTGTTCTTGGAATAGGCTGTGTTGAGGAATGTAATATTGGGCTGTGCCAAATGCAATGCTGATGATGTGTGCACACACTGTGACAACCTATTTATTGGACCTGGTAAGCTTTCGAGGTTAGTTGAAGTCATCAGACGGAAGAGATGAAGGGATAAGATAGCCTTGGGTTGTTGCAAAAACTGATGGCATTTCGCTACAGCATCCAAACATGTGGTTGTGGAGGCGAGACTAGTAAAAATAGCCGACTTGCGACATCCTGGAGAGACGGAGATAGATAGAAGA
Organism: Apiospora koreana; assembly: GCA_017163955.1. Classification (NCBI taxonomy): domain Eukaryota; kingdom Fungi; phylum Ascomycota; class Sordariomycetes; order Amphisphaeriales; family Apiosporaceae; genus Apiospora; species Apiospora koreana. The sequence continues at coordinate 1,738,896 of JAFHKQ010000010.1, forward strand.
TCCAATAATGCCGTTAATGGTGGATGTTAGGGAGAATACAATGCCAAATGAATTCTGGTTGGGTTTCCAATGATGAATATATGGAACAATAGGTAGTGATGGGATCTAGACTTCACCGTACTTATTAACAAAACGATCTAACCAGGGCTGTAGTGAAAGTGACATATCAACAAATTTTATGACAACCGGGTCGTGTTCACCCAAGCAACGATAGTGTGGTTATTCTACTTGCCTTTGGATTCAAGTCGACTCTAAACAGCAATACAAGATGTACATGGGAAAAATAATAACAGAAATGAGGGTTGTATTCTCACAATTTTCAGTCTGGAACTAGAGGTGAAGCAAATGTCAACTGTGAAATGCAAGATGGGTGTTGTCAATAATCCTTCATGATACTGACATGCTCTCTGTAAAGCCCTGAATCTGCTAAAGGCAGAAGTCATTATCAAGGGATGGACTAAAACTTTGAGAGGTCCATTGCCTTGTCACAAGACATTGATCAAAGAGGTTCGAGGAGCAACGGCAGCATGAGAGACAGCCTTATTACTTACAAGGTACAATGGATTGCAGTATAAGGAAGAACTTTTAATGACCCCAGTCACATTCCAAGCCATCCATCTGGAACATTTGTTACTGCTCGTGACCCTTTTCTATAGCATTAAACTTATTATTACATGAGCAATGGATAACTGAAACGCCAATCAGGGTGACAAAAGCCCAGTTGGTGGGAGTAATTCAAAAGGCTTGCAGCCATGGTGTGATTCCTTATCTCGAAGTAGGCTGTAGATTCAAGAAAGTAGAGTGTCCACCTTGTATAGGGGAAAAGAACACCTCAACAGCAACACAAACATAATAGAACTCGGGTTGAATGCTTCCCCCCCCCCCCATGAAAGCAGGCTATGGTAATGGGATGTAGTTGAACAGGAAAACATCTAACTAGGACCATGAAACAGGATTCTGGAGCAAGTCCAGGACGGATCACAGGTACTCGAAGCCTTTCGAATGAATCATAGAGCCCATCAGGTTACCCAAACCATCCCCTTTCATATATTACTTATTTGCATCACAAGCTCCTGCAGTGATATGTAGCGACCCGTATATTGGGCACTACATGTGATATGCAATTTGCAAAGGACAGGGCGGGTGCCTTAAAAGATTTGGAGCTTGGGGATCTGAGGGGTGGCTCCTTTTCTTTCTTTTCTTTTTATGCTTTTTCTCCATATCAATGCATAGAGCAGAACTCAAGACTCACAGTGCTCAATTTACTCTCAAAATCAATTATAACCTAATGCCTTTAAGACTCTTAAAAACGCACCATCAAATCTATTGCTTCAGCAGGACCAGCCTGACATGAACCACAGTTGATCAATTCAACATTCCGTCAAATATGACTCCATTAAGGAAAACTGAGGGGATTAAACTATCCTTTTCCCCTCCAAGCCACCCAAGAACAAGCTGTTTGTGGTAATTCCCTTTCCACCCTCACCCTGCACTAATTTACCCTGATCAATTCTCCTGTCCTATGGCTCCTAAGTATTCTACTTAGCCTTTTTGACTATTACTATCCCGGTTTAAGTGTGATTTCGTGTGAGCATTGCTAACGTCTTTATTCACCAGTCTTTAGTTGATTAATCACGAATATGTAAATAGAATCCACTTTACCTAAAGTGCTTCTCTTTTAAAATGTATTTCTTTATGATAATTGCTAACACCTATATTTAATATTAATAAACTGGTAAATTTAAATAGGTATAGAATTATATCTATAAGTACTTTATATTTAATTTATATTAATATTGTTTTATATATATTTTTCTCTAGTTTAATACTTTAGTAGAAATTAAGACTTGTAATGTAATATACTCTTAAATATTAACTTAAAAGAATATATTATACCTAATGCCTTCCAGACTCTTAAAATTTTTCCATTAAAGATGACTCCTATGACCCTGTATTGGTGGATTTCAACTCGAAGCCCGGGTTGCCCACACGGGTAAAATTATTGATTTGCTAACTGCAGTTCACCAGGCTAGCCCAACGGAAACAACATACTTCAGAGCACGCAATGCATTCAAAAATGAACTCAAAAAGAAGCCATCATACCCAAACGGGTAGAATTCTCCACGGACGAACTCGTGGTTCAGTTAGATATCTTTCTCGGCGGCGAGACCCCTGAACTCCTGCAAGATTCACCCGATCTCTTCTCAAATCTCGCATTGTCATGAAAAGGGGAGGGGTTCTATAAGCTGGTCCACAAAGCGGCAAACGCAACCTACAGTGCCGACTAAAAAGTATATATACTACAGCGCCACCACTGCAGCTAACGGAAACGCAACCTATACTAGTGCGCCACCATCCACCACTACAATGGTGATGATGATGCCGATGGTGCCGATGGTGCCGATGGTACTGCCACTGCCGCCACCCCCCCGGAGGCCAGGAAGAAGAGGAACAGTACTCCTGGATCTTTTAACCCCCTTTCGCAACCCCCTTTCGATCTTAGCAGCCTGCTTGATGCATTTGCTACCTAGCCACAAGCAAGCAACTAGAGTGCTTTCCCGTGTCAACAAACTCACCCGTGATGGGTCAGGATCGCACTTTGCTTCTCATTGATAGGCTACGATATCAATCGAGTTTATCAGGGACCAGGGGGCCAAAGATGCCCATCATGATCATCAACAGCTGCCAGTTCGTCGGGCTGGACGTGGCAACGTACATTTTCTCGAACAGATAGTAGTCGTGCTCTTTGCCGGGGCTGCGTTGGAGGCCTTGCTTGGAACAGAAGGCGAAGACGTTGAGTTTCGAGGGTGACGACCACAGGCCGCTGCTTCAGCTTCGGAGTCTTGGGCAGTTCGACGAAAAAGCGGACCTGGTAAGCTGTATCATTCCAGAACAACTCCTCCAGCTTCGTATCATGGATGCGCTCACCTTCATTGGTCAGCGCGGCCTATGTATTATTGTAATCTAGGTAGGTCAGAATGTGATCGAGCCTGTCCATAGATCCATGCGTGCTTTCGTCGACCTGTAAATCCACGTTTGCTTGGTCGCGCAGCATATAGACGTTCACAACCGCGGTGTTCGACTCTAAGAAGCTCTTCAGCTGTCGCAGGCTTCGTGTGAGCAGCGTGCGGATGATGAGTTGGTCTTGCCAGCAGCACGGAAAGTGCTGGAAAAATCCAGTGTGGCAGAGGCAGAGGCGTGTCGACGGGTGGTGTCGCCTCGGGAATATAGTATAGATGTTTCGGATTTGATGTCCCGCCAAAAAACCCTTTAACTTTCAAAATGTGGCATGGCCAGAGCATCCAGCCGACCTGCAGACGACCGATCCAGTTTTGGCACACGGCGTCATACGGGTGGGCGAGTGCCAGAATGGCCGCTCAGTCTGTAAGACGGGCACCATCCAGGCCATTTTCTTGTTCTTATGCTTCCCATTCTTGCTCTTGGCCGCCGCCAAGTCTCTTTCCAGTTTGCCCCGGGCCAATTCCACCTCTCCAGTAGGCGAGACTCGCAGCGGCGGGTTTCGATAGCTTGTGCCGCGAAACTAAAAGCCCATCTCTGAGAAGAAGGTAGTGTAGGATTTATTTTCCCTCGGTAAGAATGTATTGATCGATGAAGTCGTACGGAGAAAAGTCGAGGAGGAGGAGGAAGTAGCACCAGACATGTGTGATTGTCTTCATGGCCGACCAAGCAGCTTGATGGACGATTCTTGAATGGTGGACTGCGGATGGATCTCTTTGTACCGACATCTTACCAGCCTCCTGTGGCTCACGGTGATACCTGGGGAACTTGCGATCGCAAGTAGTTCTCGGCCACCCGGAGGATCTGGAAGCATCAAATGATAACGCTGGTTGCGCACATGGTCTGCCTGGTGCCTAGATCTCTGCGAGCACCGATAGGCAGATCGTGGGTGTTTGCCATATTATTTGGTTTCTCTCTGAGACCCTTAGATTTTGCTGTCTGTTCATGTTGGTGTGTTGATTCCCGTTGATAGAAACCGCGGGTGTTCGGGCTGTGGCAGTGGGCGTTTGCTTCGTTACCGGACGTGGCCGTGGGTGTTTTCCTTATTACGGTATGCCACTGTTGCTGTGCCAATTCCCATTACTGCACGATGTTCTGTGGCCGTCTTCCTCGTGGGCGTGCTTTCACCTTGATGTTGACTCTGTCATTGTAAATACTGGAAGCGAACATGGTGTCTAGAGGTGGCAGGCAAAAGTGACTGAGTGGTGTTGCAGATGGTCTGCAAGTTCTTGAAGGGCTACATGATGTGGCACCCCAGCAAGGAAAGGAGTGACGTCCCAAATGGGCATTTACCTGGGTAAGCATTACCTCGTTATCCTTCCCTCGGGTGATGACGATATCCCAGGCGGCTGACATACCGAGCAGCACCTGCCAATCAACTTAAATCCAGTCGAGTTCAACACTTAACAAGCCAACACGCTAAGCATGGTTCAACTAGTCATCAGCGGCACTCCTGTCTTTTTCGGGCGTGTTTGCTTTCGTCACCCAGCTGTTCGTTTTCGGTTGAAGCGACGCCTTTTCAGCCGGCTTCATTCAACCTGGCTGATCGGATCGACTATTACGCTGCTTCTATCGTCAACGTCATCGTCTTGGTGGTCTCTTCCATGCTGCCATCGAAATAGAGGTGACGTTCACAGGACGACAATCCCATACTTCGATAGGCGTCGACAAGTAATCCCAATGTCCCACACCAACTACATTTGATGCACGCCGGAGTAGCGTCAACGAAAGGTAGGCCGGCACCGAGCACGAGCAATGCCATATCCATGCAAATAGCCCTCAAACAGCCAGAAAAGTCGCTCCGCCCTCCGGGATCTTGAATCAGTCAAGCCTCTTGACTCTATTGGTCGGCAGAAAAGAAAAACGAAACGCCAGAATCAGCCAGCTCGTGAGACGGCGTTTGGAAACACGTTGCTGGAATACACAGCTTCAGGGGGTCGTATATATTAGGATGGTTCGAAATAAACCGTCGCTCGCGATCACGCCTTGTTTTCCTACCATGCCAAACGCCACACTTATGTCGGTTCAAAGCCCACCAACAGGACCCAGGGGGTATCTACCGATTGCGTGTGGTGGAGTGACTGGCATAACACAGCAGCCGCATCATCTCCAGGCGCACGCAGCATACAATACAGACTTCAGATAACCAGCTTAAAACTGCGCCTTCTTGAGCGGCTTATTTCGACCTAGCTTATCGAACCGGCTCATTCAGGTGAATCTATCGCTGCCGTCACCGTCACAATGGCCTCTTCCGCGCTGCCATCATATTAGAATCACAACGTTCATCAGAAGCTTCGAGAGGCAAGCGCGAGCAATCCCACACCCATACAAACCACCCTCGATCAGCCGGATCAGCCGATCTTATTGATCCTATAAGCCAGCTGATATAATGACGATCAGCCGAAGAAGCGAGGATCAGCCAGAGCATAAGAATACAGTGTTTGGATGAGTAATCTCACTCCCATCAAAATGAACACCGGCCGGGTTCGCGTTAATGGGAGGTCGGACAGAACGGCGCGAAAGCAGTACGACTCTACTTGCATAAGTTTAACATGCCAAACCAGGTATCACGGCACCAAAAGACAGCGTATGTGGCCGATTGTTTTCATAAATGTCCCATCTCCTTCTTCGCTAGAACATCTAACCGTCGGTAGGTTGACCAATTACGTCTCACGGCATCACGATGGTCATCCCAAGGACGTCTAGAACGTCGACTTCATTCAAGAGTTAAACTTACCGTTCCTGGGTATACACGTTCCAAACACATAAACCACATTGATCGATCACCCAGGATAACCTGACCAAACCGCTCGAGAGCCCGGCTACTCGGATTAGAGGAATACGGCGACCCTGTTGGCCAGTCGATCGGAAACAAACCCCAAGTTGGGCTGCCCAGTACTTACTCTATCAGCATTCGGCAACAACTTCGTCATCCACTGATCGCCAAGCTACCATAAGTCTGTTTCACCGCCGGTTTCATGCGTCGTACTCAGGGGCTGTCATCATATATCCACGCAATCCTTATTTACACCTTCCGGCGGCTCGTACCAGGAAATTCAACTTACGAATATACCTCCTTTCAACACATCCCCTTTCCCTTCAACATACAACATACAGCCTCAAAATAAGAAACAACTTCAACCTATATTTTTGAGAGCTTAGAAGGCATTGGGTATAATGCTTTCTTTTGAGGTAGTATTTGAGAGTATATCACGCTGCGAGTCTTGGTATTGAACCGGAGAAGAAAAGAAGAAAAGAAGAAAAAAAAACTTACAGCTTCAACCTCATATCTCGCACCTATCTACCTTTCAACTCATTTTTCAATCGACTCTTCGCTACCCAGTCACCTTGACGGCCACCTGCTACCTGGCTAACCATACCCATACTTCCTCAATATTAGCAGCTTCCACAAGCTACATCAACCCAGAATCAAACTTGCAGTCACCTAATTATCAGTCAGCCAACTACTTGACTACTTACCTACGATATCTGTCTATTCAACTCTCCTAAAGCGTTCGATTCCCAAGCATCTCCAACGACTACATGGCTCACCTACTTGATAAGTTCAGCTAATCAAGATTCTAGTAATGCCTTTTTTTTAGCTGTAAACCCACCAAATGATACTGCCAACGAATTATAATCATCGAATTATCAACCCATTAATCAGTGCAAGCACAAAAGACCCTGTAGCTCATCTAGCTATCCCGCCACCGTATTTCAGCTTCAAAAGATCTCACAACTATTGAACAACTTTGGCTACAAACTGCTTAACTATATAGGCTCCATCATGCCACTTTATGGGAATCCCATCTCAAGATAATCATTGCTAACTTGGGAATAACGATAAGATGGTCCGCTCAGGAGAGAACATGCCGTCATATGGGAATCAGTGCTCGAATCCTTGGTGTGTCCCATTCCGTGAATGGTCCGGTCTATGGTTGTTCCAAGCTATTCGACTGGCTAGCTAATGCCCGCGTTCCACCAAGGCATCCCAGTTGCCACTGACAGACTTATTCATTCTTCAAGTCCCAATAACCATTGACTTCGTATAGTAGATGACTATTTCCCCGGCACATGGGCGACAGTAGTGCAACATGAAATCAATCAGCTGTAGCGTAGGTCGAACCCTTCGAAAGTAACCACTGTTAATATCTTTGCTAACTTGGAAACCTTTATCAGAGCTCGCCCAAACGTTAGAGACCCGAAAACGGAATGTCTCGGTGTTTTGCTTCTGATCTTTCTACATCACCATCATCACCATCATTACCATCATCTTCATTATCTTCACTCTGCAATTGATTTTATTGAATCACCAGATTCTATAATGATTCATTTCCTTCAACGCCAGCATGGCCTAAGCAACAGTATAACACAAATCATACGGGCGGTTATAGGGCCTCCATTGACTCAAACCCTTTTACCACTTACCCGCCAAACTTCAACCAGTCGGGCACCTTCAGTGTTGGACAATTTCTCGGAGCAAGCCGCTGGAGAGTCACTTTCTGGCCTTCTGGACATCTTGAACAACAACATCGTGACACAACACCACAACATGTTCCACATCCAATAAGCTGGATGTGAGTTGGAGACCAGTCATGAAGAGCTTCGCAGGAGGTTCGACGAGCGAGGAAGCGAACTGAGAGTCCTTCCCGCCACACAAGATCAAAAGCGCGAGCAGACCATTTCTATCGGCAACAAAGTACGCGGTTCAGAGTCCTTATCAGACGACGCAAAGAACTTTGAGACACGACAAATCGAGTTCCGGTCTTAGAAATCCGGATGCCAGCTAACAGTTGAGGAGTACAAGTGCCCAACTATGTACGACAGAATCCTCTAATACGTGGTCTCTCAAATTGAAGGTACCACACGTATTTCAGTCGACCAAATACGTCGCAATAACCCTCAAAAGAAAACCAAGACAGTCTGCAGAGGACCGACAAGAACAATTTGTTCGGACATCTCGACTACGCCTACGATATGACAGAACTAGCCAGGCTGTACGGGAAATGGAGGGTCTTTACCAAAAGAAGTGTCCATTTAACGTCTTCATTGCAGACTCCATCAGACAGACAGCCGAGCTATGAATGCACGACTACTACAGAGTCACGCAGCTCAAGTCGTCACCCAAGCTCTAAATATCCGCACCAAATATCTAGCCCCGACCCCTAACAGACGATTTCATGGGAGTCCGTCCACCTGTTCCGAAGCCTTGCCGAGAACCAAGATGAACTTAGAGCCCGTCCACAGAAGAAGGAGGCAAGACACTTACAATTGCAACTAGATAAATCCAATATGAGCTTCCTCGACCAATGAAACCAGCCACCTTTCGCCGGCACGACGGTCCCCGAACCAACATATCCGCGCTGTTTGACGACATGTAAATCAGCAGACCCTGCTCTACCTAAGAGAGCGGAGGATGAAGCTGGGTCTATGCCTCGAACCCAGGAACACTGGTGGTAGCTATGCACAATCTTACAAGGCACCATCAACACCCTTATTGGAGCCCTCGAGGTGCACGAAAGAAGACCAGAAAGTCGGACAACAGAAGGAAGACAAAAAGGAATCAGTGATAAGGGAGCATATAAGGAGACATTCCCCCTTTGAGGAAAAACTAGATCACAAGGAAGTTGTCCCGGTCGATGTCTTCATATATCAGAAGTTTCCAGGGTTTGCCAACTTCTACAGGCGGTTCATCAAGGGATTCTCAACCAGCACAAGATCTCTCTTAGCGTTTCTCCACAAGGCCATTTAGCTAGGCCTGGGACGGGAAACGTACCGGCGCATTCAAGCCACCCAATGATTTATTTATAAGTGCGGATAGACTTGCGCACTCCGACCCAACTCGAAAGACAGTTGTCGAGAAGGATGCTTCAACTGAGCCTCTGTAGGCGTCCTCTCCCAATACAATAGCGAAGGTCGTCCAGCGGCGTTCTTTTTGAGCAATTATTCGGCTACAGATTGCAAGTGTGAATTCTAGAATAAGGAGCTTCTACTTATTATCCAGTCTTCTGAAGAGTGGAGCAGACTTTCAAGAGCTGGGGAAATTCCAGAGGTCCAGGCTTCCTGCCAGTGGTCAACGATGTTACTGGAAAGAAAGCCACACAGACCCAGAGAGTTGATAGGGGATTTCAATTTGCCATGTGCAGCTTCGTGAGGTTGCCATGTGCGATGGACGGAGGTCTTGGGAGGTCCAGCTTAACATAGCCCAACAAGCGCATTGGAGTCTGGCGTGGAGAGCGCTGCCGATTTGCCGAACCAGATAGGTTGACCTTGGAGTTACTTTTGACATGGGTAATAAATAGCTGTGTCCTGATATAGGAATTTTCCCTGTCTTAATGTCAGGCCAATGCAGATCTATTTTTGACCCAGAAGGAGAACATTTTCGCAGACCATAATGAACTGAATGGACAGTCTGGTACGTTCGGTTGTTTTGAATGTTCACTAGCCCGTTGGGTTGGTAGTACACTGGAGCACATCTGCAAGGCGGCAGCTCGACCGAGGAACATCTGCCCAAGTTGAGCAAGTTGAGAGGGGTACATTACGTGAGGCCAATTAAGTGAAGCCATCCCATACAGTAAGGTAAACCCAGTAGCCCAGTATCTATTTTTCGATTGACATATCCCATCAGACAATGCCATGATGCAAATCAGTGGCAATCATTCCCAAATTGACACCGGCAGTGATTTACATCTGCCCCGGGTCATTATTGAGAAATCAATGGAGTAGGGAATATATATTAAAAGCTTCATTTAGTGTGTGGCCAAAGGTTGCCTACCTAATGTACATGTTGGTGGTCGCGGCCCAGTTCCAAGCGATGACTCAGATCAGCCACAGCATTTAATTTTTGGCCAGATTCTTCAAATCTAGCTGCATGTGATCTAGGTTGTTATGCATCAATTGTACATACATGTACATAGGTACATGTACAGAGGGGTATTTTCGTAGTTGCGTCATGAGGAGCTGGCTGCCTGGGTTTGAATTGCAAGGGAGGATATTATTTCTGTGCAATGGCCTTAGCCCTCAAGACCCGCTTTTACTGTTAGAGTGGTAAAAAAATACACAGGGCCATACTGATTGCAGCCCCGCGCTGTTGAGGAATGAAAAAACGTACTAGGTAGTCACAGCCCAACGACTCCACTTTCTGGATTTGCAGAGCTTGTGCAAAAATTTTACAAGGCGGCCGCCACTGATTGAACCCCGCCTTGATTTCCCAAACCACATAAAGGTAGTTCTTTCCTAAAGGAATCTTGCAACAGTTCTCTCCTTCCTGGATCGTCGTCACACCGCGGAACATAGGCTTCCCTTACTGACATTCTCAAGGTAAGCCTCCCCTCTCCTCTCCATCATCTTTTCTGCAAGATTGAAACGAGGAATCGTTGCTTTCATCATCTTCACAAAAGAATCCAATCGAGGAATCATCACCTCCAACCTCCATCATCAACCCAACTGACTTTCCCTTCTTCCGCGCAGAATAAACAACAAAAACAACTTCCCGAGAACCATCCACAACCGCCATCATGGGGTAAGCATCGCCGCGAACTCTTCACCATCTCCATCATCACATCACTAACAACAGCCGCGCAGTAAGGAGAAGGCTCATATCAACATCGTCGTCATTGGACACGTCGATTCCGGCAAGGTAAGCTGCCGCTCACATCACAACGCTGTTCAACTTGGGATGCTAACTTGCCTGTAGTCCACCACCACCGGTCACTTGATCTACAAGTGCGGAGGTATCGACCGTCGTACCATCGAGAAGTTCGAGAAGGTTAGTCCTGCTGCCCATTTCACGTTCACACATTCCCATATCACTCATTTACTATGGTGGCTGGCACCTTTTCTGCTGTCTCACCATTTTCACCCCGCCTTGAGCATCAACCCCTCCATCGAGATTTTTTCTCATCTTGGAGGGGCAACAAACCCTGTGTCTCCACATGTGCTGCACAATCTGGCCCGAGCCCCGCACGGGCCCAACCCAAACAATTTTCAATCAAATTTTGTAACATCATTGCTGACAACCAATCACAGGAAGCCGCCGAGCTCGGAAAGGGTTCCTTCAAGTATGCGTGGGTTCTTGACAAGCTCAAGGCCGAGCGCGAGCGTGGTATCACCATCGATATCGCTCTGTGGAAGTTCGAGACTGAGGAGTACAATGTCACCGTCATTGACGCTCCCGGTCACCGTGATTTCATCAAGAACATGATCACTGGTACCTCGCAGGCCGACTGCGCCATTCTCATCATTGCCGCTGGTACTGGTGAGTTCGAGGCTGGTATCTCCAAGGATGGCCAGACTCGTGAGCACGCTCTGCTCGCCTTCACCCTCGGTGTCAAGCAGCTCATCGTCGCCATCAACAAGATGGACACCACCAAGTGGTCCGAGGCCCGCTACAAGGAGATCATCAAGGAGACCTCCTCTTTCATCAAGAAGGTTGGCTACAACCCCAAGGAGGTCGCTTTCGTCCCCATCTCCGGTTTCCACGGCGACAACATGCTGGAGGAGTCCGCCAACATGCCCTGGTACAAGGGATGGGAGAAGGAGACCAAGGCTGGTGGCAAGAAGACCGGCAAGACCCTGTTCCAGGCCATTGACGCCATCAACACCCCCTCGCGTCCTACCGACAAGCCCCTCCGTCTTCCCCTCCAGGATGTCTACAAGATCGGTGGTATTGGAACTGTGCCCGTCGGCCGTATCGAGACCGGTACTCTTAAGCCCGGTATGATCGTCACCTTCGCTCCCGCCAACGTCACCACTGAGGTCAAGTCCGTCGAGATGCACCACCAGCAGCTCACTGAGGGTTTCCCCGGTGACAACGTTGGTTTCAACGTCAAGAACGTCTCCGTCAAGGAGATCCGTCGTGGCAACGTTGCCGGTGACTCCAAGAACGACCCCCCTCTGGGTGCCGCTTCTTTCAACGCCCAGGTCATTGTCCTCAACCACCCTGGTCAGATCGGTGCCGGTTACGCTCCCGTCCTCGATTGCCACACCGCCCACATTGCTTGCAAGTTCTCTGAGCTTCTTGAGAAGATCGATCGCCGTACTGGTAAGTCGGTTGAGAACGCTCCCAAGTTCGTCAAGTCGGGTGATGCCGCCATCGTCAAGATGATTCCCTCCAAGCCCATGTGCGTTGAGGCTTTCACCGACTACCCTCCTCTGGGTCGTTTCGCTGTCCGTGACATGCGTCAAACCGTCGCTGTCGGTGTCATCAAGTCTGTTGACAAGGCCGCTGCCGGTTCCGGCAAGGTCACCAAGTCTGCTGCTAAGGCTGGCAAGAAATAAATGCATTAACGCATTTGTTTCCTCCCTCCTTGTGGTCGGCTTTGCCTTCTGAGGCTCAGCTGCCTTGTAATGCTCTCACGACACGACTTAATGTCACGAATCTTCTTGCCTCTTGCGATGATCACTGGGACATTTGACTTATGGGGAACAAAGATATGAAGGGAAGGGTTATGGACTTTTTCACGACAAAACTTCTCAATAGTGTGCTTGTAGTACCAAAATAGAGTCATAGACAAGTGGTCTGAACCTGAACTGTTTTCTTCTGATATGTGAAACCTTCTGCTGTAGTTGCATCATTATGTTGTACTATGTCTAGCCTTGTTGACTGGTGTTGGCCACTGCGGAATATTGATTTGTATAATCGACTGTGACTAATTGCCATTCATGACCTATGTTTCTGTGTGGATTTTTTCGTCACTTCCTGGTTATGCAGTAGCATATGTCAGTATAAAACATGTGCACACTACACTTCACAGAGTCGGACTATTATTTTCAAGGTTTGTGTCTATACGTACACCGGAAGTGACAGGAGACGAGCATGGGTATTGCTTATTCTAGAGTTGTACATGATATTTACAAAGTCCTTCATACATGTTCATCAGGCCATATCTTAATATACAAGGTCGTTCTTTCATGACACAGCTGGCCCTACCATCTGGCTCCTTTGCCTGTAGACTGCTGTCTTCTATGCTTTTTGGTCATCCAGCAAATCCAGACCAGAACTTTGCAGTCCGGGCAGTCTTGTACATGAGATTCAAGAAGTCGCTCAGAGGTGCCTGCTCGTCCTGTTGCTCCGAGGCTTCACCGGTAGAGATGTCACCAGAAGGTCGCGTGGGCGAAAGGGCAAGCTCAGCCCGACGCCCACCGCCTTGGCCGGCCTCGATGCTCGTGTAGGTCAAGGTGTGGCCCTCGTACGGCACGCGGACGGCGCGGTGCAGCTCAAGACCCATGAACTCGTAGAGGATGCTAATGGGCTCGTTCTTGTCGCGGGGGGTGCGCGACTTGATAGCCTTTTCTAACCTGGCGGTTCTCCGACTTGCCTTGGCGACGAGTTTGGGGTGCGTGGGTTGCAGCGACTCGTAGGGGGAAGGATGGGACTTGTAGAAGAGGCGGGCCGGGATCTGGAAACGTTGCTGGTCGGGCATCTCGAGCTTGCCGTTGGAGATGTCGAGGCGGGCGCGGCTGAGAAAGTTCTGGAGGGGCTGCCACAGGGCCAGCTCGTCGGGATGTCCCTGCAGCGTGGCGATTCGCTGCTGCTGCACGCGGACGTCGACGGGCGAGGCAGGGAGCATGGCGTCGTGGATATGGGTCTCGGTGATGGCGCGCAGGGAGTGGATGCCCGTGATCTGGGGCTCGTCGTTGTCGGTCAGAGCAAGGCGGAGCTCGAGGAGTGGGCCGGGGATGCTGGGTTCCAGCGGGTTGGGGCTTGGTGTAGGGACGAAGCGGACCAGGATGGTATGCTCGACCGAGAAGGGCGGCGGCGTGTTGTTTTCGTCGTGGCTATTATCGTCGGGTTGGTGTTGTCGTGATCCACCATGGAGTGCGGCCAGCTGCATGGGGTGCGGAACGATGGGAGAGAAAATCCTTTGGTAGTTGCTTAGGCCCTTGTCGTGCTCAAGCTCCGGAATGAGCGACTTGGCCGGCAAGCTCATTGCATCCAGCAGAACGTGGCCGAAAACAGCGGAGGTCGTCGTCTGTAATTCGGGGGACCAGCGGACTGGCTGGTGAGGGAACTTATCTAACGGTTGGATGTCGGCCCCCTTCAGGACCGCCATATTCGAGTCTCGTACGAGCTTCACCACATCGGATACCTCACTCGTGGCTCGCGCTGCAGAGTCATCTTCTTCGGGTGTTGATGCCGGCGTATCAGAGAGTAAAAGACGCACGGGTGAATCAGGGAGGTTTTGTTCCTCGAACACGTGCTTCTCAGCTTCCAGCGTTCCAGGTGGGTTCACATATCGAGCCCACCTACCCAACTTATCCTTCCAGTTCCATTTGTCTTTGTTGTACTCGTCAATCAGGAACATGCCCTCGGAAGACCCCTCGGTCTGTTCTGGCGCATACAGCTTCAATAGGGCAGGCTCAGGCTTGAGGGCGGCGAGAAGAAGACGGGAAACAACATGTCGCATATCCTCCACATCGTACTCTGAGTCTTCCATCTCCTTGCGACTCTTAATTTCAAGCCAAGTTACACTTATCTAGAAGACAATACTTAGTTTTCATGATCCGTAGAAGAAGGGCATACCGGAACAACTTACTCGTTTCGTACTGTGGCTCTGCTTAACGTAGGTATTAGATATGCGACCAACTTCCTCCAGTAGTACATCATCGATGATTTCGTGCTCTCCGCCGACGAAAGAGGCTGGGAAGTGGCGTGTCCTGATGTTTTTGAGAATCATATCCAGCTCGTGTATCAATGTCTCGGCTTTAGGTCGGGAGGCAACAAAGCGGATCGTGTTCCTGCTCCGAAAGATCTCCATGCTCTCGCCGGGGTCGAGGAATCTTTCATTGAGGCGCTTGAGGAAACGCCGCGTGCCTCGCATGAGCATGGTGAACTCCAGCTTGCACACCGTGACTTCCACCTCGCCCAGCCCCCCCATGAGCTCCTCGATGTGCAGACCCCAACACTCACGCATGATGCGCGCAGCGAGCTTTTCTTTGGAGGACGCATTTTCCGAAACATAACCGTGGAGGTGTCGATCCGTATCTTCTGGAAGACCACCAGCGGCCACCTCATCCGAGTTGAGTCGCACCCAGGGGGATATTTCGCGAATCCAGGGGTATGCAGGAGCCGGCGTGGCGGAATCTGCCTCGCCCTGAGGTCTTTCTTCACTCAAGCCTGTATGGTCTTGGTCTTGTTCGTCTTGCTCGTCTTGTTCGCTCTCCAAATCCTCTTCCGTCTTGGCCTCAGCCTTTGTTGCTTCTTCCAACGCAGCCTTAAACCTGTCGATATAGTCAACGAGCTGGGATCGCATGAATCCTTCGGTAAGCTCGTGCTGTATCGCACGGAACTCTTTCTCGGGGAGGTAGGTCTCCGACTCTGGGCAGAGTCCGTCGATGTTAGCACGAACTTCGGCAGGCGTAACCGGTTCATCCTGGCGTTCGAGCAAAGCTTGGATCTCAAGCTGCGACGATCCTTCTTGGGCAGTAGTAGTGTCTACCACCACAGCAATGTTTCTCCTTGGCTTGTATAAACCCGAATCCTTCATGACAATGGCATAAGCCGGCTTGCCCAACATGTCCTGACCAAGACTCTCGGATGCTTCCGTAAGCAGTCTGTTACGAGACAAATGCCTCTTGTTCATATTGATACGCTTGAAAGTGAAGTCGTCTCCCTCTGAACCCCGCCGCGGGCTATTGTTTCGTTGATGGTCACGGACCGGGTCGTCCTTCGCGAAGAAGTTGGATGTGGACAATGATTCGCCTCGGGTGGTCGTACCATGTTCGGTCTGGTTGGGTCTCTTGTGCTCCTCGTCATGGCTCTGGTCGTACTCGGTCGAGCGAGCTGCAGGCTGACCGTTTGTAAACCATCGTGAAGTCTGTCGCCGGCTTGCGACAGCCGCATTATATCGTGTTACGGCATGGGGATATCGAGGTCGGGTGACTTGACTGAGAAGCCGTAGCCGGCACCCTAGACAAATCGCACCGCCAGAGAACTTTCGTGATATCATGAAGACCAAATGAGAAACCAACCCGAATTACCAAATTATGTACACATTGAACGATAACTCCAAACTAATACTGAGACTACGGGACTTCGACCCTTGGAGAATGCAAATGGGCAGGGAATTCTGCTCAAAGCTATCCGATAAGGCGAGGCGATAAGAACGGAGGTGGATCCGTAACGAGGTGCGAGGGAGGCTCAATTAAAGCCTGGTAAGGCAAGTGAGTGACGGCGGAGGAACGCGTCTGCCCGCAACGCGCTTCCTGCACTTTAGCCAAGACGGGTTGCCCCTCTACGCCAGTCTCGCCAGTGATTAAAGGACTCGATATTTACGCATAACTAACTTGCGCAAACATCATACATCAACCCCGAGTCTTCTAGAAGGAGTATATCAGGTGTATCTTCAGTTGCCAGTCCTATCTCTGCAGCATTGATCAACTCTTCCAAAAAAAAAAACCCTCCACTTCATATTGCCCTGAGACACGACGTGTTAGTCTCATCATGCCGACGCAAACCCAAAGACGCCGTCAGAACGACGACGATGAGCCTAGACGGCGATCTCGTCGTCAAGTCGATTCCGACGTCGAGGAAGCTTCGAGCCAAGATGAAGAAGGCGATGTGAGTATGGTAGGCGGCGGCGACGAAGCCCAGCTTATCAAGAAGCTGGTGCGCTACGCTCTAGCATGCGAGCACGCCAGAATACCAATTAAGAGGGATGGCATACGAGAGAAGGTCCTAGGTAGCAACTCGAGATCCTTCAAGACCGTTTTCGACGGAGCCCAGCTCCAATTGCGTCAAGTGTTCGGCATGCAGATGGAAGAACTGCCAGTCAAAGAGAAGCGCACACTTAAGGAGAAGCAGAGTGAGTACCATCCCATCGCCCCAGATTGGTGCCAATCCTCTCGATGCTGGGATAGGAACTGACCGATCTGCGCTTTGAACAGAAGCTACAGCTAGGAAAGCCACCGGTACGACTTCATCGAGACAGTATGTTTTGGTCACAACCCTGCCGCCTCAGTACAGAAAACCGGATATCATCGCACCGTCCCGAGCACCGAGCGCCAGCGAAGAGGGCGCATATGTTGGCTTTTACTCCTTTCTGATTACCATTATCACTCTCAGCGGAGGTGAGCTCAGTGACATGAAGCTGAAGCGCCATCTCGCACGCGTCAATGCCAGTCAGAACCTGCCCATGGGCAAGACGGAGGAAGTTCTTACCAAGCTTGTGCGTCAAGGTTACCTTGACAAGGTTGTGGAAAAATCGGACCATGCCGAGGAAGATACAGTGACATGGTGCGTGGGCACCAGAGGCAAAGTCGAATTCCCCCCGGAGAGCATCAAAGGGTTGCTCGATATGATTTGGGGAGATGATCGACCCGATGATTTCGAAAAGAAGGTTAATAGAAGTCTTGGGCTGGCTGCTGACGAGGATGCGGGCGGCGCATAACTATACGGGTATGCATCAATGGTTGTGTCAGTTCTCACAGCAGCATCGCAACTGCTGCGATTAGCGGCAACATGTTTGGCGTTGGGAGGAATCTTTCTGGACGGCGTTGCAGGAAATAGGAACACAGTGGTCGGTCGGTGTGTTATATATTATACCCCGCCAGGGATCCTGGCTTGCTATTACGGAACAAAACTGTTCTCGCAGCGATTACTTCTACTCTTCTACCTTGGTGTATTGTCTTCCACATGTGACACTCGTGATTCCTCGAGGCTGAGCGCGAAGACAATCTTGGATTGCTGCTAAAGTTCCCGTACCCTTTCCATCCCCAGTCGCGTCGCTTTTCCCTCGTATGTTGCCTAACCCATTTCATCGGGGCAACGTTGACTGGTGGGCGTAGTAGTGAGTGCGCATATACGGGCTCTGCGTGAGCGTCTGTTGCGTGTTTCGGTTATGTTTTCTACTGGGACTGTCGCATCATTTGTAGTTGTAACCTTTTTAGTGGTGACCATTGCCCGCTCAGCCATCTGTTCTCCTCAATGTGACTTTTGGCTCTTCATTCCTGCTCGCGCGGTGTTGGTGGCGCCATGTACATCTCCTGGTCCTCACGGGGAGGCGGCGGGCCGCAGGGCTGCACCATCTTGCGGAGGAGCTGGGCGCGCAGCTTGGCGGCGGGCTCGTTGAGCGCCAGGCTCATGTAGGCGAGCTGCGAGGGGTGGCCAACGATGGAGCTGTACGTGTCGCGCGCGATGTTGGTCCGCCACTCCCACGACGTCGTGTCCGGGTGGCCGGTACCGACGTACTTGGCCTGCAGGCGCTCCAGCTCTTGCTGGGTGCGAAGTTTGTCGGCCTAGGTCAATGTCTGTTAGTTTGCGATGCGATGCGATGCGATAGGATGGACAGATGGATCTACGAGTGATCCGGGGGGGGTCCGTGAATTGAATGTTGCAGAGATGGAAACGAGGAGCACTTACCATCTTGTTTGCAGGAAATCGATTCTGGTGATGTCCTGGATGCGACAGACTGCAAGTAGTTGTTGCTTCGTTCTTCCGTTACTCCTAACATTAGTTACGAGAGAAAGCTGGTGTGGCTAGAGTTGTTGTGGCGCAAGCTTGGACCCTATCCCGACCTCTTAGCAAACGACCAAACATCCCGTCTCAAAGGCAACTACTATCAACTGATGCCCATCTCTAATCAGTAAATTATAAAAACACAACCTTTTCTCGATAATCTTATTACTTTTGATTCGATCCTTCTCAATTCAACTCAATTGGACTCCGCTGGAAGGTGTCCCCCCCCCCCTGAACCTTGGCTGGCTTCAATGCCCTCTGAAGCTAGCAGGTTTGTCAACAACCGGGTCTATTAAAAGACCAAGGGCCGTTCTCGCCTTTGAGCAATCAAGGTGCCAATTCAACGGAGTCCAGAATACTCCTTTATCAATATGTTAGAGCCGTGGGACGAGGTTCTTACTCAGGAAAAGGAGAGGCAGTCATGCGCAGAGGATGTCACAGCCATACAAGTAGCTTGTGTGGCGGACCATGGCAAGGTACATGTCGCCGAATGCACAGAGTGCTGGCCGAGGCTCCTGAACAGGATGCGCGATCGCTATCTCAACTCAGCCACCAAAGAATGGTTCTCGGGCAGGCGCCTGTTCCTCCAGGACCTCGACACCCTGTTCACACAAGCTCATGAGTACAAAACAGACCTCAAGACTATAGAGCAGAGGATATCTGACGAGAAGCGAGAATGGTTCCGTGACAAAGTCAAGAACCTGGGGTTCCAGTCGGCCGCCAAGTCACCAGCCCAGGCCAAGGCTCTGCAGCAAAAGCTGAACGACCGCAGCATACCAGTCGAGGAGCTTGTTCCGGAATTCAGAAATGCCCTCGGCGAGGATGTGAGCGGTAACCAGACTACCCTCAATGATCTGCTGGACCGATTAAAAATTGCCAAGTCTCCCCAATCGAGAGCGGAGGCCTATGTTGATATCTTCTTCCAGCCTGGACGGGACGCAGAGGGTGCTGCCAAATCACAGAAGTATATTGAGATGATTCGTAACGCCACCCCCATCGCAGACGTTATCCATATGATGCTTCGCGATCGCCAAGCCAGCAAAGGAAACCAAGAGCAGAAGGAGGCTCTCCAGAAGAAATTCGAGGAACTTCGTAGGGCAAAGGCAGCTCACGAGGTGGACAAGGCGAAGAAGGCAAAACTCAAGCAGGAAGCACTGAGCGCGGCTGCGGTCGATGACGTCTCGGAAATATGCGTGGCCTGCTCGCAGACGATTCCTGGCGACTATTCTTCATGTCCACTATGTGACGTGCTTATGGAAATGTACTCGATCCGGAAGGAGTCGACGCTCTTCTGCCCGGCCGAAGAGTGCAGCGTTAACGGCCTAGTACGTATCTTATCCCCTAGCCAGCTCCCTATTACTCACAAGACGGACAGGAAGCACATTGGACCAAGGCACATTTGTGTGCGGCGGGAGATCACTGCATAGACCTACAAAAGGAAGATGTGGACATGGACGGAGACAACCGCATCACCGTACTGTGTCGGGAATGCGTCGAGGCCTTCAAGGTTGAGTCGGTCTTCTGCTCTCCTCAGTGCTACAGCGACAACTTCCAGAGACACCGAGAGGGTGTGCACCTGTCGGAATGGGCCAAGATTGGTGAGATTGCCGATGACGATGACGATCTCGAATACCTACCTGGCGACGAGTCGAAGTATGGGGCCAGGAAGATTGAGAAACACTTCGTAGTCTTTGACAATGTTTTAGCAGATCTGGAAAAGAAGACAGCAGCACCGTAGGAGTGGCTGGTGACTCAATACCAGACGAAAAGCAAGGGTCAGGACTCGGAAAGGATGTGAAGGCAATAATTGGTTCTACGATAGGTAACGCCGGGAATGAAGCGAAGCGTTACTGTTGTAAATAGTGTCTTATTCCCTTGATTGCAAGAGCGCTGATTATCGTGTAATGCTTTCCGTAGACGAGTAATAATCCGTCAGTCTTATAAGAGTTATCCATTCCAAGTTGTTAAATCTGATTCTATGTCTAACCGAGTAATTATGCCGTTGCTTCGCCATTGAGGGGATGCTCACCAACCAGCCAGCTTTCTGTGGCCAAGTCGAGCGAAGACGCGGCTCGGAAATTGAAGATAGTGGATATAACCTGTTCATTGCAGCGGTTGGTGAAGAATTCCTAGCCTACCGTTTTCCTACAAGTCCGTTTTCCTTGCATAACTTATAGAGATGTTGGGCTAACGATTGAAGCCTGAGTAAAAGCGGCATTGGACCCTTGCCCCCCCCCCCGACGCCGACCTGTCCGAAACAAGGCACGCGCCCGAATACCTTAGGTAGACTTGAGCTCTGCATTAAGTAGTAGGTTACTTACTCTGCGCTATATTTGGATTTGGCAACACCAGAACTAGAGACAATGGCTAATATGCCGGAGTGCCTGCCGATCACCCTCAAGTTTTGGTCAGCTGTGACGCCAGAATGATATTTCTCGTACGACAATTTTTCTGTCGTTCCTGAACGGACCGAGTAGTTCAAGGCATTTTGGCGGGGTAAGAGAGAGAGAGAGAGAGTGGGAGAGTGGGAGAGTGGGATATACAATACCGCGATGGAGCCGAGCTGGATAAGCCGCAGACGGTCAAGAGCCAAGGTTCCAAGGTTGCCCCATCGTGCCATCCTGCTATCCTGCCATCCTGCCACGGCATGCCACGGCATGCCACAGCCCATAGGCACTGCTGCAAATATATAAGGCTTCGTTGGGCTCGCGTTCGGCCAGTTTTCAAACCAACCGTGGCCTGGAAGTTTTGGAGAAGGGAGAAGTGGCTTGTTCGAACCGAATATATTCCACACGTGCTAGCAGGCTAAGGAGACGGTCTCGTCTTAGCCGTCTACAGAGGACTCTACTACTAGGTTAGTAGGTCGCCTTGTCGCGAAACAGCCAACGGGCCGGGACAACCCACGTTTGGTTGATGCAAGCAACCGCCCCGTCGGCCTAGCCGTGGGTTACTTGGTTGCGCAATGGGCATCCTCGCATCGTGGTTGGGGGGGGGGCCCATCCTATCCTTTCGCTTCGCTTCGGTCAGCGGGACAAACACTCCTCGACTTACTTAGCAAAGCAAAGCAACTCAAGTCTGTCACAACACCATCCTCGAAGCACCGGGGAGGACTGCGATCATTCTTCATGTAAAAACTCTTGTTCCTGAAAATTCCATGAATACATACATACTTATATATTCTTGAAACATTCTCACCCCGCCCTCCATTTAACTTATCTTTCGTTCCTAAACTAGGGGTCCTCTGTTACGACTGACTTCCCCAAGGTCCCATTTCCAAACCATGGCTGAAGGCAACCCCGCCACGGCTCCCAAGCAGTCTCTGGCGCGACCGCAACTGGGCGGCATGCGCAGCAGCTCCTACCTGCAAGAGCACCAGCAATATCGCGGGCCTGCCACCAAGCCCGAGGGCCATTTTGGCATCGACACCGTCGTCGAAGACTTGCAGTCCGCCAGGATATCCCCCGCCAAGCCCTTCAGTCCTTTCAACGGTGTTCCCTCCAAAGACGAACCGCCCCGCATAGTAGACGGCGGCAGCCATGACTTCACCCATCCCAATTGCGCCGCTCCCCGGGGCCAGAAGTCGAGCAAGCTGATTGCGACGCTCATGTACAAGGCCAACAAGAAGGCGACGCCCCTGGCCGCCAGCAGCCAGCAGTCCACCTCCAGCACTGACAACCTGCCCTCGCCGCGGCTGCCCAAGTCCGACTCGGATATCCCCGCCAACATGGCCCCGACCACCAACTTCGACGACTTCCCCCTCGAGCCGTGCGCCGCCAACGAGCCGGAGCCCCTCGACCACCTCTACGGCTCCTACATCTCGCCCATGTGCATCACCTCCTTCCTGCACCTCATGTCGACCTTCCCGCTGCCCCCGGGCTCTTCCGAGATAACGTCGTCGCACAAGTGCCTCGATGACCCCGATCACCCCCTGGTGGTGGAACTGACGCTCTCGCCTGGGCCTGCGGAGGATTTTCTGTCTCTGGCCGACCTGCGCAAGCACGAGCTCATCTACCGCTTCGAGCGCGAGTGGAACATTGACGTGGCCCTGCAAAAGGGCACCCTGTGGAGGCGGCACCCGCGACTCGTGGTCTTTGACATGGACAGTACTCTGATCACTCAGGAGGTCATCGACCTGCTGGCCGCGACACTGAAGGACCCGCCGGATCTGGCCCAGCGGGTCGCCGACATCACGCATCGCGCCATGCTGGGCGAGCTGGAGTTCGACGCAGCCTTCCGTGAACGGGTGCAGCTGCTCAAGGGCCTGCCCGTGAGCATCTTCGAACAGCTGCGCCCCGTCCTCGACGTGACGACGGGCGTTCCCACCCTGATCAAGGCGCTGAAGCGTCTCGGCGTCAAGACGGCCGTGCTGTCTGGCGGCTTCCTCCCCCTGACCAGCTGGCTGGCGAAGGAGCTGGGCATCGACTATGCGCACGCGAACGAGGTCGTCATCGATGACGCCGGCCGCTTCACGGGCGACGTGCATGGGCGCATCGTCGGCAAGGAGCGCAAGCGGGAGCTGCTGCTGGAGATCGCCGCCAAGGAGGGAATCGACCTGAACCAGGTCGTGGCCGTCGGCGACGGCGCCAACGACCTGCTCATGATGGACGCGGCCGGCCTCGGCGTGGCCTGGAACGCGAAGCCGCGCGTGCAGATGGAGGCCTGCGCCCGGCTCAACGGCGAGAGCTTGCTCGACCTGTTATATCTGTTCGGTTTCACAAGGGAAGACCTCGAAACGCTGGCCGAGTAAGGGAACCAAGGGGGTGGAAAGAAAGCCGGAAGACAGTTATAGTACAGAAACATAACAGACCCAAACTCTGCAAGATCCTCGGCGGTAGGAGGTAGGAGGTAGGTTTCCATTGCGGGCGTGGCGTAGATAAATCATCCCGCGCCAACACACACTTCTCGCTCCTACAATCAAGATCGTGAAGAACCCAGCCCTCTGGTCTCCATAGTGACACGAGAAAACGTCAGATTTGCTGCTTTCGGCTATGAGATAGTGTGCCCCTTCTGGGGGGATGGCATGTAGGACAAGATAGAGAACATCGAGTTTCACACCAGGAAGAGACCCAATGCTCACTGTGAATACCAAAGAGATTATGTATACCCTGATGTTGTACCACCCCTTTCGAGATCTACCCTGGCCTAATTATGCTAGAGAAATATACTGCAGATACTGCTGGGTTTATTCGATTACAGAGACCCGCTAGGTAAGTCGAAAGGGGGTTATATCTTATTGCATACATGCATAACATGGCAAGGGGCCATGTACCCCTTCCGTCATTGGAAACCGACTAGCATATATCGAAAGATTCCCCGGCTAGGCATAGCACATGCTTTCCTTGCTTTATAGGATCACCCATCATTGCAGTAGTCACTAGGTCCAATCTCTGCAATAGCGGACACAGTTCTGCCTTTCACTCAATCCAGTCAGATTCACAGATGCGCTTGGCCTCAACCACATATATTTACTGGCAGTCGAACAGATAGTACAGAGCCACAGAGCCACACAATCAGCAACGAGGCATATGGGCACAGCTTTGGGACCGAGTGGCATTTGACCTATGATTCATGGATATCATTTCCGTGCCTTGTTAAGCGTAACAACGCCTTTATAGACCCTTCCCACCGCAATATATGGGACAGGCCCGACAAAGTATCTTTGCGTTGGGCAGCAATAGACTGTGGAAACCCAGTGCAGGGGTGCTTTTAGAGAGCATGACTGCTAACCCCCACGTCACCACTTCGTTGCCGGCCCCCTATCGTACACCCTTTTAGTACATCCTGCAGCCATGAAGAGCATCTTCCCGTTGCCGAAGGTCCATTGCAGACTCTCAAGTCCAGCTGCACGAAATTTGTTAGTCCACTTGAGGTTTCTCGGTTGGGGAGAGGCAATTGCCTCGATATTAGAACGTACCCTTGCTCCTTGGTCCGGGCAATGTCGCCCGACTTGCCATGTTGCTTGCCCTGTAATATCAAGTTAGAGCCATGGAGACTTCCCCGAGGATATGGAGATTCGCCACTTACCTCCATGCCGCCCTCGACCACTAGCCGGTCGAATTGGAAGAACTGACTGACAACCGTTTGACGCTGCGAGATTCCGAGTTAGCCATCTTTCTCAGTAATTGCCTGCGGCTTAAATTCCATTCACTGAGCTCTGGGTAGAAGCCTCTCTGATTTGCCAAGAGTGGTATTCTGCGATTATACGCGCAGTTCCCCTCCGCAATCCTATATCTCGCAACCGCATCTTCTTGAACCGGAGAAACCAAGCCCGGTCGGGAGAATCGGAAGGAAAGAGACCTACCTTCAGCATTTGCAACTCCTTCAGACCCTTCTGCATCAGCTCTTGCACCTCACGCGGGTCCGACACAGTCTTGTTCTCGTGGAAAGCATCGACGGTCCGGCGGTGGGCGTACTCGCGGAAGTTGTAGGTCTGGAACTGGCGGCCTTGTCGTAATAATGATCGGTACTATTTCCGAGGGGGACGTCGTTAGCAACTCATCTTGACTCCTGAGGGCTTCGACTGTCGCTGAGTAGGCACGGTCGCCGGCGCAAGCCCGCCCGATTCGCGGATGCGAAGGAGGCGCTGGAGGGACCACCATTACTACTTACTAATGACCGAGCTTGTTGTGGGAGGTCGCCCTTCAAGGCGGACACGACGGGGCCGCTGGTCGCCATCGTCGCTCGCAGCTCGTAGGCTTGTTTTGATATGGGGGAGAGAAGAGGCGCAAATGTGTCTCTCTTCTTGAACGAATATGAAGCTCTTGTCAGAATTGGGAGAGAGAGAATGATGCAAAAACGCTGCTGTCAATTACACATGCAAGGCAAATTCCGTTGGTGATTGCTACCACTAACCACTAACCATTAACCACTAACAATATGCTGCTACCCCCCAACACCTAAAATTCTTAGCGTCGGCGCATCTGAGTTCGGTCGCCGCTCGTCATTGCCAAGACTCCGGGGATAAGCGTCTTATACACCGAGCTTTCCCACTGTCGCAGCACTTAGAATGACACTATATCTCCGAGCTTCTTGGGGCGTTATATAGAGAAGTCGGATAAACAAACTATATACACGTTTATTTACCTCGGGATACACTCGGTCGGGGTTTCCACATTATGGCCGGTCCTTCGACAGCAGCAAAACGTCTCTGGCTATTCAGTTGACAGGACTTGGAACCAATGACAACCAAATCGTCAAATACAACTAGCCTCCTCCTCAATTTCGATGACTTCTTCCTAGGATTGTCGGTTGTAGGTGACACAGCAACATCAACGCTCGCCTGTCAATAGAAAGGTGTTGCCATAACGAGAAGAACCGCGAGCTGGTATTTAGACGAAGTCTTCGATGTCGCTTGGTGTTCAACGCATCGTGGGAAACCCCTTGTCGAGCCTAACATCTTCAAACCAGGTACGGTCTCACTAATCGCCTCGGCGATAGACCGCTAAACAGCCCTTTTCCAACCAGCCTTCAAAGAAGTCTTCAAGGGCACATATACCACGGAGGTAATCCAAGAGTTCTTTGGGTTGGAACCCTTCGTGGCAAGCATCACGATGTACAGAAAAGTTACATGCGTCAGTTTCGTCTCCGTCGCCAGATCTAGAGAAGACACCCCGCCCCCAGGCATTGCCGCGGCCTGTCATCCAAGGTAACTTATCAGTTCGTCCTCTTGTGTCGGATCTCAGCTACGGGGCAAGGCTTTGCTGCGTCTCTTCTGCCAATATCATCGGCTTGTCGTTCTTGCTTGGCATTGGTTATGACAGGACTGGCAAGTCAGCCCCTTTCACCACGATTACAGGCTCGTTAATGGTTCCATCCCGACTTACAGTGTCTCCTGCTGCGCAAGTACCGCATTTAATAACCTTGACATCGATGCGCTCGAGTTTGGAACAAACTCGGAATTCAGATACGACCTCCCACGGCATCACCAAAGCTTATATGCCCGCCCACCCATTCAATAGCAAAGCACCCTCTTCCCGACGAGGGTTTATAAGGCCTAATGACAGTAATCTCCCTTGACCGGGCTGGTGTGGCCTAGCGGTAGTATCATTAGTATTATACTTAAAGGCTTGAGGAGTTCGATTCCCTCTTCGGTCATTTCTTTTTTCACTTTTTCCCTCTTTTTTGACATTACACATTCCACCCACCACTTCTCCGGCTGGTTACCACAACCTATTTTGCGAGAGTAGCAAGAATAGAAAGGTCTCAAATAAAAACATGTATGTATAACTTGATTTCTGCGACTTAGGTCAAGTCTAGACATGCCAGTCGTACGTTTGCTGCGCCAGTAACTCTTTCATTCAATAATAGTACGATTGGTTTCAACACAATGTCCCCCAGCGGCTCGTAGACGAACTCCTACTGCATTATTTTGGGTCTTCAACTAGAGGCCTAGCCAGGGGTTACTCTCAATCAGGGGCTCATCTTAACGTGTTCGCGCTATTGAGGATTACGACGTTGGGGATAGAGTGAGATAACAGAGTCGGGCTCCGAGATGTTTTGCCCCTGGCAAGCATTTTCCTCGTTTCCTTGGGAATGAGTAGTGACAATTTCGGCGGCTAATGGTCATATTGGCAATGGGCTCTGCTATAATGTTGATGCAATTCTATCACTGTCGTTCTTTGACACGAAGCTCTTTCGGGTTCTGCGATATCACTTTATTGGATTTCCACCGGGTAACTGGATGTTTTGAGTGCGGTGGGTGATTATCTCAAAGCCAAATACATGTACATGTTCGGTGTGCCATTGAAACTGCATCGACGTAATATTCCAATACCATGTCTACTCTACGTATTGCAACACGACGTCCTTGCCCCATGTATGCCCAATTCACTCCCTGATTGCAAGAGCAATATACACAGGTTGTGGCGGTATAGGGGCAACGATACAGCAATGGAACGTCTCTCGTGATAGGTGATAGCCTTCTAGGTGACTGGCTATATCTACACAAATATCCAATCCGTATTACAGGTCTTGGATAACTTCAGAGGTAAAACGCATATTGGAAATACAGCGACTTGTAAGAGGTCAATATTCACGAGAACAGCTGTAGCAGTCATGAAATGGGTTGTCTTCCACCGTATACCATGGCATGATACCAATCTCCCAATAGATGGCAGTCGAGTGCCATAATCACTGCGTTTGTAGTCCATAATGCGAAGAAGCTGAAACATGCACTGCCGAACAGCTGGCAACTTGTCAATTGAGGATGCTGACACTGGGGAATTGAAGTGATGATGATGTTGCGAGTCCCGAAAAGCTGTGTTCTGATTGGAGAAGCAAGCGGGTCACATGGGGGAAGAATTAGGCCGGAGCGGGCAAGCCGCCGCGACTTGCCGCCAACCATCATCCAAATGCCTTCAAAAAAGCCATCAACCCTTAACTCGACACATCGTCAATATGACGGGTGAAATGACGATAAGCATGGCTTATTACGAGCATTACACGAGATACCCCGAAGCGACACCCGCCATCAGGTTGGTGATGTTCCTCAACGACACGGCCCGGAGTCAAAGTCCGTGAGGGGTCGAAAGGATCATGAGGGGCAGGCAGCACAATCACGTTCCAATAGACAGGAAAGGGAAGTACTGAGTAAGTTTTTAATAGTGTTTTTTTGTTATGTTCTTAGATGATATTCTATCTATAGCAAAACAAGTCTTTGTTTAACTCGATGCTAGATACTAACACGCTATCCGCCGCCGTCAAACCATGTGGCGCAACCCATCCGAATAGGAATAGGGGTCTCGACGATGCCACTATTTTAACCAACACGAAAAAGGGACAAACTCCTCCGCTTTCCTTTAATTGATCGCCTGTTCCGTAACTCCTTTCTGGGGAAATGGATATCCCAACTCCTGAAAATGCTGCAGCAAAAATTCCCAAATAGATCCTTCCCGGATCCGAACTCGTGTATATCGTGAAGTGGTTCTTCACTTCTTGCATCTGCCCCTTGCTTCATCGAAGGAGAAGGAAGAAGTGTTGATGATGAGAGTGCTTATTTATGCGGCGACCTCGACACGCTGCTCGATCTCAACCTTCGCCAGGGCGGCGGCCAGCTGCTCCTGCTCCTGGAGGAACTGGGCGTAGCGGGACTTCTTGTTGTGGATGCCGCACTCGGTCTTGGCCTGGCCCTTCCAGCGGCCGGCGCGCTCGTCCTCGCCCTCCTTGACGGGGCTGGTCGAGTGCCAGTCACCGACAGACTTGTAACCCTGGTCCAAGAGGATGTTGTAGGGGACGTTGTGCTCGTCGATGTAGCCCCGGACCTGGGCGAAGGACCAGTCGACAAGCGGGTTGATCTTGATGATGCCGGTCTCCTCATCCACCTCGAGGACGGGGATCTTGTCACGCTGTCCGCCCTGAGAACGGCGGCGACCGGTCAGCTCGGCGGCCACGCCCAGCTCGGCGTACGCCCGCTGCTGGGGCTCCACCTTGGCGATCCAGTCGTACAGCTCGGCGGCCGTGTCGTACAGCTTCTCGCCGTAGCGCTCCTCGAACTCGGCGGGGTTTTCGGCGTCGGCAGGCTTGTACACGTGCAGGTTGACGTTGGGGTAACGGGACCGGACGCGGTCCACAAGGTCGTAGGTCTCGTTGAAGTGGTAGAGGGTGTCGAGGAAGATGAGGTCGACGGAGGGGGCCTCTGGGTCCTCGGCCTGGATCTTGGAGAGCACGTCGATGGCGACGAGACCCGACAGACCAAAGGCGGTAGACTGATACAAATTGGGGAAGAGAGCCTTGACGAAGCGAAGACGGTCCTGCACCGACATGCGCTCGAGCTGCTGGTTGAGGTGGCGGATGTGCGGCTTGGTCAGGCTGATGAGTGGCAGGTTGGTGGTCGAACCCGAGGCCGAGGAAGCTCCAGACGCATAGCCGGATTCAAGGTCGGTGGCGGGTGGCGACTTGGTGTCTACGACTGGCCGGACGGCCGGGGACGATGTGAAGGACGACATCTGAGTGGATGCCATTGTGGAATGTGGTATGTGTGGTTGTGAGATGGCAAGGGCGACACTCGTTGAAATATCGCCTTTTATTGGATTCTTCAAGAGTATTCAATGTGTGTGTGAAGGGCACACGAGGTCTTTATAATGGAAGCTAACAAGCGCTGGCAGTGGGATGAGATATTTGCTTATGAGAGGGATGTATGACGACAAGCAGGTGGTCGCGTGAGGAGATATGAATGGATATATGTTTACTTGTTTGGGGTATAAGTCTGGGGAAGAACAAACAAGAGTATGGGAGAGGAGGGAAGAAGAGTAGATATGTCTTCGAACGGGGAAAGGGAAATAAGAACAGTCGAGTTTCTACTTGTATATGGGACTGCTGCTCCGGTCTCCAGTTGCCTACTACTACCTGTGCTTCCTGGTTGGCGGTTTGGTTTGTAATATTCCACCTCGACAGGAGGGGGGAGTTCAGGAGGGACTGACTGGGACTTACACCAGGCGCCCAGTGGGTGGAATTAGTAATTGCGTGCTGGGGAGCATAAGGCGGATCCCCTTTGTGCAGGAAAATCTGCGGCTTCTATTGCCTACTATGTCCTTGCAGCGCATTGGTAGTCTGGTAGTGAGAATTGCGTGATTGCGTGATTGCTCCTATTGCTCTTAGTACTGTATGATGGCTAACCTTCCGAGTAGCGCCCCCTTGCCCAGTCGAGAGATCCCATCTTTGACTATGAAGTGTGAGAATCGATCACGACATCCGCGCTAGGCGCTTTGCGGCCAAAGGTGCTGTCGCTGATTGGCCCCTTTGGGAAAAGACCAGTTTTTTCAAGGCAAAAGCTGAAGAAGTCACTGAAACTTTGCATTCTTGGACCACCACACCCGCTTCTCGTTTCAGGACCGCCAGGCTTCGAGTACACGGTACGACTCAAGAGGACCAAGGGGACGAAAACAGCATGGGATTTTCTTATTCCTCGGCCCAAAAAATAAGGGAATTATTCAATCTAGGTAGGGGAATTCATTCCCACATGTCCCAAACGTCACACTTTTGCCTCGCCAGTTGGGACCCACTGTGCATATGGATATGATTCCATAAGCTGACCATATATCGTACTTACAGACACCCATCGTTGTGTGCGGCAGACACCAGTTTGTTGTTTGTAGATCACAAATGACACCATCATCGAACTCGATGATCAACAAGATAGACAAGATGCGTGTGCACTCTGTTTCGTCTTGACCTCCGCAGCCATGCATAAGGCGCCAGACCGACCTGGTCTGTCGATATGGATGGAAGGCAACACGGCACGATATTGGATCGGATGGTCGAGGCGCCCATGGCCAGCCCAAGCCCCAGCGAACACCGAACCCTGGGCAAGTCTATCACTGCTGATGGGGCAGGCAGGTAGGCTTGCAAGCACGCCATCGCACTTCTGCATGGGCTCATCACACACCCCGCGACATGGTGACTGTTACTGGCGAACTCAACTTGATTTAAAAGGCATATGCAACCCCATGAGTCGAACAGGATAGATGCGCGAGTGAACTGTCTTCTTCTACAGGGGGATGTGTGACAGACCATGGTACCTCTCGAGTCTCATGCATCTCGTCTCCGGCACCTGTCTCTCCGCGATTGCCTGCCTGAGAGATACCGGCCCGGAAAGACGGGTTCGAGTCGGCCATGGTTGCATGTCTCGCTCGTAACGCTTCTGTTACCGTGGCGAGAGAGGGAGCGAGACTCGGCAGAGGTCACGATTATGCAACTGCACATATGCCAATCATTGCGTGCGTTGACGTGCTCAAAGGCGTGCTTTTGCTCCTTGTACAATTGTCAGCGGCGTGCGTAAGCCTGATAAGCAACACTCCAAGCCGCAAGCGTAAGTACATTAACAACAACACATGGACGTGCGTACGCAGATAGATAGACAGTCGACAGTCGGTTGGTCGGTCACACACACACACACCAGGGGGATTGCTGTGCTGGCTGCAGGGGCGTGGGCCAAGTGTCAAGTGCAAGGGCAGAAAGGACCGAAGAATCACGCCTTCATTTCTGACGATGGCGTGCTCGCTGTCGAGAAGGGAAAAAAAAACGATGATGCTAAAAGCGAAAGAGGGGACGGGGGCTGGCAAGCTGGCAGAGCCGGACGTGCCGCCGGTTCGATGTCGTGCTTTTTGGGTTGAATTCGAGATCAAAGCCGTCGTTTTGAGGCTGACCCAGCACCGATAGCCAGGTTTTGCCGCCCCCGACAGCCTAACTTTGAGCCGCAGATCAAGAGATCAACTACTACCCGACTGCCGACAGCCGCCCCATGCCCCCATGCCCCCAGCACCCAGATCTCCAATACGGTGCATCTGAACCTAACCAGAAAGAAAGACAGAAAACCACCGTCATCATCCAATCCCAGGGTTCAATTTTACGTACAATTCCGCTGCTTGTTCCTGCACTAGTATCCGGGCTTATATAATCAAACCTCCCTTACTACTATTCTGATGACCAAGCAGCAATTCCAACTTCTTCCGTCCCCTCAAACCCACAGACAGCATTTGTCCCAAGCAACCAAATAATTGAGGTTTCCTTTCGAGACGTACGACATCGGTCGACGACATAGCGACAGGTTTTATCAGGGGTCCTACTCCGTTTGGCCTACGACTCCCCACGCTAATTGCCGTCTCGGGGGCATCACGATTCCTTCTCTACAGCTGGCCCTTTGTTTGAAAAGGCACGTTTTTCTTGAGAGATGCGATTGCCACGAGCAAGTGCCTCAATCACCATCAGTCTGGCCAGGCGCATCGCTGTAATTGCTACAGCCGAGGAAAAACTGCCGAGGAGAGAGATGTGGTTGCGCCAACTCTACCCCTGACTGAGGTCTACACCAGTAGTCACTCATGGAGATTTATGAGGGCGGAAAGGTCGACTCATCCGGCTACTATGCCGAGCAATAAGGTATAAGCATATTTTCTCCATTCATCGAGGCAGAAGTCAGACGGTTCAAGGATGTTTTGTCAGCCCACCGAACAAGATTGCTATTGATGGATCTCGGGGCTCTTCAATCAATCTTAACTGTCGCGTCGCAGCGATCATGGGGCTCGGAAGCATATGCGTGACAGATGGGCACTCCCGTTGGCACTGTCTTGCATATCTGAAAGTCTAAACCATATGTTCGGTCGGATTTCATCGTGGCGAGCAGCTCATCAGGTGAGGATAGTCCCATCAGAGTCAGATCAGACCGATGGTGTGCCCCACGCGAGGCCCGGGCCGTCGCAGAGCCATGGAGTCAAGGGTAGGCTGAAGTCTAGGCCAGTGCCTTGAGGGGAGCGGGTCGCCTCGGTGCGCAACGATACATAACCCTGCCTTGACACACGAACGAGGTACAGAACGTATGGTTGCCTGCAGCACCATAATCATGGCCGTACCGGATTGTGCCGACGAAGACTGGTGATCGGCATCGGTCGATACATCCCGTTCGATGCTCTCGAATGTTCAGCTACGCACGAGGCGAGATTTGCCTGATGCTCACGGCTTTCGGTCTCTTGAGCAGGCGAGAACTCAAAAATGGACAAGCTTCCTCGAGCCTCTTGATATAATACTATTTGGGCTACCCAGCTTCTTACGGCCTACCTAACTACTAGCGAGCACTTCCGATGCAAGCTCCCTGCCCTGCCATGCTGATGGTCGAGGAAGTCACTGATTGACTGCAAGGGATGTCGGCTCAATCGCTGTCTTTCGTGTAAGGCTCCTTGCTATATTTCACTCAGCAGCAGGAGCGGTATCACGAAGAGTGTATAGTATAGAGGTAAAGTATGCTTACTCGGTGTAGTCCTTGGTACCTCCGGGCGGCGATGAGCCAAATTGGAGGATACCGTGACGATGACCCATTTCCTGCTCGAATCTGAGGATGCAGAACCTGGAGACATGCGACGTGCTCCAATCTACCCAGCGCAGCAAGCTCAGCCGAGAAATCAAATGCAGAGACACCAGCGTGTTGATACCCACGTCGAGAAGCATGGGAGATGCCAGTCTGTTCATATATCTGTTGACCTCTGGGCCTCGAGGCGAACCAGTGGTAAAGTATGCATCTCTTATCTTGCTGATAAGGCTCGATCATTTTCGATCTAAAGCTCCGCTGTTCCCTTGCCGGCGAGTGCATGATGTCTTTCTGCGCCTTCAATACCCCCTTTCTCTCTCAGATGGCCTCGCCCCGTGTCAGTGCCGGCATTGCTCACCATAGCTTCGGAGCTCTCTGGCTGCTGTTCTTGGAACCGGGCATCAGTGAGCGCTCGGCTCTGTGATGTGTTGATTGGGAAGCCAAATGCGGCCAAATCGGGGAATGGATGGCGTCCACTCAAACATGTGCAAGTCGCCCTCGCCAGCATCATTTCGAGCAAGGCAAAGATACAGTAAGTATGAAGAAGAAATACAACCATCGCAGCAGTCTCTATCCATCACTCGAGTACGAACTTTATAAGATAAGGTCGATAGCATCTATGCAGCCAGCAGCTCAGGAGAGCCTATGGTCCCCTATGTCAATTGAGGTATGCATGGATTGATGGCCGACAGAACCTGGTATTATATCGATCTGCGCTCAAATACACAGAGATAGCACTGCCTACACTTAAGTATATGTGATGTTTATCAACCTGAACTCCCATGATCTAAATATAGGTACGTGTCAACAAGACCCTCGGCAGTCAAACTCTTGGTAAGCCCTTGGCTGTGTTTCTTCAACACTAGATATATATAGTATATCTTTGATGCGCAACATCATCAGTATCAGTATTCAATATGAAAGCGACCCAATCTCCCTCCTTATGACCGGAGCCAGCCATGATTCCCTGGATCGGTAGAGGCAAGCACTGAGGATACATTGAATAGTGCTAGATCCCATGACGCATTGCTGAGAATCGTTACCCAAATGTATTGTCTTCGAGCTGCTTCGAATGATTGCGCACTTTACGCCCCAACCGGACTATCTCCAAGATGTTTCATACTTACTTCCCAGCTAAGAGGCGCAGGCCATTTTAGAGAAGTAGTCTAGTGACTTGTCAAAAGCCAGCCCAGGGCACGTTTATAGACCGCTTGACGATAAGCATTATATGTTCAGCAAGGCCATATGCGCCATTCTCCATATCTATTTCGAGAAACTTGGCCCCCTTCAAAGGAGTGAGGTCCGAATTGAACATGCTGGGGCTTCAGATTCGATTCGGCCGACTATTGTGTAAGAAAGAAAGGAATCGTCTGCCGCTAGACTGGTGCTCCGCCCTGTCTCTCTAAGGTCGATGCCGAACTTCCAGACGAAGGATGTAATGAAGTGGATAAAACATCTTGCCTCGGACCCCGAACGGAGTGGTTGCTGCCACCTCATTGCTCAACAGGCGCGAAGACCCTGAACCACGGCCGCTGCTCTAAGCCCGCTCGAGTTGAGCCGTGCCCATCTACATAAACAACGAGCCCACAAAAGTAATGCATGAACAAACGTACAATAAACACATAATTGACGACTTGGGCGTAAGATACCGGGGGTTCCATACGTTACTGATTCTAGGGAAAATGCTACTGGATTGACTGTTCGTCTCACGTATATGAATTCGACTTGTACTCTTCTCTTTCCGACAACGACATGCAAAACGACCATGACTTACATCCGCTTTCGTAAGTGTGTTCTGCATGGAACATAGGCAGATTTCATGTGTCATTGTATTTCAGTTTGTGCGCGACTTCAGGAGGCCAAGTTGACAAACCGTACCCCTTTTCTCGTGGCAATGCTGTTGATCATCATGGGCCAAACGAAACAACCCGTATTTTTATCAGAGAAGCGCCAAAACAAGCTCACCGAAATGGCCTTGCCAAATAAAGAGTTGCAGGCAAACGTATATAAAGATGTATCGATTCACGCTTTGGGTCTAGAGACCAACTATAATAGAATACAATAATACACTCACAAATTTGACAACCTTGAAAACTCCTCCTGCCTACGGCCCCTCGCTTATATACATATCCCCAAACCATCAATAAGCTAGCACACAAGACACCTTTAGTTGTTGTTGGGATCATCAGGCTGCTTCTGCTCCGCCGTCTTTTCCTCAGCCTGTGGCTGTTCGGCCTCTGTTGCAGCTGCGGCTGCGGCTGGAGCGCCCGGTGCTGCATCTTCGGCAGAAGCTCCAGGAGCCTCGACAAAAGCCTCGGCTACAACCTCGACGGGAGCCTCGACAAGAGCCTCGGCTACAACCTCGACGGGAGCCTCAACAAGAGCCTCGGCTACAACCTCGACGGGAGCCTCGACAAAAGCCTCGGCTATAGCCTCGACAGGAGCTTCGACTGACACCTCGACAGGAATCTCGACGGGAGCCTCGGCGGGTAGCACGGGCTCTGGTTGACTCGTTGGTGCCAGGTCCAAGGGTGCTGTGGACTCCTGTTCCGCAACTACCTCAGTGGACGGCTGCTCGTTAACTGGGGCCTCTTTAGAGTGGCTATGGTGGCGATCCAGTACGGCTTCAAGACCGCCTAACAGGTCGGGGCTCGCAGGCTCAATTGCTGCCTCCTGCACTGTGGCCGGCGGATCCGCAGCAAGACCTGAGGTCTGCACAGGATTGAGTGGAGGTAACGAAGTGGCAGCTGGTTCCTCAGCCTGGGCCTCCGGGGCTGGAGCTGGAGCTGGAGCTGGATCAGGAGAGATATGTTCCACCGCCTGCTGATGGGTTTCATCAACAGGCAGTGGCTCAGAGGTAGTTACTTCCGACACAGTCTCTGCTGAAACTGTTTGTTCTGATGTCAGCGGGAGGGGCTCCTTGTCAAGCTGGGATTTCTCTGGTGCTTTGGAAGCTTCAGGGGAGCTTTGTTGTTCATGTGCTTCGTGTAGATCCACAGATTCCTGTTCAGGGGCCGGAACCGCCGAGGTTTCCTTGGGCGGTGATTTATCGCTCTCTGCAACACGCAATGCTTCCGCAGTCGTCTCGATCCCTTCCATTTCTGACGCCGGCTCTACAGACGGCACAGCTTCGGGCGCGGCTTCAGGTATGACTTCAGATATAACTTCAGGCACGACTTCGGGTATGGCCTCGGCTACGGCTTCAAGAACAGAATCGGAAACGCCGTTAGGCATGATTTCTGATGCGGCTTCTAATGCGGCTTCCGGGGCTTGCTCAGTGACAGCCTCAGGCGCGAGTTCCGGCAATGCTTCTGGTGCAAGTTCTGGTAAGGTTATCGCCACAGCCTCCGATACCGCTTCCGATACAGCCTCCGCAGTGGATGCTGCAGTAGCTTCTGCGGTAGCTTCGGCCTCAACAACAGCGTCCGTAATAGTCGCCGTGGCATCCATCATATCCACATCGACAGGAGGTTGGGTTTCTGTGCCCACGTCCTTTTGGACATCAGGCTGCTCATTTGGCACCGCGGTTTGCTCCAGAGGTTGTTCAACTGACTCGACAGGAGCTGGCATTGGATCCGATTTGGTCTCTGTTGGTGGTGCTTGTGGGGGTTCGCTCGTAGTCGACGCTGCCTTAGGCGGGCTCACGCGAGGTGATTGCGCTGGGGTAGCCTCGGTTGGCGAGGGAATCGAGAGAACGTTCTTTAAAGGACTGCCTTCCAGGCGGGAAGCCATCAGATGTGATGGGGGTTGCAGCGGTGGGATATTACTGGCGGAAAGGAACTCCTCGGGCGCAGATATATCCATGGCATCTGGATCGACGGGCGGCGCAGTGATAGCTGGCGGCTCAACAGACGGCGAGTTCTTCATGTCTTGGTCGGCGCTACTCTCCTTATCATGGGCTGCAGGCGTGCCGTTGGCGGTATCCGGAGCTTCCCCTTCTTCATTGTCATCACCATCTTCGCCCTCCTCGCCGTCGTCGCTACCATCGTCGTCATCATCGGCCTCGCCCATTTCGGTGTCTTGGTTCTTGTGCTCGTGATGCTCGTCGTGCTCGTTGTGCTCGTTGTTTGCACCTTCCTTCTTCACGGTCTATGTGCTCATTAGTTGTGCTATATCAGCAAGAAATTTCCATTTGACTTACATCAGCTCCAGCATTCTCCGGTTTGGGCCCCTCAACAGGCGCGGCGCCGGGCAAGCCGGAAGGTTCCGGTCGCGTACTAGCAGGAATTGGCAACTTCTTCTTACGTCCCCTGCCTGGACCCTTTGGCTTCCTCTTAGGGGGTGGAGGTCGTCGCTTGACTGGTGTCGGGGCAGCGGTACCATCCGGGTTCACGTTCGTATTGGGCGCTGGCACCACCGTTGTTGAGATGATCTCGCCATCTACAGATTGACCCTCGGCCAAAGTAACCTCTTGTGTATAGGGGTTGCCAGCAGCATCGACGCGACGAACAGTGGCCTTGGTCACCGTCGGACCATTTGTAAGCCCTGCTGGTAGGCTAGAGGATAAAGTGACTGTATTCTTCCTCCTTTTGGCGAGATGGGAGACGGTTGAGCCTTCGGCGTTTCGAGGGATTTGTTTCCACGCCTTGATCATGAAACCCTTGGTGCTCTGGTCTTCCTCCTTTTTTTCTGCCTTCTCGGGAGCAGCATCGGCATCGGCATCCTCTTCCTCTACCGGCGCAGGTCGCTTGTATAGTCTTCCAGATCTTGCGGCTCGAAGAAGCTCTTGGGTGTGTTGTGGCAGAAGATTCGAGTCCTTGGGCATGCCATGGGGCAATTCATGGTCCCAGACATCGCTCTTCTGTGTGGTTTCGACGGGCGGAGGGGGCGCGACGCTTACCCACTCCTGACGCCATTGACGGACGGGCAGTCCTGCAAATTACAAGTCAACATTAAATCAGGTTTAGATATAGGTAGAACGCGCATACCTTCAAAGTCGTCGTGCTCGACATATGCGCCTCTGGCTCCTCGTCGCGTTTGAGTGTTGGTCCGAAACTGCGAGCAATTAGATCAACCCAAACAGTCTCCGAGTCAGTACACAATGCTTACATTCGGCGCCATCACGACCCTGTTTCCAACTGTTTGGTCATGTATAGTTGAAAAATGTTTGAATATTATCACGGTTGATGGTAGTGTCTGTCGCAAGTTGAAGCTACTGGCTACTGGAGCATAGCCTTGCAATCAAAGTCGCGACTTTCCGCGCGGACTGGCCATGTAAGCGAAAACGGTCCGTGCACTGATTTAAGTACCCATCCTTACTTAAAAGTATCCATGGTAGTAAGTAATGTGCCTTTATGGAAGACTTAGAGCAATACTTATATTTATACTTAATACTATAAGGCATATAATTACTTCCTGTTCTAAATGAGAGCAATAATTGCGAGGGCAATCCCGCGTCATGTGGATGTGCCCTGCTTTAAACGGCGTTGACTCGACGATGAGGACCCTTTGGCTGGCTTGGAGCAAGATGGAGTGGTCGACGACGGTGCCGGCCTCGAACTTGAGCTCGTCACTATCATAATAGCACATGCCCTGTGTTTAGTCACCACTCACACTTTGTGTTTCTTAGGGGGAGATAAGAAAACCTGTCTATATCTCCTACTGCCATGGTATTGTTTCCCCACCTTACACGGTTGCTTAATCTGGCCCGTATAGCAGGTGCCCTCTTCATTATACCAAGAGCTTTCAGGTTGTTAGGTCAACTTTAGCCATGTAGCATTGGTGGTCTCTGAAATCAAATGTTTGCTATAAGTTGTTAATCATAGGGTATGCTCTGGGTGACAGTGACTTCTATTTGCTCGAAGTGGACAAGGGAGATGTGCGTAGTACGGAATATAACATCATTCAAGTTTCCGGGGTGATCTACACACAGTTGACATATATCAACGCCAACTTATAGTGTTTATAAGTGTAGAGGTTTGATGTACATGCCCTGTTTGCAATTGACCCTCCAGCATCATCCTCTTTTGAACGAACCAGTAGGAAGTGATTCATAAATACCGTATTACTATTAGATGCTCACGTATCTTGCGGATGGCGCCCTTATGAGCCCGTTCTTTTCATAGTACGGCACCAGGACATCTTGATACTACGATGAGCACCACCCGGCCCGCACGTAGGGGCTTAACGTCCAAATGCAGGGATTACAACGAAAGACAACGACAAATATCCCGCAACGAACAAACCACACCTCATCAGGGCACCATTACATTAGATTCGACTTCTAACTGA
This sequence comes from Apiospora koreana, assembly GCA_017163955.1. Taxonomy (NCBI): domain Eukaryota; kingdom Fungi; phylum Ascomycota; class Sordariomycetes; order Amphisphaeriales; family Apiosporaceae; genus Apiospora; species Apiospora koreana. Next base: position 1,778,396 of record JAFHKQ010000010.1, read on the forward strand.
TCTCTCTCCATTGATGTAATGCTGAATTCGGATGTTTACGTATATACAAAGGGACAGTGCTGTCGCGTCGTCTAGTGCCGCATGCCAGGATACCAACTCACTCAACTACTCCGACTTGAGTGTTTAGTAGCCGTCCTTGCCCCATTTGTTGTACTTGTCGTGAAGACGCTGCGAGTCCTTGTTAGCAATGCGCATCCTCAATGCAGCAGGAACTCCGGAAGGAGCCCAATTGCCCTTCTGCGGAAGCTTAGGCGAGACCTACCTTGGGGAGATCGACGTCAGGGACGACAACAACGTTGACGGCACTGGGAGCGTCCTTGGGGGCGTTCGCAGGGTCACCGCCAGGGTGGTACTGGTATTTACCAGACTCGGAGCCAGTCTCCCAGGGCATGGCGCCCTTGGGCGTGTTGACGGGGGACTCGGATGTGGACTGGGTGGGGGTTCGGCCTTTTTCACAGCGGTTGTATTAGCATGCGTCTTCCCCATCACTTCGGCTGGGAATTTAGGAATTTGCATGATGCGTACCGAAGTAAAGACCGGCGCCACCGAGAGCAGCGCACATGACACCTCCGAGAATCTGTTTCCACCAGTCAGCGTATATGTCCAAGAGCCAAAAAGCCATCAATTGCCCTCGGCCCCGAGCTTGAAGGCGCTCGCGAGGAAACGTCGGGCGGTCGGGCGGCGATTTCATGTGTTTGATGGGATATGACGCACGTAGAGCTCGGGGTTGCGCTTCGTCTCAGCCTTCAAGTTGGAGTCAACCTGAGCAGCCATGCGACGGGTGCTGGTAGAGAAAGCTCGGCGGGCAATCATGGAAGCCATGATGAATTATTGCTGTGGTGGTTGTCGAGGGGAGTCGTCTCGGCGGGTGTTCGCAGCGGCGGTTTGGGCAGGTTTCGTCAATCGGGAGAAGGATATGCCTGAGGATGTCAAAAGGACGGTGGTTCGATCATTTGCAACAGCTACGGACCATTGGCCAATGGGCTTGTGTTGCTCGGCTGTATGTGGGGATCTTTACTTTCTTTCCAGAGGTCCGTCAGCCGTCAGCCGTAACTGTGGCTTCCAGCTTCTGTTGTGGCTAGTAAGACCAGTGAGTGGCTGAAATTGCTGGTTAGTGGTCTATGTACTCCTACCTGACTAACCTAGTCCTCCTTGTGCCTAGCCCTCCTACATAGTCCACAGAACAAGAAGGGGGGGGAGGGTCTGTGTGGAGGGCATTCAGCTCCATCGGAAATTCCCACCAAAAACGACATTGGCTCTCTGCGCTCTGATGCAAACCGCTGTCAGGAAGTGCCTTGATTGCTTCTGTATCGAGTTTCAGATGTGTATGCGCCAGTCGATCGGGTACTGGATTCTTCGTTGGCGATTCTAGAGGATTTATTAGATTATAGTGATATAGAAACGTCAACTGCCAGTTCTGTCTAGTTGTACTTTGGATGCTGTACCAACCTATTGACATGTCAAGTAGGAGTGCTATCTTAGATTCTTGCGCATTGGCGAACCAAAGCACCACCACCAAGGCCAAAGCAGCTGCCAATAAGACGCTCGTGCCTTAAAAGTAATTTCAGGTCGTCTCACTGCACTTCCTGCACTTCCCTGCGTGTGCTTGATTGCTTGCCTTGCATCTCGTGCCGTGTTCATCAATCAATCAACCAGATGTGCTGAAGAAGAACCAAGATTTCCTCCCATCGTGGACTTGGCTTCGCTCATGCACGTCGTTGCTTTTTCTTCTATTCTCTCATTCTCCTCCGTCCCAGCTCATAGTTCTTAATCATCAATCACCAACCCGTCCGTCCACTCGACTACTATTACTACTGCTACTACTACTGCTACCTACAGAACCCCGTCTGCCCGTCACTCTTTTCTGCTGTGCAGAAGAAACCGGCCATCTCGGTCAATCACCCACGCTCTCTACGGCTTAACACGCCCCCAACCACCAGTTGCAAACCCATCAGCCAACAACATATCGAGTACCTAATACAATCCCGACCTCTTCGCAACCTGCCACACTAATTCCTTCGCGCTCTCCGTCACCCGCGATCACTGTAGTTCAAATCGGATGAAACCGAAATTCCGTCCCCTTTGATGAACCAGGCAGTTACTACGAACGGCGCCGCTACGCACATTGCGACACCACACACTCCGGAGATACCAACCGGGGCCTACAGTGTGACTCCTAGAAACTCGCTCGAGAGGGCATGCCAGTAGCCGGCAGCAAATGCTATTGAAACCCGTGCGCTACTCGGCCAACCTATATTTAAACCCTCTTCTGCCACGATACTCATCATGGCATCAAATGAGCCACACGAGCGGTCGGAATGGCCACAAACAACCGACGATCCTCCTCACATGCCGCGCTTCCCAGCGGGTCCTCCTAGCATCATCTCGTCCCGCATGACAGACATTGCATCAGAAGACGGCGATGACCACGCTGCGGAGCAAGTGAGGACGAGCACGACCCTAAACCGAAGAAGCGGAATTGCGTCCGAGTCTCGGCCTGATACCGCGAGAACCGGCAAATCCTCCCGAGGAGGATGGACGCAATCAGGGCCACATCGCTTAGGTTATCAGCGGGGCAGTGTCGGCAACAGCATTCATGGATCTGGTGCCGGTGGCAGGCCAATGAGTTCCGCAAGCAGAAGCCATGTACCATCTTTAACTTCGCATGCCTTCTTTCATCCCATGAGCTCTTCCAGGTTGCAGGCACAGCGAGGGGCGTCCCGACCCTCGACGACAACGACCAACCAACAGCCGCCTCTCACCAACGAAGAAGCTACTACTGGGAATCGAACTAGCGTAATACAACATCACGACGTCGCAGTAAATCCCACAAGACTCAGCCAGCTGTCTCGCCAAATTACGAGCGATGAAGAGGGCCACCATCAGCTACCCCCTTCAAGGGGGACTGATGCGACAGAGGGCGAAACCTACGACAGGGTAACGGCAAATACCAGTCCCACTCAGGATCACTATCCCGCTGCTAGTCTCAGCGAGAGCGTACGGCCTCTGCAGCGGAAAAGAGCCGAGAACAACACTCTTAGTCTGGATGTTGATAAGAGCCTAGGCTACAAGAACGGCGCAAACTTGCCAACGCCAGCGAAGTCGCCGCGGTCGTTCCGGTCAGGCTTCATGTTACCTAACAAGGGGGACAATGCAAGCATACCACCAAACCGTAGTATGCCGGGGGCAGAAAAGCTCTCGTCTGGTGCCTCGTCACCTCAGCTGACTCCTTTCGCTGCTGCAAATCAGACTGCTAAGCCGTCTGTCAAGGAGAAGCACCCGAAGCTCGGTCGAAACCATGAGTATTTTGAAGGGAATACAGTATTTGCAATGGGTGGCAGGCTGCAGAATACTCATCATCGGCCCATCAACATCGCCACAGGTTCACTTGTCGTAATTCCCGCTGTCCTGTTCTTCATCTTCTCAGCTCCCTGGCTTTGGAACAACGTATCACCGGCAGTCCCTCTTGTCTTCGCCTACATCTTTTACATCAGCATGTCGTCCTTCATACATGCATCGGCTTCAGACCCAGGAGTAAGTATATTAGCCCCTTAGCTGTGTTTTTGAGGGATCGTGGAACTGACAACGTAATCCAGATCTTGCCGCGCAACCTGCACAAGTTCCCTCCCCCAGAAGAGGACGAAGACCCACTACGCTTGGCTCCTCCCATGAACGACTGGACTCTGATTAAGTCGGCTGAGTCCAGCACCGCAGCCATGGAGGTGCCTACTAAGTACTGCAAAACCTGTAGTATATGGCGGCCGCCACGTGCCCACCACTGCCGCTTATGCGACAACTGTGTCGAAACTCAGGACCACCACTGCGTTTGGCTTAACAACTGTGTTGGCCGTCGCAACTATCGCTACTTTTTTACCTTTGTCACCGCGACCACGTTCCTTGGTATTTACCTTATTGGGGCGTCGCTCGCTCATGTTCTGGTATATGCTTCTCGAGAGAACATCTCTGTTGGGGCCGCCATTGATGATTTCCGCGTACCCTTCGCCATGTTCATATATGGCATCATCGCAACCTTGTACCCAGCGGCTCTCATGGGTTACCATTTGTTCCTTATGGCCAGGGGCGAAACAACTCGAGAGTTCCTCAACTCTCACAAGTTCCTCAAGAAGGACCGATACAGAGCCTTCACCCAGGGCACTGCTTGGAAAAACTGGGCTGTGGTCCTTTGCCGGCCTCGCCCACCCACCTATTATCGGTTCAAGAACCGGTTCGAGGAGGGAGATCAGCGACTCGGAGAGCGAAAGACCCACGGCAGCGCCAATGCCAGAGCCCACGGTCAAGATATGGAGATGCAAGACGTCAAACCACTGTCGTCTTCGGGGTTTCAAGGCCCAACCTCTCTCCGCAGCCACGCTGAGCAATCTTGATAAATATGGTTTGGTTTATGCTTATTAGTCCCTCGTTTGGACTCTACCCTCCGCGTTAGACACGAAACGTGTATATGTTCTTATTGTGTAATGTTTTCAACCTATACCCCCTTTTGCTTTTTTTTTTTGTTCAACTGTGTACACCATACCAAGAGTTACTGGCCATGCTTCAGGCAGAGCGGCGTTTGATGGAGAGAAGATACAAAACCTCAGAAATTAGATTAGTGGTGAATATGTACGTATAAGCATGGAAGCGTCATCTACACAAAAAGCATCTAAGATGGCGAATAATACCACGGATGATTTTCACACTGCAGCCCCATGAATACATGCCGGTGAAAACCTAAGCGACATGGTAAGCAAGCAGCATATTCTGGCCCGGCCTTGATTATCCCGAGCAGTATGCGGAGCCCCACAAACCCCAGGATTCTTCAGGTAGCGTCCCAAGCAACCGAGCATTTCTTCCACATATCATGATGGGTGACAGGCCTCAACAGCCTGTGTCTCTTAGAGCCAATGCGGGGAAGCCTGTACCTGAACTTGGGGTCGCCATGTACATCACCCACCAAAACTAACTATCGGATATCGCTTCCGGGTGGACAATTGGCATGCAATACGATGAAGTGGCAGTGACCTTGTCCACAAGGCCTTGCTTGGGGCGGGCTATATAGCAACAAGATGATGTCTCATTTTTTTCGGGGAATGACCGTCTGACATATCTAGGCTTCTGCTTTCTACAACTGGCGAACGGGTCAACACTTGGGAAAGATCACCAACATGTGGACTACGTCTGTTGCCGCCACCATGGCGCTGCTACTGAGCAGTCTTGTTCACGCACTGCCTTCGCGGGCACCAACGGGCCCCTTTCTTCAGGAACTCGGGAATGAGACATGGATCATTGGCAACGAGATCTGGAACATGACCCAGGGGCGTCAGTATGGCGTCAAGCTATTCTACGGAGAACACGACTGCGTCGGTGATGCTGTAGGTCACTATGTCAGCTACAGTAAGTTTGCCCCGCTTGCGCCTCCGTCTGTTAAGTTGCCGGCATATATGAGATAGGATATATATTCATTCGCTTTCTAAACCCATTCATATAGACGGCGCGCAGAGTGACCTAAACTGGACCTCGGCTTCCATCGAAAAAGAAGGCACCTACCGCGGGGCGCCGTACCTCGACGTCAAGTTCGCGGCGCGCGAGGGCGACATGCACTGGGTCATCTTCTCCGGGCTGGCGGGCGCGTATCAGTACTTCGTCAACCGCGACCTGCCGACGCTGGGCGAATTCCGCACCCTGTGGCGGCTGGACAACGCGAGCTTCACGCACGGCAAGACGGGGCTCCACGATGAGGCGCTGCCGCCCCTGAGCGACTATCGACCCGAGAACAAGATCCAGGACGAGACGTGGTTGAAACCCGACGGCAGCGGCGGATACCTCACCAAGTACGACCTGACGGACTGGATTCGGACGCAGACCTACTATGGGGTCTACGGCGAGCAGTTTGGGAGCTGGTACATCAACGCGGGCAAGGACTACTACAACGGCAACCATCTCAAGCAGGAGCTCATGGTAAGATAGAGAATACAGGCTCTGTCGGATCTAAGGGGAGAAAGAGATCATGACGCTAACGTACCCTTCATTAGGTTCACCGCGAATCGAAAACCGGCGACGCGGTACAACTCAACATGATCCACGGCACGCACTTCCAGGTTTCGGCCGTAGACGAGTTCCCCGACGGCAAGATGTGGGGACCCTGGCTCTGGTACCTCAACGACGGGTCCCGCGAGGACGCGGCACAGAGGGCCGCCGACGAGTTCGCCGCATGGCCTTACGCCTGGTTTGAGGGCGAGGCATACCAGCGGCGCGGCTCCGTCCGAGGTCAGCTGTGGCTGTCGGACGGCCGGCCGGCCACTCACGCCTCCGTGTTCCTGGGTGACAACGGCGGCAACAAGACGGCGCTCGACATGGGTTCTGACTACTACTACACGGCCTACGCGGACGCGGAGGGTCGTTTCGAATTTCTCGACGTCCGCGCCGCTACCTACGGGTTGCAGGCCTGGTCCAATGGCAGCGAGATCGGCGACGTGACAACAGAATACCACCAGAGAGACGTCGTGGTCGCGACAGGGGAAACGATAGATCTCAAGACCATGACGTGGCAGGTCTCGAGTAAGACCAAGATCTTTCAGGTGGGCGACTTCGATCGCACAAGCTACGGCTTCGCCCACGGCGGCGCGCCATATGAGCACGGCCTTGTGGAAAAGTGCCCGAGCGACCTCAATTTCACGGTGGGTGTTTCCAAGACGGAGGACTGGTGCTTCGGGCAGTCCAAGCTGGGGAGCTGGACCATCTCGTTCTCCCTGGATAAACCACCGGCCCCATGCGCGAAGAGAGGTGTCCAAACCCCGAGAATATCGAGGGAAGCAACCCTCATAGTGTCCTTGGCGGGCTACTCAACGGGATCCAGCTCGCGGGTCTGGGCCAACGACGTCGTCATCGGGAACCTGACGAGCGGCGCCGCCCCGGGACTGCTGAATGACCCGTCTCTCTACCGCTCAGCCACGACGGCGGGCGAGTGGCGTTACTTTGAGTTTCCGTTGGATGCAGGAACGGTCCTCAGGAAAGGGGTCAACGAGATCCGGTTCGAAGTCACAAGTAATACGACATGGAGAGGGTTCATGTGGGATAGTGTTGTGCTTGAGTGGTAAGAAGCCGTGCATTCGCAAGAGAGATAATACAACAAATATACCTAAATATCTTCGTGCATCTTTTCTCGATCCGACATTAAGAAGTATTGTATATACGGTATTTGTATTGTTTCGTTTTAAAAGCAAGTACATCTTATCTAGACCTAGTGAATACGACGTAGAGTGACGAAGTTATACGACGGGTACCTTGTGTTAGCCGGAGCCGCCCCATGGCGTCAGAAGCGGCTGTTGGTGGCCCCATAATAAAAGCCGTGGTTGCTTGGTGTTGGTGTCTGGTTTGGTTTGGTGTGCCTCGGAAATAACCGCTCCGCCAAAGCTCGGAAACCGTTCCAATTGAAGCTCTCTGCCTCCAAAAACAGCATCACCAAAACCTGCGAAATTGACGATAGACGTACAGTCTTCCTCTCTCCCCCCCTCCCGGCCGGCCACCAGACGAAAACCCCAATTGACGACCGCACACACACATCATGGGCGCGAGCTCCTCCAAGGCCGCCGATGGCCAGTCTTCTGCACATGTTTGGAAAGCGTTAGTCTTCCCTCAATGGCCCGAAATAAGACGAGAAGAAGTGCGCGCATATGTACTGACATAACCCGTGTATGCAGTTCCGGGCCTGTAGGTGTATCGCAGGATGTCGTTGAGCGTCTGCAAGGCAACAGCGAGGTACGAACAACTCTACTCCATAGCACCAGCCTTCTTCGAGTTCCAGTGTCTTTAACTGGATACATGGTTCAAAAGCACTCGAGAGATATCGTTCTTGTTCTAGCTACATAACTAACCCATTGGTTGTTGCAAACCAACAGAGCGACGTCTCCCGCGCCCAGACCCTCGAGCTCGCCGTGCAAGTCCGCGTGGCCGAAGAGCTGAAGAAGCTGGAGCAGGCCGAGAGCGCCTCCCTGAAGGCGGCCTACCAGAAGGCCAACGCCGCCGAAGACGAGAAGCACCAGAAGGAGACGGACGACAAGAACCGCCACACCGTGTCCAAGGAGGTCGAGGCCCTGCGCACGCGCCTCGACAAGCGGAAACAGCTGCGCGTCCTGCCCGACAGCGTCGAGCGCGCGCGCACGGGGGTCCTCGACTGCCTGCGCGACAACGACCGCCGCCCGCTCAACTGCTGGCAGGAGGTCGAGAACTTCCGGGAGGAGGTGCGCCGGCTGGAGAAGGAGTGGGTCGACCGGGTCGTGCGATGAGAAGTCAAACAATATGTATCACAAGAGGGGGCAGGTGGGAAAAAGAGACCGGCAGGCGTAATGGGGAACCCAGCCGGATGCAGGGCAGGGTGACTGATGATGGTACGATACTATAATACCAGCAAAACACCCCTTGAAGAATTCGCGGCCTTCCTGTAAAATTATCATATAGAGAGAAAGAGTTGGGCTTCGGAGAATGGAGCCCTCCTCGGCTGCTACATACTCCATTGTATGTGTGTGTGTGTGTGTGTGTGTGTTGATTATATTCATGAGAAGAGCAAGAGCATGTTTTATAACAAGTTCATGTGAAAGCTGTATTCAGACTCAAGTCTACATCACCATCGTTTTCTGCTGCTGCTGCTACTACTGCGTTTTCCAGAGATGGGTCGTTCTGACTTTGCTGCTGGTTCTGCAGCACGGCCTTTCTCTTCAAGCCTTCGGCCTTCTTCCTCTCCCGTCTCGCCTCGGCGTCCTCCCAAACCGAGCCATCCCCTTTCATCTTCGGACCACTGGATGCCGGAGAAGTGGCCTCCAGCACGGCACTCCGGAACCGCTGAATCCGCCGCGTGTTCTCGGCGAACCGCTCATTGCCGATATCCACTAGCGTCCGCAGGTACGCTGGCGTCACGGTGCATTCGACTCTTTCGTCGCCGTTGCCGCTCTCCCTCTTCACTCCGACCAGAGACTCGAAGGTCAGGCCCATGCAGCGGATCGCTACCATCGGCGTGGGCGTCGTCTCCGCCCCTCCCGCTACTGTTGTTGCGGTGAGGTTGATGGCGCCGCTCTCGCGGAACCCGGCTTGCAGGCCGCAGCGTAGGAGGAGCTGGGCGTGTGCCGGTGATGCGGTAAGGACGTGCAAGATCTAGTTCCTGGTTAGCATGTGTCCCCGTGTGAGAATACGACTTGGGCTGAAAGGTGTCAATGCGAGATGTGTTACAACCGCAGCTGCGTCTCTAGCTTAACAAAATAAAACAAAAAATCCAAATATAGTCCCTCCTGACTGGATTCACCATCATTCACGTGTGCTAGATGCTTACTTACCATGGGTTCAAATTTGAAGTGGATGAGCCTTGAGGAAGCCATGTTGGAGGAAGAAGGATCTTCTTTGGACAGTGACCCCTCATCTTCACTCTCCTCGTGGCTATTCTTCAGCCCAAGGACCTCCTTGAGATCCATACCATCGCCCTTTGAATCTGTGAAGACTACCGGATCGTGCGACACATACAGCCAATTTCCGCCACCGCCCTTACCCCCTATAGCCGCCAAGGTCGTGCCGGCCGGCCTCGACGCTGCCGCTGCGGCTTCATCTCCCTCAACCTCCTCGCCAACTCTGGAGACTTCTTCGGTATCCCGCGCTTGCGTTTGTCCCCCCGCAGGACCGGACTTCTTCTTGACGCCCTCGACGAAGACGCTGACCCGCCCCCCGCAGCTGCTCGTGGTCACGAACCCGTCCAGGCGGTTGAGCTCATCGATCAAGTCCCGGATCCCCGCGTCCACAGTGCCCTTGGGGCTGGCGTCCGTGTACTCGGCGTCGGGCACCGCGAGCTGGGCCAGGATCTTGCGCTTGCGGGCCGCGAAGTCCTCGCTGATAGGCCCCGCCATTTTTTTCTTATACCCCGCCCCCTTGGTGATAGCGCAAAGGTCTTATTACTTGTATGGCTGGCCTTGCAGTCGACCTTGTCCTTGGGTTTTCCTTTCCTTTGATCAAATAGACGTGAACGGATACTTTTTTTTGTACAACAAGATTGTTGGCGGGATACGAGATGAAAATGTGAGGGAACGAACGACGGACTAATAAATCGCAAGAGCCCCACACTTTGAACTTACATGCACCATCACCAGCTTTTGATTTCGAGGCACGGAGTAATCGAATGGAATAATGGAATGACAGACTAACAGAATGATGGAGCAATGGGGTAGTAAATCAGTGGACTAATAGTTGATATATTTTACCATTTTGATGTACGGCGTAGTCGTTGCTGCTATTTGACATTGCTGGTGAACATTCAGCGGAGCTTCGAATGAGGATCTTATGCCAGGCACTATACGACAGGCATTCACAATAACAAGACTTCTAGTTCTGGTCAAGAGTACTGTATTCAACTATCACGATGTCTCAAAACTGGTGAAAGTCGCCTTCCTCCATGTACCTTCTTCCGCCCAAACAAACACCTTCCTCGCCAAGTCGGTGCCAGACCAATTCTTCATCAAGGTGCCAATCAGCTGTCAAATTCAGCTGCCATCCAGTTGAGTCAACAGATTTCCCAAGTACAATGGCCGATCCAAATTGTCTCGCTTATGCCTTTGCTGAAACACCCACAGGGGGCTACAGGCTGAAATCGAAGTTTTGCATGGCGGCATCGATGTCAAAGTTATCACCAAAGTCCCAGTTGTCCGTCTCAAAGGTGGTGGCATGGTCAGTGTAATTGGCGGTGATACCTCCATTCTGGACGACAGGGGTGCCGTTGGCGACTTCGCCATAGCCAGTACCGAAAGTGACCACGCTATTGTAGATTTCTAGATCGTTGGTAGAAAGATCGGAAGGGTCACCCTTGACAGCATCGGCAGTATCATCGGTCTCCGCATCTCCAAACGTGGTCTTGTTCCATGCAGGAGACTGCGGCAGCTCGTAGGACGACTGGGGCGTCTCAACGGGGCCACTCTGGGGAGTACGAGTCTTGCTTCTGGTGTTCTTGCTGGGCGTCTTCTTGTTGTCCCTCTCGCCCTTTGACCGAGGTGTGTATTTGTAGTTGGGATACATGAGGCTGTGCTGGTACGCCACCTCCTCTTGACGGTCCTTCCAAAACTTCTTCTCCTCCTCAGGGAGCTTGCGCCAGTTTTGACCAATGATCTTGGCTGTTCATTGCATTAATAAACCAATCCTAACATTTACATTCAGAGGAACCCAACTTACAAAGCTCATTGTTGCTTTTGCCCGGGTTCTGGGCGGCAGTCTTCTGGTGGACGTCCTTGCGGTAGAGCATGAAGGAGTTTGCAGGACGAGGACCACCAGATGCGTAAGATTTCTTGCGATACTTCGATCCAGAATCAACGTAGCCATCACTGTACTCGCTGTCATTCGCAGACTCGGGCGTCTAGTCCTCGTCATGCTTATTGGTGGGCGTTTTCAGGACGGTTGTGTTCTTGGAGAGGGTCGCAGTCTTCATTGGTGACGCCAGCTTCCGTTTCTTGGGCGAAATGTCCGGATCGGGGCTGCCGTAGTCACTGGACGGCTTCTGGGGAGATTCGCTGGGGCCAGAGATGGAAAGATGCTTGAACGACTGCTGAATGGCCTGCTGGACAGCTTGGTGAACAGAATTCTGGATTACCTGGTCAAGATGCTTCTGCTGTTGAGCAGGCTCTTGGTTTCCAACCCACATGCGTCCATGATCAATAATGACAGGAAGTTGGTCTGGGCTGAAGGTACAAATGCCAACTTTCTCATTGTCAAGAGCAAAGCTGGGAGCGAGGAAGACACGTCCAGGAGTTCCGGAATCAGCAACGTACAAGGCTTCGCAGCTGTATCTAGCCCTGCAAAGAAGAAGGAAAACAATTGTCAGTTTCACAAAATACTGGTCGGATGAAGTGTGGTGATGACTTACTCCATCTTCTGCTTGAAGAACTCTCGGGAGGCGGCGTCCCAAGTGTCGTAAACACCAGGGGCCAGGGTGACAACCTGGCAGAATAGGCTAAGTTGTTGCTCCAGCGAGTCCCACATAGACAGTAGGTCTAGGGCGTTAATGCTATTCTGCTGCTGTCCGGCAGCAACAGGTTGTGTGTTCCAGTGGCCTGCCATTGTTGATACAAGTGGCGTGAGATTGGTGGTGGAACTGGTTGATTGGAGTAACAGGTTGTCAATTACATCAAGTTTGTAAATGCCAGATGACAACGAACTTTGAGTTGATCTGCGGAGAGAAAATGAAATAAATACAGAGATGAATCTGGCGAGGGGTGGTGGTGATTATGTGTGTGATGCGGGGTGGAAGGGAAGAGCCTTGGTGGTTGAGAGGTACCTAAGCCAAGCTCCAAATCAGTTCAAATGGAAGAGGAAGGTTTTTTTTTTCTCCCTACGGAGATTTTGCCAGTATGACTGTCATGTGAAGTAGTGATTCCAGAACACCGGCCATTCTGAAGCGGGGGGTGGGCTGCCGTGTGGGAGATGGTCGGCGACCCCCAAGTTGATATCAAGTCACCGGTGTTATCCTGACACAGGGCAGTTGTGGACAATGTAGACATGTCATTAGAGCAACTGGACGGCCATCATATTCAAAGCAGTACGTAGGGGATTCCAACTTCAAGTGAATATAGAAAGCAAATATGAAGTTGGTAGCAGGACCTTAGTGATTGTTCCTGGATTGTTTTCAGGTACTCCTTGGGTAGGGGGCAAGTGACGGCTCCCACCGCGGTATCAACCCACCGTATCGATACGTTGTAAATCAAAACACGCCAATCTTCTTGAACCAAACATTCAGTGGTTTCTATCATCCATCCTGCAATAATCCTGCAGTTAGGAAAAAGTCACATCAACTGCTGCAACCCAAACTGCAATCATGGATCCGACCGAGGAGCACCTGTTGGCGCTGGCTGAAGGCATCATGACTGAGCATGGCCTTGACCCGGCTGATGTGATGTCGCTTGCTGACGACGTATCCGGCATGATGAGACAGACCTCATATCCTTCGCAAGGTAAGCTTCCACAGCACATCCACGGAGTGAAAGGAAACCATCTACGTGAGCACGTTACATGTTGACACACTGGTACCAGCTTTTGAGAATCTTGTTGTCGACATGTTGGACATCAACAAGCAAGTTCCCGAGTGGCTCGCCACCACAAAACATGTTCTTGACATATTTTCTGACTTTCAGATGGAAACCATCTTCAAACTGATCGAGGCACGCTTTTGGCTGGGAAGCCTTGAGAAGCAACATGGTTACTTTTGGCATTGGAGAGTTGTATTCGGTACCGCCTGGGAACTTCATTGCCGAGCTGTGAGTAAAGAGAGCGTCACAGGCTTCCCCAAGCTGGCGGAACAGAGCCGCAATAAGCCGCTTTCCTGGGTCGACCTCTTGTCCGACCGTTACTTAGAGGACTTCGGCGTGGGATATGAGGTTCTGCGGGCCAAGTATTTCCCCGCGGGTATCGAGGACGCGCGCAAGGGATTCTTCAAGCACCACAAGGTGACAGACCATGCTTATCATCAGCTGAAGAAGCGGTGCCTGTTGATCAAGAGCCATTTTGGCCAGGACAACGCACTCGTCAAAGCCTGTGAGGCTCTTCTTGGCGAGGCGTCGGAGCTCCTTCCTGAACTTCTCAAGATAGCCAAGGCCTGGAGCAAGAACACTCGCGCTCAGAAGCAATGGTGGCAGCTTCCCGGCAACTCGATTGGCTTCACTTATGGTTGGAAGACGCGTGTCGATCTCGGCAGCAATAAATACGAGCTTTGCCTGAAAGGGGAGGATGGTAAGAGCCGCTGGAGAAGCTACTGTAGCTACCAGACCCCTATTCGCATGGAGAAGGGCAGTGCCTGGCGCTACTTCCTAGGCAACCAACAACAGCCGGACTTGACCACGATCCGCCGCCACAGCGCGAACGAGAACGCTGAAGAGCCCAATGAGCGAGAGGGCCCTCTCGAGATCAGCTTGCCCCAGTCCTTGTACCCTATCTGGTACAACTATTTCCGCAAGTACAGAGCAGCAGCCCAGTCAAACACTCTCGGCGTAAGTGGCCAACATTCAAAGAACCTGAACCCGCTGGCTTGAATACTGACTGACACTTGCCTAGAATCGAATCGTCAAACACAAGATCGTGTCTAACGTGAGTTATTTTGAATCTGCTTCCCATTCGGCGGCGCTAACCAAACAAGATTCATTCCAAGGAACTCTCCCTGGCCACTGGCGAGGATTACTGGAAGATACGTTGCATTCAGGTTTGTGGCTCCCTCATTGCGAATAACGACCGATTTCTGATATATTTCGTTGGGATAAATAGCTCCGAGAGACCGAGACTGATAACGAGATCTGTCAGGAGGACGTAATGGTAAGTGCTGAGGAGTCTCCTCTGACATACTTGGATACCAAACAGCTGACAACCTGACAGGAGGGAAGACCTCGATTTGATGCAGCTCACAATCTGCGAATGGATTACTTGAATGCCGCAGTGAAGGATATTCAATCCAACTTCCACATCAGGGACGTCCGATCGGAGCAGGCCTGTATCGTGATGAAGGGTGTTGATGGGATTTAGTCAGGCCTGATTGGGATTGACGACTCCTACACTGGGGCAAACATGGAATCGTTTGGTGACCCTTATTGGGAGAGAAGATCAGATTGGAATGGATACTGGAAACCATTATTGGGCTGGCTTTCTGTTGGGCCCATGTTACATGACACTCTTCTGTCAGAGAATGTGGCTAGATCAAGCATACGGGCTGTCATAATTCTGAACGAGGTATCGTCTGGGGATCAAGCAACTCTTCTCTGAACAGGAGTCGTTTGATATAGCCAGCAGTCATAATACATGGAATGCTTACGAGGATGAAGTTTTCGCTATGATATTCTTGTCGCAGACCAAATATTGTACAGACACCCCAATGGACAGGGAACTCCATCTCTTTCTTTAACAATAGGAAGACCTCACGCAACTTGTAAGGATGATAATACCCCCTGGCCGGATTCTTTGTCTTCTTCGATGCCGTTGACTGACCCAAACAATACCTAGTAATAAGTATGTACATTCCATAGGGTGTCGTGCTTACTGGTTCCAGTAACGAACCCTTTCGATCCAATCCTTTATCGGGAGTAAAGAAGGATGCGGTGCAGTATTTGCGTGAGTTCTTAGAAAAGGGCCAACGTCAAAGTTGGTTAAAGACGACATACTTTGCAGGTGGCATACGTCTTTGTAGATGGTGGCGAGGAGGAGGAATGAAGGAGCATGGTAGCCAAGTTGAGGTGCAGGCAATGGTGCATTTTGTTTCATCTACCTAGGGGTAATCATTGGCAGTCGTGACAGTGCACATGCATTTAAATATTCATAGTATATAAACGATATCAAACGTTTAAATGGACGACACCAAACGTTTAAATAGACGACATCAAACGTTTAAATAGACGACATCAAACGTTTAAATAGACGACATCAAACGTTTAAATAGACGACATACAGATACAGCGATGCCTCAAGTGGAATGTCGAATGGCTATTCACGTGATAGAACGTGCATTTAAGCGTATCTATTACCTTTTCGCGTTAGGCAAGAACGCGCTTGGTGCATTAGTTTAAAGCAACAACCATTTACGCTCAACTAAATGGCAATTGCGACAGCATAATGCCAACTGTTGATTTTGTGATTTACTAATTTTCGAGGGTTGCTGCCCAGCAGCGGTGTATGATCCATCCTCTATCGTCGTCGTGGAAGCAGTCGGATGCGAGTGCGAATGCTACAACAATACTTGGTTGAGGTGCCAATTGCCGACCTACTACTTGCATTACTACCCTGGTAGGCGCAAGTGGCCATTCGTTGACATGCAGATTGGGAGTATCATGGTGAACTACAGACATCTCCCAACCAACACAGTACACTGCTTGTCAATCGCTTCAGAAAGTCAGCAAGATGTCACGCTTTCTTACACCGGCCAAAAT
The DNA here is from genome assembly GCA_017163955.1 of Apiospora koreana. NCBI lineage: Eukaryota > Fungi > Ascomycota > Sordariomycetes > Amphisphaeriales > Apiosporaceae > Apiospora > Apiospora koreana. The sequence continues at coordinate 1,794,316 of JAFHKQ010000010.1, forward strand.
AGGCCTTCTGGCTCTGATGGAGCTGTACGTCGACAAGGCTGTCCCCACATCCTCTATTGTTGAGGTGCTCTCCTTTATCACCTCACACTTGATAGACCGCGATATTTCAGGTCAGTCCGCCAATGGTCAGGGTCGGTGGGAAAAGGCCGAGCGGACAGTCAGCCTGGTCATATCCATTGCCGACTTTGAAAAGGTCCTCGGCCCACACACGGCTGCCTCAGGAATGCCTGGCCGCAGCCTGTGGTATGTTTTCCTCGACAAATTATGGAAGATCAACTCGCTGGATGCCCTTCACGAGTTCTTCGAGCGGCGGTCGGATCTGTTGGTCAAGACCAAAGAGGACCTACGGCGCGATACGGAACTGGGCGTCACACCACCCGGCCCGGAGGTCATACTACTTTCTCGAAACTCCCCATTCGGAGCCTTCATACGGAGAGCACAGCTGGAATTCACAAGACTCCGGTTCCACGACGCCCTCGAGCTGTGGAAGGATTTCGTCAAGTACCGCCAGACTACGGCCGCTTTTTACCGGAAGAAAACCCCCAGTTTTCAGCGTCTAAGTTTCGACAATGTACTTCTAGAAGGCGAATCCACATGGGGCTGCAGCGTGGAAGCCGTTGCCTCTGTTGCTTATGGCGATATGCTCAGAGATGACCCAAGCTCAACATTGCCTGTCAGTACTGACGACATAGAGAAACTCCTCGAATTCCAGATTGAGCAGATGCAAAGTAAGATATGGTCTGGCGAATGCCGTGTTCGTGTTGTCGACTAATGCACTTAGAATATGGCAATCGTGTCCCCCAAGAGATACATCACCAGTTCCACGACTTATTGAACGACAGCTACATGGTGCCTAGCTTGTCACACTACCTCAGGTTCGTATTCGAGCGAATTCAACGCATTGGGACGTCGACTAATATTTTTGCTAGTTACTTGGATGCTTGGCGGGCAGGGGATTATTCGACCTCCTTTGACTATTTACACAAGTACTTCGACTATACAATGCAGCATCGAGATAGGCTATTTTACCAGTACGCATTGATGAACCTCGCTGTCCTGCAGGCAGACTTCGGATGTTACAAGGAGGCTGTATCCGCTATGCTCGAGACCGTCTCCACAGCCCGCGAGAACCGAGATATTACCTGCCTGAACTTTGCGTTAAACTGGCTCTTTCACTTTGGCCGAGCACACCCCGAGGTGACTCGAGAGCTCGAGTCGAAGAGCATGCTAGGCACAGGAAAGGAGTCATTGGCATTCCTCAGAAGCAAAGCGAAAGAGACGGGTATGTGGACGCTATGGAGCTCAGCACTCGTAAGTGAAGCGAAAATGACATTATCTAATGGCGAGAGCATTGCCACGGCGCTTGAACATATGGTCCGAAGCTCTCAAATCCTAGTCGAAAGGAACATGAGAAGCGCGATGGGAAACCAGTTGGCTCTTAGTATTGCGCTGTGGGACAGACTCGGGATCTCTTATCTATCGTCAACCACATGCGAGATCTTCATTCGATGCCATGCAAGGCATACGATCTTCGACGACGAGTTGAAAGTGACTTGCCGCCAAGCCTCGATGCTTGCTCTCAAGGGCAAGTATGACGAAGCTCTGGAGAAATTGGAGAAGATGAACCCCAATTCCCTCAGGGCCTGGAAGCCCAACCAATACTGGCACAAGTTCAGGGGTATCATCAAGCTTCGCCGCGACCTGCACCGCAACCACCTAGATGGAGCAGAGCGCCTGCTGTCACAGCTCTTACAATCAAAAGACGAAGACCTTGAGCCGGATCTAGCATTTGTTATCGACAGCTTACATATCGAGTGTCTCATGCGGCGTGGCAACCTCGAAGAAGCTTTTGCTAAAGTTGAGGGTCTGGTCTCCGAATTGCGAGACGAGAACAAGGATATTGCCCTCCGGGTACGACTTCTGCTCATAAAAGCCGAGCTACTAGATCGGTGTGGCCGTCCACAGAAGGGTTTCACCATAGCCGTCCGTGCCGCCAATGTTGCATGGCGGGCCCGCCTGATCCCATACCTATGGCCGGCCATCGGAGCTGTCGCTAATATTCTCAATTCGCTGGGTGACTTTGAGCAAGCTGTCCAGCTGCTGATGGCGGTCCTACCCCGAAGCCTCGAGTGCGAGAACTCAGCTATGACGGCCAAACTCTACTCATTCCTCGGCGATGCATACATGGGAATGGCAGGCACTGCCACATCTAACAAGAGGAGGGAATACATGACTAAGGCGTCTGAGGCGCTTGCGAAGGCATTCGATCACTATTCCGGCATGGAGGATATCACTAAGCAGTGCGAGATGATGGCCAAGAGAGCCACTATCATGAAGGTCTCTGGGGAGAACCAGATGGCGAATGACCATGCCGCGGCATACTTGGCACTCAGGAGAGATGCTGCAGTCTTGAAAGATTGAGGGATATCTCGTATGTATTGTTACACAAGAGGCTCAGATGAACTTGCTTGTCATTTGCGTGGTAGTGTACAAATTCGATGGGCTTCCCATCCCAATAACGCACTCATTGTACGAGGCATCTGCCGTAGACTCTGTTATGAATACATAGTGCCCGTCACCAGATATGCTTTAGTCGCATTTTTTCCTCTGGCTTGGTCTAGGCACCGCGAAGAACCTTTCGCTAAGGGGAGCCGCTTATATGCCGTGTAATATGTGAAGTTGGTTGACACCATCTTTTCTTCAATTCTCGCTCCATTTGATGTTCTTGCCAGACTTGGTCTTTAACTGTCCTTCACCAGCACCCGCGGCATGCGAACCGTCCTCTTGGCTGTCCGCCTCGTTGGGATTGTTGGTCGCCCACATGCTCTGGATGCACAGCTCAAAGGGACCCGGCACGCGGTCCGTCAGGCCGATACCGATGCTCGTGACCTTCTGGCGCAGCATCTCGGTCTGGGGCTCGGTGACGAAGCCGTGGTTGGTGCGGACGAAGTCGTTCCACTTGACGAGGATCGTCTCCCACTCGCCGGCGCGCCGCGCGAAGAGGCGGTGTTGATGCAAGTCCGAGGGCACCACGGACTCGGTCTGCACGTTGACGAAGTACGACCGCCCGTCCGACTTCACCCGCAGCGCCAGGTACGTGTACATGTCGATGTCCCAGACGGAGCGCCCGAACACGGTGGGCGGGCGGTCCAGCGTCCGCCACGCCGCGAAGCCGGACCGCTGGATGTCCGGCCGGTGCGGCGGTAGCGCCGTCGAAATACTTCCGTGAAAGCGCGCGTGGGCGGGCGCGGGTGTGTGACGTCCGGAAGGCTTGGAGGACGGGTCGCTTTCCTGGGCAGCAGCTGGCACCCAGTCCAGCGACGCTTTGGAGTAGCCGCCGATGTCTACGTCGCACATCAGCTTGCAGTCGGTCACGCCCGACGGGTCCTCGAAAGTATGCAGCGGTAAGGGACCCGAGGGGCCCTTGATCCCTTCCATCTTCAGCGCGATGTTGGACAGGCGCTTGAACTCGTCCAGGCTGCGGCCGAAGAAGCCTTTGTGCAGGAGGCCCGGTGTCGCGCGCATCTTGTCGGTTTTGCTTCGTTCGTCGACCGGGTCGTTTTGGTTGGTGGGGGAGCTTTTCGCAGCGGCGCAGCTACTACACAGATAGATGGATGAATGGTGGCGTCGATCGAGGGAGCCAAGAGGCTCAAATCTCGAGATGAAGCATCGGTTGTCGTCGGGTTCGTGAGTGTGTCAACAGAAGGCCATGGAGTAGGTGCCTATGAATCAAATACGTTGTTCACGATTTCACGATTTCACGAGCAAGCTCCAATCCCGTCATTGAATTTCGGCTACCAATCAATCAAATTGCAGACCTACATGTACCTAGCTGAGCTTCAGATGTACCTTACCCTCCCTCCAGAGCAGGTTGCGCTAAGAACTGGCACACACACATGCAGTGCAGTAAGCCGGGCAGCCGGGTTAGGTAAGTGCCTGCGTAACTCCCCCTCCTTTGCGCCCCAAGCTCTCTATGTTGTGGAAATAATGTACCTAGAATGTAGGTAGAGGCCCAGCCAGCCCAGCAGCCTAGGTAGGTACTTTAGGTAGAGACCCAATAACCCAATAAGGGGTAAATTTGGGCAAGTGGGTGTGGACGAGACGAACTCTGCCAAGGCCGCGACGTCTCTCAATCAATTGGGCTTGTTCAGGCTGCGTCAGAATTGCCTCCCAAACTGCTAGGCGCATGCGCAACTCGTAGCTTTCCTTAGCCAATACCATCCGACCTACTTGTCCCAGACTCCCAGATTCGCAAGAAGGCTGACGTCGCCTTGTATCACAACAAAAATAATCCCAACCCGTCGTTATTTTTCTACCTTAACCGGCATTTCTTGTGTTTCATTCATTGCATTTCTGTATAGGCGCATCTGACAGCAGTTGCCCTTCATTCGCCGTCGTGTTGCTTGCCCCGTTCCTTACCGGTTATCTAGGTGGTGGGATGACTTGGGTCCTTTCTTGACCAGAAGCTGTAGCTGTGCGAGCACGTTACAGAACATAATACAGCGTCTTCCGTCGTCTTCCGTCGTCTTCCGTCGTCTTGCTCTTCAGCTTGTCTCAGTTCCCGAACCGACAGTGGACAGCCGAGATCACAACAACCCTCGCAACGCCTGCCGTGCAACCATCTGTTCCCGTCCACCATGGCTAGTCGAAGCCTGGATCACACCAAGTGCGTATAACCCCCTGCGATGGCGGCCACATCGCTGCGTGATCATGGCGCCCCCATCTCTCGCGACTCTCTGTACTGGCGCAGCCGCAGCAACATGATGTCCCCCGCTGACCCTGGCGACTGGCACAGGTCCGAAGCCGAGCTGGCCATCAACATCAAGAAAGCCACCAACAATGACGAGGCGGCCCCGAAGCGAAAGCATGTGCGTAGCTGCATCGTTTACACATGGGACCATAAAAGCTCCCAGTCCTTCTGGGCTGGTATGAAAGTGTATGTAAATGGCCCTATCGGTATGGACGGTGGCTGTGGCTGACTGGCATGCTACGAATAACAGGCAACCGATTATGGCCGACGAGATCCAGACGTTCAAGGCTTTGATCACCATCCACAGGGTCTTGCAAGAAGGACACCCCGTATCGCTCCGAGAAGCCATGGCAAACCGAGGTTGGATCGACAGCTTGAACCGAGGAATGGGCGGCGAGGGCGTCCGAGGATACGGCCCGTTGATTCGCGAATATGTTTATTTTCTTCTAGCGAAGCTGTCTTTCCACCAGCAGCACCCCGAATTCAACGGCACGTTCGAGTACGAAGAGTATGTCAGTTTGAAGGTTATCAACGATCCAAACGAAGGCTACGAGGCCATCACCGACCTGATGGCCCTCCAAGACAAGATCGAACAATTCCAGAAGCTCATCTTCTCTCATTTCCGAAACGTGGGCAACAACGAGTGCAGAATCTCGGCATTGGTGGCATTGGTGCAGGAGAGCTATGGTATATATAAATTTATTACCAGCATGTTGCGCGCCATGCATTCCACGACAGGCGACAATGACGCTTTGGAACCGCTTCGCGAGCGCTATAACGCCCAGCATTACCGATTAGTCAAGTTCTACTACGAATGCTCCAACTTGCGATACTTGACCAGCCTCATCACGATCCCCAAGCTGCCGCAGGATCCTCCGAACTTGCTGGCTGAAGATGAGTCAGCGGCATCTTTGCCAGCGAGACCGAAACAGGAG